>CM076569.1:599234900-599896049 GCA_034641835.2 Pinus albicaulis | reverse complement strand
AAATCTGATTGCCGCAGATATTTTAGCAAGGCAGATGGCTGAAATTCAAGCAATAAATTTGCAGAATTTATTGAGCCTGCAGACAGCCGATTTTATTTACGAAAACCCAGCACGTTAACTCCCACCGCCTATCTGCATTCAATACGCAGATAAAGATCAGAAGATATTTTGTATTTTTAAATATTATAAGTCAAATATGTTTTTGCTTATAAATATGATGAACACTAGTTCTTTTTAAGGTTAGAAGAAATAGAAGAGAGTTTGAGAAATTGAAGAAGGCAGAGAAGAAGACAGAGCAGAGAAAACAGCAAGAAAACAGAGTCGTTGTGTTTTGGGAGCAGCATGCATTCTACAGGATGTTTCAGCAAATGTGTCTGTGTTTCAGCAACTGTCTGCCTGTTGCTGAAACACGTGTTTCAGCAACTGTAATCTGTGTTAAAAAACAGAGTTTGTAAAAACAGAGTATGGAGTTTTTAGTTATTCCAGAACTGTAGTTCTGAAGAAGTTTGTAATTTTTATTGTCATTTTTATGGTTAATAGAAACAGAGCTTTTCTCCATCTTCTTTGTCCAAATTTCTCATTTCTTTGTGTTGAGTTGAGGAACTTTGCTTCCTCTGTTTTGTTCGAAATTATCAGAAATTTCCATCATGGTATCGGAGCTGGTCTAGGCACTCAGTGAGTCAAAAACAGAGTTTGTTTTTCACTGTAGGAGCTGTAAGAAGCTTATTGAGCAGATTTCTCCAGCAGAGAAAGTTCTTGCTTATTTTATTATACAGTCAGTATCTTTTCTTTTCTTTTACAGTGAAGATGGCAGATGCTGGAACTGGTTTGACAAATTCCCAACTGCCACAGTTTAATGGGAAAAATCACAGTTATTGGTCCATAACAATGAAAGCATTGTTTGCTTCTCAGGGAATATGGGAGCTGGTTGAAACTGGTTATGCTGAACCTGCAGATGCAGCAGCATTGGCTGCTTTGACAGTAGCACAAAGAGACCAGTTGAAGAATGACAGGAAGAAGGATGCCAAAGCTCTCTTTTTTCTCTTCCAATCAGTACATGAAAGTGTTTTCCCACGGATTGCAGCAGCAACAAAATCCAAGGAGGCATGGGATATTCTCAAAACTGCCTATCAAGGCATGGAGAAGGTGAAGACTGCAAAGTTGCAGATGTTGAGGAGAGACTTTGAAACACTCAACATGAAGGAATCTGATACAATAGATTCTTTCTTCACTCAGGTTATTGGGTTGATAACCCAGATAAGATCTCATGGTGAAATCCTTGAAGAAAGAAGGATTGTTGAGAAGATCTTGAGAAGTTTACCCTCAAGGTTTGAAGCTGTTGTGGTAGCAATAGAAGAAACAAAGGATCTCTCACAGTTCACAGTAGATGAACTGAGTGCTTCTCTTATGTCTCATGAACATAGACTGAGTAGAGGAACAGATTCCTCTTTTGAGCAAGCATTCAAGACTCAGATGTCTTTTGGCCAAGGAAAAGGTCGAGGCAGAGCAAATAACAGAGGTCGTGGAAGAAGCCAAAACAAAGGCAGAAATAATCATGCAAGCACAAGCGGAAGGAGCTGCAATCAGAACCAAGATGAAGGTTCAAACAAACAGCAAGCTCATGGACAAAGGTATGACAAATCCCAAGTCCAATGTCATTATTGTAAGAAATATGGGCACTATGCCAATGAATGTAGGAAAAAGAAAAATGACATGAATAGTAGGCAAAATGCTAATTTTGCAAATGAAGAAGATAAGAATCCAAAGATTGTGTTGTTAGCATGTAACATTGCACAGGACAAACAAGAAGATTTTTGGTTCTTAGACTCAGGTTGTAGTAATCACATGACTGGAAATATTGCAATGTTTGCCAATCTGGATGAAAATGTGAAATCTGAGGTAACAACAGGAACTGATAGTAAGATATCTGTCAAGGGTAAGGGCAGAGTCAGTATCCGAGCAAGAAATGGAGAACAGATGATTGTGCCAGAGGTATACTATGTACCTAGTCTGAAATGTAATCTTTTGAGCATTGGACAGCTCATTGACAAAGGTTACAATGTGTTCTTCAAAGATGATATGTGTACAATCAGAGACATACCTCCAAGTAAGAAGATCATTGCACAGGTACAGATGACCAGCAATAGAATGTTTCCTCTCAAAATCAGGGCAGATTTGAAGGAAGGAAGAACTATTGCAGCTGTAACACAAGAAGTCTTTCAAGAACAAGTGAAAGATGAGAATTGGTTGTGGCACTTGAGATTTGGACATCTCAATTTCGGAGGCTTGAATCTATTGCACAGAAAGGGAATGGTAAAGGGATTGCCATTGATCGAGAAACCAGACAGCCTTTGTGAAGGCTACATCTTGGGCAAGAAACACAAAGAAAGCTTTCTAGCAGGAAAGAGTATAAGGGCAAAAGCACCATTGGAAATTGTTCACTCTGATGTGTGTGGACCGATGCAAATACCATCATTTGCCGGAAATAAATATGTTTTAACTTTCATTGATGATTACACCAGAAAGACATGGGTGTATATGCTGAAACAGAAGAGTGAAGTGTTTGAGAAATTCCGCCACTTCAAAACTCTTGTTGAAAAGCGGTGTGGGCATTACATCAAAGTGCTCAGAACAGATAGAGGTGGAGAGTACATCTCCAAAGACTTTCTGCGTTTTTGCAGAGAGAATGGCATACAAAAGCAGTTCACCACGAGGTACACACCTCATCAAAACGGTGTTGCAGAAAGGAAGAATATGACCATTCTGGACATGGTCAGAAGTATGCTGAAGGCAAAACACTTGCCGCATGAGTATTGGGCAGAAGCTGTCACTTGCGCAGTTTACATCTTGAATAGATGCCCAACTAAAGCTGTCATGAACAAAATACCAGAAGAAGCATGGAGTGGTCAAAAGCAAACTGTCACTCACATGAGAGTATTCGGTTGTGTAGCATATGCACATGTACCGGATCAGCTAAGGAAGAAGCTTGACAGTAAGGGGGAGAAGTGTGTTTTTATTGGCTATTGTGATGAGTCAAAAGCATACAAACTCTATAATCCATTGACCAAGAAGTTGATAGTAAGCAGAGATGTGCAGTTCATTGAAGATGAAGCTTGGGATGGAAGCTTAGAGAAGACCGTGAATGTGAAGACAATTGTGTCTCATGAAGAAGAAGAGGAAGGGACAGCAGCAAATAACCCTTCTTTGGTGGGTCCTCCTCCACCACAGCAAGTACAACAAACCACACCACAAGCTGGAATTCGAACAGCCTTGAGAAGTCAAGGAAGTGCTTCTCCAAGCACACCGCAGGGATCAGAAATACCCTCAAGTTCGGATGGAACTCCAAGCACACCAAGAAGGCCAAGATTCAGAAATCTGAATGAGATTTATGAACAAGGAGAGGTAAGTAATAATACCGGTCTGAATTCATTATTCGCTTTATATTGTCATGTTGATGACCCGGTTCATTTTGAAGATGCTGTAAATGAAGATAAATGGATTGAAGCAATGAATGAAGAAATTGGTGCAATTGAGAAGAGTAAAACATGGGAGTTAGTGGACCTCCCTGAAGGCAAAGATGCCATTGGAGTTAAGTGGGTCTATAAGACCAAAAGCAATGCTGAAGGCAAGATTGATAGGCACAAAGCAAGACTTGTTGTGAAAGGCTACAAGCAGCAACAAGGCAGAGACTATGATGAAACCTTTGCACCAGTAGCAAGGATGGAAATAGTCAGAACAGTGTTGTCTATTGCGGCACAACACAAATGGAAGATTTATCGGATGGATGTTAAATCTGCATTCCTGAATGGAGTGTTGAAAGAAGAGGTTTATGTTGAACAACCTCTAGGCTATGAAGTTGAAGGCCAAGAGCATAAAGTCTGTAGACTGAAGAAGGCTCTTTATGGGCTCAAGCAAGCTCCAAGAGCATGGTACAGCAGAATAGATGCTTATCTGATTGAGAATGGGTTTGAGAAGTGTGATGGTGAACCCACACTCTACATAAAGGAGAATGACGGTAAGATTCTTATTATTGTTTTATATGTAGATGATTTAATCTTTAGTGGCAATGATGCTTCTCTCATTGCTGATTTTAAAGTAGTCATGAAAAGTGAATTTGAAATGACTGACTTGGGCTTCTTAAGATATTTTCTTGGAATTGAAGTAGACCAAAGTGAAAATGGTGTTTTCATTTCCCAAGGTAAATATGTAGAAGCAGTGTTGAAGAGATTTAACATGCAGAACAGCAAGGCAGCTGTGACTTCAAATGTAATGGGGTTGAAATTGACCAAAGAAGACATCAGCAAGGATTTTGATCCAAAATTGTACAAGAGCATAGTTGGCAGCCTCATGTACTTGACTGCAACTAGGCCGGACATTATGCACGCAGTGAGTTTAATCTCCAGATTCATGGAAAGACCGAAAGAGACTCATTGGCAGGCAGCCAAGAGGATTCTAAGGTATGTGAATGGAACGAAGGGGTTTGGTATTTTATACTCCTCTTTTGAAAGTTTCATGTTGACAGGTTACACTGACAGTGATTGGGCTGGAAGTGTTGATGATAGGAAAAGCACATCGGGATATGTGTTTCATATGGGATCGGGAGCCATCTCATGGGCTTCCAAGAAGCAACCAATTGTGGCTTTGTCAACAGCAGAGGCAAAGTATGTGGCAGCAACAGCAGCAGCATGCCAAGCAGTGTGGCTGAGAAGAGTTCTCAGAGATTTGTGTCATGAACAAGAAAAGGGCACAACCATTTACTGTGACAATAGCTCGGCAATAGCATTGTCTAAAAATTATGTTTTTCATAAGAGGACAAAGCACATAGACACCAAATTTCACTTCATACGTGAATTGGTTAACAATGGTGAGATTGTTTTGCAGCACTGCAGAACAGAGGATCAACTAGCTGACATCTTGACAAAACCATTGGCAAAGAAAAGTTTTGATCATTTCAGGAAATGCTTGGGTATGCAGAAAAACCCAGCAGTTGAAATTAAGGGGGAGTGTTGGAATTTAATTCCAACTGCAACATAAACAGCTGGAAACAAAATCTGATTGCCGCAGATATTTTAGCAAGGCAGATGGCTGAAAGTCAAGCAATAAATTTGCAGAATTTATTGAGCCTGCAGACAACCGATTTTATTTACCAAAACCCAGCACGTTAACTCCCACCGCCTATCTGCATTCAATACGCAGATAAAGATCAGAAGATATTTTGTATTTTTTAATATTATAAGTCAAATATGTTTTTGCTTATAAATATGATGAACAGCAGTTCATTTTAAGGTTAGAAGAAATAGAAGAATTTGTTTTGAGAGTTTGAAGGCAAGTTAGAAGAGAGTTTGAGAAATAGAAGAAGGCAGAGAAATAGACAGAAAGGTATGAACAGCTAGAAAAACGTAGTCGGGGCCGTGTTTTGGGAGCGCATGCCTTCTATGTCAAGCTAAAGAATCCAATGTGTTTCAAGAATCGTTCGAAAACACAAATCGTGTTAAAAACAGAAGTAAAACAAGAGTATGGAGTTTTATTAGTTCAGAATCCTCCGAGTTTTGAAGAAGTTTGTAATTTTTATTGTCATTTTTATTGTTGATAGAAATAGAGCTTTGCTCCATCTTCGCGATTTTCTCATTTCCTTCTTTTAGTTTGTTGGAGGAATTTTGCTTTCCTCGTTTTGTGTTATGTTACGAAATTTCCAACATTTTCTAGAGTATTTGATGAGGTTGCTGCGGAGGCTAACCTTGTGCTTGGAAACCCTAGCTCAACCATTCTGCTGGGATATCCTTGTGCGTACTTTATCAGACGAATGCAATACTCTGTCAAACGAATGTCATACTTTGTTGAAGCTCAGTTACAGGCACAGCATAATTCTGAAGCACTGGAAATGGGTGTTGGGCTTCTTAAAGATATATTCAGGGAAGAAATTCAGTTTGACTTCTTAGAGATATATTCAGGGAAGAAATTCAATTAGCTGCATGCAGTTTTGAATAAGGTTTATACTCTTAAATATATTTAGATTACAGATTCTTAAAATGTCCCAAAATCTAACAGGAGAGAAGTCTTGCTCTGAAAAAAATCTACGCTGAGGGAAGTCCTTCTCTAAAAATTCCAAAATATTCGAAGAATGAACAAAAATATTCCGAGAATGAACGATTCACATAAATATAATCTTTCTTTTCTGCACTTAATTTTCATGCCAGTTTGTGTTAACAATAACATCTTTTTTCCCGACCATTTTTTATTCAGAAGAAAAAACCTTCTAGTACCAGCTCATTTTCAAAATTCAGTACATAAAAAGTTACATTCATAATCTCTTTCCCAGTATGAGAAATCCCACATACCCCAAATGCTAGACTTATTAAATTTACATTCCATTCCAAATAGCAATCATGCCTCAACCTTGATTGATTCAGGTAAGCATTGAATTCTGATCTATAAAAAAACAAAAAGAAGAACAAAACAGCATGTGCATTCAGTTAAGAACCGTTCTGTGATTCATTCTCCCCCGCATACTCACGCAAACCTTCCGAATATTGTTTTTGGATATTTAATTTCTTAATTTATTTTTTGATCTGTTGAATGTCATAATTTATTTTCAACTAACATTATGAAAATTTTAAAACATACGGGATGAAAAATATATGGGTTGAGTCATCTGGATTTGTGTTAATTGAAATGATCGTGACGGTAAATTTCCATCTTGTTAAATTGATAATTTTATAATTATAAATAGTTTTAAACAAAAAAAAATATATATTTTTAATGGTATCTGATTTTAATTATATATATAATTATTAAAAATATATTCATTATATAAATAAAAATATTAAAAATATATTTTTATAAACCTTTTTTTCTTATAAAATTATGCAATATTTTAAAACGGTATAAAACAAAAATGTGGAAGATATAAGAATTTTGAATTCACTTTCACTTTAAAGCATTTTAAAAAAACTTCATGTTTATATTTTACGAATGGTTAAATTCTAATTTATTTGGTGGCCAATGATCTTCTAATTCACTAATCTTGTGAATTTCACTTGTATAATTTTTCCTTATCAATATAAAAGTAAATTTATATCGTCAGGCGAATTTAGTAATCAATATGTATATTTCTATTCGAATTTAATATTATCTATACTTTTAAATAAAGTGCTTTATTGAGGTTATAAATTTATTTGAAAAATAAGGGAAATTGTTATGTTTTTGGGTAAAATATACTATAAATTTTGGGGAAATTTGTGTTAAAGTTGTGGATTTTTTATGGTGTTGAATCCAATCCGAACAACAAAAAAGTAATTTAAACACTCTTACCATCATATTTTTTGAAAAATGAGAGATTCACCTAAAAATAACTTTATCTAAGAATTTGTGGCTTCCTTAGACAACACCATTTTAATTATAAAATTAGCATATTTAATTTTAAAAAAAATAATCTAGTTTTTATATAATAAATTTGAGTATAAATATATGATAATTTAGTAAAATTGAAAATATATTTATTAAAATTAAAATAATAATTTATAAAATATATAGATAACTTAAGGAAAAAATAAAATAATTTCAAAAAATTTAAAATCTAATTAAAATTAGCCTTATCCTATAATGTTTACCTAACATTTTTTTAATAGATTTTAATGTTGTTATATATATAACATTTTTTTTTGCAGGTCAACACCTTTACATTCAAAGTATATTATTCATTTTCAAAGGTCCTATTCTTACCTTACCATTTACTAATTAGAGTTCTCAGAACACTTATTTTATAAAGCCTTGAGAAGACTCTATAAAATTACAAAATATAATTAGACATTTAACAACTAACCACTAGTACCATTCTTTTGAGCTTTTGAGCTCCCAATTTATACTGAATACATTATTTTCACTTATTGAGCAAGGGATGGGCCCATTGGATGCTCTGGGAGTTCCTCATGCTCCAAGAATTGTCAAGTTCGTTGTCTCCACTTTCAAGTCTATGTTATCAATTTTAAGTGACAAACTGTCCATTGTGACCTATACGCAATCCACATATGCTTACAATGCTTCGAGCTGGTGACTTACTAAAGAAAAATGAGATCTAGCTTTCGTGGCCACCTACTCTCATTGGTTGGCGATGAGGGAAGATATATAAGCCATACTTGAGGCCAATTGTGCCTTCAAATCCTCTTTATAATCTCGCGTAGTTGGATGCTCTATGCTGCATAAAGATCCAAAGTTGATGCATTCTGACGAAATATCCATAACCAACATTCTACATTTATAACCACTCTCTTGATCACTCCTCCCTCCAATGATTTCTTGTCTGCATTCAATTTCATAGTCTTTCTCTAGAGAAAACCTAACAATAATTACGATCATTGTATCTTCCCCTCTGCTACTGAACTTGAGTGAATTTAACACTTTCAAGGTTTGGAAATCGTGACTATGCTCGTATGTAATGTAAGGAATTAATTCTCTAGAGTAAAACCACCATTTGTTCAAAGGAAAGGAATAACTTGCCTCGAGAGCCCAGCTGGTGGATCCAGTTATGATGTTTTTCTTGTTGGGAATCATGATTGAAATTAAACCAATACCCACAGGTGTTAGTCAATGATCACATGGACAGAGATAAGGATCCATGAGAGGAAGTTAGTCCATGTCACGAAACACATGGGAAGTGTTGGTTTATCCAATGTCCAATAAAGGTATCCCCAATGTGAGTTGGGTGTGTATCAAACTCATGAGTTATGCTTTGATAGGAGTTGTTTGGAATCATGATTATTGTTAAACCAAAACCTGTAGGTGTTATTCAATGGTTATATAGCTAGAGATAAGCATCTATAAGAGATGGTTAGTGCATGTCACAAAACACACATGGAGTGTTGGTTTATTGAATGTCCAAAATGTCTTAGGTGAGGGCCACCAAATAGTCCCTTCCAGGAATTTAGGGTATTGTGGTCATTAACTGACGTGGTGAACCTTGATTCCAATATAATAAAAATTCATATGCTAATATATCGGGATGTGATGTCCCAATAAATTATAGTTTTTCTAATCATGGGATATATGATATTGTTGGGGCTCCTTGGCCTTGAATAAACAATCCTTGTTCTAAAGCTACTCCTTGGCTCGATAGTGCATCTACATATTGATTGTTCTGCATTTTAATGTGGAAAAGTTTGACACTTTCAAAATTATGGAATTGCAGTTGAATTGTAAGGTACATCAGATGAATATTGAAATGAAATGACTGTATTAGTTTTTTTGTGCTAAGGGTCTTCCAGTTTTAAAAACATGTGCATAATTGGTACATTAGTTTGCATAAGGATTAAGGAGATTTTCCATGAGTTATATATGAACTTTAGTGAATTAGAAGCAGAAAATAAGCATAAATAACACTGAAAAAGAGTGTAAAATAGAGAAATAAGTCACCGCATTAAGTTTACACAGCAGGCATGAGGAAGCAGTTCACCCCTCATGGGATACATCTGCTGGTCCAGCTCTGAATGACTTGTCCACCTTTCATTATGCTCAAAATTTTGTTGTTACATGTAGTTACAGTGCTCTAATCATTGTTTTATCTGCACCAATGGATTCAGAATGCTCCAATTAGTCAAAAATGACACTTCATTCAGTCATAATGGTCGAAAATTGAGCCTCCTACACTTTTTCCCAACATCTCCTAGGAAAACTCCGCTAAATGTGGAGAACTCCAATTAATTAGAGTTAAATTAGGGCTGACTGCCAAATTTGGTGGCCCCCTATCCACTCCGCCTATTAAGCCCTGCATTAAGTGTTATGGTTAGGGTGGTGGCCACATGCGCACCACCAACCGTCAGTGGGCCTGGAAGTTAGCGGAACCTTCGCTTGACTGCAGTTAACGGTGGAGTGTGGTTTGTTGACGTCGGGTTAGCTCTGACCATGGCCGATGGGCTTGGAAATGGGCATGCCATGTAACGTCTTTTGGGGACCGCTGGTGGGTTGGGACCGCCGATGGTTCCCAACCCCAAAACACATATGCAATAAACATTAAATGAAACCCATGACCTTATAATGTTAAGAAACATGTGTATATTAGTAGGTAAATCATGTGCATGCCTGGAGGGAGGTCACGGGGTCGAGCCCTGCAACCTCAGTAATATTTTACAAGGAATTTCAGGGCCATGTGGTGGCCTTAGGGATTTCCACATGGTGCCTTCTCATTGGCTCCTCCAAAATACTTTAATCCACTAAAACCATGATACTTGCCAAGAAATGATTAGTCTGGTAGAAGGAATATTCTAGGGAATATTATTTTTTCTAACTGTATAGCCCAGTCAAACCTAGTCAAACTGTCACAAATTTACTTGTTTCCCATTTTGATCAGAACGTAATATATTTCTCACATGACATCGGCTTTTTGAACTGTTCATGGCACCAGCATTAGGAAGATGAGATATACGCAACCATTATAGTTTCAACCCAATCCTGTAACTTGGAATTTTGAGAAAAATTTATGAACTCCTGATCATTCCTTCCTATTGAGAAGCTTTTGGACCCCAAAAGACTTGATTAATTGTTCAGTAGATGAGGTTACATCTCCCTCACATTTCCAATCTCAATCCATTTTTCCTTGCTTGGTTTAGTGCCTTTGAGCCCAACTCGAAGGTAGTCAACACTTCCCCTCTTTGATTCTATTGTTCTCCTGTCAAGAATTGTATCTTGTTTGAGCTCATCCATAAATTTTAGCAATAAATATTCAATATAAGATCGTTGAACATTAGTTCCTTGATCATCGACCAAAGGAGACTCATACAAGAGTAAGTTTTCAACATTAACAACTGAATACATTTGCATGTAAGAAGGAAAATCAAGTTGGAATGCATTATCACCAACCTTTTTTATGATCTTGAAAGGACCATAGCGAATGGGCTTGAGTTTTTTACCTTCCCCTTGCATCCTTTCTTTGCTAATGTGCAACCATACCTCATCTCCCTCTTGAAACTTGTGATCAACCCAATGTTTTCCATGCCTGTCTTTGTATTTTCTTTGACTTTTCTCAAGTTTTTCTTGAACTTGTTGATGTATTATTTGAATTTTCTCAATGAACCCTTGAGCCTTATCAATATCACTATGGCCATCAATTGCAACATCCTTCCCAAAGATGAAGTCTAATGGTGATTTTGGAAAATACCCAAAGCATGCTTCAAAAGGTGAGATTGTGTCGAAGAGTGCTTTACCCGGTTGTAAGCATTCTGAATGTAATGTATTTTTTCATCCCACAACTTAGGACTTTTTCTGCAATATACTCTCAATAGATGCACACTTGTTTTGTTCACCACTTCGGTTTGTCCATCTATTCGTGGATGGAAAGTGGTACTCTTTTACAATTTTGTGTCCATCATTCACCATAGATTTGACCAACAATTCCCAATGAACCTGGAATCCCTGTCACTAACAATAGAAGTGGGAAATCCAAAATGAACTCAAAAATTTTGAAAATAAATTTCAACAGTGTGTTCAGTAGTAATGGTCTCCTTACATGGCATCAGTATACATAATTTATTGAATCTATCCACAACTACAAAAATATAATCATGATGCCTTCTTGACATAGGTAGACCTCCAACAAAGTCCATGGAGATGCTCTCCCATGGCCTTGATGGTACTGGTAGTGGCATGTACAATCCAAGATTCCTATTACTAGGCTTACTTGTTGCACACATAGAACAACTTCTTATAAAATGTGACACACTATCTATCATGTGAGGCCAATAAAAATACCTTTGTAGATGCGCCAATATTTTGCTTACCCCAAAGTGTCCAATAATAAGATAAGAATGAGCTTCTTTCATGACACTTAGCCTCTATCCTTGTGGAATACATAGCTTTCCCAAATGAAACAACAAATTTTTATGCATGTGATAATCTTTTTCTTCAACTTGATTCCCTTCACTCAAACTAGCATAAACATATTTGAAATCAACGTCATGTGCATATTGTTCTATGTAACTCTCACATACAACAGAATCATTTTTGAGTAAAGTAGAAGCACTAATTATTGGTCTCGAAAGCATATCTGCAACTTTGTTGAATATACGTTTTTTACCTTATTACCAAGTGAAATTGTTGAAGAAATCCTATCCACCTGAAATGTCTTGATTGATGCAATTTTTTTTGCAACTACAAGTACTGTAATGGTTGGTGATCAGTGTGTACAATATTCTCTTTACCCATCAAGTAGTGTTTACACTTCCTGAAACTTTGTACCAACGCATATAGTTCTTTGTCATATGTAGGATAATTAGTCACAACACCAGTAAAAGTTTCTGAATGAAAGGTGATAGGCTTACCATGCTACAATAGGACTGTGCCCATGGCATAGTCACTAGCATCGGTTTGTATCTCAAGTGGTTGTCTCAAATTTGGTAGTGCAAGGACTGAAGCTAAATTGATCTTTTCTTTTAAAGCTTCGAAAGCTTGTTGTTGTTTGCCTCCCCATTGGAAGCCTTTCTTCACACTTGTCACTACATGCATAGGAGCTATGATGGAAGAAAAATTAGCAATAAATTTCCTTCAATATTGAGTTGCACCTAAGAAAATTCCTACCTCGGTAACTGTTTTAGGTGTGGGCCAATTCACAATGACCTCCAATTTAGAAGGATCAATCCTCAATTCTTCTCCTCCTACAATATGTCACAAATAGACTAAATAAGTCTTTCCAAACTCAATTTTGACATCTTAAGAAAAAATTCTCTTTCTTCAAAATATCAAGCACTCTATTTACATGCAAGACATGATCTTCTCTTGTTTTGCTGAAAATCAAAATGTCATCTAAGTACACAATAAAAAAGTGATCAATGAATGGTCGCAAAACATTATCCATAACCCGCATAAAAGTTGCCGGTGCATTACATAAACCAAAAGGCATAACTAGCCACTCGAAGAGTCCTTGTTTGGTTTTGAATGGAGTTTTCCATATATCACTTTCTACAATTCTTACTTGATGATATACACTTCGTAAATATAACTTAGTGAAAAAATTTGCTTCTTTTAGCTGATCAAGAAAATCATATATTCTTAGGAGTGGGTAATGGTTTTTTACCGTAATTTTGTTCAAAGCTCAAAAATCTACACACATGCGCCAAGTACCATCTTTCTTTGGTACCAAGACTATGGGTGAACCACATGGCGAGGTGCTTGGTGTTATGAAACCTTTATCCAACATCCCATTACATACCAATGTTTGGAAGAGGAAAATCGTGCTGCAACTAAATCTCATGTTGAATTTCCCTCTTTGGAGGCAATCCTGTGTTCTCCTGAAACATCTCATGATGCCCATTAACCACATCATATAATTCCGATTTCAACATAGGATCACATCCCTCAAAAGATTCATTATTAATATAAGCTTTGGGCTTAATGATAAAAAAAAAAATTCTTACTTGAATTTACTAGCCTCCTTACTTGCCCAGCATTTACCAAAGCAACGTTTGTCTTCTTGCAGTGTGCTCTAACAATGAACTCATTGCCATATTTGAATAAATTATACTTGTTATCATGGTGATAGAAGATCTCTTTCCTCCCATACAGGTAAGGAATCCCTAATACAATACCAATTTTGTCAAGTGAAACCACATCTAATTCAACTGTGTCAACAAAGCTTGCAGTAATTGTAAACCTCAATATACATTTCCTTGTAACTTGTAGATTTCCATCCTTACAAATCCAGCCCATTGGATATGGTTTTGGATGTGGTATGGTCTCAAGGTTAAGTTTTTTGACCAAATCTTCAGAGATTAAGTTTTCTTGTGACCCACTATCAAACAATGTGTCAATATTGGTGTGCTTGGATATGATCCTCACGTGAAAGAGTTATATTCTTTCTTCTTCATTTGGAGTGTTTATGTGACAATTTGATGTATTGGTACTGGGTTTAGTTTCAATTTCTTTTCCCTTCATGTTCTTGAATACCATGGCTGTAATTTTAGTCTCATCACCTGAATCAGACCCTAAGTAATGTTGAGTGGCAGTAGCAGTTTTATGTTTCCCTTTGTTATTGGGTTTCTTTGGCCTCAATTTTGGATGTAATTTCCAACAATGAGTTTCATCATGGCCTTATTTTGAAAAATGTTTACAAGTCACTTTTTCTCCTCCTTTCTTAACATATTCATTCTTTTTGTTTTTACATTTTGGGGTATTTTCCTTGATGTTAACCTTAAAAGGTTTCTTCCTACCCTCTTCAGGAATTTTCTTCCCTCTAGCTTCTAGATATGTGGCTTGAACAGAAACTTCATCTAGACTAGTGGGGTTAAAAAATGAGAATAGTATGTTTTAGGTAGCTATGTAAGCCTCATATGTACTTTAGCAAAGTTTCTTGGGTCTGCAAATCCACCCCTAATAAAAGAGCTCTTCTCCTAAATTCCTGGGTGTATTCTTGCACATTGTGTCTCTTTAACTGCCTAAAGTTCTACCAGTTCATAATGGTTTTTTCATATGAGCTAATAGATAAAACTATCGTTTAATAACAGAAATAAAATTTGACCATGATAGAATAATCTTACCATGTTTCTTGATTTCCTCCTGTGTCTTGGCTTCTCACCAAACAAGTGCTGCATCTTTCATTCTCAAAGAAGCTAATTTAGTTTTTGTATCATCATCTTGAAGTTTTTGTATTCTTAAATAGACCTCCAGTGGTCGAATCCAATTATCTAGCTTGTCTGCATTTACTTCACCATTGAACATTGGCAATTCGAACTTAACATAAAGTTTTATTAAAGGATATTTACCAGTGCTCTTGGACTCCTGTGGTTGATGTACTGAGGAAGAGGTATATGATGATGATAATGATGAGGGCGAAGATGATGGCTCTCCATTGCCTCCATTTCCTCCATTTCCCTTCTTTGACTTGTCTTCATCATGTTGATGTCTTGAAGATACTTGTCCTTCCTTTTGGAGTTTAGATCCTTCTCCTTTCAGTCTCTCATTCCTTTCTTGATAAATAATTCTAACCATCTCATTCATGTTAAGAAATGCTTTCCTAAACACCCTTTCTTCTTCCTTAGGGTTAACTTCTTCATGAATTTCTCCTTCCTCATGAAGCATGCTTAATGGAGCTTCTTATTCTTTAGGAGGTGAACTAGGTGGTGGATATTGTGGCAATCTTGCTCTCCTTTGCTTTGGCTCCTTTTGAGACCCTCCTGCTTCCACCAGGAGGGTCTCAAAAGGAATGTGGTTTTTTGACATCGGGTTAGCTCTAACCGTGGTGGGCGGGCTTGGAAATGACCATGACATATAACTGCTTCCACCAGGAGGGTCTCAAAAGGAATGTGGTTTTTTGACATCGGGTTAGCTCTAACCGTGGTGGGCGGGCTTGGAAATGACCATGACATATAACTGCTTCTAGGAACTGCTGGCGAGTTGGGATCATCGGCGATTCCCAACCCCTAAACACATGCAATAAACGTTAAATGAAACCCACAACCTTATAATGTTAAGTAACATGTGTAGAGAATTTGGTAAATCATGTGCGTACCCAAAGGGAGTTCACGGGGTCGAGCCCTGTGACCTCAATAAAATTTTACAAGGAATTGCAAGGCCACGTGGCTACCTCGGGGCTTGCCATGTGGCGCCTTCTCATTGGCTCCTCCAAAACACATTAAGACACTTCTCAAGAAATGATTGGTCCGATAGAAGGAACATTCTGGGGAATATTCTTTTTGCTGACTATACAGCCCATTCAAACCTGGTCAAACTGTCACAAATTTACACGTTTTCCATTTCAATCAGAACACAATATCTTCCTCATACGACATCGGTTTTTTGAACTGTTTGCGACATCAGAATCAGGAAGATGAGATCTACGCAACCATAATGGTTTCAACCCAATCTTGTAACTTTGAATTTTGAGCAAAATTTATGAACTCTTGATCAAAGATCCTTTTGTGGCTTATCCTTAACTTTGTGAATTTTTACTATGAATATCATGGAATCCTCATAAACTATTATGTGACAAATCCTCCTTGCAATCGCTATCTTGAGAGATTGTCATAGTGCTAACATTTCTTCTTAATTTTTGATTGATACCTAAAGCCCAAGCAAAGTGTGTCTTTATTTCTTCATCAAACCAATAGATTACCCCCTCACGCTCTTACCCCAATAAAAATTAATAATATTAATTATTAATTATTAATTAATAACAAAATATCTAAAAATAAAATAGTAAATACTATTCAATACATATAGTATTATAATAAAAATTCTAATTTATTTGTTAATTATATATAGTTAAAAGAAAATAAATAATAGAAAATTAATTAATTATTATAATATTTTTTTTCAAAAAAATAATAATGAAATGTATTTATTTTTGCTAAATGTCAAAATGTATATAAAAAATTTAAACCTATTATACTTTAATATATACCTCTCATAATTTAATATAGAATTTTGTTTACACCTGAATAGTTAATGGGGAAGAGGAAAAAAATTGACAAAACCAAAGAATATTACCATGATCAATACTTTTACCCTTAATTGGTCATGTACGAAACCATTTGTTGGTGTATATGACAATGCAGCAAATAACGTGGAACCAATGGTTAAGGAAGAGAAACAATTTAGATAAAACTAAGGACCAAGGCCCCATTCATTGTTTGTGGTCTGTGTGCCACGTACAAAGCCTTATATATTAATTAGATACATAATAGTATATATTGATTAGATACATAATAGTTTATGTATTAAAAGGTTGTGAATTCCGTTTTAATGTTTTAAGTGATTCGGTTTTATAGCATAAATAATGCTTTAATAATATAAGAAAATAAATTAATGAATATTTGTTATTATTTGATTCGTTTAAGTTAAATATGTAATTAATTATTCTAAACAAATTATTATTAGAGTGATTTTGAAATTTTATTATATTAATATAATAATAATTAGTGTAATTTTGTAAATGAAATGGTTAGTAAATATTAATATATTTATTTTATAATACATCTATATCAAATATATTATAAAAATTAATTGATTTATGATTTTATGTAAATATTATTTCTAATAAAAATTATAAAAATAATTAATAAATGAGTTAAACATATATATATTTAAAAAAATATGTAACAAGATTTGTAATTATAAAAATTTAACTAATTTTTTTATAGAAATTTCTAAGCTACAAATGATCTTAGTTACAATATCATGAGTCAATATTGTGGCTTACTAATATCACATATCCAAAAGAAATATATATGAAGAGACAGATATTCATATGACATTTTTTTAACTAATTAATTTAATTAAAATGATAGAAATGACATAAAGGTTTTTGAATCTATGTTCAAATAAAACATTCGA
This sequence comes from Pinus albicaulis, assembly GCA_034641835.2. Taxonomy (NCBI): domain Eukaryota; kingdom Viridiplantae; phylum Streptophyta; class Pinopsida; order Pinales; family Pinaceae; genus Pinus; species Pinus albicaulis. Next base: position 599,878,736 of record CM076569.1, on the reverse strand, counting down.
TGGAAATTTTAATATCCCTTCCTTGTTTCAATGGTGGCCCATGGATATGAATATCAAAGGATGACCAAACAATCTAAGAGGGATATAGGTTTTCTCTCAAAATTCTCTTCCTAGAACAACCTCAAAGTCATCCATATTGAGGATAGTTGAACCTATAGTTCCACACCAGTCTCCAGCCTTCAAGATGACTCAATTGGTTGTGGGAGACACCTTTTCCACCATTTAGTTCACTAGTTTGAAAGAATTTTGTGCTAGCTCAAGTTGCAACCAAATCTCTCTTGCAACATCTTGCTTCATGAAATTGTGGGTTTCCCAATTATCACCTATCTGATCCATTGATATTCCATTAAGTACTACCAAAACATAGAAAAGTATTTTGCAGTATTACTAATATATTATTATGGCCTTGTATTCTAACGCAACCCCATAATCTTGAAAATCATCCATCAAAGGTTTTCGCACTTGCTCCATAGTTGAAAAATTTTATCTCATTGGAAAATTATTTCCCTAATGAGCCTTTTCACAAATCAATCAAGATATAGACTTACCTTTTATCCTAACACTCTTTGGATGTTTATCCTTCTTATTTTTGTACTTTCCATATAAATACACATTTCTGTTATCTTTCTTCTTGTTCCTTACATATTTCTACTCTCTTAGAACATCGTTACCATATATTTTGACAATTGTTTCCATTTACCTTATAATCCAATATATTTTCTAGCTATGATGATGGCTACAACAAATTTCTATAGGTTTTGGTGTTATGGATGTTTCTATACCTATGGTTGTAACCAATTCAAGAAGTGGAACAACTTATATTTTCTTATACATGTGTTTGATTTCAAACATGTGGCCTAAAACCTCAATCTATGCTTAAATCCTACTTGCATAATTAAGTGCTAGTAACTTATTTTATACAATCTAAGAATGATTTACTAGCCAAAACTAAAGCTTTAAAGTTGTTTTCATATGTACTCAATTTTGAATCTTTTGTGTAGTACACCCAACTTCCAAGAACTCTACTTAACCAAGGTTGTTGAATTTGTCTATGGCATGCCTTTCCAATGTAGCAAGATACCCAAAACTATCTTGGTTCTGTCCATCATCCATTCATCATGTCCATAAATATTAATTAACAAGAAAAAAGATTATCATTCAACAAAAGTTTCTCAATCCAATCTTGTTACACATACTACATATATGGGTCATACTCAATGCGGCTAACGGTCCTATTGGAAAGGCACAAGAGTGAAGGAAAAAATAACACAAGTATTTCAAACAAGAAACACTCACGAGCTGTGGCTCTTCTATTAATTAAACAAACTTCAATAACAATAAATACAATGAACCTGGTGAAGAGTATTTATCCTGACTCACTTGACATGCACACACTTACATAACTCGACTTAACCATCACTCAATTAACTGACTCTCTAAGTCACTTACCAAATTCAACTATCACACAACTAGACTTACTCAATGCTTACTTAACTGATTGTCTAGCTCTGCGTGTGAGAGTTAATTAACTATTTTAACACACCCCCTTAATTATGACCACTAAACTTAAACTTTAACTCATGACAACTCAAACATTCCTGCTGGTATATGTCTTAGATAGGCTTACAACACCCAAGTTTATTTTATGAAACTCAAACACATCTATCGCTAATGACTTTGTAAATATATCTGCCAATTGATCACTATATTTACAAGGCTTCAAGTGAAATTATCCATTGCTCACAAGTTCTCCAATAAAGTGATATCTAGTATCAATATGCTTGCTCTTTTGAGGAAAAAACTATTCTTGGATAGTGAAATTGCTGAAGTGTTGTCACAAAATGTTGTTGTTTAGCCTTGTTGATTTTTATTGAGTCCATCCAATACTCTTCTTAACCATACTTCTTGACATGTTGTTGATGTTGTTGTTACATATTCTTCTTCTGCTGATGATAGTGTCACAATAGGTCACTTCTTAGATGCCCATGAAATCACACCTGAACCAATATGGAACACATAACCATATGTGCTCTTCCTATCATCCAAACTTCCAGCAAAATCACTATATATAAATCCAATTAAATATTTATTTTATGTACTTACATACATTATGCCACAATCTCTAGTCCGTGCTATGTATCTCAGAATTATTTTTCCTACACTCCAATGTGTGTCTTTTGGAGTCTCCATAAATCTAGAAATCAAACTCACTCCTTGCATAATATCTAGTCTTGTAGCTGTGAGATATATAAGGCTTCCAACCAATATTTTGAATAGAGTTTGATTGACATGTGATCCTTTATCATCCTTTCTTAACTTTGTACCTATTGCAACTGGTGTAGATACAGGTTTACAATTGTCCATCCTGAATTTTTTCAACAAATCTCTTGCATATTTATTTTTACAAATAAAAATTTCTTTTTTAGATTGCTCAAATTTAAGTCCAATAAAATATTTCATGAGACCAAGATCTGTCATCTCAAACTCTTTCATCATGGCTTCCTTAAATTCATCTAACTCAATATCACCTGTAAAAATCATATCATCAACATATAAGCAAACAATAAAAATTTGTCCATGCTCATTTACCTTTGTGTAAAAGGTAGGCTCAATGATACTTTTGCAAAATTAATTTTTAATCATGTAACTGTCGATTTTTGTATACCATGCTCTAGGTGCTTCCTTCAGTCCATAGAGCACTTTCTTCAACCTATAAAATTTATTTTATTTACCTTCAACTTCATAACCTGGAGGCTGTTGCACATTAATTTCTTCTTTTAGAATTCGATTCAAGAATGTTGATTTGACATCCATTTGATATACTTTCCACTTGTTCTGAGTTGATGTTTCTATAACTTCTCTTATATTATCCAATCTGGCTGCTAAAGCAAACGTTTCTCCAAATTCTATTCCCGGTTTTTGTGAGAATCCTTTTGTTACAAGTATTTCTTTAAATTTGTGAATTTCACCTTTCTCATTCAACTTTTTCTTTTACATACACTTCACACCAATGATGTTTTTATCATTTGGAAAATTAACAAAATCCCATGTATCATTCTTTTCAATAGAATAAATCTCTTCATCCATGGCTTGCACCCAATTCTCATCTCTAATTTCTTCTTCAAATGAAGAAGGTTGGAATGAAAATAATGCAAAATTTGAACTAATATCAAAATCATCATAAATATATTTTAAAATTCTCATATTTTTCTATCCATTGCTTGATTCATTACCTGATTAGCTGCTTGGAGAATTATGATTTCTTGATATGCTTGAAAATCCATGCTACTTTGAAAATATTGGAGTCCTTGCTGGTGTAACTCTGTTTGGTGTCTTCTCTTTTTATTCTTGCTGCTCATTTTCTACTACATCCTCCTCTTCCATCAATGGTTCTTGTGCATCAATTGTATTTTCTACAATTCCATTCCATGACTCTTGTTCTTTGAACATAACATATCTGTTGATTATGATCTTCTTCGTGACAGGGTTATAACATTTGTAAGCTTTTGATTTCTCACTATAACCAGTAAATATGCATTTTTCACTTTGATCATCTAATTTTCCTCTTATCTTCTTAGGCACATGTGCATAGGCTACACATCCAAAAACGTTGAAATGAGATACGTTGCATGACATACTTGGCAATGCTTCTTCTGGAACTCTATTCATCACACTCTTTGTTGTTAGAATTATGATATAATATGTTGTCCTTGATGGAAAAATAATTGATGAGTTTCCTTTTGATGTATTGAAGATGTAAAATTGATTTATCTATAAGCTAGTTCAGATGTGACAGAGAGAGGAATTCTATTCAGGGACAAAGGAATGATAAAGATAAAGTTTCAAGACATATACGCAAGTTTGATGAAGGAAAACCACATACACCCACAGGTTAGGTGAAGTCAACTTGTGTATACATCCAGAATTAGTGTATCAACAATTTCGGTGAAGAGAAGTTGTGTATGCACGCAGGTACAATGAAGCCAAGTCACGTATGTACTTACGCACTCATTTTATGATACTAGGGATCCATGCCATGGTTTTAGCCCACAATATTGAGCGTTATGTCGTTTATTTGATTCCGTCCAAGAATACCATCAATATTTATGTGGTTTTGGCTCATGGTATTGGCTAAGGCTCAAAATATATAAGGAGAAGAATATCATAGTACAAAAGTGTGCATGTGTATGGGTATTGGATGAGTACTTCACTCTGAAGTATATATGCATGGAATGGGTTACAATTTATTGATAGATATGAAACAATGATGCACCTATGGATACAATGATGGATCAAGATCTCTTGACCTGAAATGATTATGTATTTTCTTAATCTATTTATGGCATGTTTAGATCCGTGATCTGGTGAATGTTTTTTTATGTGAAGGGTATGATCTGAGTAAGTCTGTTGATCTGAAGTGTTACGCGGTCCTGAATATTTATAGATATATACGCAGGTTTGTCTCGGTGAAACCACATATATACACAGGTTTGTTTAAGAAATGACACGTATGGAACCTAGGGTTTTGCTGAAGAATGCGGGAGGAAATGTATGATCAGTTTTAATGTGTTTTTTTTATGTGTTAATGATATATTCATGTAGATCTGGGTTGTTTGAGTATTGATTATGCTCCTAGTTGATTGTGATTAAATATCAGTGATTAGCTAGTTGATTAATGATTCAGTGAATGATTTGATACAATTATGAGTTTCAGTTTGATATATGTTCTTTGGGCTTAAGGGAGTGGAGTGGGTCCAGTATGAAAATCTAACGAAAAGAGGCCTACAAGTTATGCTATGTTGAAGATGTTGGATCCAGTGTGAAAATTGATGAAATGTTGTTCGCAGTGGTGTTGAGGCTTGGAGCCTTCAGTGAGGGTGTCATAGCTCCTTTATAGTGGTTGCTGGTAAATGAGATCTGGGGGTAGTAGCTTCCTTCCAGGAGTGGCTGGTAAACAAGAGCAAGGGGTCGTAGCTCCCTTCTAGAGGTAGCTAGTAAATGAGATCAGGGAGTTAGGGCTCCCTTCCAGTAGTAGCTGAAGAATGAGAGAAGGTTGTAGCCTTTTTCACATGGGTTCCTGCGTGCTAGTATGAGTCTAGACCAGTACAAGATTGTAACTAGTTTTCTTTATAATAAATATTGAAGACAAATACGACAAAAATGGTGGTTTTCTATCGACTTGGGTTTCCACCTTAAACCCTGGTGTTCATGTGTGTTTCTTATGCGTGATCATTTACTGTGTTCTTATTGCACATGCTTCATGCTTACTAAATGTATGATGAATGAATTATGCAATGATCTAAGTAAATATTTATCTGCATAATAATATCTCTAGACATACACAAGTTTCATTAAAGATAGCCGCATTTATATGCTACTTGGATTAATCAAATTTGCATATAGAAATAAGTAAATAAAAATAAATATTATTGTGTGTTTTAAATACTGATTCAACTTCCCCCCCCTCTCATTATTTTTCCCAACAATTGGTATTAGAGAAGGTCTTTCATAAGAAGCTTGATCACTTGAAGGATATCCGTCGCAATGGGAAGTCATGAAGTAGTATTTTCTATCAAGCCACCACTGTTCAGTGGAGGTAATGTATTATTCTGGAAGATACGAACAAGAGCTTATTTCCAAAGTGTTGGAGCAGACGTATGGGGAATCGTGGAAGTATGTTACCAGTATCCAGCAACCGCTCCTAAAGATGTAGGAGAAAGGAAGAGATATCAAACCAATGCAAAATTTATGAATGCTTTAATAGGGAGCATGTCAGAAACAGAATTTGTCAAAGTCATGCAACTAAATTCAACAAAGGAAATATGAGACAAGATCATTTAGAGCTATGAAGATGATGCAAAGGTAAAAAGTGCCAAAATTCAAACTCTTAGAATTCAATATGAAAGTCTCAAAATGCACAATAATGAAAGTATTGCAAGTTTATTTCTAATAATATATGAGATTATGAATTCTATGAGGAATATGGGTGAAGATATAAAAGACTCAACTTTAATAGAGAAAATCTCGAGATCTCTAACTCCAAAATTCGAATCAAAAGTAACTGCTATTGAAGAAAAGTAGGATCTATAGATTCTTATAGTTGTTCAACTTCATAGAATCCTAACTACTTTTCAAATGAGAGAAGGAGGTCCCTCAAAAGTCAGAGAAGCTACTTTTAAGGCATGTGCAAAAGGAAAGAGAAAAAGGAAGTTCTCAAGGAATCAAGTTATATATCGGAAGAAAAAGAGGCACATTTTGTGAGAAGACTTCAACTAGGAACTAGAAGGTTCAAGGTTAAGCTTCCCTTAAAGTGTTGTTATTGTGGTAGAGTTGGTCACTATGCTGTTAAGTGTCCTTATAAAGAAAATCATGACAATGCAAAACAGATTCAAAATAGAAGAAGTTTTTATAGAAATAAATATAGTGATGAGATGTAAAATGAAGAAGAGGGAGAGTCTGATCAAGATCTTCAAATACTCATGGTATGTACTGTGAATGATGATAATACCGTAAAAGAGAAGAATTCGATTATTGAAGAGTTGCATAGATCAAGGAAGAAAGGATGTTTTCATGGTTCTGGTTTCTAATGTAACTGATTTGGGTAGAAGGCCATTGATTGCAGGTTAAGTATGATGAAAAATACTAAGATATTAGAGAAGTTCAACACAGTAAGAAATTTCAAGAAAATCTTGAAAAGAAGAAGCACCGATAAAAAACGTAGGGAATATTGACCCTATTGTAGTCATATGTTTATAAAGTTTATTTCTCATGATGATTGCAGGAGTCATGTAAGATACATTATAGGAATCAGTAATGTACCATCATAGGGGGAGAAATATATGGTGATTCCCATGGTTGGTTTGGTAATTATAGTTGTGTTTATTTCTAACAGTGCATCTGATGTGACAACAAAAGGCAGGTACAAAATGTATAAGTCCACGAGGAGATGGAGTTTTGGAATTTTCAGTATTTCACTTTCTGTACGCAGGTTTCATGAACTAAATCTGCGTATATACACGAGTTACATTAGAGACAGTTGCATATGTTTTACTCTGATAAAAAAAAAAAGTGAGACAGGATGAATAACAATTTCTGATATGTTGCTGACAGCTGTAGTGATTTTCTTGATTTGATGCTGAAGTTTGTTGACACGATATTAATTTTTGATTAATTGGTTGATGAATATGCCTTTATGAATGATTTGTTGTGGTGATTAGGAGCACATTTTTAGGGGGGGCATTAGCCTTCTTGAGAATAATGCATTGTTGGAATTATGTCGGTTGCTGAATTATGATCTCTCTCTTGAGGTCCTTTGGTATTGGTTATAAAAAGTCATATATGTAATTTGATGTAAAGGTCATGTTGAGACCTATTATGTAAATATTTTCATATTCAGTCATGTATGGACTTGTTCAAATAGGTAAACCCACTTGGTTGGGAGGTTGATGTAAGTATGAGTCCTTGGTGATAGGAAAGGTCATACTTAGCTGAGTCATAAAGTCATGTATTATATTGAAAATAAGAATACCCACCCTGTGCTCAGGGGGAGCATGGTCAGTATAGATAAGATATACAGAGCTCTTCTTTCTACAAGGAAAGAAAAAACTTGTTTTGGTATTGATCTGCCCTATGCCCTTGATGTCAAAGGGGGGGAGTAACGTGGTGTTTGGATAATGCTTATGTCTTATGTTGGTGAATCTATCAGGTATCTATAGGTTGTGGTGATTAAACACCAACATGGTTGCCATCAAGCCCAAAGGGGGAGATTGTTGGCATTATGATGTAATATTTTGTCCTCAATGGAAACCTACTTGATGAGTTTCCTTTTGATGTATTGAAGATGTAAAATTGATTTATCTACAGGTCAGTTTAGATGTGACAAAGAAAGGACTTCCAGTAACAGAGAAATCAATGATAAAGATAATGTTTCAAGATGTATACACAATTTTGATAAAGGTAACCCATGTATACTCATAGGTTTGATGAAGGCAACCCATGTATACAACCAGAATTAGTGTATAGATAGTTTTGGTGAAGATAAGTCGCGTATACATGTAGGTATGAAGAAGCCAAGTCGTGAATGTACTTAGGCACTAATATTGTTGCTTTCCCAAGATGAAACACTCACAAGTAATAGCAGGTTCTTTGATGGGAGGTAATCCTCTGACTTTTTGTTTCTTCTACAACAATCTTAAACTAGAAAAATGCAAGTGTCCTTAACGAAAGTGCCATAACCAGTAATCATTAGAACATGCAACTGTAAAAGAACTAACCTGATCATTGTAGCTCATAATTAGAGGAAAGAGTTTATTCCTCATCATCTGCACCTTTTCTATAAGCTTCTTGCTTGGGGGTTTTTCATAAATAACACACTCTTACCCCTGAAAGATAATTATGTATTGCTTCTGCATCAATTGACCAATACTTATGAATTTTTTTTTGAGACCAGGAACATAATATACCTCTGAGATTATCTTTGGCTCCCCATTCTTGGTTAGAATGTTGACCACTCATTTTCCATCAACATCCACAGTCCTATTAGTCCCCAAATTTACCTCTATATTCACATATTGATCCAAATTTGCAACCAAATTCTTCTTTCCTGTCATGTGGTTACTACACCAAGTGTCTAATAACCACACCTTATCAGATGGTTCATGCATGTTTTTCCATTCTAGGAACATGGAGTTATTATTCTCTATACTAACATTAGCTCTCTCATTTCCTTGATTAGCTATCTTCTTCCTACAATCATGAGCATAGTGACCAAATGTATTGCAATAATAGCATTTCACCTTTGATTTGTCAAACCTTTAACTATTTTTGAAGCTTCTGTTGCTCCTGCTTCCACTTTGATGTTCATGATATTCTCGGGCATCTCTTTTACCACCATAGCTTCCACCTCATCCTTTGCCTCTTGATCAACCTCTCCCTCGACCTCTTGAAATGGAAACTTGACTTTTGAAATTAGTTTCTAAAGTGGAAAACTTGTTTTTGTATATTCTTGCCTCATGCGATAGAAGTGATCCCATCAACTCATCAACTATCAATTTTTCCAAATCCTTGGCTTCTTCTATGGCTGCTACCACAACATCAAACTTAGTAGAAAAAGATCTAAGGAAGTTCTCAATCACTCTTTGTTTTTCAATTTCTTCACCATAATTTTATAATTGATTTGCTACAAACATGACCTGATTCATGAAAGAATCGATGTCCTCTGTCTCCTTCATCTGCAGAATTTCCAAATCTCTCTTACTACTCTGTAATTTAACAATATTGATGTTTTCCATACCTTCATATCTTGTTGCCAAAGTTTCTCATGCTTCCTTTGCTGAAGACGTGATCATTATCTTCTGGAACACTACTCGGTCCACTCCTTTCTAGATAAGAAGCAACGCTTATGCATTCTTCCTTTTTTTTTTCTTCCATTGTTCCCTCTCTGCATTTTTAAGGGCTCATTCTTCTGCGTCATTTTGAGGTTCTACAAACCCAAACTTGACATGATCTGAAACATCATGCACTTTTAACATGGTCTCCATTTTAATGGTCCACACATCATAATATTTCCTTGTGAAAGAAGAAATTTGTGGCTAGAAACTCTATGTGGTCATCTTTCTTAAAAAAAATCTTCTCTGATAAAACTCTAAATTTTTCTTTATGAACTCTTCTAAGCTCTTTTAAAAAAAAAAATCCCTTACAATAAAACCATAATGTAATTATATATATATATATATATATTTTTTAACAATAATAAATTTATATATAAATTGTTTTTATAAGCTCTCCTTTTATAATATATATCCCATTTTGTTTTTAAATCCTTCTTTAAAAAGATATTATAAAAATACTTCTTTTGTATATATATATATATATATATAACTCTTTATTAAATCCATCACTTATTGTTTGAATACTACCTTAAATTTCACGTTGAAATGTGATATAAACGAATGAGTGAGCACGTGGAAAATTGTTAAAGTGCTTCAAACATAAATTGTTTGAATTTACCATGCTCACGACTGTCATTCGAAAGTGAAAAACCAATTGCGCATCCTCCTGACTCAAATAAACCACACAATAAACTTGATTTGGAGAAATTGTAAGCTTCATGTTATCTGTGAAATTTTTCGACAAAAAAAGTGCGGACCTGCGTGCTCTTTGCACTAAAAACCTGCGGATCTGCGCATTCTTTATCCTTTTAACGATTTTGCAATTATTTTTTTTAACTGCTAACCTTATGCTCTTGGCCCTCTTCTCACAGACTCTGCACACCTCACAGATCTTGTGATCCTTCCTCATTGTTGATACTAATTTTTTGGAAAGGAACAATAGTGGAGGCACAAATAACACAAGTATTTCACACATGAAACACACGCGATTTGTGGCTCTTCTATTAATCGAACGAACATCAATCACAATAAATAAAATGAGCCCTATGAAGGATATCTATCCTGACTCGCTTGACATGCACACACTTACATAACTCAACTTGACTATCACTCACTTAACTGACTCTCTAACTCACTTACAAAATTAATCTATCACACAACTCGACTTACTCAACCTTATTTGATTTTCTAACTCTGCATGCGAGAGTTAATTAATTATTTTAACAGGTCCCACTAGAGTGGTTTTTTTCTAATTACCATGGCTTTTGTTTGTAAGATGATCATAGAGATTCTAATTACCATGGCTTTTGTTTGTAAGATGATTATAGAGATGGGCCACACATCAACCACACTTTTAATAAAATATTTCTAAGTGGTTGATTATAAATATATAAGCATATCCCTCCCCCATCAAGAATATTGTGCCAAAGAAACTCATTCCATCATAGGAATATATTATTTTCTGAAATCAGAAATTTAAAGTTGGGAGCCACTGTAATTTATATCGATGAGTGCTAAACTATTTTATGTTGAATTATTTCCGTATAGCTATGGACCTAGCGGAGACCATGGGAAATAAAAAAGAAATGGAGATGGAAACGGTACCTAAGAAGTATATGTAAATGAATTCAGATATTTCAAGAAAATCATTAGAAAAATATTAAGAGAAAAAGAAGCCAAAGAAGTTGCTCTGAATGGCCATCAACGTCATAATAAATTGAGTGATATTGCATAGGGAAAATTACAAGGGAATTCTTGGGAATATTAGAGAAAATTCAAAGGGATATGTTGTGATTTCAAGTTTAATGAGAATTCTTGGCCATGTATATAAAAATAATGAAGGCTATATGAAAATCCAGTCCTCTATTTTGCGATTATTTGATGACTTTTCTGTGGTTGCAAACCCTAGAACGACCATTGTTCTCGCATATCTATGTGTCCTCGAGAAACTTTGTCAAGCGACTGCCATGGATATCAATAGCGAAGACTTGAATCACATGATTTATATTCTAAAAAGAGCGAGGGTTTCAATTTTATATTTCAAAAGAAGGTATGACGGAGCATCGTGCAATGGCGTAATCATTTTCATTTCTAGAGAAATTGAGTGATGAAAGGAGATGAGTGGCCCGAAGGAGGGGCAACTTGTTTGAAGCTCAGTTGCAGGCTTAGTAGAATTCTGAAGTCCTTGAAAGGGGTGCTTGGCCTCTCAGAGACATACTCGTGGAAGAAAGTGAATTAATTGCTTGCATACTAATCCCCCCTGGTGCGAAGGGGGGCTTACACCTTGTAGTGAGTAGTTAGGGAATCAGTAAAAAGAAGTTTGCATAGTCAGTAATAGAAGGCCATTTCATGCATGCATATTTCCAACATCGGATTCAAATAAAGAGCATGGGGTCATGGACATTTCGATAAATACAAAAAAAATTCTGCATTCGATAACCAACACATATCACAAAACTTTTCTAACCGAAAAAGTAAGAATACAATAATATATCATTGAGATATAATTTAATATCAAAAAAAATTTCTAACAGATAAAGTAATAATAAAATGATATATCATTGACAAATCATTTACTATATCATTGATAGATCATTAAATGATCAGTGATAAATAATTTATCATTCATAACCAAGACATATTACAAAACATTTCTAACAGAGAAAGTAATAATACAATAATATATCATTGAGAGATTATTGAATGATCAGTGATAGATAATATACCATTGAAAGATCAATGATAGATAGTACAGAATAATAATAATAAAATAGGTGTAATTAATAGAGAAAAAAAAGTTATAAAACGAAACAATCTACAACTTTAAAAAAAAGGAGAGTTAAGTAACCATAAAAGCTAGGAGGGCGTTTCGTATTTAGGTGGCCAACAACTTGCATGGAATCTGAATGGAGGTTGTGCTCGCGCGGAGGAGAGCACATGTATGGAGAATATTATTAGATAAATAAAAAATATGAAATAGCACAGTAACACAAATTTTCAATAGACACAAAATCTCACCGCTCTTTTCTTATCTTAGCTCAAGAATATTCCCTCCCATTAAATATGAGGCATCTATTTAATTAAAAATAATAATGTGCAACCCTTTATTAAAGAAGCGAAAAATTTTAAATAAAACTAAGGACCAAGACCTTATTCATTGTTTGTATCTTGAATGTATTATGCAAAAAACTATATATATTTATGTTTTAGGTGTAGTTGATATTGGAATTGAGTTATAGGAATTTCAAATTTATATAAATGAAAAATTGTTTATGTAATACCCTTTTATATTTCTGAAAATATTCTTTTAGTAAACTGAACTACTTTTAATAATGAAAAATAAGTTATAATTGACTCTTTGGAATAATTATGATGGTGTAATTAATAAAGTTGAATAATAATAAAGATCATCACCTTCGAGGATTAACTTGGAAAAGAATGTGTGAATTAATGAGATGATTACTCCAATAAAAATATCCATTGTGTATGGATATGATGGAAATAAACTCTCTTAATTATTCTTGAAAATCATTATGAGTGAATTTAGGTGATTAGATTAGATTGGGAGAGAAAAGCCTAATAAATCACTAAGTGTGGGGAAACAACACTCGGAATGGGTGAATAAAGCACCGCATAGGAAGCAAGGAATAAAATAAGCTGCCTAAGAATCACAAGTGGTTGTTTATTCATGGGAGAAAGATCTTAGCTCGGGGGAGAACCAAAGGTGAAGGTTCAAGGTTGAGTGCCAAGTTGTTCTTTCCAAGTTGGTTCAGTTACTTATGGTCCGAGGTTTGGTACAAGGGTATTTTAATTTCTGTATAAATTTTAATGTGGCTTGGATATTGTCGAAAATGTTATTTTGGTTATTTTTAGTCGTGCATATTATTTATATTAAAATCGAAACTACATTCTAAATGGGCTCATTTTATTTATTATGGTTAAGTTACTTTTATAACCAAACTTAAAGTTATGATTTGTAATTTTAGTTATGTAATGCATATGTTTATACTGAATCATTGTAATATGATATAAAAACCCCTATGGGCTGAAATTTTGGATTAGTGAAAGTAAGCAGTTAATGCAGTGGAAGTGGGATTAGAGGAAATTGAGAGTTTCAAATTACCAATATCCCTCAATATTTATTAGAAGAAGATAAATTCTATTTATTAGTTATTGAATTAGATGGGAATTTGTTGTATACATTGTTTTCATTAACTTATAATAGTCGAGCATAAGAATTTGATGTTAAAGAATGTAATCCCAATCACCTGCTAGGTGTCGAAACCGTCATTCCAAATGTCCAGTTCAGTTTTTAATTAGTTTGGTTTAGTCGAGTTTAACTCCAGTTATTTATTACTGATGTTTCCCATGTAATCATATTTAACTAATTTGTGATATTGTGAAGAGCAATCTTCTGCTCCACTTCTTTTCAGTTTTCAATTCTTTTCATGGTATCAAAGCTAGTTTGCATAAGCCTCCCTAGAGAACAACAATAGAGCCAAGTTGGAATAGTAGAGAGGAGAGCCGAGTCTGCATAAGACTCTTTGAGAGAACAACAAAAGTTTGAGGAATGTTGAAGACACTCCACGTCACGTCTCCCAAACCCCTTTTTTTTTATTTTTTATGGGATTCTGTTATTATTTAATAACATCCATTATACCTCATGATTACTCCTCCTAAATTTCATAACTCCTCTTCTATAAGAGGTTCATTTTACTCCGAATGAGATTCAACATGTCTCTCTTAAGGTCTATATTCGCCATGAGTATTTTGAGGATAGATTTAGTTGGTTGGAACTTAATGTTCAGGGGTACTGGTTTGTTAACATCTTCTGTTTATACACACAGAAATTAAATACTCCTTTAAAAGATAGCCATCTATATCTATACATAGTTATTATATTGGCTACTCAATTGATCTATCATCTCAACCCTCATTATTACCATGTACTCATCTCTACACCCAACCATTTCTCTCTACTGTCAATAGCTGTGTTTGCAATTACATAATTTACTGAACCATTGATCCATCCAACAGGGCATACTGCAACTTAACATACAATTCATACATTCCATAATGCACTATAACATTGCAATTTCATAATTTTCGTAAAGGAATATAACATCAAAATTTTACAATTTGCATAAAGGAATATAACAGCCCAATTTCATAAAACAGAGATACATTTAACACAGACTTACAGATATCTCCAAATGTACGCATGCACCCTTTACCATGACCAGTCCTCCCAACCTTAGAATCCTCTTTATCTCCCAGGATTCACCCCCGAGCAGAGATCACCTCCCAACACAGATCAATCACTAATCTGTCTAGGATCAGCTTATTTAAGCTCATACCCCAAAGCATGTTTCTAATTCTGCGTCCAGAATAGCAGGATGCTTTCTTTCCTGTTTAGCCTAGGCTTCCCCTCTTGGGCTTCCTTAAAGCTGCTTTAAGCTTTTCCTCAGCTTTTCCAGCTTTTCTCACCTCTTCCCAACTACTCCTCTTCATTGGGGAAATTTAGATTTCTCCTTAAATCTAAATAAATTTCTTTCAAGGATTTTTTGAAAGCTTTTTGGGGATTTGTTGCCTTATCCATCCTCATGGATTTTGGAAAGTGATCTCAATTCTCTTTTTGGTCATAGTGCATACATAATATTTTATTTATTTTTCATAATTACAAAATTAACCACATCCACACAATAATCATCCAATGGGGTCCACTCCCCTTTGGATTTATGTTCAAATGTCTCATTTGAAAAGCATAGAACTTGGGGGTGTTACATATTCCCCCTCTGCAAATAAACACCGTCCTCGGTGTTGACAACTATCTACTAGTTGATTTTTGAACATAATTATGAATGCTTTTCCATCATTTGAGCTTCTCTGTGCCATGTAGCTTTTTAGCAGTAAAGTGCTCCACTGCACCTTTACCCGAGCTACCGTTCACTTCCGCCATTCCATTTCTTCTCGCTTTCATCTTTGAAGCGACTCTGGAAGGAAATTCCTCTTCTGGTTCCACCTGGACCACATTTCAAATCAATTATGTGAGAAGCATCATGTACAAAATTTATAACCTTTTTTTTTTTTTTTCCAACAAGGAGACATGAAATACATCAGGAATTTTAATAAGCAATGGTAGGGCTAATGTATAAGCCATTAGTTTCCAGAAGAGTACTCTCCTGCCTTCACTATATTTACTGATGCCTTATGCAGTTGGCTTTCTTCCTACTTCTTTACAAGAAGTCTGTATGGAAGATCCGTCATTCTGGTTTCTCTGTCCACAATCCATACCAATGTAAGTAATATCAGGTACATATAATTGATAATTCACAACAACATTCTGCATTTCAATAACTTAAGACATTCAGTTATTAATCAAACCGTTCAGATTCATAATAGTTTAGTGCACTTTTAGTACACTACTTATCCTTTCTGGTTTTTCAGTGAGATTCTTTCCTCACGCAACTTGGTTCAACCCAGCTCTTCTGGATTTTCTAGGTGCTTTATCTTCACCTTTTTCCTCTTCATTTCCAGAGTGCCCAATTTCCTGTTACACACTTGTCTAAACAATTTCTCAACTTTTTCATTAGTACACATAAATGAGAGAAAACAATTGGATCATATGCATGGTTATGCTTACCCTTGCTCATTTTATAGTTGTACTTCTAGTATCTTTTCATTGTTTCTTTTGTTAGTTACTTAATTTAATTAGTAACAACTAGATTCCTTAAAAATCTCTACCATTCCATGCTTACCTCTCACATGAAATGGTATCCACTCGTTCAAAACTTAAGTGAACAATTTTGGAACTGATGGGTTTTCCCCACCCACGTCCAAAATACAGCTCATCCCTTTTTTCTCGGTTGTAGCTGTATGATTTCACATCATTTCTCTGTCTTTGAATTTAAGACTCAAGAAATTTAACTTTAATAAAATTTGCACCAAAAAATTTTATAGTGAGAATTCATGTTTCCTTTTCTAGTGATAAATGTAATTTCTATAATTCATCACATTTACAATATCAATACTTGTTAATGCCAAAAATGAATTTGACACAGTTTCCCCTTTTTCAAAGACTCATCAGCTTAAAATGGGAAAGATTTCATAAATCATAAAAGTATTTCAACTTTTTCCTGGGTCATAAAAGAATTCCTTCTTTTCTATTGCATAAAAGCATTCTATTTTTTTCTAACAAAAGCAACCCATAAATCTTTCATGCTTTCTAACAAAAGCAACCCATAAATATACCAATTTGAAAATATACTTTATTTCCATGAAAGAATATAAATTATTATAAATAAATAATTAGGAAGTCATTCTTCCACTATTACAAGAATATTCTTCCTTAAGTAAGTCATCAGGAAATTTTCAATTTATCCCTTCATTCATTCATGCCTAACTCCATGTAATGGTTCCACAATTACTAAATCAACCATTTAATTGTAATTAACACTTGTACTTCAATCCTCTTTTCTTTTATGGCAGTATACCTGCCTTATTTATAGGATACAATTTCCACTTACTCATATACTACTTACATCTCAAACATTCTCATGAGCCTGTATATATATCCACTAGGTTTGTAGATATCATATATATTTCCAAACCTTATTGTATCAGTAACCATGATATATATATATATATGATATATATATATCCTTAGCAATATTAATTTGATGAACATATGAATATATATATATATCCGTATATTTATATATATTCATATATAAGTTCAAGCCTTTTTTTTTTTTTTGAAAGTGTTACCATATATATACCTAATTTAAAATAATCTCTTTTATTGATTTTCTACTAGCAACTTTTCCACTTCTAGTTAATTTCCATAGGATAGATTTTCAATCTCAAAGTTTCTCCCAAGCACTTATTGAATTCACTAAAGTGGAATCAAATTAAAGTGCCACTTTACCAATCCTATGCATATATATATATATATATATATATATATATATATTTCTATATAGGTATATATATCCAATCTCATACCCATAGAAGTCTAAAATGCCTCTTTCTTACTTCAACGTATATGTCATGGTTTTATCTATGCACATATATAATTATTCATATATATGTAGGCCTATACCATTGAACTACTAACACTTTTAAAGTGCGCTTTATACCACCTCCTCATATATATCAAGGTGTATATATTTCTATATATCTACATGCATCGATATATACTATTCTCCCCATAAACAATTATAAAGTACAACTTTTATTCTACATCTTAGACGTTTGTATGCCGACCCATACACATATATAATTTGTGGGTGGAGAATCTAATAACCGTTTTGATCTTTGTGTTCTATACGCTGGTCAACCCCTTTCATTAATTAAGGTTGATTTATTTCTTTACTTCTAACAGTGGTATTAAATACCATGATTGCATTCCTTTTTAGTTCGCATCACAGAGATCCTTCTATTTATATATTTATCCCAATATGGTGTGCATGTATATATATATGGTGATCTATATATATCTGTTCTATGTAACACATGGTTTAGATATATATATAAGCAATATATATATCCATCTTTATCTACGTCCACATTTGTACACATTTATATCTTTTCGTTTTCCCCATAGGCTAAATTGTATTTCACATGTATGACACGTATACATGTCAGTTTATAAAGTTCCTTCTAAAATTGCCTACGGTTCTATGTAGCGAAAACCTATATCTATATAAATACGTATTATATTCTATATATAATCCGCACCGTATATATGTAATATAACATTTAATCTAGTTGCGCATTAGTCATATATAGAACCCTATATATATAATCCATTTATATATAAAAAAAAAAATTTCATATAAATCTGTAGCATAACATTAGTGATAGTTGCGCCTTAATATATATATATAACTTTATACACATTGACTCAACTATATCTAACTTTCACATTATATATGTCATTATAATGTTTTTTTTTTTTTTTTCGCCCGCCTCTTTGGTTTTGCAGGGTTAATATTTTACTGCGGCATGTTTTGATATGTACAGGGTATATGGAATCCGATGCAATAGTGCTTTTAGGTTTATGACATCGCTGACCTGGTTCGAGGACGATACAGGCGTTTGCACAGAGGTAGATAGTGTATTTCGCCGCCTTTTTCCTCTGCACGACGGAGTCCCTCTGCTTTCCAGTAGCGTATTACTTGCGCTATGTCAGAAACCAGCGTTTCTCTCAGAGTACTCTGGTCGGTAACAGCTGACACGTATCTTCCTGAGCAAATCCCTCGGCGTGCTTGAATCCATAACTGCACTGAAATTCCGGACGGCTGGGTACCTGGAAGGGTATATAATATTATTACCTTCCTGCTGATCTGAACGCAATGTCAGATCGATGCAATCTCCCTTGGGATTTTATTAGAGCAAGGCGGAGCCCGTCTAATTTCTGGCAGAGGGAGATAATACGGACTAGGGTTCCAGATTCTTATTTTAACCCGAACTCGCCAGACTTCTCTTTGTGTATCCCGCTTTCCTATTTGCTCGTTTTGCTTGTTGATGCAGGTGCGCAAATGGTGCTCTGCGAGCCAGGCGTTCACCTCCGTGCCCAGGCTAGGGTTTCAGCACCTTGACCCGCGATTTTTATATCTCTGAACCCGTTTGTTATTATTTTCCTCACGTTTTGAGACTGATCTATATTCTTCATGTTTTCGTCGCGAACACACTGTCTTATTCCTTTCAGATTGTGTTTTGCAGAACGTTTGACTTGGCGACATCCCATTTCTTTACCTAATGTATGCTTGTATCTGGTTTTTTTTTTCCACCATAGGAGTCATACAGTCAGTGCGTTACCTATTACGCACGGTCAATACAATTTTCGTTTTGTTAAACAGGGTAAAAACTAATTTTTCTCCATCATAATATTGTTTTATTTACCCTTCACTTCTGCCCATTTTTTTTTTCTTTCATTACAGGCCACTCAAGGAGCCGTGGTTTATCACATCCTTACAGTCCGAGGACTTTGTGGATGGCGGGCCGTGGTCATAGGTTCAAGACCTGAACGCCACTCCGGTTTAGTATTCAGCGCTCTAGCTTGTTGTTTAACGGGCAGCTTTGTTGGGTGGAGGTTTGGGGTTCAATTCCGACTCCGCCCCATTCTTAACTATTTATCTCTTCCCCATTCGTGATGCATTACCACCATTTACACTGGCGCCTTTTGCACTAATGTCAAAGACTAAATATCAACATACCATCTATATTGTCCTTATCCACTATAGCCCATGTTGTCGTTAACCACTGTTATACTATATAGCGCTATTACATAACTATAGCCACTGTCATAACTATATGACTTGTTTTCTTTTCTCTTGATATTAAAAGTCTTAATGGAGTCTGTTCTTGACCTTTATTAGCCTATATATATTCATTCAATACATATATATACTTCAGAGCGTCATTCATTCGCCACTACTCATACATATACACCCATTCCACGTATACTCTGTTAAAATTTATAACATGTTACTCTAATTTGTCATATAACTTGTTATTATGGTTATTTAACATTCGCTTCTGCTAAATAATAATATTCCCGAATTTTAATTTATATTTAACCAGGATATATGTTAGAACAGAGTATAATATTTAACATTCCAGAATAATAAATTAAATAACCAGAATTTAAGTATAACCTGGAATCATATTTAATTCTTGAAGTTATTCTGGTTATTTAACAAGGGTATATGTTAGAACAGAGTATAACATATAACCTGTGTATAACAGAGAGCGAATAGTTTGGAAATTTTAAGGTTCCCTATTTTTATATCATTTCTTTTTCCCCTTTTTGGGTTTGAGTACCATATTAATTTCAGTTTTTTTTTTTTATAGCATTCATCTGCGCATATATTGTCATATGGTATTTATAATTCCTTAGTCATTCACACGGTCTCGACTCATTTATTTTGCCAATATACGTGACTCGTATATGGCCCTGTCCGTGTACTTCTAACATGCATTGTTGACTCATAACAGTTTAAATTTTTTCTCCGCTTTGAAGCGCACGGCCGTACGTATATGTATGTATTTACATAGGTCGAAATCGAGTTTAACCACGCCCCAATTGGTGGGCTACTCGATACCTATTCACCTGTATATATACATATACCCTCGGCCTATTCAATCTCTTTTTTTTTTCCAAGCATATATATTATATGAATTCGATAGTTATATGTTGATGAGCTACGTTGAACCTACAATAACTTTTTTATACTAATGTAGATTTCACGGTTTATAATTAAAAGTTGACATACGAAATCTTTCATACTAATTAGGAATAGTCTAACCATTCTCTGGTTAGATCTTCTTGTGCTGAAATAAGGTTTCAACCACTCAGAATCCATTAATTTTGGTTTGAAATATAATATAAGTACTTCATGGGGCTTATATAGATAATATTTAATGTAGTGCAAATGATTTGCTAAGCTACAATTTTATTATTTTTTTTTTCAAGAAGTACAAGGAAATGATAACATGTTGTCTATAGACTTAGAAATATTTTAAAGTACTCATAGAGCATGGAAGAAAAGTTGTTTTTATAGTTACTTCCTTTCTTTTGGTTATGTATCATGCAGATTTCATTACTGCTTTAGTAATTTTTTTAACATTCAGAAGAGTATAAAATATCCCATTTATATCTCAAGCATCGATGCTCTCCATTGCCTAGAGATAAAGTTAAAATACAATTTTCTCTATATTTGTCCAGAGGCTATCACTCTTCTCTAGTGTATATTTACTTGAGGGTTTTATAAAAATTTAAAATATATGTCTAGAATACTTTCTCTTAAATTCTATTTTTCTTTTGAGGTGCACCTTTATGCATTTCCAAGTACTTGACTAGAGGACCTTAACTATAAGTCAAGTAGTTTTTTTTTTTTTTATACTGGTTTTCAAGAAGCAATCATAGATTTAGAGAGGCACTCTTTACCCTTATAAGTGTTATAATGCTCATACAGAATATAATTTTTTTTTTTCTAGCATAATTTCGAATATCCCAATTTACTGTATTCACTTTCAGCAGTTTGTATTTATACCATGTAACTTTAGTACTGCTATAATGTTTTCTCTAATACACACTTAAGCATATAATATCACCTTTGTCCCTACAGGAACATAACAATAATTAATCATCTGTAGAGGTTAAATAACTAATTTAATTAGAAGAGCATCATCCCATTCATGCACCACAGAACAACCTTTTCTCTTATCTCTAGAAGTTCCTTTTCCTATGTATCTAGGGAATAAATATAACTTCATTGTTCTCTTGTTTTTCATCCCAGTAAGGAACACTTAGTTTAGCAGTTTTAAGAATGGAAATCATCCTTCTATACTCCTAGTAGTCTTTGCTTGACCTCTGCATGTTCCTTCTACTGTATTAAGATGGTTTCAGATTTATTTTATTTCACATATTTTTTATAACAGTTAACCATTTCCTTGTGAGAACATATCTTGCCCAATTTTTGAACTTTAGCTTTGATACCATTTGTCACGTCTCCCATGTCACGTCTCCCATACTCAATTTTTTTTTTTTTTTTTTTTTTTATAACAAGTCTATATACATTATCCGGATTGGGGAAGACAAGTGAACCTGTGATGAGTGTTACACATATAACCTACCTCAATGTTCTCCGCTTTATGCATTGATAACAATTATAGTCTTTATACTGAATCCTCCTACTATGCAGACTGTTATCCGGGGTTTAGATTATTTTCAGTACTTACAAACAGCCAGGGAATACAAGAATTTCCAGGAGGATTTTTGGCTTGACCTCCCCTCTTCTCAGTCATATAGTAGACTTATATGTCTATATATTTTACTTTGTATTTCTCAGGTTTCCTGTTCAGGATGATCACTAGGCCCTTAATCAAACTTCCCAGTTTGTAGGCCTGATAACATTTTTAATACTTTAAAGCTTCCTCATCGAGGTAGAAATGTATGTCTCCTCGCATACATCTATCCCTATGCAGGTAACCACCATTGCTCCAAATACGTTCCCAGTAGTTTCTATGGACGGTAACCCGATGCTCTGTTCATGGTATTTTACACCTGCTTACAATCCTCCTTCACACAACTTTTATTACACAATAGATTTGTCAATAGGCTGTTTCCCCCCCTTATTTTTCTGTTGTAACCATTCAACAGGTGTGATACTATGGTCCAGATTCAACTGTTCCAGGGGAAAACTAGGAAACAACTCCTCTTGCTTTACTCCAATGGAGGGAGAGAAAACTGAACTGGATAGTTTAGAATCCCTAGTGTTAGATCCTCGTACTTGGTTAAGATTCAATTCTTTCCCTTGTAACACAGTTGAGTGTTGTTGTTCCCTACTTTCTATTATTGATCACAGTGAATTCTGTGCCATGAGTATTGTTATGATAGATTTAGTTGGTTGGAACTTAATGTTCATGGGTACTGGTTTGTTAACATCTTCTGTTTATACACACAGAAATTAAACACTCCTTTAAAAGATAGCCATCTATATCTATACATAGTTATTATATTGGCTACTCAATTGATCTATCATCTCAACCCTCATTATTACCATGTACTCATCTCTACACCCAACCATTTCTCACACCCAACCACTTCTCTCTACTGTCAATAGCTATATTTGCAATTACATAATTTACTGAACCATTAATCCATCTAACAGGGCATACTGCAACTTAACATACAATTCCTACATTCCATAATGCACTATAACTTTGAAATTTCATAATTTGCATAAAGGAATATAACATCAAAATTTTACAAATTTCATAAAGGAATATGACAGCACAATTTCATAAAACCGGGATACATTTAACACAGACTTACAAATATCTCCAAATGTATGCATGCACCCTTTACCATGACCAGTCCTCCTAACCTTAGAATCCTCTTTATCTCCCAGGATTCACCCCCGAGCAGATCTCCCCGGGGTGAGCGGCATTAGCCTCAATCGTTCCGATACTTTATTTTAAGCCTTCGTGCTTCTGAAGCTCTGCTTCCAATTCCGCGTCCGCAATTTCAGATGCTTTATTCCCGTTTAGCTTCTAGGCTTCCATTCTGGTACTTTAAAGCTGCTTTGCTTCGTATTCACCTTTTCAAATTTTTTCTCACCTCTTCCCAACTACTCCTCTTCATTGGGGAATACCTTCCTCAAAAATCTAAATTAGAAATAATTTCTTTCAAGGATTTTTGAAAGATTTGGGGAAAGTCTTTTTTCCTTTTCCATTACCTCATGGATTAGGCATGTGATCTCTCTTTCTCATCTCGTCATAGTGCATGCACAATATTTTATTTATTTTTCATAATTAAGTATTTAACCATATCCACATAATAATTATCCATTGGGGTCCACTCCCCTATGGATGTATGTTCAAATATCTAATTTGAAAAGCATAGAACTTGGGGGTGTTACACAAGTGTACAAATAAATGGCCTATGGATCAACCTAATATATGAAAATATGTTATTAATGTACATTCATTTTTATACATGCATATTTGAGTGTTAATTTTTGTAAAACCTTTGTATGAACTGTGATTCTCTGTATAATTTTCATAGTTAATAGCTTCATCCAAAAAACCCAGGGGATAACTTTTTGGACGGTAGAGTGCAATTTTCCACTTATTTTATGGTTCAGTTATTTCTCATGGCTATATTATTCTCTTATAGAGTATGATGAATGTGGCATTGCATTTAAACTCCTTCTATAGAATATAAATTAATAAAACAATTTACACATATTTTTCCTTCATCATCTAATCATGACATCATAGTGTAATGAGAAAATCATTTTTGGACAAGGACCTTAATTTTTTTTTAATTACTGCACTCTTTTAGGCTCCCCTTGCTAACTAGACATGATCTAATGAACATTATTGGGATAGGTGGGAATAATTAAATGGAGGAATGCAACTAAGACTAATGCTTTGTCAAAGTGCATTGCCTTGAGGTGAATGGTCTTTAACGATTTTGAGCATGAGAAACCTAATAGAAAGATTGATTGTCAAGTTGAGAATTTCTCTTTTCCCATACATGACCATTCCATCTCTTTTGCCATAATCATCTATAAACATAAATTCCTTTGAAATTATCAAGAAAATTTTATCTAATTTATTATAGTTTAAGATTTGAACCAAAGAATGCAAAATGCCTGCCATCACAACTTAGTTGTTGGAAGAAGCCAAATGAGTGAAATGAGGTCTTGGAAATTTTAGAATGTGAAAAAGAATTGGAACAAAATAAGATGGATGGGATTATGCTAGAGTGTGAAGTTTCTTACGAGTAAAGGTTCATTGAGAATTGGCTCCTCTCCTCTTAAGTAATTCTATTATTTTCTTAATTTGAAAGGGTACTCTATGTTGAATAGGAGATAATGTAAGGAAGCAACTTGTTAATAATTTTTTTCCCTAAATTGGTGATAAAACAAGAGAGTTTAATAAGGTACTAATTCTTTAAAAACCTACACATATATAATCATACAAACTCGGCTGAGATGCATTTTTTCAATGGTTTAGGGATATTCCCCATAAGCTAATCATGTTGGTTAGAGTAACACAAAAGAGAATTATTTTGTAAGAACTTCATCCAATTGTGAAGGTGGAAAATTTGGGCTAACTTATGCAAGGATACATTAATATAAGGGGAAAATGGGCATGGAATGGTAACAATATTTTAGGGAAGCATTGGGGCATTATATAGTTATACCTTTAGTGATATCATTGGATAGTTTGCTCTCTTGTTGCTTCCAATAAGCTAGAAGCTTACTAATATTATGCATTACTTATGCATCTAAATTTTATATGGTATGATGTAGGGATGAATGCTGGCAACTTTATAGTCGTCTTAATTGCTCAATGCACGAGGGTTTTGAATGATTGTATTTTGAGATGGGTTTTCTCGCAATTCAATTATAGAAAGAAGAATTTTTTAAAACATGCTAGTGGTATTTGAGTACATTTTTTGTTCTTTTCTTTTAAAGGTGTTTGAAAAACTCATTGGATGAGAGTTTTAATTGCTACTTGTCATTTATTATTGAAAATTTTCAAGTGGAATGAAACTTCATATGCCATTTAAACTTGTATTTATTTTATGTTATTTTGAAGAGAAATTTTCTTTTCAATTGTCACCAATGATAACATTAAAATACTTGTATTTATTTTATGTTGTTTTGAAGATAAACTTTTTTTTTGAATTGTCACTAATGACCACACTAAAATACTTGTAATTTATTTTATGTTATTTTGAAGAACAACTTTCTTTTGAGCTGTGAGAATGATCACATTAAAATGATATAGTAGGTTATTTATTTATAAACTAAATGAAATAGACACTTTTTTGTTTTGTACATATTAATGATTAATGGTTCATTTGAAAGAAGGCATTTTGAATTTGATACGACAAGTGTACTATTTATTTGATTGATATTCTCTTCATCTGACTAAAGGTGAAGAAGGTGCAATAAAAAAAATTCGATAATTTCAAACAAAACTTTTTGAAAAACTGATTTAAATTGAGAAACCCATTATATATATATATATATTTTAGCATACTAAACTCTCAAATTCATATATAAAAAAAAAGATTTCCTATATGTTTACATGAAAAAATTTCATTGATTTTATAAAAATCACATGAATTGGTCTAATGAACAATTTCTTCTTGACAAACAACAAGAACGTAGTTATGTGAGTAGCATGTTATATGACATCACAGAAAAAATAGGGAAGTATAATCAATGATTTTTTCTCAAACAACAACCTATCTAAAAAGATTAGGGGATAGTGAATAGCATTTTAAATGATTTTTTTTCTAAACAGCAACTTGTCTAAAAGATGATGTAGTTATTTTAAATGTTTATTCTCAAACAACAACGTATGTCTAAAAGATCAGATTAAGAGAGGGAATAGTGAATCGCATCATGGAGATGGTTATTCTCAAACAACAACGTATGTCTAAAAGATCAGATTAGGAGAGGGGATAGTGAATCGCATCATGAAGATGGTATAGTTATTTTAAATATTTATTCTCAAACAACAACGTATGTCTAAAAGATCAGATTAGGGGAGGGGATAGTGAATCGCATCATGGAGATGGTGTAGTTATTTTAAATGTTTTTTCTCAAAGAACAACGTATCTAAAAAATTAGGGATAGTGAATCGCATGAAGACCTTGTAGTTATTTTAAACATATGTGCATATATTTGAAACTGAAAGTAAAAGTAAATACGATAGGAGAAATAAAGAGTACATTCACTAAGCCCTCATATATATAATGATAGAGTTAAGCGCTGAGAGCTGATGGTAGGGGAGTATTTATTTATTTATTAATTAGAGGGGGGCGTCAATTAGCTGAAGCCAGGCCTCGCATGAGACGGGCGGCGTTGAGGTCGTTGGTGTTGGCGGCCACGAACTCGTCGAAGCTGATGAAGCCGTCCTTGTTGGAGTCCACGTCCTTCATCACGCCATCAATCTCCTCCTCCGTAGCGCTGCACTTGAGGATGGCGCTCAGTTCCGATTTCGATATTTTGCCATCGCCGTTGGTGTCGAACTTGCGGAACACGTCCTCCAGCTCCAGGCGGCCGGGCTGGGCGGCACATTGCACAGCTGAAGCGGAGTCTCGCATGAGACGGGCGGCTTTGAGGTTCTTCGAGTTGGCCTCCACGAACTCGTCAAAGTTGATGAATCCGTCCTTGTTGGAGTCCACCTCTTTCATCACCCCTTCAATCTCCGCCTCCGAAATGACAGAGCTCAGTTCCGACTTGGATATTTTGCCATCGCCGTTGCTGTCGAACTTGCGGAACACTTCAGCAAGCTCGCGGTATTGCACAGCTGAAGCCATTCTCACGCCTGAAGGTGAAGGCAAATTATAGGATAATACTACACAAAAACTAAGACGAAGATGGCCGTGGAGCTGGTGTGGAGGAGTGGAAGCCAAGGTCATCATTATATAGGGCTCTTTTCAGTTTTGGATGACAGCGCACCAATTTCTGGGATGCTTTACGCAATTATTTTGTACCCACGAACGCTGATGTGCCAAGATGCCAAGAGTAGAAAATGTAATTTGATGTGCCAAGATTCTGTAGAAACGTTTGATGTGACAAGATGCTGTGTGGAAATAAATGGAATGTTAATGTTTGATAAAGGGAGGGAATTTTTGCTCCTTTTGGAATTACATGGACTGACGGTTGGATTTGCAGTGAATTGCAATAAAACCAAGAAAAGCGTCACCAAGCCAGCCATGAATAACTAACAATTCTATTTTATTTTTGTTCAAAAAATAACCAACAAACTTAAACTTAAACCTAATCCTCCCTGCGTTCTCCAGCTGGTCCCCCTTGCGAGCACTGAAAATTCCTCGATCTCATGTTCATCTTCCCCGCCTTCTTCCAAGTGTATGAGAATGGAAGCCACAGCAGACAGCAAGAACGCCGAGGCGAGGTTGCATGGACCCGAATATTTACAATAAAATAAAAAACCATTAGAATATTTATTTATTATCAACAGCCCATATCAACATCAATACTTTATTGGATACTCCATCCTCCATCCTGTGGGGTGAACAATAAAAAATAAAAATGCTGGATAAAGAGGCGGAATTGGGTATATCTAATTTAAAATATTATAATAAAATATAAATTTACTAGAATATTTATTATCAACCAGTCGTATCAACTTCAATACTTTTGTGACATATCAAATAGAATATGATTATTAAGTTTAATTGGAATGAAACATTTTCCAAATTTAATTAATTGGAGGTTTTGGTTAATTTTAATTGAGTTTACATTTAATTAAAGTTCTAGTCTGCTAGATTATGATGTGTATTTTTAAATTTTTTTATAGTGTCATTAAAGTTTACTTTTAACATCATAGTTTAAAGGAAGCTTTTGTTATTCAAATAAAAAAGTTTTGTAATCATAGAAGTAATATTTGTGATGCTTACAATGCTTTACTCATGCCCAGTCAACATTTGCACTATCTCTAACTGCTTCCTAGATAAGCCTAGGCCAATACTTAACCAAATTTTGGGTTGCCCAAGTCCCTATTTCCTTCTGAATTAGGCCATATTAATTAGGGAAATTCCTCATCCACAAATAGGGTCACATAAGTTGTCAAACTCACCCACAAATCACACCCAAGACCTTTTCACCACGAAATGCCTTAACAACACACCCTACACATAGTTTTATGCATGTGTTTTATATATTTATCATAAACATAACTATACAAAATGAAATTTTAATAACAAACAATGTTTCACTGTACACTCAATTTTACTAAATATTTTATATGAACAAAATAATATATTTTAAAAACATCTAAGATGTAACTAGTAAACAAACATAAAGATGTAACTAGTAAACAATAAACATCTTAAAAACATCTTCACACATTTTAAGGTAACTATTAACATGTTACATACATTCATTTTATACATGTACATGAGAAAAAAACAAGTGTCATATCAACCCCAAAGTTAAAACAAGTTTCAATTGAATTGAGGAGAACTTTAGTGGCTCGTTCTATAAGTGGTGGGCTTGATACATTGGAGTACTAGCCCACTTCTGATATTTTGTTGTCTTTGTTGAAACATGCTCGAGATGAGCATTGGTGAGTCTTTATGGAGCCATATTTCCAATCCCTTCACCATTATGTATCATATTAGATGCATAGAGGAGTTGCTTGTTGATCCAAGATTTCCTAGAGAAATGCTTCTAGATAGATCCAATAAAGATAGACCAATGCATAGCTTTTAAATCGTCATTTCCTAAGATGTGAATGGTTATATGATAGAGGAAAATGAGGTTATTAGGGATTTAGTCCTTAAGAAATAATCTAAATTTTGAGAATCATTGTATTTTTGGTCTTCTCATGTTACCCCATTTCTCCACTCCATTCAACATCTCAAGACCAACAAGGAAAAAACAATACAAGGGTGAATAGGTCAATTAAGCAATACCCTAGACTATGTGAGAGCATGCATGCGAGGGATGCATAAGTAATAATGATTACCCAATTTAAGAAATATGTTAACATAGTATTAAATATAAAGATCTATTGTCAGTGCACTTTTCCCTAATTAATTATTAATATCCATAAATGTTGGGACATCTTTTGGTACTAATTACATCATGGATCACAAAAGCCTAAATTCAAATAATCTCCATAAATATTAAAATTGTATTAGCTACCAAAAAAACCTGATAAACAAACATACCAATTACATCTAAATAAAATAAGCTTTTACCTTTACACACTATTAGTTCAACAGTTTCATATAACTTCCATTGTAACTTCACCTACCAAGAACTATCCCAACCCAGATCTAGCAAAGGGGTTACGACAATAATTAATTTCATGTTTACTATTGAAACCTACTTCCATGTTGACTGTTGAAACATATTGTTATTGTAACGGCCATAATGTAAAAACAATGTGTCACAATACGTTGTATATATGGATACATACCAGTAAGACCAAAAAACCATCTGATGACATAATAATAAGAAATGGAATTCTAACAAGTTTTTTAAGATTTCCTTTTTCGGTGGGAAAAATCACATTTCAATTTCATATATAATAATGGAGTTTAACAAGTTTTTTTTCTTTTTGCAAAATCACATTGCAATCCCATATATAATTACAAGACAAACACAAGGCTAAGAACAACATGGTAAATACTAAATAGACAAACATATTTCAGAATCTAAAAATATTGCAGCAGATTTGTGGATACAATGACTCCTGCCACACTAACATGATGTCCTGAATACAACAAAGCCAAAAAAATAATCCTTATGCATTGACCAATTGATAATGCAGTGCATCAGATTTCTGGTGGCATTTGTTTATGATTAATACGTGACCTTACAATCCACATATTCCTTTGGATTCTTTGGCTATTGTCTGTTGAAATGCTTGGTTCACAATATTTTCAAAGATTGGTTTGCAATATTTTCAGAGATATGATCTGTGGAAGTTAGAGATTTTTGCAAGCTCATAATCTTATTCATTGTAAGGTTTCGAAGGAATTGAATTGTTTCCTATACCCAGCACCAAAATGTCAAGTGATGGTTGCAAATGGAGGAACTATAAATTGCTCTGGAAAATGCCATAGTATCAAGCTAACCATGGGGGAATATGTATTGAATATTCCAATGCTTTCCATTCCTATGGGAGGTGCTGATGTTGTACTAGGAGTATAATGGTTACAATCTTTGGGGATGGTAGCTTTTAGTTTTCAAGAACTTTTCTTGAAATTTTTTTCAAAAGGAAAGGAAGTCGAATTAAGAGGTATTGCAGGGAAGCTAGGAAAGATAATAAGCTCTAATTTCATGACATAACTTCTAAAGAAAAAAAAACGGGGCGTAATTGCAAAATTATGCTCACTAGAAGTTCCAACATCAAAATCATCTATTTCTGTAGATCTCCAAAAAGCCTTGGACAAACATTCCAAATTTTTTGAAACTCGCAAAGGGCTCCCACCTATTCGTGATCATGATCATGCTATTCATATGATTCCAGGAAGTGTTCCTCCAAACATCAGGCTTTAGAGATATCCTTATCTCCAAAAGAGTGAAATTGAACATGTGATTATAGAAATGTTAGAGGCGGGTATAATTCAAAAGCTACATGGAAACCCAAGGGTTATTGTGAGTGACAGAGATCCCATTTTTACTGGAAATCGGAGTTATTTTCTTGTTTGGGCACTCAATTAGCTCATAGCTCATCTTATCATCCTCAATCCAATGGTCAAACTAAGATAGTAAATAAATGTTTAGAAGGATATCTTCGTTGTTTTGTATCTCATAAACAAACACAATGGGTCAAGTGGTTACCTTTCGCTGAATGGTGGTATAACACTTCCTTCCATATTGCAGCAAAAATGACCCCATTTATGGCACTTTTTGGATATCATCCACCATCCATCACATCATCTTTAAGAGAAAATTCGAAGGTTCAAGCAGTGGAATATCACATCGAGCATCAACAAGAATTTCTCCAACTCTTAAAGGATAACATGAAATTGGCACAAAATCGAATGAAACAACAGGCAGATCATCATCGCAGCGAGAGAAATTTTGATGTAAGAGACTGGGTATTTTTATAGCTACAACCATATAAACAAATTTCCCTCAAGCAAGGTAAGAAGGATAATAAATTATCGCCAAAGTACTATGGTCCTTATAAGGTGTTGCAAAACATTGGTGCTATGGCATACAAATTGGAGCTTCCTGCTTCTTCACGAGTGCAACCAATTTTCCATGTTTCATGCCTAAAGAAGGTTATAGTGGAAAATCTTCCAATTCAAACAATATTTCCAGAACTTGATGGGGAAGGAAAAATCATATTGGAACTTGAAGCGGTCATGAAAACAAGAACTCAAAAGCTATGGAATCGATCAATTTCAGAGTATCTCATCAAGTGGAAGAACTTACCCACTAAAGATTCTACATGGGAGGATGATAATTTTATATAGAACCACCCAGAGCTACTCAAGTGTTGAGGACAATACTTGTTTGAAGGAGGGGGGCATGTTTAGTCCCTATATTGACAGTGTAGTCCCTTATCATGTTAGTGTAGCCCCCCTTATTGTTATTGTTTTACCCCTGTAAACCCCATATTGTTATTATTGTTAGGTCGGCTAGGATTACATTGTGGCCCCACTAGGATTATATTGTGGCCCCATGGACTCCTATATATAGAAGGAGGTTTTGATCATTTGTATCATCCAAGAATTTTTCATTCATGTAATGTATTGGAGGTTTCCCCCTTGAAGTGGCTTATTTCTAAGGCGTTGATATCTCTTTTCTTCTCTTTTTGGAGCTGGTTTCACAACAAAATTCCGAGAAAAAAGACACAAATCGAGTCAAGTAGAACCGTCATTAAGATCACTAAGGAATGACGAGAACTACCTTAGCTGTCGGAATGAAGAGTTGGAAGATGAAAATTTGCAAAGTAGAAAACATATCAGAGCATAACGCAGATGATTTGGGAGTGCAGTGCATAAGGTCAGGTAGTTACCCTAGACCCTCCTCATGAATTCCCCACCATCAGATATAGGGTTCTCCAAATCAACGGTCAGCACAAATATCCACAAATAATTAGTACCTAACAGCTGCCAGCCATTCACATGGAAAAGTAACGAGAATCTCCATTAAACGTGAATTGAGAAATTATTAAATTACTCATTGAAGATCGATTTCTGATTTATAAGTTTCATGTGCGAATGATTGCCAAATCCAAGTATGAAATATAAAGTTGATTCTAGTCATAATGTTATTCAACCAAAGGACCGTAGGAATTATTACCATGCAGATGCAGCATAAAAAGAGTTACAAATCAAACTTAATGTACCACTCACATAATGACCTAAATATTGTATGTTATGATATAATAAATAGTGATATTGTAAACACCTTATTATAACAAATGAATTAATTTTTGGGTGCAGTAATAGTAATAATTGTTTTTTTAATGGTAAGTGTTTGATAGTGGTGACAAGTGGTATCATAACGTGGTTACACTTTGAGCTAGATGGGATATTTAAATAACTTTGGTATTTCATTTTTTTTCTTTTTAATGTGCATAGTGACAGGAAGATTGTTGGTAAGTTCCAATGAGGAAAGGGTCCAGTCATCAAAATCAAAGAACTACAGTGGAAGTCCATCCCCTATCTAATCGAAAGGGTAATTGGTTAGCATGGAAAGCAATTGTGGGCTTGGCTAGGTGGAACATGAAAGAAAAATTGGGATCTGGCACGCACTCCATTTGTAGTTGGAGACGCAGAGTGATTTCCATCGATAGTTGTGCCACCTTCATTCTCACACATTCGACAAGAAAGGCATCTTATTTTGGGGATACATGTGAGATGAATCTAATTGATATTAGATGAATTGGTAGTGCTTGTCTCAAGAGAATGACCTTCTCGACCCTAATAAAGATTCAATTATGGAGTTGGTCAATCCACAGCAAGATCTAATGAAAATAAACATTGGAATGTCAACTCCATTTTAGAAGGACTGGGAGTGGAGTTTTGGTAAGCCTTTGAAATGATATTGCTCTTCTCAACTATACTCAATATTGCATCAACAATATCCAATATCCCCATGAGCTCAATGGAAATAAGTTTCCATTGAATCATCCTAATGTTCGATATATTTAGTTTCTCTTGTAACAGTTCTAGTTTCTTCTTATTTTGACTACACTACATTATGGGATGTGGGTTTAATGCCAACTTTTCTCCCTCTTCTCAAATATTTGGATCCACAACATATACACTTGGTAAAAACTATTTTTCATGTTCTTGAGCCTTTTATGGACAATATTAATCCCACTAAAACCTCCTTTAGGAGTTTAAGAGCCTTGGAAAACACCATAGCACGTTTGAAGTGTATCATTTTGAGGAGAAAGGAAGCAGAGTGGAGAATCACAAGAAAGTTCCAAGGGAAAGTCTCCTTTGAAAAACGTTTCTAGGTTAGAGGCAATGCAAATTTCTCAGCCTGACACATTTTTTCCTTATCGTAGAAGAATTATTTTGAAGGTTTTTCCTTGGGTTCTATCTCTTGGCACATATGCTCCTGGAAATACTACATGACTATAAGATCTTAAGAGAGTTCTTTGCCATTTTTCTTGTGCACTATATTCATAATATCAGAGGACTTTGGTGTTGAGGTCCTTCACTTGGAACTATAGTCACAAGTGATCTTATTTACAAAAATCCAACTTGTTATTTTTCTCTAGATGTTGTTGGTCTGCCTAATGCTTTTTTGGATATCATTATGGTTGGTATCCTCCCTTTTGCAGATGTAGTAGATTGTATAACACAATGCTTAGATGATTTTTGACTTAATAACCTCAGAATTCATGCTATTAATGATTGTAGTGCTCTAAGATATTTTGTGAATTTTTTTACATCAAAAGCCTACCTATGTTCTTTGGCAGGTGACACTCTTAGGTCCTTATCATCATCCTTGGATGAGATGATACGACATGCTCCTTTTTTGTAGTTCACAATCGACATCGTGATGATATAGGATTGCTTAGTCTAGCAACCAAGAATGTAATACAATAATGGTGAATTATTTCTATGATCATGGTATAGTTAAAAGTATTTTTGACTAATTTTGAAGCAACGGTTCATTTACTTTGAATAGTACCATTATCTCATAGTAAGGAATGAAAACATAAAATGACAAAGATATTGAAAATGACAACCAAGAGCATGCACCTTGGTTTTTAGAGACATATGAAGCTATTGCATGCTTTTGGAGTACCCTGTGAATTTTTATTTGCTATTAATTGTGACATCTACATCATAGCTATTAGTGCAACCAGGTTTTGGAGGCTCTGTCACTGTTGCAAGGGATCGAGAGGTTTTTGTTTGCACCCTGCCAGATTAAGTTCTCAATGGTGTTCTACCTATCTGGAGCATTCCAATGTTTTGTCGTTACAATCCAAATTTAATTACCTTTGTTTCCATTATTACCCTCATTAGGAAGAAATGCTTCAAATTTTTGTGAACATGTAAGAGAGAAAAAGAGGTAATCCCTTTATTAAGTGGCGACCATTATCTAAACCAAAGGAAGTTGGTGGATTTGGCTTAGAAAAATTATATTCTTTTAGTAAGGCTTAGACAACCAAGAGTCTATAGAGGTTGATTTCTAAGAAATTCATACATAGGAAAGTGATTATTTGTAAGTATATAAAACCACTATCAATGCAAGATTGGATTAGATAGGTTGTCTTTTTTATCGTCACATTATAGAACTGGGGAATCCATTACATGGCACAGGAAACATATCCAATTTCCACACCTATTTGGAACCAGAAAATCCATTACTTGGCACAACAACATATCCAATTCCCAAACCTATTTAGAATGAGGGATAACAAATTGAGGTAGAGTTGAAGTTATCATAGAGGGAAGCAGAATAGTGTAAGGAATGTCTAGTACAAATTTAGAAGAATTACATTAGGCTTAGAAAGGAGGAGGATTCTTTTGTATGGTCAAATAATTCTACCATAGGGGTATATACTTTGAGGCTAGTATATAAATCTATATTTGTAGATAATTCATGAGGAGCAACTTCGTAGTGGAAGAAGCTCTAGAAGTTAAAAAATATTAAAAAAACTAAGTGACTAGATGCATATATACCTATGAGCGATATCGTGTTCAATTTTAA
The DNA here is from genome assembly GCA_034641835.2 of Pinus albicaulis. Lineage (NCBI taxonomy): Eukaryota > Viridiplantae > Streptophyta > Pinopsida > Pinales > Pinaceae > Pinus > Pinus albicaulis. Next base: position 599,843,146 of record CM076569.1, on the reverse strand, counting down.
AATACTGGGTTTTGAATAATTAAAGGGTTGTAAGGCATTACGTCGTATGGTGTTTTGATGTATTTGGCTTGCCAGAAACTTTTACATCTTTCAAGGTAAGGTTTAGCCATTGTTTCAGTGTGTCTCCAAGTCATGACTGAGATTTCAAAGTAAAAAAGCCCATAACGCTGGTAAAGGAAGGACATTGAACCATATTTCTATTGTTAAGAGTTGGAATGGTGTTATTTCAATTTTCAACAGTGCTAGTCAAGGTCAACAAGAAAAATATGTTGTAGGAGTTATCCTATACCATAGTGATTCTATTATAGTCATATCTTAAAAAATTAAAGCATTTATTGCTACAGGCTCTAACATTTGTGTTGAAATAAAGGCACTAATTTTTTTGTTAACAATAGCAGTAGAGGAGAGGTGACTGAATTCTAGGTCTTTAGGGATTCCTTGGTTATCAATTGGTTGAATGGAGCTTTAGGATGGAAGAATTGTTTTGGAAACCCATTCTGGAGTAGTTGAATACAATCAAGGCACAGTTTTTGAAGATATCATTCCATCATATTTATAGATAATTTAAGTTAGAGGCTAATGGAATGTCTAAAGAAGGCTTGCTAATGACACAAAACGATGGTTTAACATTGGAAAGTAGTTATGGTGTAAGACTCTAGGAGAGTTCATTGCAAGAACTAGGCATGTGACTTTATATATATATATATATATCACCTATAGATCTCAGTCAAGTATTTTCTTGTGCTTTCATTCTTTAGTCCCTCAGGTCCATCTTATTTAGTATCATTTCAAACATTTTTACAAACTTTGTCAGCTGATACGTACCCCAATAAGAAATCGAGCACAACAACATTAACACTTGTAGATTCAACATGTAAGATTAGAAAATTTCACATGAGTCCTTCCTATTATCACTTTGTACTTCTTTTGATGCATGCAAAATAATCATTTAGGTTGACCCTAAGTACCGCCAATATAACTACTGAATTTACACCATATGCAAATAATTGAATTCTATTGATGGAAAAATAATTGCCTCTTTTATTATTCGAAGCATCCATTGTATCTATATATTGTTCATAAACATTAAAATTTTTAAAATAGGTGTGAAAAAACATCTTTCACAAAGAAATAATTAGATTATACTAGCAAGCCAAGAACCTTCAAATTATTAATGACACCATTTCTCTGAGATGCAAATAATGGACATTTAACACATGCCTTAATCTTGATAGAATATAAAATTTTGAATGATTGGTTTCATGTAAATGTACTCCACAACATGCTATATTTTGATATGTGTAGGCACATATTTTCTGAAGCTGCACACAAAAGAAGGTTTGAGAACTAAGGAAAAATATTTATGATGTTACTTATTTACAAATTTGAGAAAGTGTCAAGGGTTACAATCAAAATCTAGAAACTTTGTTTCCTGGTGGAATGTGAGACATTCTTGGATTTGTATAATGCTTCAATGCTTGTTTAGGATCTAGGTAAGTGTCAATGAATAAAAGCTTTCTTTCATTGTTCTATATTGGATTCCCATTCTCTCTAAGTTATCAAAGTCAAGTTAAAACTTGATTAGACTAAGGGACAAAATATTCCATTGCCAAAATTTAACCTTACAGGGAAGTGCACTACACTTGTTTGATACTTCCACACATTTTGAGGGCATGCCAATAGAAATGTCAATGTTTTTGGATACACCAGCATTGGTTAGTTTTAGAAAAGCTCTCTTTGTCAAATATGTTGTTTTCATGAAGTAATATTTCCAACCAAGAGGATAAAGACATGGCATGTCTAGGACATAGTGGTGTTATTTCTTGCCTGTATTTGTGATTTATTAGTATTCCACCACTAATAACTTCATTACGTAGTTGTCTGTTTAGTAGTATATTACAACAGTGACTTGTTAAAGAAAGATTATTATAGTTTGTTTGAATGTCATAAACTGGATGGAAATCTAGCTTTGAATTAGAAAAAGGGAATATATTCTAAAATATATGTTTTTTGATCAAATATATTATAGTTTCCTTTTTCGGTGGGAAAAATCACATTTCAATTTCATATATAATAATGGAGTTTAACAAGTTTTTTTTCTTTTTGCAAAATCACATTGCAATCCCATATATAATTACAAGACAAACACAAGGCTAAGAACAACATGGTAAATACTAAATAGACAAACATATTTCAGAATCTAAAAATATTGCAGCAGATTTGTGGATACAATGACTCCTGCCACACTAACATGATGTCCTGAATACAACAAAGCCAAAAAGATAATGCTTATGCATTAACCAATTGATAATGCAGTGCATCAGATTTCTGGTGGCATTTGTTCATGATTAATACGTGACCTTACAATCCACATATTCCTTTGGATTCTTTGGCTATTGTCTGTTGAAATGCTTGGTTCACAATATTTTCAGAGATTGGTTTGCAATATTTTCAGAGATATGATCTGTGGAAGTTAGATATTTTTGCAAGCTCCTGAATTTAACCTAAACAGGTCATCGCGAAATTTGTGCTATAATTTTTTTCTACGAAGTTTGAGAAGCTGAAATTTTTAGAGAGCGAAGTAGAAATATTGAGGAACATCGTCACAAAATTTCAGAGCTTGGTTCGCAATATTGTCAAGATATGATCTGTGGAAGTTAGGTATTTTTTAGGCTCCCGAATTTCATCTCAAAGAGGTTATCGTGGGAAAATCTTCATAACTCTCTCTCTAAGCATCGTATTGGAATGCTGTAAAAAGTGGCTGCAAGTACACGGACTGTAGTTTCTTTCCTCAATTGCAGAGCCAAAGGAGGAAACAGTGACACGTGGCAAGTCGTACAATTTTTCTCTACTGAACGAGTCCATAATTGGATCATTGTGGAAGATTGGACATAAATTTTCCTTGAAGAATCCAAATCAGGTCAAACCTATGACATTTGAAAGAAGCTTCAAAGGGTTACTACAAGGCCAAATTTTGGATATTGAGGATGCGATTCTGAGATTAATCGAATTTCAATATAGAGCTGACCAAAAGCAAACTAAAGGTGTGCATTTTTTTTCTACCGAATTGCATAAGTCTTGTTAGTCGTTGAGAATACTGTAGAATATATATCAGTATTGAGTTCTAAAATTCCCCCTAAAAATAATTCAACACCCATTAAGCCTTTAGAAATTTCTATTATGGCTCATGAAGATGAATAAATGCAACATGACATATCAAAATTACAAGAGAAAATGCAACAAATTTCGCTCTCGCAAAGAGCAACAAAAAATGACATGGAAGTTTTGAAGAAAGGCGTGGAAACTAAGATGGATGGTTTGAAGAAAGGCGTGGAATATAAGATGGATGGTTTGAAGAATGGCATGGAAGCTAATATGGATGGCATGGAAGCTGGCATGGAATCTAAGATGGATAACATGGAAGCTAAGATGGAAAACATGAAGAAAACATGAAGATTGATCTAAAAGCGGACATGGAAAGGTTTAATGAGATTGATATAAAAAATGTTTCCTAATGGTGAAAATATAGTAGAAGGGAAACTCATGATGAAGAGAAAAAAATCAAGGTTAATCGTGATTTCGTAAACTCTAGTGTTGGCGGGAAGAACCACCATATTCCAAAAATGGATATGAGGAAGTTTGATGGAAAGGATCCTGTAACATTGATACTACAAATGGAGAAATATTTTAATCTCAATAATGTGCAAAACACACAAAAGGTACACATTGAAACTTTACATTTAGAAGAAAATACATTTGTATGGTATTGATGGCTTTGTTCCCATAAAAAAATTGTCACTTGGTCAATTTTTATGGTGGAAATGATAGCACATTATGAGGACACAAAGAGCAACACCTTCTTTAGCCAATTGATAAATCTCAAACAAAAGGGTTTAGTGGGGGAGCACATTGAGGACTTCCAAAAATTTCATATAAGGGTAACTGATATTCCAGAGGAACACATGTTTGATCTCTTCATAGGTACTATAAAGGATAACATCCAACATGAAGTTCGCGTTTTGGAACCTGATTCATTCGGGAAGGCATTCAAGTTGGCATGAAAAATTGAATGTAAAATTATGGCGAAAAGTAAGCCTACCACTCACTTCTATAAAGAGGGAAGTGTTGCTACTCCTAGATTTCCACAACCTACAAGGTTGACACCACAACAATTGGAAGAAAAAAGAGCAGGAGGGCTTTGCTATAGTTGTGATAGCAAATACACTAAAGGTCATAAGTGTGTTGAGAAGAAATTTTACATAGATTGTGAAGAGGAAGATGAAAATGAACAAGAAGATGATATACACCAAGAACCAACCCGAGAAGAGAAAATGAGTCCGACCATATTGTGTAATGCATTAGCAGGAATTACCACTCCTCAAACACTCAAGATAGAAGGACATATCAGGAAGAAAAATGTAATAGCGTTGAGTGATTCAGGTAGTACCCATAATCTTATTCATTGTAAGGTTTTTAAGGAATTGAATTGTTTCCTATACCCAGCACCAAAATGTCAAGTGATGGTTGCAAATGGAGGATCTATAAATTGCTCTGGAAAATGCCATAGTATCAAGCTAACCATGGCGGAATATGTATTGAATATTCCAATGCTTTTCATTCCTATGGGAGGTGCTGATGTTGTACTAGGAATATAATGGTTACAATCTTTGGGGACGGTAGCTTTTAGTTTTCAATAACTTTTCTTGAATTTTTTTTCAGAAGGAAAGGAAGTCAAATTACGAGGTATTGCAGGGAAGCAAGGAAAGATAATAAGCCCTAATTTCATGACAAAGATTCTAAAGAAAGAAAAACGGGGCGTAATTGCAAAATTATGCTCACTAGAAGTTCCAACATCAAAATCATCTATTTCTGTAGATCTCCAAAAAGCCTTGGACAAACATTCCAAATTTTTTGAAACTCACAAAGGGCTCCCACCTATTTGTGATCATGATCATGCTATTCATATGATTCCAGGAAGTGTTCCTCCAAACATCAGGCTTTAAAGATATCCTTATCTCCAAAAGAGTGAAATCGAACATGTGATTACAAAAACGTTAGAGGCGGGTATAATTCAAAAGCTACATGGAAACCCAAGGGTTATTGTGAGTGACAGTGATCCCATTTTTACTGGAAATCAGAGTTATTTTCTTGTTTGGGTACTCAATTAGCTCATAGCTCATCTTATCATCCTCAATCCAATGGTCAAACTAAGATAGTAAATAAATGTTTAGAAGGATATCTTCGTTGTTTTGTATCTGATAAACAAACACAATGGGTCAAGTGGTTACCTTTCGCTGAATGGTGGTATAACACTTCCTTCCATATTGCAGCAAAAATGACCCCATTTATGGCACTTTTTGGATATCATCCACCATCCATCACATCATCTTTAAGAGAAAATTCGAAGGTTCAAGCAGTGGAATATCACATCGAGCATCAACAAGAAGTTCTCCAACTCTTAAAGGATAACCTGAATTTGGCACAAAATCGAATGAAACAACAGGCAGATCAACATCGCAGCGAGAGAAATTTTGATGTAGGAGATTGGGTATTTTTACGGCTACAACCATATAAACAAATTTCCCTCAAGCAAGCTAAGAAGGATAATAAATTATCGCCAAAGTACTATGGTCCTTACAAGGTGTTGCAAAACATTGGTACTATGGCATACAAATTGGAGCTTCCTGCTTCTTCGCGAGTACATCCAGTTTTCCATGTTTCATGCTTAAAGAAGGTTATAGGTGAAAATCTTCCAGTTCAAACAATATTGCCAGAACTTGATGGGGAAGGAAAAATCATATTGGAACCTGAAGCAGTCATGGAAAAAAGAACTAGACAACTACGGAATCGATCAATTTCAGAGTATCTCATCAAGTGGAAGAACTTACCCACTGAAGATTCTACATGGGAGGATGAGAATTTTATACAGAAGCACCCGGAGCTACTCAAGCGTTGAGGACAACACTTTTTTCAAGGAGAGGGGCATGTTAGGTCCCTATATCACTAGTATAGTCCCTTATTATTGTTAGTGTAACCCCCTTATTGTTATTATTGTACCCTTGTAACCCCCATTTTGTTATTATTGTTAGGTTGGCTAGGATTACATTGTGGCCCCACTAGGATTATATTGTGGCCCCATGGACTCCTATATATAGAAGGAGGTTTTGATCATTTGTATCATCCAAGAATTTTTCATTCATGTAATGTATTGGAGGTTTCCCCCTTGAAGTGGCTTATTTCTAAGGCGTTGATATCTCTTTTCTTCTCTTTTTGGAGCTGGTTTCACAACAAAATTCTGAGAAAAAAGACACAAATCGAGTCAAGTAGAACCGTCATTAAGACCACTAAGGAATGACGAGAACTACCTTAGCTGTCGGAATGAAGAGTTGGAAGATGAAAATTTGCAAAGTAGAAAACATATCAGAGCATAACGCAGATGATTTGGGAGTGCAGTGCATAAGGTCAGGTTGTTACCCTAGACCCTCCTCATGAATTCCCCACCATCAGATATAGGGTTCTCCAAATCAACGGTCAGCACAAATATCCACAAATAATTAGTACCTAACAGCTGCCAGCCATTCACATGGAAAAGTAACGAGAATCTCCATTAAACGTGAATTGAGAAATTATTAAACTACTCATTGAAGATCGATTTCTGATTTATAAGTTTCATGTGCGAATGATTGCCAAATCCAAGTATGAAATATAAAGTTGATTCTAGTCATAATGTTATTCAACCAAAGGACCGTAGGAATTATTACCATGTAGATGCAGCATAAAAAGAGTTACAAATCAAACTTAATGTACCACTCATATAATGACCTAAATATTGTATGTTATGATATAATAAATAGTGATATTGTAAACACCTTATTGTAACAAATGAATTAATTTTTGGGTGCAGTAATAGTAATAATTTTTTTTTTTATGGTAAGTGTTTGATAGTGGTGACAAGTGGTATCATAACGTGGTTACACTTTGAGCCAGATGGGATATTTAAATAACTTCGGTATTTCATTTTCTTTCTTTTTAATGTGCGCAGTGACAGGAAGATTGTTGGTAAGTTCCAATGAGGAAAGGGTCCAGTCATCAAAATCAAAGAACTACAGTGGAAGTCCATCCCCTATCTAATCCAAAGGGTAATTGGTTAGCATGGAAAGCAATTGTGGGCTTGGCTAGGTGGAACATGAAAGACAAATTGGGATCTGGCACGCACTCCATTTGTAGTTGGAGACGCAGAGTGATTTCCTTCAATAGTTGTCCCACCTTCATGCTCACACATTCGACAAGAAAGGCATCCTCTTTTGGGGATACATGTGAGATGAAACTAATTGATATTAGATGAATTGGTAGTGCTTGTCTCAAGAGAATGAACTTCTCGACCCTATTAAAGATTCAATTATGGAGTTGGTCAATCCACAACAAGATCTAATGAAAATAAACGTTGGAATGTCAGCTCCATTTTAGAAGGACTAGGAGTGGAGTTTTGGTAAGCCTTTGAAATAATATTTCTCTTCTCAACTATACTCAATATTGCATCAACAATATCCAATATCCCCCTGAGCTCAATGGAAATTAGTTTCCATTGAATCACCCTAATGTTCGATATCTTTAGTAGAAACACTACTTTCTCTTGTAACAGTTCTAGTTTCTTCTTCTTTTGGCTACACTGCATTATGGGATGTGGGTTTAATGCCAAATTTTCTCCCTCTTCTCAAATATTTGGATCCACAACATATAAACTTGGTAACAACTATTTTGCATGTTCTTGAGCCTTTTATGGACAATATTAATCCTGCTAAAACCTTCTTTAGAGTTTTAGGAGCTTGGACCACACTATAGCATGTTTGAAGTCTGTCATTTTCAGGAGAAAGAAAGCAGAGTGGAGAATCACAAGCAGGTTCCAAGGGAATGTCTCCTCCGAAAAAAACTGCTAGGTCAGAGGCAATGCAAATTTCTCAGCTTGACACATTGGTTCCTTATCATAGAAGACTTATTTTGAAGGCTTTGCCTTGGGATCCATCTCTTGGCACATATGCTCCTGGAAATACTACTCGACTATAAGATCTGAAGAGAGTTCTTTGCCATTTTTCTTGTGCACTATATTCAAAAGATCAAAGGACTTTGGTGTTGGGGTCTTTTCACTTGCAACTATAGTCACAAGTGATCTTATTTACAAAGATCCAACTTGCTATTTTTCTCTAGATGATGCTGGTCTTCCTAATGCTTTTTTGGATATCATCATGGTTGGTATCCTCCCTCTGCAGATGCAATAGATTGTATACCACAATGCTTAGATGCTTTGTGACTAAATAACCTTAGACTTCAAGCTATTAATGATTGTGGTGCTCTAAGATATTTTGTGAATTTTTTTACATCAAAATCCTACTTATGTGCTTTGGCAGGTGACACTCTTAGGTCCTTATCATCTTCCTTAGATGAGATGATAGGACATGCTCCTTTATTTTAGTTCACAATCGACATCATGATGATATAGGATTGATTAGTGTAGCAACCAAGAATGTAATACAATAATGGTGAATTATTTCAATGATCATGGTACAATTAAAAGTATTTTTGACTACTTTTGAAGCAATTGTTCATTTACTTTGGATAGTACCATTATCTCATAGCAAGGAATGAAAACAAAAAATGACAAAGATATTGAAAATGACAAGCAAGAGCATGCACCTTGGTTTTTAGAGACATATGAAGCTATTGCATCCTTTTGGAGTACCTTGTGAATTCTTCTTTTCTATTAATTGTGACATCTACATCATAGTTGTTAGTGCAACTAGGTTTTGGAGGCTCTGTCACTGTTCCAAGGGATCGAGAGGTTTTTTCTGCACCCTGCTAGATCAAGTTCTCAATGGTGTTCTACCTGTCTGGAGCATTCCAAAGTTTTGTCGCTACAATCCAAATTTAATTACCTTTGTTTCCATTACTACCCTCATTAGGAAGAAATGTTTCAAATTTTTGTGAACGTGTAACAGAGAAAAAGAGGGAATCCCTTTAGTAAGTGGCAGCCATTATCTAAACCAAAGGAAGTTTGTGGATTGGGTTTAGAAAACATATATTCCTTTGGTAAGGCTAATAAACTAAGAGTCTATGAGAAGCTGCCGATTTTCAAGAAACTCATACACAGTGAGTATTTGTAAGTATAAAACCACTATCGATGGAAGATTGGATCAGATAGGTTGTCTTGTTGATCGTCACATTGTAGAACCAGGGAATCCATTACTTGGCACAGACAGCGGATCCAATTTCCACACCTATTTGGAACCAGACAATCCATAACTTGGCACAACAACAGATCCAATTCCCAAACCTATTTGGAACGAGGGATAGCAAAGTGAGGTAGAGGGAAGCAGAATAGTGTAAGGAATATCTAGTACAAATTTATAAGAATTACATCAAGCTTAGAGAGGAGGAGGATTATTTTGTCTGGTCAAAGAATCCTACCATAGGGGTATATACTCTGAGGCTAGTATATAAATCTATATTTGTAGATAATTCATGAGGAACAACCTCATAGTGGAAGAAGCTCTATAAGTTCAAAAATATTCAAAAAGCTAAGTGACTAGATGCATATATACCTATGAGGGATATCATGTTCAATTTTTAAATACTGGGTTTTGAATAAAGACTTAAAGGGTTGTAAGGCATTGCATCTTATGGTGTTTTGATGTATTTTGCTTGCCATAAACTTTGACATATTTCAAGGTAAGGTTTAGCCATTGTTTCAGTGTGTCTCCAAGTCATGACTGAGCTTTCAAAGTAAAAAATCCCCTAACACTAGTAAATAAAGGACATTTATCCATCTTTCTATTATTAAGAGTGGGAATGGTGTTATTTCAATTTTCAATAGTGCCAGTCAAATTCAACAAGAAGAATATGTTGCAGGAGGTATCCTATACCTTACTAATTCTATTATACTCATATCTTCAAAAATTAAAGCATTTATTGGTACAGGCTCTAACATTTGCGATGAAATAAAGACACTGAATTTTTTGTTAACAGTAGCAGTAGAGGAGAGGTGATTGAATTCCAGGTCTTTGGGGATTCCTTGGTTATCAATTGGTTGAATGGAGCTTTAGGATGGAAGAATTTTTTTCGCAACCCATTCTAGAGTAGTCGAAGACAATCAAGGCACAGTTCTTGAAGATATCATTCCATCATATTTGCAGATAATTTAAGTTAGAGGCTAATGGATTTTCTAAAGAAGGCTTGCTAATGACGCAAAACGATGGTTTAACATGTTGAAGTTATGTAAGACTCTAGGAGAGTTCATTGCAAGAACTAGGCCCATGACCTCATATATATATATATATATATATATATATATATATATATATATATATATATATATATATCAGTCAAGTATTGTCTTGTGCTTTCGTTCTTTAGTCCCTCAGGTCCATCTTATTTAGTATCATTTCAAACATTTGTACAAACTTTGTCAACTGGTAGGTACCCCAATAAGAAATTGAGCACAACAACATTAACACTGCGATTCAACACAAATTAAAGCTCCATGAGCTCCTTCCTATTATCACTTTGTACTTTTTAATGGACAAAAGCCAATCTAGTTTCACTAAGTACCACCTCCCATTACAGAACTACTGAATTTACACCATATGCAAATACTTGAATTATATTGATGGAAAAATAATGCCTCTTTTATTATTCAAAGCATCCATTGTATCTATATACTGTTCATAAACATAACAATTTTAAAAATAGGAGTGAAAAAACATCTTGCACAAAGCAATAATTAGATCATACTAGCAAGCAAAGAACATTCAAATTATTAATGACACCATTGCGCAATGATGCAGATAATGGACATTTAACACATGCCTCAATCTTGATAGAATATAAAATTTTGAATGATTGGTTTCATGTAAATGTACTCCACAACATGATATATTGTGATATCGGTGTGCATATTTTCTCAAGCTCCACACAGAAGAAGGTTTGAGAACTTAGGAAAAATATTTATGATGTTACTTGTTTACAAATTTGAGAAGCCTCAAGGTTTACAATCAAAATCTAGAAATTTTGTTTCCTGGTGGAATGTGAGACATTCTTGGATTTGTATAATGCATCAATGCTTGTTTAGGATCTAGGTAAGTGTGAATGAATAAAATCTTTCTATCATTGTTCTATATTGGATTCCCATTCTCTTTAAGTTATCAAAGGCAAGTTAGAAACCTGATTAGACTAAGGGAGAACATATTCCATTGCAAAACTTTAACCTTACAGGGAAGTGCACTACACTTGTTTGATACTTCCACACATTTTGAGGGCATGCCAATATAAATGTTATTTTTGTTGGATACACTGGTGTTGGTTAGTTTTAGAAAATTTCTCTTTGTCAAATATGTTGTTTTCATGAAGTAATATTTCCAACCAAGAGGATAAAGACTTGCCATGTCTAGGACATAGTGGTGTTATTTCTTGCTCATATTTGTGATTTATTAGTATTCCACCACTAATAACTTCATTACGTAGTTTTCTGTTTAGTAGTATATTACAACAGTGACTTGTTAAAGGAAAATGATTCTAGTTTGTTTGAACGTCATAAACTGGAAGTAAATCTAACTTTGAATTAGAAAATGGAATATATTCTGAAAAATATGTTTTTTGATCAAATATAGGCCTATTGCCTGATCATTAAAAAAAATAGTCATGACAATAAACAATGATTTTGGACATGATGAATTATAGAACTCTCCACTAAACAAGTTATCTAATTTTGTGTGCATCGTAGAAAAATGAATGAGTAACATCAGTGTTTTCTGGAATATTTATACTAATTTTAGAGATTCTAAATGGAATTAAAGTATCTTGCTCAATTAATTACAAGGAAAATAAGGGGCATAAGCATAATTTGTTTGCTTATGGAAATTGGATTTCTTTTCCTTGGAATAGTACGTTGATAATTGAAGGTCACTAGGGTCACTATATTGAAGTCATCTATCTCGTTATCACAATTTATAAAATCACCTATTCTTAGCTTCATGTAATCTCGTGTCAACATAACACTCCCTAGTTTAGAAAATATATATATATATATATATATATATATATATATATATATATATATATATATATATATTTTCCTTTCATACTTGGATTCCATTGTTATGTAATTGGTTTTCTGATGCTAAGTTCCTTTCCAATAACATTCACATTATGCCCATGTACTTATGAAGGTACCACTGGAATTTTTTTCTGGATAATGAGTTCAGTAGAATTTAACTTTAGATCACTCTTGCTATCGGCATCTAACCCTCAAATATCTCATTTATATTACACATAATGATCATTCCCCCTGTATATCTTTTTCTTTTTAACATTCCTAACACATATGCATTCCACACGAATATCTTGAGATCTATATATATATATATATATATATATATATATTACCTATATAGATATATATATATATATATTTATAGATAACATATGTGTCTAACATGCAATTATCAATCATATCCTTTTGAGTCTTTACACACCCCAGATACATATGGAATACACCTCTTATTAAGATGTTTGATCCCTATTTATATACCAAATGTAATCTATATATATCTATATATATATAACACATATTTTGATAACCTTATGTGACACCTACATAGATTCACCTCTTTAACACTATGATTTTCTATATATAATACCTATATCGAAGATGATCCTTTGATCTGAATATATGTACATACGCAACATGGCCCTTTACTAATTACTTTGAAACCGCAAGTATATATAATGCGTGTACTTATTTAAGTACGCTTTGGTAAAAATTCTTTTTTAAAGGCATACGTACACAGCTGTGGCATGAATATATATTTATGTTTCACCAATAGTGAATTCCTCTTTCTAAACTGTTGACATTCGTAAGTAGAGTGGAAATTATATTTGCGCCGTAATTAAAAACCGAGTTATATACCTATGGTTTGCATTATGAATTTTCTTTGTTAAATCGTGACTGACCCAAATTCAATTTTTCATAAATCTCATTTCATTATTACCTTGACTTGTCGCGGTGTGTTGGCCAATCACACAGGTTTTAATCGCGGCTGTATGCATTTGGCGTGTACCCTCCACTCGACGTTACTGGCGATGGTCTACTATTAGTCGTTTGGGTGTGGAACCAGCGCCTACGTGTCGAAGTTTTATGAGTAAGTATACCATATTTGTACTGTTATGGTTCCGATGAGCCGCCTAGCCCATACTCTGTTCGACGGTTGTTTGCGTGTGAACTCGGTTTGCTACTTTTTCTTGAGTTTGGTTTACAGGAGTAGTATCTCTCCCGCGAGAGGATGTAACCTGTGGCGGCGTACCTTGCCCCACGTCCAACCAGCATTCGACATGTGGATTCTGAACAGACAGTTCTAGCGGATTCCAGTACTGAGAACGCTGAGCTCCAGTTCTGGTCTAGGGTTAACCCAATATTTCGGTAACTACGACGCCCAACCTTCCCTGCGCCCATTGATGTCCATGGTACCCTTCTGTTACGTGTTGCGTCTGCCCAATCTACCTTGGGATTTCTTGCTAGTTATCGGGCAGAGGAAATTAGGGTTACAGAGGTTCATTAAATCTGAGGTTATTTTATCTATCGATTTACCAGTTCCCTCCTATCTCATGTATGCAGCACTTCTTCGTCTCCTTTATATAAGTTTCGGTGTGATTCAAACGCATGGAGGTTTCAGATTCGGTGGTACTGGAGAGTTGCAAGTATGTCTGCACCAAGAGGGTAACAGCTCGTCGTCTCCGTCTATCTACTGGAGACAGAGAGCGAGCCTGTCCTCTTGGGCGTATTCGTAAATCTCTGTTTCCTTCTTGCCGCAGTTCTGCAAATTCATTCGGAGGTAAACCCTCATCGTTTAACTTGTGAATGTTTTGGGTCATTAAGTTATCATTTGAATTCACCAGATCAATGTCAAACTCATTCTAGGGTTACGATTTTTTTTTCTGTTGAATGTTTCCCTTTCGTTTTAATGGCGATATTATAAATGATTCAGACGAGGAAAAAGGTACCGACTATGCTATATCGGTGATCTGCCTCTTTGAACAACATCTCAATGCCTGCATGGCTATGTGTTCACTGGTGATATCTTACCTTGCGAGCGTGGATCATGCCACGCTGGCATGGGAGGTTTACCACAGTCCCTCAGACGTCTAAACGTCATTTAGATATATTGCATGCAGCTCTACTCCAGCAAATAGTTATGGCGTTCACCATTGCGTTGAACGCATCACTTTGTATTTTGGTTTTTTTTTTCAACTACTGTATACACTCATTCAGAGACGTCGCGGCCTCATTTATACCTTCTTTCCAGAGAATTAATGGTTGGTTAATCCACTGCATGAATATTTACAATCACTATAATTCGCCCGTAGCTAACTGTAACCCTACATGATTCGTTTACACATCTTTTCGTCAATCTCTCACTCTACAATCGATAGTAGAATGAGATATTAATATGATGTTCGGTACTTATCTTAATTCTCTGTTTTAAAATGAGACGTGGAATCGCTCGGCGTTTATGCTACCGTGATGATAATCTACACTCGTCGCCATTGTATTTTATCTTTCTCCTCTGTTAATTTCATTTAATTGTGAACAGGATTTCGTTTTATTTCTTTTGTGGTAGGGTTTACGAAAGTCAGTACAGTCGTAGCTATTGGTTTGGCCTATGCCCAAGGCCTTTAATTTAACGCCACGCCTATTTGATAGTGGGACTGTATATTAGTTCTATTGGCAGCGAGGACTATATATATATATACATTCCACTGACATACTTGATTCGCAGCGACGTCTTATGTTGAGCATATATGGTTTATGTATATATGACTCACATTTATAACTTCTTTTGTCGCATATACTTCATATATATATGCTTTGCATTTATATTTTCTTTTTGGACCGATATGTTTGGCATAGACATGTATAGTTCATGTATTTCGATATAAAAAGGACCTCTTTGCAATTGTGCTTAATACTTGTTGAGGTTTGTATATTTGGTTAAATGCAAGTATAAATATTAAATGGTTCATGTAATAATGTACAATCGCATAGATTAAATTCATTTTCATAGTATTTACTTCAAGGTTTTTGGTTCATATGAATTTAAAAAGCAATACATATATCATAAAATTTCTATGCATGCTATAATACTCCTATAAGGTAAAGTTACTCCTATGTTAGCACAATTTCGAGTTCCATACTCTAATGTCATTACATTTTTCCCTTTTTAGTTTTGAACACCATATCAATTTCAGTTCTGTTGCACTATTTTCCTAGCATACCTATGAGCATATATTGTCACATGGGTATTTATATGTATGTACTCAATAGTCATTGTGTCGTAAACTTAATTGTAACTTTAGTCTTTGAATATGATGCTTAGTTCAGGAATTTGAGATGGATTTCAAAACATAATATGCTCTATAAATGCTATAAATGATATATTCCTTCTGTAGAATAGAATTTCTTTTAAAGCTAGAAAATGTCGACATGCCTAATCCGACATCTTTTGATTTTCTTCTATGATATCATATAACTCTAAGTCTGCTAATATAGTTTTCCACTTACATATGAGCATAAAATTTCACAATTGTACACATATATTGAGTAATGTAATCTTCAGTTTTATGGTATAAGTTCGAAGGTCATAATTCATTGTATTTACTTTCCGCTGTTTATATTTATACCATGTAACTCTAGTACTGCTATAATGTTTCTCTAGCAGACTCATAAGCATACAATATCATATTTGTGCCAACAATGAACAAAACAATAATTAATCATCTGTAGAGGTTAAGTAACTTCAGATTTAAACCGACCTTGGTTTAGAGATTCTGGAGTTTCTACTCTATGGATTTTCTGGTCTACAACTAAACAGAATTTGGAAGGTGATTACCTTAAGATGGATTCTATTAAATGTAGTACTAACATCAATTACACCATTTAATTAATTTTTCTATATGTAGCCAATTCATACCATCAGGAATTAGAATAACAAAAATTTCAGAACATACCAAAATCTGCAAATGACCAACCTCCCAACCTTAGAGTCCTCTTTGTCTCCCAGGACTCACCCCCGAGCAGAGATCACCTCCTAGAACAGATCAACCTCTGATCTGCTTAGGAGTAGCTTATTTAAGCTCATATTCCCCCAAAGCATGTTTCTAATTCTGCGTCCAGAATAACAGGATGCTTTCTTTCCTGTTTAGCCTAGGCTTCCCATCTTGGGATTCTTTAAAGTTGCTTTAAGCTTTTCCTCAGCTTTTCCAGCTTTTCTTTACCTCTTCCCAACTACTCCTCTTCATTGGGGAAATTTAGATTCCTCCTCAATCTAATTTAATTTCTTTCAAGGATTTTTGAAATATTTTGGGGATTTGTTGCCTTATCCATCCTTATGGATTTGGCAAGTGATCTCTAATTCTCATCTTGGTCAAAATGCACAACCATTTTATTTATTTCCTCAAATAAAATATGCAAATACATTCACACCATAATTATCCATTGGGGTCCACCCCTTTAGGATTAAAGTTCAAATGTCTAACTTTAAAAATTCAAGACACAAATTGGGTGTGTTACATATTCCCCCTCTGAAAATAAACACCGTCCTCGGTGTTCTTATTCAACTACTAGAGTTCATTTAAACAAAAATGGATATTTCTCCATCATTTCAGCTTCCCTTTCCCAGGTGGCTTCTTCAGCAGTAAAGTGCTTCCACTGCACTTTTACTCTGGCCACTGTTCTGTTTCTCAATTCAATTTCTTCCCGCTCCAATGTCTGAAGCGGTTCTGGCAGAAACTCCCCTTCTGGTTCCACCTGTACAACATTCCAATCAACTATGTGAGAAGCATCATGCACATATCTTTTTAATAATGAAACATGAAACACATTATGCACTTTAACATGGGGTGGTAAGGCCAGATTGTAAGCCACTGGTCCCACCCTTTCTAAAACTTCAAAAGGCCCACAATATCTAGGAGCCAGTTTTGCACAACTTCCTGCATAAAGTGTGCTCTTTTTGGGTTTGATGCGCAAATACACATGATCCCCTACTTTGAATTCTCGGTGCACTCTTTTCTTATCAGCATAGCTCTTCTGTCAATCTTGTGCTGTCTTTATATTTCTCTGTATTTGTTTAACAATTCTTTCCATCTCTTGTAGTGCATCTGGTCCCAACACCAGTTTATCCTCTGGTTGAATCCAGCTCAAGGGAGTACGACACTTTCTCCCATAGAGTGCCTCAAACGGACTCATCTTAATAGAGGATTGGTAGCTATTATTATAGGAAAACTCAGCTAGATGCAGATATTCTTCCCACTTTGATGGTCTATCCATCACATACATTCGCAACATATCCTCCAAAATTTGATTCGTCCTTTCTGTCTGCCCATCTGTTTAAGGGTGATAGGTAGTACTAAAATTCATCTTAGTACCCATCCCTCCAAACAATCCTTTCCAAAATGCTGCTGTGAACTTAGCATCTCGATCTGAAACAATTACTTTAGGAACTCCATGAAGCCTTACTATCTCCTTTAGGAAAACATTTGCTACTTGAGCTGTTCCGAAGGTAGATTTCACTGGTATAAAGTGGGCAGCTTTGGTTAAAGTGTCTACTACTACCATTACAGAATCATGTTGATATTTGGTTCTAGGTAGTCTTGTTATAAAATCCATGGAAACTGTGTCCCATTTCCATTCTGCAATTGGCAGGGGATTTAAAAGACCTGCTGGATGTTGATGCTCAATCTTGACCAGTTGACATTCCATACACTTACTTAGATACTCAGCCACATCTCTCTTCATTCCTGGCCAGAACAACTTCTTCTTCAAGGCTGTTAACATCTTTTGATATCCTGGATGTCCTGCATAGGGTTGTTTGTGATATTCATCTAGAATTTCTCTTTTCAATGACTCTATATTTGGAATATACAACCTGTGTTTGTAATAGAGCAGCCCTTGTTGGTTTTTAGTGTAATCTATTTTATCCCTTGTCTGTAATTTCACCAAGAGTGCTTCATAGTTGGGATCTTGAGTTGCTGCTTTTCCCACCAATTCCTCTACCTCCATATGGGCACTACTCCCCATGCTGTTTAGATTTTGACAAGCATTTCTACTTAATGCATCAGCAACTTTATTCTCCTTCCCCTTGATATGTTTTATGTCCATATCAAATTCACTTAGAAAAGACAGCCATCTGGCTTGTCTTGCATTCAGGTCAGTTTGGGAGAAAAAACATTTGAGGCTGATATGATGAGTCATCAATGTGAACTTCTTCCCCAAGAGATAATGCCTCCACATTTTTAAAGCATGGATAACAGCTGCAAATTCTAAATCATATGCACTGTAGTTCTGTTCATGAGTCTTCAGTTTTCTAGATTCATAGGCAATGACTGAATTTTCCTGCAACGGGACTCCTCCCAGCCCTTCTCTGCAAGCATCTGTACATACAACAAACTCTTTATCAAGATCAACAATTTTTAATATAGGGGCTGAAATAAGTTTTTGTTTCAACTGCTCGAAACTGTTTTGACATTTTTCAGTCCACACAAACTTGACACCCTTTCTTTGCAATGAAGTGATGGGATGTGCTATGGCAGAAAATCTTTCCACAAATCTACGATAGTAGCCTGCTATCCCCATGAACGACCTTACTGCTGAAACATCAGTTGGGACTGGCCATTCCTTAATTGCTTTTACCTTTTCAGGGTCAACAGCAAGCCCTTTTTCAGAAATAATATGACCCAAATTTTTTATAAAATTCACATTTACTGAACTTGGCATATAGCTGATTTTCTTTCAAAGTTTGCAACACTATTCTCAGGTGTTCCTTATGTTCTTCCTCATTTTTGGAGTAAACTAAGATATCATCTATGAACACAAGAACAAATTTGTCCAAATACTTATTCAACACACTGTTCATCAGACACATAATGGTGGCAGGGGCATTCGTCAAACCAAAAGGTAGGACTACAAATTCGTAATGCCCATACCTGGTTCGAAATGTTGTTTTGCTGATGTCTTCTTCTTTAATTCTAAGCTGGTGATAACCAGTCCTTAAGTCTATCTTGGAAAAGACTGAAGCTCCTCTCACTTGATAAAAAAGATCATCAATTCTAGGAAGTGGATATCTATTTTTAATGGTCAATTTGTTCAGCTGACGATAGTCAATGCACATCCTAAAAGTTCCATCCTTCTTTTTCACAAATAAAACCGAGGCTCCCCAAGGAGACACACTTGGTCTGATATACCCTTTATCTAACAATTCCTGTAATTGCATTTTCAGTTCCATTAGTTCAGGAGGGCTCATTCGATAAGGTGCTCGGGAAACAGGTGTTCCTCCTGGTACCAGATCGATTGAAAAATCAATCTCTCTTTTGGGGGGAAGATGAGGGATTTCCTTGGGAAAAACTTCCTTAAATTCTCTAACGACTGGTATAGCATCCACTAACTCTTCCTCAGTTTGCTGTTCTGTTTCTTCAATATGCACGGCATAGACTTGGTATCCTTTCCTAGCTATTCTTTTCAGCTGTAACGCTGATATTTGTCTTACTGAAATAGATTTTGGTTTCCCTTTTAGTGTAAAAGGTTTCCCTTCTTCATCCACACAATGCAGGGTTTTATCCCAGCAGTTCATCAAGGCTTTCTTCTTTTCCATCCAATCCATTCCTATCAATAAATCATATGATCCTAATGGCAATATGTTCAAATTTACTTCTGTTGTAAAGCCATTCAATTGAATTTCTGTTTTGGGCAATTTATGTGTGACTTTTCTCTTAGTTCCAGTAGCCAGCTGTACCAACCATGACTGTTGAAATTTTTCAGGTTTAATTTTACATTTTTCTACAATTCCAGGACTAATGTAACTCAAAGAAGCCCCTGGATCAATCAAAATAGTAACAGATAGGTCATAAATCTTACCTTCCATTTCCACCATGGTTACTTGATGTTCTTCTTGTCGATTTTCCAGGGCTGCACTTATAGTTGGTATGTTTCTGGCTATGTCATTTACTGTTGTTGCCTCTCGCTCCCTGCTGATCATGTGTATATTTCGATGGGGGCAGTCCCTCATCATATGGGGTTCTCCACAACCCCAACATTTTAGAGGTTCCTTCATTCTGACTATCCCTTCCTTTTTATTGTTCCCTTCTACTGGTTTTGAAGCCACTTGGGACTGAGCAGTTTGACTTTCTTTTGGTTTATTGAATTTTTTCCGCTGATGATCTCTGCCAAAATTTCTTAAGTATGCTGGTTTTGGTCTTTTCCCTTTGAACTCACCCTTGTTCAGCCAGCTCTTCCCTTGTTCAGCTTTTCCTTTAAACTGCTGATAGCATAATCTTGCCTTTCTAACAGCTTCATCCATTTTCTTTGGGTTCTCAAACTCAATTTTCTCCTTGTATACTGTAGGCAAGCAGTTCAAAAACCTTTGAACCTTTGCTTTTTATTCCCTTATGTAAGGAACATACCTCAGTAAATTGGTAAACTTAGTGACAAACTCATCAATAGTGAGCTGTCCTAGTCTAAGTTCATGGAATTATTTTGCTTTATCATCATAATAATGTTAATTCAAATAACGACTTTTGAACTTAGTCTGAAAATCTTCCCAAGTAACTGTTTTTTCATCAATGGCATGCACCATTTTTGTCTCTTCCCACCACAATGTGGCTTTTCCTTGCAGCTGATACACAGCTAATCTGGCCTTCAGATTGCTCTCATATTCATATACTTGGAAATACTTGATCATGTTCAGCAACCAAGCTTCAGCATCCTCCTCCTTCTCCCCATCATAGGAAGGAGGTTTGATCTTTCTAAATTCTCCCTGCAATTCTCTTTTCTGTTTATGCTGCTGTCTAGCAGCATCATCATCATCAGATTCATCCATCTTTCTCTTTCCGGAACCTTCTCCTTCCTGGCTGTTCCGGGAAGTTAGTTCTCTGATGAGCTTTTCCTGCTCCTTACTGGCTGATGACAACATGTCATTCTGGCTTCTCAGTTCAGCCAATTCTCGTTGCAGCCTATGCAACATAGCCATTACCGAGGCATTGGGATCTGGAGTAGCAAACTCATCCCGCAGATCCACATAAATCCCTTCACCTTCAGCCATTTCAACTATACACACTTACAACACAGATTAGCAAAAGTTTATAAAACTTAAAAAAACAAAATATGTACTAAGTAGTGAGCACAAAATTGACAGCCCAATTTTTGTAACCGGTGCTCCGATACCATTTGTAACACCCCTAGTTTAGGGAATTTTTTTTTTTTTTTTTTTTCCTTTCATACTTGGATTCCATTGTTATGTAATTGGTTTTCTGATGCTAATTTCCTTTCCAATAACATTCACATTATGCCCATGTACTTATGAAGGTACCACTGGAATTTTTTTCTGGATAATGAGTTCAGTAGAATTTAACTTTAGATCACTCTTGCTACCGGCATCTAACCCTCAAATATCTCATTTATATTACACATAATGATCATTCCCCCTGTATATTTTTTTCTTTTTAACATTCCTAACACATATGCATTCCACACGAATATCTTGAGATATATATATATATATATATATAGATAACATATGTGTCTAACATGCAATTATCAATCATATCCTTTTGAGTCTTTACACACCCCAGATACATATGGAATACACCTCTTATTAAGATGTTTGATCCCTATTTATATACCAAATGTAATCTATATATATCTATATATATATAACACATATTTTGATAACCTTATGTGCCACCTACATAGATTCACCTCTTTAACACTATGATTTTCTATATATAATACCTATATCGAAGATGGTCCTTTGATCTGAATATATGTACATACGCAACACGCCCCTTTACTAATTACTTTGAAACCGCAAGTATATATAATGCGTGTACTTATTTAAGTACGCTTTGGTAAAAATTCTTTTGTAAAGGCATACGTACACAACTGTGGCATGAATATATATTTATGTTTCACCAATAGCGAATTCCTCTTTCTAAACTATTTACATTCGTAAGTAGAGTGGAAATTATATTTGCGCCGTAATTAAAAACCGAGTTATATACCTATGGTTTGCATTATGAATTTTCTTTGTTAAATCGTGACTGACCCAAATTCAATTTTTCATAAATCTCATTTCATTATTACCTTGACTTGTCGCGGTGTGTTGGCCGATCACACAGGTTTTAATCGCGGCTGTATGCATTTGGCGTGTACCCTCCACTCGACGTTACTGGCGATGGTCTACTATTAGTCGTTTGGGTGTGGAACCAGCGCCTACGCGTCAAAGTTTTAAGAGTAAGTACACCATATTTGTACTGTTATGGTTCCTATGAGCTGCCTAGCCCATACTCTGTTCGACGGTTGTTTGCGTGTGAACTCAGTTTGCTACTTTTTCTTGAGTTTGGTTTACAGGAGTAGTATCTCTCCCGCGAGAGGATGTAACCTGTGGCGGCATACCTTGCCCCACGTCTAACCAGCATTCGACATGTAGATTCTGAACAGACAGTTCTGGCGGATTCCAGTACTGAGAGCGCTGAGCTCCAGTTCTGGTCTAGGGTTAACCCAATATTTCGGTACCTACGACGCCCAACCTTCCCTGCGCCCATTGATGTCCATGGTACCCTTCTGTTACGTGTTGCGTCTGCCCAATCTACCTTGGGATTTCTTGCTAGTTATCGGGCAGAGGAAATTATGGTTATAGAGGTTCATTAAATCTGAGGTTATTTTATCTATCAATTTACCAGTTCCCTCCTATCTCATGTATGCAGCACTTCTTCGTCTCCTTTATATAAGTTTCGGTGTGATTCAAACGCATGGAGGTTTCAGATTCGGTAGTACTGGAGAGTTGCAAGTATGTCTGCACCAAGAGGGTAACAGCTCGTCGTCTCCGTCTATCTACTGGAGACAGAGAGCGAGCCTGTCCTCTTGGGCGTATTCGTAAATCTCTGTTTCCTTCTTGCTGCAGTTCTGCAAATTCATTCGGAGGTAAACCCTCATCGTTTAACTTGTGAATGTTTTGGGTCATTAAGTTATCATTTGAATTCACCAGATCGATGTCAAACTCATTCTGGGGTTACGATTTTTTTTTCTATTGAATGTTTCCCTTTCGTTTTAATGGCGATATTATAAATGATTCAGACGAGGAAAAAGGTACCGACGATGCTATATCGGTGATCCACCTCTTTGAACAACATCTCAATGCCTGCATGGCTATGTGTTCACTGGTGATATCTTACCTTGCGAGCGTGGATCATGCCACGCTGGCGTGGGAGGTTTACCACAGTCCCTCAGACATCTAAAGGTCATTTAGATATATTGCATGCAGCTCTACTCCAGCAAATAGTTATGGCGTTCACCATTGCGTTGAACGCATCACTTTGTATTTTGGTTTTTTTTTTCAACTACTGTATACACTCGTTCAGAGACGTCGCAGCCTCATTTATACCTGCTTTTCAGAGAATTAATGGTTGGTTAATCCACTGCATGAATATTTATAATCACTATGATTCGCCCGTAGCTAACTGTAACCCTACATGATTCGTTTACACATCTTTTCGTCAATCTCTCGCTCTACAATCGATAGTAGAATGAGATATTAATATGATGTTCGGTACTTATCTTAATTCTCTGTTTTAAAATGAGACGTGGAATCGCTCGGCGTTTATGCTGCCGTGATGATAATCTACACTCGTCACCATTGTATTTTATCTTTTTCCTCTGTTAATTTCATTTAATTGTGAACAGGATTTCGTTTTATTTCTTTTGTGGTAGGGTTTACGAAAGTCAGTACAGTCGTAGCTATTGGTTTGGCCTATGCCCAAGGCCTTTAATTTAACGCCACGCCTATTTGATAGTGGGACTGTATATTAGTTCTATTGGCAGCGAGGACTATATATATATACATTCCACTGACATACTTGATTCGCAGCGACGTCTTATGTTGAGCATATATGGTTTATGTATATATGACTCACATTTATAACTTCTTTTGTCGCATATACTTCATATATATATGCTTTGCATTTATATTTTCTTTTTGGACCGATATGTTTGGCATAGACATGTATAGTTCATGTATTTCGATATAAAAAGGACCTCCTTGAAATTGTGCTTAATACTTGTTGAGGTTTGTATATTTGGTTAAATTCAAGTATAAATATTAAATGGTTCATGTAATAATGTACAATCGCATAGATTAAATTCATTTTCATAGTATTTACTTCAAGGTTTTTGGTTCATATGAATTTAAAAAGCAATACATATGTCATAAAATTTCTATGCATGCTATAATACTCCTATAAGGTAAAGTTACTCCTATGTTAGCACAATTTCGAGTTCCATACTCTAATGTCATTACATTTTTCCCTTTTTAGTTTTGAACACCATATCAATTTCAGTTCTGTTGCACTATTTTCCTAGCATACCTATGAGCATATATTGTCACATGGGTATTTATATGTATGTACTCAATAGTCATTGTGTCGTAAACTTAATTGTAACTTTAGTCTTTGAATATGATGCTTAGTTCAGGAATTTGAGATGGATTTCAAAACATAATATGCTCTATAAATGCTATAAATGATATATTCCTTCTGTAGAATAGAATTTCTTTTAAAGCTAGAAAATGTCGACATGCCTAATCCGACATCTTTTGATTTTCTTCTATGATATCATATAACTCTCAGTCTGCTAATATAGGTTTCCACTTACATATGAGCATAAAATTTCACAATTGTACACATATATTGAGTAATGTAATCCTCAGTTTTCTGGTATAAGTTCGAAGGTCATAATTCATTGTATTTACTTTCCGTTGTTTATATTTATACCATGTAACTCTAGTACTGCTATAATGTTTCTCTAACAGACTCATAAGCATACAATATCACATTTGTGCCAACAATGAACAAAAAAATAATTAATCATCTGTAGAGGTTAAGTAACTTCAGATTTAAACCGAACTTGGTTTAGAGATTCTGGAGTTTCTACTCTATGGATATTCTAGTCTACAACTAAACAGAATCTGGAGGGTGATTACCCTAAGATGGACACTGTTAAATGTAGTACTAACATCAATCCCACAATTAAATTAATTTTCTATATGTAGCCAATTCATACCATCAGAAAATAGACTAACAAAAAAATTTGAGAACATACCACAGTGTGCAAATGACCAACCACCCAACCTTAGAATCCTCTTTATCTCCCAGGATTCACCCCCGAGCAGAGATCACCTCCTAGCACAGATCAACCTATTTAAGCTCATAATTCCCCCAAAGCATGTTTCTAATTCTGCGTCCGGATGCTTTCTTTCCTGTTTAGCCTAGACTTCGCATCTTGGGATTCTTTAAAGCTGCTTTAAGCTTTTCCTGAGCTTTTCCAGCTTTTTCTCACCTCTTCCCAACTAATCCTCTTCATTGGGAAATTTAGATACCTCCTCGATCTAATTTAATCCCATTGATTTTTGAAAGATTTTTAGAGGTTGTTTCCTTATCCATCCTCATGGATTTAGCAAGTGATCTCATAAATCTCATTTTGGTCAATCTGCACCACATCATTTTATTCATTTCCTCAATTAAATATTTAATTACATTCACACCATACTTATCCCTTGGGGTACACCCCTTTAGGATTAAAGTTCAAATGTCTAACTTTAAAAATTCAACACACAAATTGGGGGTGTTACACAGCAATACTTTTCTCCACACTTTAGATTTCTACTAACCAGTTTTATTGTTGAAGTGTCACTACTTAGAGATAACTAGAGGAAACGATACAACTAAAAAAGTGTAGCATGAGACAGTCTTAGTAGAAATTTCTAGCTTTGTTGTGTTTATTTGTGACATTTTATTTTCTTTGTTTATACAGGTCATCTGACCACATAGTGGTCACTATTTCCCAACTAAATAAAACTTTTTTGAGTTTCTTTCTTTTATGGGGATAAAATGACATTAAAAATATTGCTGATGTTGAGTTATATATGGTATAAATCCTTTATAGTCTACTTTAGTTTATATTCCACTATTCATCGAATTTCACGTCTTATACTTTGGATTGTAACTTTTTTTGTTTTCTTTTTTGCAGAAAATGGACTCAGTATTGATGATAAGAATCAAGGATTGAAGAAAGAGGGGAACACTAACACTAGAGTGACAAAGAGAGAGAAGTGTATAGGTCTAGTGGTACCCGTAGAGCCAATATCCGACATAAGACACACACATAAATACTGATGGTCATGTTTTTAGAGTTGGTGAATTCACTTGAAATTCCTTGGAAAGATAATGATAATGCTTTGAAGTGATCAACAATATTTTATCTGTAAATTGTACTCCAACAAATATTAAGTTGGAAACTCATATTGTAATACTTGACATTTTAAATAATATAATTTATGTGGTTGGAATTATTTATAGTTGCACTTGATATTACTTGGTATTGTAATTAACATATGTAACTTTGCATTTTCATATTAGATAAACATGTAATTTGTATGACATTTTTTTTTAAAACTTTAGTTGCAAAATCATACCAATTAATTCATGTTGATTAATAATGAACAGATAAAATCAATATAAAACTATTAAAATAGCAGTTTATATTTATTAATGATGAGCACATATAAAATGAATATACGACTAAATTAGTCATTTATAGTGGTTATTAATGAAAGTAAATGAAATGAATACAAAATTAGTCATTTATATAATGAATAAATGACTACTGCAAATTATGAATTTGTGACTACAAATGACGACTAAATTTTGCATATATACGACTATTAATAGCTAATTTACAGTATATTATAACACGACTAAAATTTAGTCATATATATTCAGTCATTAATTGGTTTCAAATGATGACTAAAATTTGCATATATATGACTATTAGTAGCTAATTTATAGTGTCTTATAACATGACCAACATTTTGGTCATATTTCTTTGGTCATTAATTGGTTTTGTCGGGTGATCATATAGTAATATATTTTGTTGTATATTTGGTCATTAATTATGACAATTAATGACCAAATCAAAGATTAAATCAATGATCAAATCAATGATCAAATCAATGACCAAATCAATGACTAAATTAATGATCAAATATATGACTATTAGTAGCTAATTTATAGTATCTTATAACACGACCAATATTTTGGTCATATTTCTTTGGTCATTAATTGGTTTTGTCGGGTGATCATATAGTAATATATTTTGTTGTATATTAGGTCATTAATTGTGACAATTAATGACCAAATCAAAGATTAAATCAATGATTAAATCAACGATCAAATCAATGACCATATCAATGACCAAATGAATGACCAAATCAATTACTAAATTAATGATAAAATCAATGACTAAATTAATGACTAAATCAGTGACTAAATTAATGACCAAATATACAACTAGACAAAAAAATTGAGATAACCAATTAATGACTAAGTCAAAAATGACAAAAATTTGGCCGCGTTATAAGATACTGTAAATTAGCTACTATTGGTCATCGACTGAAAAATAGTCATTTATATGCAAATTTTAGTCCTTTTTTTAGTAACTAATTAGCCATTTTGTACTAGTGGATGCAACAACCCACAAAGGGGGAAGAGTATTGCATCTGTTCAAATTCGCCTACAACAATGGATAACAAGAATCCCTCAAGATGAGTCCTTTTGAAGCATTGTACGGAAGACAATTATGGACCCCCATAGATTGGAGCATTCTGAAACCAAACTAATGCTTGGGTCGGACATGCTGGAGGAAATGGAGCATGAGATAAGAAAAAATAGACAGAATATAAAAGCAGCCCAAGACAGGAAAAAGATATATGTTGAATGAAAAATAACTTTCCGAGAATTCGAGGTGGGTGATCATGTTTATGTAAGAATTAAACTCAAGAAGATCACCTTAAGATGGAATACTTGTGCCAAATTGGCTCTTAGGTATTGTGGACCTTTCCAAATTTTGGAACGGATAGGGTTGGTGGCTTATCGACTGGCATTGCCTAGCCACATATTGGTACATAGTGTGTTTCATGTATCTTTACTAAAGTGATACATACATAACCCCAAGCATTTGATACACTAGTAGAGCATACATGTAAGTTATGTTTACATTATGACTTCTAGAAAAGAAGGATCCTTAACTAAATTAATTATAAATTTTGTTTCTTGCAGGTAGAATGAGACGACGAATTTCTGGTAGAACCTCAACATATTCTCGATCAGAGAGAAATAATGCTCCAGAGGCAAGTCATCCCCCAAGTTAAGGTGCAATGAAAGCACTTTAACCCGGAGGAGGCTACTCGGGAGGATCAAAACTCTATACGAGAAGCCTATCCTGAAATGTTTTCCGCGATGAAGTAAACACCGAGGATGGTGTTTACCTCTAGTGGGGGAAAATGTAACACCCCATTTTAATTTAATGTTCTGTCTAAAATACTTTTATAAATACATTTGAATTTGTTAAGTGAAAATAGAATTAATGAATATGGTTATTCGTTAGTAAAACTTGAGTTCTACTTCATGAACAAAAATTACATTGAGTAATTGATTAATTGAATAGTAAAATAATTCCAAGGTTCCAAAGTAAAAGGAAGAGGCAGTTTTTGACAGTTACCTTCCCCAAGAGAATAAAGAGGAAATCCTCACAAGGGGAAGGGGTTATGTTCATAAAAGAAGAAAAGGTTTTACAACAACATGTTGTGAAGGAAAAGAGTTGTCTACAGATGGATGATTACTAGTGGAGCTCTATAACCCTAACAACGATACTTATACTTCAGCAGGAACTGATACTTATACCATAACAATGAATAGACTGTAAGTAAACTCATCAACAGAGAAATTCTCAAGAAAAAGAAAGGGTTTCTATGCAAAACATAAATCCATAGGGAAGACTTTGAATTTACCTATTCCAGCCTCCGCATGCACGGAGGTATACTTAACACAACCCTTTCGAAGGAAATGGAAAATTATGTTGTTTCGAGACGAGAAACCCTTGACCATATTTCAACTGAATGAAATTAATTTTAAATTGAAAGGAGAACTAAGAGAAGTTACCCTCGTAGGCGAAGTTAACCTAGCACAAACTTCATAATATGACCAAAATTGAACAACAAGGGTATTAATATTACATACCCGAACCATGACGAAAATTTACGATATTATGCAAGAAGATAGAAAAGGAAAAAAATAGACAAGGCTTTGTGACCAATCGAAACTCCATGCCGCAACGAAAATTAAAAAATTATGATAAAAAAAAAAACACAACCCGAGTCAAGCAAAACCGTGACTAATATCACTAAGGAAATGATGAGATTCATTGCTCTACCTTAGATACCAAAGAAAGAAGAGTTAGAAGATGAAAAGTTGTAGAGTAGAAAATGTATCGAGCATAATGCAAATGATTTAGGAGAGCGGCGCATGTCTCGCCTCTAGCAACCCTAAACCCTCCCGCTGAATTCCCCACCGTCAGATCTAGGGTTCTCTAGATCAACAATGAGCACAAATATCCACAAATAAGTAGTAGCTGACATATGTCAGTCATTCACATGGAAAAGTAACTGAAATCCCTATTAAAAGATGAATTGCAACATTATTAAATTACTCATTGAATATCAATTTCCGATTGATAATTTCCATGTGCGAATGATCACCAAATCCAAGTATGTAATATAAATTTGATTCAAGTCATAACGTTATTCAACCAAAGGACCATAAGAATTATTACCATGCGGATCCAACATAAAAAGGGTTACAAATCAAACTTAATGTACCATTCACATAATGACCTAAATATTGTATGTTATCATATACTAAATAGTGATATTGTTAACACCTCTAGTGTTTACCTCTAGTGGGGGAAAATGTAACACCCCATTTTAATTTAATGTTCTGTCTAAAATACTTTTATAAATACATTTGAATTTGTTAAGTAAAAATAGAATTAATGAATATGGTTATTCGTTAGTAAAACTTGAGTTCTACTTCATGAACAAAAATTACATTGAGTAATTGATTAATTGAATAGTAAAATAATTCCAAGGTTCCAAAGTAAAAGGAAGAGGCAGTTTTTGACAGTTACCTTCCCCAAGAGGATAAAGAGGAAATCCTCACAAGGGGAAGGGGTTATGTTCATAAAAGAGGAAAAGGTTTTACAACAACATGTTGTGAAGGAAAAGAGTTGTCTACAGACGGATGATTACCAGTGGAGCTCTATAACCCTAACAACGATACTTATACTTCAGCAGGAACTGATACTTATACCATAACAATGAATAGACTGTAAGTAAACTCATCAACAGAGAAATTCTCAAGAAAAAGAAAGGGTTTCTATGCAAAACATAAATCCATAGGGAAGACTTTGAATTTACCTATTCCAGCCTCCGCATGCACGGAGGTATACTTAACACAACCCTTTCGAAGGAAATGGAAAATGATGTTGTTTCGAGACGAGAAACCCTTGACCATATTTCAACTGAATGAAATTAATTTTAAATTGAAAGGAGAACTAAGAGAAGTTACCCTCGTAGGCGAAGTTAACCTAGCACAAACTTCATAATATGACCAAAATTGAACAACAAGGGTATTAATATTACATACCTGAACCATGACGAGTACCCTACGATATTATGCAAGAAGATAGAAAAGGAAAAAAAATTAGACAGTGCTTTGTGACCAATCGAAACTCCATGCCGCAACGAAAATTAAAAAATTATGATAAAAAAAAAACACAACCCGAGTCAAGCAAAACCGTGACTAATATCACTAAGGAATGATGAGAACTACCTTAGATACCAGAATGAAGAGTTAGAAGATGAAAAGTTGTAGAGTAGAAAATGTATCAGAGCATAATGCAAATGATTTAGGAGAGCGGCGCATAGGTTCAGCTAGCAACCCTAAACCCTCCCGCTGAATTCCCCACCGTCAGATCTAGGGTTCTCTAGATCAACAATGAGCACAAATATCCACAAATAAGTAGTAGCTGACATATGTCAGTCATTCACATGGAAAAGTAACTGAAATCCCTATTAAAAGATGAATTGCAACATTATTAAATTACTCATTGAATATCAATTTCCGATTGATAATTTCCATGTGCGAATGATCACCAAATCCAAGTATGTAATATAAATTTGATTCAAGTCATAACGTTATTCAACCAAAGGACCATAAGAATTATTACCATGTGGATCCAACATAAAAAGGGTTACAAATCAAACTTAATGTACCATTCACATAATGACCTAAATATTGTATGTTATCATATACTAAATAGTGATATTGTTAACACCTTATTATAACAAATGAATTAATGTTTTTGTGGAGTAATAGTAATAATTTTTTTTTTATGGTAAGTTTTTTATAGTGGTGACAATTTCAAACTTAACCAAGTTACTTTGGATATGGGATATTCCAGGAGAGAGACATACACATCCCTATTTTCTTCATATAATTTCTTGTATTGAAATAAAAATGAGGACAATTTTAATTAAAAAATCGGGGGATGTAACATCCCAATTTATCTCCTTGGAACATTTGTAGTTAAATTATTTAAACTGTGCATAGATATCTTTATTTTTTGGTATATTGATCACCATGAGGTAGATATACCATGGTGTCGTAAACATTTCATATATTTTTACTATTGCAATTAATAAAATGATAATGAAAAAGACCAACAAGCATGAGTGCCTAAATGATCTCTGATACCACAAGAGGGGAAAGATAAGGGGCTATATGGGATTTTTTTTACTATTTTTCTTTGTATCCTACCTTATTGTATTCACCCTATTTAATTTATGACTGGTGACGAAAATAAGTCCTAGAGTGAGCCACCAATCTTATATTTTAGCGAGGTATCTCCCGCCCATTAATAGGAACACAAAATAGTGTGGGGAACTTCTTGTTAGGGGGGGATGCATGAGAAAATTCGAATAGAGTGAGATTAAGAGGAAAATAAGCAAATAATTTTTTTAGATAGGAAAAGAGTGAGAATTAGGAAATGAAAATACAGATCAGACCAACCATGAAAATGAGTATATATATTGGTTGAAAGAGCTATAAAACGAGGAAAATATGCAAGAAGTTTTGTGAAATTAGTTGGACCTTTCTATGAATATGTACATATCAAGAGAAATGGATTGATTTTTATAACTTAAGGACTACAATGAGGAGGATGATCAATACCGACATTCTATTATGCCATGGCTTCTCATAACTAGGGAAAATGTGAAGGGCTAAATTTTGTAGATGTGCTAATTTTCAATACTATTTTCCAAAAGAGCATTCACTAATTTCCATTTTTTTAAATTCTTTTCCCCAAATTTTATAGGATAATATTATTGTATCTTAATAATTGCCAAAATTTTATAGACACTTTATGAAATCATTTTAAATTTGAATATTTCTACAAAAATATTTCCAACCAATTTACAGTTTGAGTATTAGGGACTAGTAAGATTCTCTACAGTATCTACACTTTAAGATAAATTAGTGTACTTAAAACTTTCCATACACTAAAAACTTGTATATTCTTCCAATGACGTGATTCTACATGGTCATCTATTCCAGAAAAGTTATAATGTTAAGAAGCCTTATTTCCTTTATATATCACTCTTTTTTCATCATTCAAAGCAAGGGACTATTGCTTGGGATTGTGGTCCTTCTTCTTTCCTTTTATTGCACTAGTTCTTTGGACTCGATTTTTGTAGAAAAAGGGATGTGTTATTGGCATATGAATATATGAAAATAATGTGAAAATTTTTATTTTACTATGCACTAAATATTCACAAAATGATTAAAAAAGAGGCATTCTATAAGAAATTGTAAAAGGTTAATTAGTATAGCAAAAATATAATAAGATAAACAAAGATAAAACATGTTTCCCAAAGTTTAGAAAATGTCGTAACTATAATATAATCATCATGCTTATTCAAACCAAAAACTACAATAAAAATCCTTTTGACATTGGAAAACAACATTTGTAAACTTTGGATGCATACTTGGCAAAAGGGCCCAATAAGACCTTTCTATGTTCAAACATCATGTTATGTCCTAGTAGCCATAATATTGGTTTATATGAGTATAAATGAGATGCAACTAATATCAATGCTAGAATGTAGTATCAAATACACAGAACTAAATCCTAGCTAATGGACCAAAGAAAAAGGTTTAAGTGAAATCAAGAATAGTCCCATTTTTAATAAAGAATAATATTGAATCAATCCTATCAATTCCCTCTTCAAATTAAGTGATAAGACCACTTATTTATCCGTGAATGAGTAAGTACCCAAGCCAAAATAAAATATAACTAGGCATACTACACCAAGTAATCACTATACATAATCAAAGATTTTATGTAACTGAGATTGGTCTCCAACTTACTTTCTATAATAGCCTCCAACCAAAAAAAGACCATAGTTTCATATCAAACATTAGAAAGCATAAAATAGTTCAGAATAAACATGATAATATGGGAAGATTCTGAGAGGTTAAAATTCTCATACCCACACACATCAAAATAATTGAACAAAGAAAAACTCTTTCCATGACCAAACACAACATTGCAAGAGTATAAAAACACCAAATCGAAACATTCTCTATATTAACATATCCATATGGTTTTCAGTGTCGAATTTCGGTCCCATTCAAGTGGCTTCTAACCATGTTGCACATGTTATTATGATTTATATTGATCTTCACATGCACTATATTAGGAAGACGGTTGTAACACCTCCAGTTTAGGGAAATTTTTTTTTTTTTTTTTTTCCAATACATTGATGTTTCCCCTCTGTTCACATGATTCTTGAATGAGTGATTTCAGCATTCTAACCTTAATTTTTTTTTTTTTTATAATCTCCTCTAGCGTTTCTATTCTCCTAACATATTGAGAATACACTGATATTCGACATATTAGTGATAGAATATCTTCCATGTGTACATATACTAATTATTCTCTCCTATGTCTACAAGAAATGCACCCCACCTATATTCATATATATATATCCATGGTTCACCTGGATATACCTCCACTTCACTAACCTCTCCTAGCCTCTCATGCATTTTAACTTTGATAATTGTGAATTCTCTATATAATGCATACCTATATTGGTGTATCCACATATATATGGGGTTAATGTTCGTAATACACATATATATATATATATTCATCACATATACTATTTGTATATATATCCTTTGGCACTATCCTTTTAAAGAGCATATGTATATGCACTTTATAGTATATATAATATATTTGGGTCCAAAGCTTTTTATATAACCAATCTTGCATATATATGTATAACAAATCCTTTTTATATATAACAAATCTTTTTATATATATAACAAACCTTGCATATATAGCAAATCATTGGCAATATGTAACTCAAAGAACGTATGTCTACATTTCGCATCTATACTCATACATATGTCATATATTTGTCCAGCCCTGGTGTATCCTGTAGTGAACGTGACATTTTATATTGCACGTTATTAAAATGCCCCCATTATTGTTTTGTATGGGTATCTTTCGCAGGGGTGTAACCTAATGATATATGCACAGGTATACCAACGTTGGAGAAACTCGTTTGGCGGTCGTGGGTAATATTCATTACCAACCTCGTTATGTCTCTTACCGCGCGATTTCCTCCTACCCGACTGCGCCAGCTGATAATTAAGGTGGAGCTATGATAAATCATCATGGTAACATTCGATACATCCCGTATACTCCATTCGACAGACGCGTGGGAATGTGACCGCCATGGGATTCTGTGGTTTCCACTACTGAATTTATTTGTTAATACGTGATTAAACCAAACAGGGTTTTGGTATTATTATTCACTCTTTAATTATTCCGTAGACTTTTCATGGTTCGACGCGGATAACTCCGATGCGTATTGCAACAGACTGCTCTCGTCTTTGAACCCAGTACCACGCGTCGTGTTTCCATCTGTAAGTACATCTTGATAGTACTGATTATGTTTGCGTATAGCCGCCTCACGCCAGGCTCTAGTCGACAGGTGGATTTTGACTAGACATTCTGACGGTTATGGGTTCTGAAAGTGCAGAGCTTCCATTCAATCACCCTCAGGTTTTGCTGAGGTTCTCGGGCAGAGAAATTAGGGTTCCGGGAGCGCTTTATCTTGGAGTCTCTGTTATCGAACTATTTACCAGAGGGTTCAGGTTCGGTCTTGCTGAAAAGATTCAGCTCTACCATTTTCTCTGATCTTTTCGCCTTATATTACTTTCGCCTGTAAAATCGTCCCATTGCTTTCTATTGCTCTTTGTTGTTGTTTGTTTTTGATACTCAGTTCTAAATCTGCTAAATAGATTGCGCAGAGAGACTGTAGATTGGTGTAGCAATCGGTCTCCTCGTGACAGAGCTCTAGCCGGTCCTTTTTGGCCGCGTTCTAGTTTTTTTTTCTGCGTTCGGTTCAGTGTATTTGGGTTCTTTGGAAACACACCTCAGTGTTTACTACATTTTTTTTTTCTTCTGCTATTCTTCAAGTTCCTCAGGTATATGTCAACCACGTTCTAGATTTAAGACTGTATATTTATGTTAAATAGCTTGGTCGTGTTGATTAGTCGGTATCTAACTACACCAGTGGCTTCCCTATCTGCCTACCGGCAGTATTATTAATGTTTCATGCGAGTTAGGGTGACGAAGGTGTGATATCGGTCGCCCTCCTCTCTGAACAACATCGCCACGCTTTTCTTTCTATGATTTTTCCTGAGGATGGCATACCCTCCGCACGTGGATCATGATACGATAACTTTGGGAGGCTACCACACACCTCAGACGTAGAAAGATCTGTTACTTAGGTTGCATGCAGGTCCACACTAGCCGGAATCAGTTTGTCGGCCAGTACTGTGGATGTATGGTATCATATTTTGATTTCTATATCACTTTACTGGGAGATGCCGTAGCCTTCTTTATATTGGCTTGACCAAGAGGATTTTATTTTGTTATTGATGTCCTCTCTGCAATTCCGAAGTAACGATAATCGAACACAATGCATTCGAACTCGTTATCACTTGTGGAGAAAGCCTTACGGCTAACTTTTCTCTGAACCGATATTTACAGGGCTATGGTTTTTCCTATTTTATTTCTCTGTCCGTATTTCAATAGGGTTTCAACGAGCTAAGGTTAGCTCTCGGTTATGAAATGGCACGTTAAAATCTTACCGCGCTAACGTAGGTTGGCTAACTATTTGTTTCAATTAGCGAACGAGATTATTTATATATTTCATGCTGGCATCTTGGCGTTGGATCGCCACTTATTTGTTTTTTTTCTTCTTATATCTAGTTCGCAGTTATATGATTGGCATTTAAAAAAATTTGCATTTATAACTCTGGTTTGACCTTGGCCTTATATATATATATACATATATTAACCATAAGGTCGAACGAGCTATTGTCTAGCTCTCGGCGCCATCAAGGTTATTTATTTGTTATTTTATTTTCAAACTAATATCTTTATCATGACCCTAGGTTTGGGGTTATGCCTTCGCTTTTACTTCGCTTATATATCAGAGTTTAAAAATAGATGTAAAGATCATATGCGCATTCAAATGTTTTAATACTATTTCACTTTTATATATATATAGTTGGTGTTAGGCCTATATGAGTATTCAATTGGGCTTGAATGAAGGTGCTTAGCTCTAAATGAATCCTGGGGTATGGTAATGGATTCAAAGGCTCAAGATAGATGTAGATTTATTTTGTGGAGTAATGAGAATACAAAATACATTCTAGAGTCCTTACTCATAATTTCGATTTTTATTTGAAGTACACCTTTATGCATCCAATAATGCTTGGCTAGAGAATCTTAATTATCAATTCAATCCTTTGCTATGATAATTATTTTCTATGTTACAGTTTTGTCAAGGAGTAAGAATATATTTTAGACATGAAATCCACACCCATATAAATGATAGCATGCTCATCTAGAATATAATTACTCTTTTTCCAGCACCATTATAATTGTTAGAATGTTCATGTATGCAGTCTATAAATGTTATAAGTGTTAGAATGCTCATGGTTGCAATTTAAAATCTGATATCTTGCTTTCTTCCTTGCTGCTACATACCATGTATCTATTTCAGTGATACTATAATGTTTCTCTAGCATACACATAAGCATATCATATCATTATTGTGTCTACAGAAAACATAACAAAAATTAATCATCTGTAGAGGCCAAGTAACTCCAGATTTAAACTGACCTTGGTTTAGAGATTCTGGGGCTTCTACTCTATAGATTTGCTGGTCTACAACTAGACAGAATCTGAAAGGTGAATACCTAAGGATAGATTCTGTTAAATGTAGTACCAAATTCTTCATTGTCATAAAATAAAATTTTATATGTAGCCAATTCATACTGTAATAAGACATAGTAACAAGAATTTCAGAACATACCACAAAATCTGCAAAATAACCAACCTCCCAACCTTAGAGTCCTCTTTGTCTCCCAGGACTCACCCCCGAGCAGAGATCACCTCCTAGAACAGATCAACCTCTGATCTGCCTAGGAGCAGCTTATTTAAGCTCATAATTCCCCAAAGCATGTTTCTAATTCTGCGTCCAGAATAGAAGGATGCTTTCTTTCCTATTTAGCCTAGGCTTCCCATTTTTGGGATACTTTAAAGCTGCTTTAAGCTTTTCCTCAGCTTTTTCAGCTTTTTCTCACCTCTTCCCAACTACTCCTCTTCATTGGGGCAATTTAGATTCCTCCTCAAATCTAAATAAATTTCTTTCAAGGATTTGTGAAAGATTTTTGGGGATTTGTTGCCTTATCCATCCTCATGGATTTTGGCAAGTGATCTCAAATTATCTTTTTGGTCAAAATGCACAATCATTTTATTTATTTCCTCAAATAAAATATGCAATTACATTCACACCATACTCATCCCTTGGGGTCCACCCCCTTAGGATTTGAGTTCAAATGTCTAACTTTAAAAATTCAACACACAAATTGGGGGTGTTACAACGGTATAAGGGAACATGATGTATCTTGTCCATTACAAGACATGATCTAATTAATGATATACTTACTAAATTATTAACAAAAGAAAGGTTAGTTAAGCTTATATTTTTTCTTGAGCTTAAGTAGGTTTTCATTATGTGAGGGCGTTAAGCTAATATCATCTCATAAAAGGAGTGCCTTAACGTGTTTAAACAACCTCACTTATAGAAAATGTTGTGTGACCAACATACTAATATATTACTATTTTAGTTGGTTGGGAACAAGATTTGCAAGTATACCTAATGGTTTGGGGCTACCTTGAAGGATCAAAGTTGGAAATATCTAAATATTTTTATGGAGTTTGGTCATACACTCAAGTGTACAAATAAATGGCCTATGGATCGACCTAATATATGAAAATATGTTATTAATGTACATTCATTTTCATACATGCATATTTGAGTGTTAATTTTTGTAAAACCTTTGTATGAACTGTGATTCTCTATATAATTTTCATAGTTAATAGCTTCATCCAAAAAACCCAGGGGATAACTTTTTGGACGGTAGAGTGCAATTTTCCACTTATTTTATGGTTCAATTATTTCTCATGGTTATATTATTCTCCACTTATTTTATGGTTCAGTTATTTCTCATGGCTATATTATTCTCTTATAGAGTATGATGAATGTGGCATTGCATTTAAACTCCTTCTATAGAATATAAATTAATAAAACAATTTACACATATTTTTCCTTCATCATCTAATCATGACATCATAGTGTAATGAGAAAATCATTTTTGGACAAGGACCTTAATTTTTTTTTAATTAATTCACTCTTTTAGGCTCCCCTTGCTAACTAGACATGATCTAATGAACATTATTGGGATAGGTGGGAATAATTAAATGGAGGAATGCAACTAAGAATAATGCTTTGTCAAAGTGCATTGCCTTGAGGTGAATGGTCTTTAACGATTTTGAGCATGAGAAACCTAATAGAAAGATTGATTGTCAAGTTGAGAATTTCTCTTTTCCCATACATCACCATTCCATCTCTTTTGCCACAATCATCTATAAACATAAATTCCTTTGAAATTATCAAGAAAATTTTATCTAATTTATTATAGTTTAAGATTTGAACCAAAGAATTCAAAATGCCTGCCATCACAACTTAGTTGTTGGAAGAAGCCAAATGAGTGAAATGAGGTCTTGGAAATTTTAGAATGTGAAAAAGGATTGGAACAAAATAAGATGGATGTGATTATGCTAGAGTGTGAAGTTTCTTACGAGTAAAGGTTCATTGAGAATTGGCTCCTCTCCTCTTAAGTAATTCTATTATTTTCTTAATTTGAAAGGGTACTCTATGTTGAATAGGAGATAATGTAAGGAAGCAACTTGTTAATAATTTTTTTCCCTAAATTGGTGATAAAACAAGAGAGTTTAATAAGGTACTAATTCTTTAAAAACCTACACATATATAATCATACAAACTCGGCTGAGATGCATTTTTTCAATGGTTTAGGGATATTCCCCATAAGCTAATCATGTTGGTTAGAGTAACACAAAAGAGAATTATTTTGTAAGAACTTCATCCAATTGTGAAGGTGGAAAATTTGGGCTAACTTATGCAAGGATACATTAATATAAGGGGAAAATGGGCATGGAATGGTAACAATATTTTAGGGAAGCATTGGGGCATTATATAGTTATATCTTTAGTGATATCATTGGATAGTTTGCTCTCTTGTTGCTTCCAATAAGCGAGAAGCTTACTAATATTATGCATTACTTATGCATCTAAATTTTATATGGTATGATGTAGGGATGAATGCTGGCAACTTTATAGTCGTCTTAATTGCTCAATGCACGAGGGTTTTGAATGATTGTATTTTGAGATGGGTTTTCTCGCAATTCAATTATAGAAAGAAGAATTTTTTAAAACATGCTAGTGGTATTTGAGTACATTTTTTGTTCTTTTCTTTTAAAGGTGTTTGAAAAACTCATTGGATGAGAGTTTTAATTGCTACTTGTCATTTATTATTGAAAATTTTCAAGTGGAATGAAACTTCATATGCCATTTAAACTTGTATTTATTTTATGTTATTTTGAAGAGAAATTTTCTTTTCAATTGTCACCAATGATAACA
Source organism: Pinus albicaulis (assembly GCA_034641835.2). Lineage (NCBI taxonomy): Eukaryota > Viridiplantae > Streptophyta > Pinopsida > Pinales > Pinaceae > Pinus > Pinus albicaulis. Next base: position 599,803,014 of record CM076569.1, on the reverse strand, counting down.
TTAAAATACTTGTATTTATTTTATGTTGTTTTGAAGATAAACTTTTTTTTTGAATTGTCACTAATGACCACACTAAAATACTTGTAATTTATTTTATGTTATTTTGAAGAACAACTTTCTTTTGAGCTGTGAGAATGATCACATTAAAATGATGTAGTAGGTTATTTATTTATAAACTAAATAAAATAGACACTTTTTTGTTTTGTACATATTAATGATTAATGGTTCATTTGAAAGAAGGCATTTTGACTTTGATACGACAAGTGTACTCTTTATTTGATTGATATTCTCTTCATCTGACTAAAGGTGAAGAAGGTGCAATAACAAAAATTGGATAATTTCAAACAAAACTTTTTGAAAAACTGATTTAAATTGAGAAACCCATTATATATATATATGTTAGCATACTAAACTCTCAAATTCATATATAAAAAAAAAGATTTCCTATATGTTTACATGAAAAAATTTCATTGATTTTATAAAAATCACATGAATTGGTCTAATGAACGATTTCTTCTTGACAAACAACAAGAACGTAGTTATGTGAGTAGCATGTTATATGACATCACAGAAAAAACAGGGAAGTATAATCAATGATTTTTTCTCAAACAACAACCTATCTAAAAAGATTAGTGGATAGTGAATAGCATTTTAAATGATTTTTTTTCTAAACAGAAACTTGTCTAAAAGATGATGTAGTTATTTTAAATGTTTATTCTCAAACAACAACGTATGTCTAAAATATCAGATTAAGAGAGGGAATAGTGAATCGCATCATGGAGATGGTTATTCTCAAACAACAACGTATGTGTAAAAGATCAGATTAGGAGAGGGGATAGTGAATCGCATCATGAAGATGGTATAGTTATTTTAAATATTTATTCTCAAACAACAACGTATGTCTAAAAGATCAGATTAGGGGAGGGGATGGTGAATCGCATCATGGAGATGGTGTAGTTATTTTAAATGTTTTTTCTCAAAGAACAACGTATCTAAAAAATTAGGGATAGTGAATCGCATGAAGACCTTGTAGTTATTTTAAACATATGTGCATATATTTGAAACTGAAAGTAAAAGTAAATACGATAGGCGAAATAAAGAGTACATTCACTAAGCCCTCATATATATAATGATAGAGTTAAGCGCTGAAAGTAAAAGTAAATACGATAGGCGAAATAAAGAGTACATTCACTAAGCCCTCATATATATAATGATAGAGTTAAGCGCTGAGAGCTGATGGTAGGGAGTATTTATTTATTTATTAATTAGAGGGGGGCGTCAATTAGCTGAAGCCAGGCCTCGCATGAGACGGGCGGCGTTGAGGTCGTTGGTGTTGGCGGCCACGAACTCGTCGAAGCTGATGAAGCCGTCCTTGTTGGAGTCCACGTCCTTCATCACGCCATCAATCTCCTCCTGCTGCACTTGAGGATGGCGCTCAGTTCCGATTTCGATATTTTGCCATCGCCGTTGGTGTCGAACTTGCGGAACACGTCCTCCAGCTCCAGGCGGCCGGGCTGGGCGGCAGATTGCACAGCTGAAGCGGAGTCTCGCATGAGACGGGCGGCTTTGAGGTTCTGAGAGTTGGCCTCCACGAACTCGTCAAAGTTGATGAAGCCGTCCTTGTTGGAGTCCACCTCTTTCATCACCCCTTCAATCTCCGCCTCCGAAATGATATTTTGCCATCGCCGTTGCTGTCGAACTTGCGGAACACTTCAGCAAGCTCGCGGTATTGCACAGCTGAAGCCATTCTCACGCCTGAAGGTGAAAGGCAAATTATAGGATAATACTACACAAAAACTAAGACGAAGATGGCCGTGGAGCTGGTGTGGAGGAGTGGAAGCCAAGGTCATCATTATATAGGGCTCTTTTCAGTTTTGGATGACAGCGCACCAATTTCTGGGATGCTTTACCCAATTATTTTGTACCCACGAACGCTGATGTGCCAAGATGCCAAGAGTAGAAAATGTAATTTGATGTGCCAAGATTCTGTAGAAACGTTTGATGTGACAAGATGCTGTGTGGAAATAAATGGAATGTTAATGTTTGATAAAGGGAGGGAATTTTTGCTCCTTTTGGAATTACATGGACTGACGGTTGGATTTGCAGTGAATTGCAATAAAACCAAGAAAAGCGTCACCAAGCCAGCCATGAATAACTAACAATTCTATTTTATTTTTGTTCAAAAAATAACCAACAAACTTAAACTTAAACCTAATCCTCCCTGCGTTCTCCAGCTGGTCCCCCTTGCGAGCACTGAAAATTCCTCGATCTCATGTTCATCTTCCCCGCCTTCTTCCAAGTGTATGAGAATGGAAGCCACAGCAGACAGCAAGAACGCCGAGGCGAGGTTGCATGGACCCGAATATTTACAATAAAATAAAAAACCATTAGAATATTTATTTATTATCAACAGCCCATATCAACATCAATACTTTATTGGATACTCCATCCTCCATCCTGTGGGGTGAACAATAAAAAATAAAAATGCTGGATAAAGAGGCGGAATTGGGTATATCTAATTTAAAATATTATAATAAAATATAAATTTACTAGAATATTTATTATCAACCAGTCGTATCAACTTCAATACTTTTGTGACATATCCAATAGAATATGATCATTAAGTTTAATTGGAATGAAACATTTTCGAAATTTAATTAATTGGAGGTTTTGGTTAATTTTAATTGAGTTTACATTTAATTAAAGTTCTAGTCTGCTAGATTATGATGTGTATTTTTAAATTTTTTTATAGTGTCATTAAAGTTTATTTTTAACATCATAGTTTAAAGGAAGCTTTTGTTATTCAAATAAAAAAGTTTTGTAATCATAGAAGTAATATTTGTGATGCTTACAATGCTTTACTCATGCCCAGTCAACATTTGCACTATCTCTAACTGCTTCTTAGATAAGCCTAGGCCAATACTTAACCAAATTTTGGGTTGCCCAAGTCCCTATTTCCTTCTTAATTAGGCCATATTAATTAGGGAAATTCCTCATCCACAAATAGGGTCACATAAGTTGTCAAACTCACCCACAAATCACACCCAAGACCTTTTCACCACGAAATGCCTTAACAACACACCCTACACATAGTTTTATGCATGTGTTTTATATATTTATCATAAACATAACTATACAAAATGAAATTTTAATAACAAACAATGTTTCACTGTACACTCAATTTTACTAAATATTTTATATGAACAAAATAATATATTTTAAAAACATCTAAGATGTAACTAGTAAACAAACATAAAGATGTAACTAGTAAACAATAAACATCTTAAAAACATCTTCACACATTTTAAGGTAACTATTAACATGTTACATACATTCATTTTATACATGTACATGAGAAAAAAACAAGTGTCATATCAACCCCAAAGTTAAAACAAGTTTCAATTGAATTGAGGAGAAGAACTTTAGTGGCTCGTTCTATAAGTGGTGGGCTTGATGCATTGGAGTACTAGCCCACTTCTGATATTTTGTTGTCTTTGTTGAAACATGCTCGAGATGAGCATTGGTGAGTCTTTATGGAGCCATATTTCCAATCCCTTCACCATTATGTATCATATTAGATGCATAGAGGAGTTGCTTGTTGATCCAAGATTTCCTAGAGAAATGCTTCTAGATAGATCCAATAAAGATAGACCAATGCATAGCTTTTAAATCGTCATTTCCTAAGATGTGAATGGTTATATGATAGAGGAAAATGAGGTTATTAGGGATTTAGTCCTTAAGAAATAATCTAAATTTTGAGAATCATTGTATTTTTGGTCTTCTCATGTTACCCCATTTCTCCACTCCATTCAACATCTCAAGACCAACAAGGAAAAAACAATACAAGGGTGAATAGGTCAATTAAGCAATACCCTAGACTATGTGAGAGCATGCATGCGAGGGATGCATAAGTAATAATGATTACCCAATTTAAGAAATATGTTAACATAGTATTAAATATAAAGATCTATTGTCAGTGCACTTTTCCCTAATTAATTATTAATATCCATAAATGTTGGGACATCTTTTGGTACTAATTACATCATGGATCACAAAAGCCTAAATTCAAATGATCTCCATAAATATTAAAATTGTATTAGCTACCAAAAAAACCTGATAAACAAACATACCAATTACATCTAAATAAAATAAGCTTTTACTTTTACACACTATTAGTTCAACAGTTTCATATAACTTCCATTGCAACTTCACCTACCAAGAACTAACCCAGATGTAGCAAAGGGGTTACGACAATAATTAATTTCATGTTTACTATTGAAACCTACTTCCATGTTGACTGTTGAAACCTATTGTTATTGTAACGGCCATAATGTAAAAACAATGTGTCACAATACCTTGTATATATGGATACATACCAGTAAGACCAAAAAACCATCTGATGACATAATAATAAGAAATGGAATTCTAACAAGTTTTTTAAGATTTCCTTTTTCGGTGGGAAAAATCACATTTCAATTTCATATATAATAATGGAGTTTAACAAGTTTTTTTTCTTTTTGCAAAATCACATTGCAATCCGATATATAATTACAAGACAAACACAAGGCTAAGAACAACATGGTAAATACTAAATAGACAAACATATTTCAGAATCTAAAAATATTGCAGCAGATTTGTGGATACAATGACTCCTGCCACACTAACATGATGTCCTGAATACAACAAAGCCAAAAAGATAATGCTTATGCATTGACCAATTGATAATGCAGTGCATCATATTTCTGGTGGCATTTGTTCATGATTAATACGTGACCTTACAATCCACATATTCCTTTGGATTCTTTGGCTATTGTCTGTTGAAATGCTTGGTTCACAATATTTTCAGAGATTGGTTTGCAATATTTTCAGAGATATGATCTGTGGAAGTTAGAGATTTTTGCAAGCTCCTGAATTTAACCTAAACAGGTCATCGCGAAATTTGTGCTATAATTTTTTTCTACGAAGTTTGAGAAGCTGAAATTTTTAGAGAGCGAAGTAGAAATATTGAGGAACATCGTCACAAAATTTCAGAGCTTGGTTCGTAATATTGCCAAGATATGATCTGTGGAAGTTAGGTATTTTTTAGGCTCCCGAATTTCATCTCAAAGAGGTTATCGTGGGAAAATCTTCATAACTCTCTCTCTAAGCATCGTATTGGAATGCTGTAAAAAGTGGCCGCAAGTACACGGACTGTAGTTTCTTTCCTCAATTGCAGAGCCAAAGGAGGAAACAGTGACACGTGGCAAGTCGTACAATTTTTCTCTACTGAACGAGTCCATAATTGGATCATTGTGGAAGATTGGACATAAATTTTCCTTGAAGAATCCAAATCAGGTCAAACCTATGACATTTGAAAGAAGCTTCAAAGGGTTACTACAAGGCCAAATTTTGGATATCGAGGATCTGCAATTACATAGATAATTCAATTTCAATATAGAGCTCCTCAAAAGCAAGTAAAAGGTGTGCATTTTTTTTCCTGAATTGCATAAGTTTTGTGAATCGATTCCAAGGGAATATTATAGAATATATATGAGTATTAGATTCTAAAATGGCCCTTAAAAATAATTCAACACCCATTAAGCCTTTATAAGGCTCTACTATGACTCATGAAGACGAAGAATGGCAACATGACATATCAAATTTACAAGAGAAAGTGCAACAAATTATGCTCTCGCAAAGAGAAACAAAAAATGACATGGAAGTTTTGAAGAAAGGTGTGGAAACTAAGATGGATGGTTTGAAGAAAGTTGTGGACTCTAAGATGGATGGTTTGAAGAATGTCATGGAAGCTAAGATAGATGGCATGGAAGATGGCATGGAATCTAAGATGGATAACATGGAAGCTAAGATCGATGAAAAGATGGAAAACATGAAGATTGATCTAAAAGCAGACATGGAAGGTTTGACAAAGTTGATATAAAAAATGTTTCCTAATGGTGAAAATATAGTAGAGGAAACTCATGATGAGAAAAAAATAAAGGTTAATCGTGATTTCGTAAACTCTAGTGTTGGCGGGAAGAACCACCATATTCCAAAAATGGATATGAGGAAGTTTGATGGAAAGGATCCTGTAACATTGATACTACAAATGGAGAAATATTTTAATCTCAATAATGTGCAAAACACACAAAAGGTAGACATTGAAACTTTACATTTAGAAGAAAATACATTTGTATGGTATTGATGGCTTTGTTCCCATAAAAAAATTGTCACTTTGTCAATTTTTATGGTGGAAATGATAGCACATTATGAGGACACAAAGAGCAACACCTTCTTTAGCCAATTGATAAATCTCAAACAAAAGGGTTTAGTGGGGGAGCACATTGAGGACTTCCAAAAATTTCATATAAGGGTAATTGATATTCCAGAGGAACACATGTTTGATCTCTTCATAGGTACTATAAAGGATAACATCCAACATGAAGTTCGTGTTTTGGAACCTGATTCATTCGGGAAGGCATTCAAGTTGGCATGAAAAATTGAATGTAAAATTATGGCGAAAAGTAAGCCTACCACTCACTTCTATAAAGAGGGAAGTGTTGCTACTCCTAGATTTCCACAACCTACAAGGTTGACACCACAACAATTGGAAGAAAAAAGAGCAGGAGGGCTTTGCTATAGTTGTGATAGCAAATACACTAAAGGTCATAAGTGTGCTGAGAAGAAATTTTACATAGATTGTGAAGAGGAAGATGAAAATGAACAAGAAGATGATATACACCAAGAGCCAACCCGAGAAGAGAAAATGAGTCTGACCATATCGTGTAATGCATTGGCAGGAATTACCACTCCTCAAACACTCAAGATAGAAGGACATATCAGGAAGAAAAATGTAATAGCGTTGATTGATTCAGGTAGTACCCATAATCTTATTCATTGTAAGGTTTTGAAGGAATTGAATTGTTTCCTATACCCAGCACCAAAATGTCAAGTGATGGTTGCAAATGGAGGAACTATAAATTGCTCTGGAAAATGCCATAGTATCAAGCTAACCATGGCGGAATATGTATTGAATATTCCAATGCTTTTCATTCCTATGGGAGGTGCTGATGTTGTACTAGGAGTATAATGGTTACAATCTTTGGGGACGGTAGCTTTTAGTTTTCAATAACTTTTCTTGAAATTTTTTTCATAAGGAAAGGAAGTCAAATTACGAGGTATTGCAGGGAAGCCAGGAAAGATAATAAGCTCTAATTTCATGACAAAGCTTCTAAAGAAAGAAAAACGGGGCGTAATTGCAAAATTATGCTCACTAGAAGTTCCAACATCAAAATCATCTATTTCTGTAGATCTCCAAAAAGCCTTGGACAAACATTCCAAATTTTTTGAAACTCGCAAAGGGCTCCCACCTATTCGTGATCATGATCATGCTATTCATATGATTCCAGGAAGTGTTTCTCCAAACATCAGGCTTTAAAGATATCCTTATCTCCAAAAGAGTGAAATTGAACATGTGATTACAGAAACGTTAGAGGCGGGTATAATTCAAAAGCTACATGGAAACCCAAGGGTTATTGTGAGTGACAGTGATCCCATTTTTATTGGAAATCGGAGTTATTTTCTTGTTTGGGTACTCAATTAGTTCATAGCTCATCTTATCATCCTCAATCCAATGGTCAAACTAAGATAGTAAATAAATGTTTAGAAGGATATCTTCGTTGTTTTGTATCTGATAAACAAACACAATGGGTCAAGTGGTTACCTTTCGCTGAATGGTGGTATAACACTTCCTTCCATATTGCAGCAAAAATGACCCCATTTATGGCACTTTTTGGATATCATCCACCATCCATCACATCATCTTTAAGAGAAAATTCGAAGGTTCAAGCAGTGGAATATCACATCGAGCATCAACAAGAAGTTCTCCAACTCTTAAAGGATAACACGAAATTGGCACAAAATTGAATGAAACAACAGGCAGATCAACATCGCAGCGAGAGAAATTTTGATGTAAGAGACTGGGTATTTTTACAGCTACAACCATATAAACAAATGTACCTCAAGCAAGCTAAGAAGGATAATAAATTATCTCCAAAGTACTATGGTCCTTATAAGGTGTTGCAAAACATTGGTGCTATGGCATACAAATTGGAGCTTCCTGCTTCTTCACGAGTGCAACCAATTTTCCATGTTTCATGCCTAAAGAAGGTTATAGTTGAAAATCTTCCAATTCAAACAATATTTCCAGAACTTGATGGGGAAGGAAAAATCATATTGGAACTTGAAGCGGTCACGAAAACAAGAACTCAAAAGCTATGGAATCGATCAATTTCAGAGTATCTCATCAAGTGGAAGAACTTACCCACTAAAGATTCTACATGGGAGGATGAGAATTTTATATAGAAGCACCCAGAGCTACTCAAGTGTTGAGGACAATACTTGTTTGAAGGAGGGGGGCATGTTTAGTCCCTATATTGACAGTGTAGTCCCTTATCATGTTAGTGTAGCCCCCCTTATTGTTATTGTTTTACCCCTGTAAACCCCATATTGTTATTATTGTTAGGTCGGCTAGGATTACATTGTGGCCCCACTAGGATTATATTGTGGCCCCATGGACTCCTATATATAGAAGGAGGTTTTGATCATTTGTATCATCCAAGAATTTTTCATTCATGTAATGTATTTGAGGTTTCCCCCTTGAAGTGGCTTATTTCTAAGGCGTTGATATCTCTTTTCTTCTCTTTTTGGAGCTGGTTTCACAACAAAATTCTGAGAAAAAAGACACAAATCGAGTCAAGTAGAACTGTCATTAAGATCACTAAGGAATGACGAGAACTACCTTAGCTGTCGGAATGAAGAGTTGGAAGATGAAAATTTGCAAAGTAGAAAACATATCAGAGCATAACGCAGATGATTTGGGAGTGCAGTGCGTAAGGTCAGGTAGTTACCCTAGACCCTCCTCATGAATTCCCCACCATCAGATATAGGGTTCTCCAAATCAACGGTCAACACAAATATCCACAAATAATTAGTACCTAACAGCTGCCAACCATTCACATGGAAAAGTAACGAGAATCTCCATTAAACGTGAATTGAGAAATTATTAAATTACTCATTGAAGATCGATTTCTGATTTATAAGTTTCATGTGCGAATGATTGCCAAATCCAAGTATGAAATATAAAGTTGATTCTAGTCATAATGTTATTCAACCAAAGGACCGTAGGAATTATTACCATGTAGATGCAGCATAAAAAGAGTTACAAATCAAACTTAATGTACCACTCATATAATGACCTAAATATTGTATGTTATGATATAATAAATAGTGATATTGTAAACACCTTATTGTAACAAATGAATTAATTTTTGGGTGCAATAATAGTAATAATTTTTATTTTTTATGGTAAGTGTTTGATAGTGGTGACAAGTGGTATCATAACGTGGTTACACTTTGAGCCAGATGGGATATTTAAATAACTTTGGTATTTAATTTTCTTTCTTTTTAATGTGTGCAGTGACAGGAAGATTGTTGGTAAGTTCCAATGTGGAAAGGGTCACGGTCATCAAAATCAAAGAACTACGGTGGAAGTCCATCCCCTATCTAATCCAAAGGGTAATTGGTTAGCATGGAAAGCAATTGTGGGCTTGGCTAGGTGGAACATGAAAGACAAATTGGGATCTGCATGCACTCCATTCGCAATTGGAGAGGTAGGTGATTGCCTTCGATAGTTGTGCCGCCTTCATGCTCACATGATCGACAAGAAAGGTATCCTCTTTTGGGGATACATGTGAGATGAAACTAATTGATATTAGATGAATTGGTAGTGCTTGTCTCAAGAGAATGACATTCTATCCTAATAAATATTCAATTATGGAGTTGGTCAATCCACAACAAGATCTAATGAAAATAAACATTGGAATGTCAGCTTCATTTTAGAAGGACTAGGAGTGGAGTTTTGGTAATCCTTTGAAATAATATTTCTCTTCTCAACTATACTCAATATTGCATCAACAATATCCAATATTCTCGTGAGCTCAATGGAAATAAGTTTCCATTGAATCATCCTAATGTTCGATATCTTTAGTAGAAACACCGCTTTCTCTTGTAGCAGTTCTAGTTTCTTCTTCTTTTGGCTACCATCGCATTATGGGATGTGGGTTTAATGCCAAGTTTTCTCCCTCTTCTCAAAGATTTGGATCCACAATATATACACTTGGTAACAACTATTTTGCATGTTCTTGAGCCTTTTATGCACAATATTAACCCTCGCTAAAACCTCCTTTAGGGTTTTAGGGAGCCTTGGACAACACTATAGCACGTTTGAAGTCCTGTAATTTTGAAGAGCAAAGGAAGCAGAGTGGAGAATCACAAGCATGTTCCAAGGGAATGTCTCCTCCGAAAAACGCTGCTAGTTCGAGGAAATGCAAATTTCTCAGCTTGACACATTGGTTCCTTATCATAGAAGAGTTATTTTGGAAGGCTTTTGCCTTGGGCTCTATCTCTCGGGCACATATGCTCCTGGAAATACTACATCGACTATAAGATCTGAAGAGAATTCTTTGCCATTTTTTCTTGTGCACTATATTCAAGATCAAAGGACTTTGGTGTTGGGGTCTTTTCACTTGCAACTATAGTCATAAGTGATCTTATTTACAAAGATCAAACTTTTTATTTTTCTCTAGATGATGTCGATCGCTCTAATGCTTTTTGGATGTCATCATGGTTTGTATCCTCCCTTATGCAGATGCAATATATTGTATACCACAGTGCTTAGATGCTTTTTGACTTAATAATTAACCTTAGGCTTCAAGCTATTAATGATTGTGGTTCTCTAAGATCTTTTGTGAATTTTTTTACATCAAAAGCCTACATACGGGCTTTGGCGGGTGACACTCTTAGGTCCTTATCATCTGCCTTGGATGAGATGATACGAAATGCTCCTTTTTTTGTAGTTCACAATTGACATCGTGATGATATAGGATTGCTTCAGGTAGCTTGAACCAAGAATTTAATACAATGAATGGTGAATTATTTCTATGATCATGGTACAATTAAAAGTATTTTTGACTACTTTTTGAAGCTATTGTTCATTTACTTTGGATAGTACACATTATCTCATAGCAAGTAATGAAACATAAAATGACAAAGATATTGAAAATGACAAGCAAGAGCATGCACCTTGGTTTTTAGATACATATGGAAGCTATTGCATCCTTTTGGAGTACCTTGTGAATTCTTCTTTTGCTATTAATTGTGACATCTACATCATAGCTGTTAGTGCAACCAGGTTTTGGAGGCTTTGTCACTATTCCAAGGGATTGAGAGGTTTTTTGTCCGCACCCCTGCTAAGATCGAGTTCTCAATGGTGTTCTACCTATCTGGATCATTCCAAAGTTTTATCGCTACAATCCAAATTTAATTACATTTGTTTCCATTATTACCCTCATTAGGAAGAAATGTTTCAAATTTTTTGTGAACATATAAGAGATAAAAAGAGGGAATCCCTTTAGTAAGTGGCGGCCATTATCTAAACCAAAGGAAGTTTGTGGATTGGGTTTAGAAAACATATATTCCTTTTGGTAAGGCTTAGACAACCAAGAGTCTATGAGAGGTTGATTTCTAAGAAATTCATACATAGTGAAAGTGATTATTTCGTAAGTATATAAAACCACTATCAATGGAAGATTGGATTAGCTAGGTTGTCTTGTTGATCGTCACATTATAGAACCCGGGGAATCCATTACATGGCACAGAAACAGATGCTAATTTCCACACCTATTTGGAACCATAAAATCCATTTACTTGAGCACAACAACATATCCAATTCCCAAACCTATTTAGAACGAGGGATAAAAAAGTGAGGTAGAGTTGAAGTTATCATAGAGGGAAGCATAATAGTGTAAGGAATATCTAGTACAACTTTAGAAGAATTACATTAGGCTTAGAAAGGAGGAGGATTATTTTGTCTGGTAAAAGAATTCTACCATAGGGGTATATACTTTGAGGCTAGTATATAAATATATATTTTCGGATAATTCATGATGAGCAACCTCGTAGTGGAAGAAGCTCTATAAGTTAAAAAAATATTAAAAAAACTAAGTGACTAGATGCATATATACCTATGAGTGATATCGTGTTAAATTTTAAAATACTCGGGTTTTGAATAAAGACTTAAAGCGGTTGTAAGGCATTGTGTCGTATGGTGTTTTGATGTATTTGAGCTTGCTTTTAGAAACTTTGACATCTTTGAAGGTAACATTTAGCCATCGTTTCAAAGTGTGTCTCCAAGTCATGACCGAGCTTTCAAAGTAAAAAAGCCCAGTAACACTGCAGTAAAGAAAGGACATTGATCCATCTTTCTATTGTTAAGAGTGGGAATGGTGTTATTTCAATTTTCAACTAAATGCAGGCTCAAGGTCAACAAGTAAAAATATGTTGCAGGGAGGTATCCTATACCATAGTGATTCTATTATACTCATATCTTCAAAAATTAAAATATTTATTGGTACAAGCTCTAACATTTGTGATGAAATAAAGGCACTAATTTTTTTTGTTAACGTAGTAGTAGAGGAGAAGGTGATTGAATTCTAGGTCTTTGGGGATTCCTTGGTTATCAATTGGTTGAATGGAGCTTTAGGATGGAAGAATTGTTTTCGCAACCCATTCCTGGGAGTAGTTGAAGACAATCAAGGCACAGTTCTTGAAGATATCATTCCATCATATTTATAGATAATTTAAGTTAGAGGCTAATGGACTGTCTAAAGAAGGCTTGCTAATGACACAAAACGATGGTTTAACATGGGAAAGTAGTTATGGTGTAAGACTCTAGGAGAGTTCATTGCAAGAACTAGTCTATGACCTCATGATATATATATATATATATGATATATATATATATATATATATATATATATATATATATATATATATATATATATGTCAGTAAGTATTGTCTTGTGCTTTTGTTCTTTAGTCCCTCGAGTCCATCTTATTTAGTATCATTTCAAACATTTGTACAAACTTTGTCAATCGAGTAGATACCCCAATAAAGAAATTGAGCACAACAACATTAACACTTGCAGATTCAACATGTACAATTAGAAAAGTTCACATGAGTCCTTCCTATTATCACTTTGTACTTCTTTTAATGCATGCGAAATAACCGTTTAGTTTGACCCTAAGTACCACGATAGAACTACCGAATTTACACCATATGCAAATAATTGAATTCTATTGATGGAAAAATAATTGCCTCTTTTATTATTCGAAGCATCCATTGTATCTATATATTGTTCATAAACATTAAAATTTTAAAAATAGGAGTGAAAAAACATCTTTCACAAAAGCAATAATTAGATCATACTAGCAAACCAAGAACCTTCAAATTATTAATGACACCATTTCACAGAGATGCAAAATAATGGACATTTAACACGTGTCCTCAATCTTGATAGAATATAAATTTTTGAATGATTGCTTTCATGTAAAGGTACTCCACAACATGTTATATTTTGATATGTGTAGGCACATATTTTCTCAAGCTCCACACAAAAGAAGGTTTGAGAACTAAGGAAAAATATTTATGATGTTACTTATTTACAAATTTGAGAAAGCCCTCAAGGGTTACAATCAAAATCTAGAAATTTTGTTTCCCTGGTGGAATGTGAGACATTCTTGGATTTGTATAACACTTCAATGCTTGTTTAGGATCTAGGTAAGTGCGAATGAATAAAAGTTTCTATCATTGTTCTATATTGGATTCCCATTCTCTCTAAGTTATCAAAGGCAAGTTAAAACCTGATTAAACTAAGGGACAACATATTCCATTGCCAAACTTTAACCTTACAGTGAAGTGCACTACACTTGTTTGATACTTCCACAAATTTTGAGGGCATGCCAATAGAAATGCCAATGTTGTTGGATACACTAGCATTGGTTAGTTTTAGAAAAGTTCTCTTTGTCAAATATGTTGTTTTCATGAAGTAATATTTCCAACCAAGAGGATAAATACTTGGCATGTCTAGGACATAGTGGTGTTATTTCTTGCCTGTATTTGTGATTTATTAGTATTCCACCACTAATAAATTCATTACGTTGTTGTCTATTTAGTAGTATATTACAACAGTGACTTGTTAAAGAAAAATTATTATAGTTTGTTTGAATGTCATAAAATGGAAGGAAATCTAGCTTTGAATTAGAAAAAGGGAATATATTCTGAAAATATGTTTTTTGATCAAATATAGGCCCATGTGCTCATCATTAAAAAAAAGTCACACAAATAAACAATGATTTTACACACGATGAATTACAAAACTCTCCACCTCAAAAAACAAGTTAGCACATTCAATTTTGTCTGCATCGGAGAAAAATGAATGAGTAACATCAAGTTTTCTTTGAATATTTATAGAATAATTTTTAGAGATTCTAAATGGAAATTGTAGTGTGCTAATCTTGCTCAATTAATTACAGGGAAAATAAGGGGCATACATAATTTGTTTGGCTTATGGAAATTGGATTCCTTTTTCCCTTGGAATAGTACGTTGATAATTGAAGGATCACTATATTGAAGCTATATTCCCGGTTAGTATCACAATTTACAAAGTCTTGTCTTATTCTTTTTTTAGTTTCTTGTTGTAATCTTGTGTCAGTAATACTTTGCTCCACCCTTTAGATTTCTACTAACCAGCTTTATTGTTGAAGTGTCACTACTTAGAGATAACTCAGAGGAAACGATACAACTACAAAAGTGGAGCATGAGACATTCTTAGTAGAAATTTCTAGCTCATTGTGTTTATTTGTGACATTTTATTTGCTTTGTTTATACGTAGTCATCCGGCCACATAGTGGCCACTTATTTCCTAACTAAAGAAAACTTGTTCGAGTTTTCTTGCTTTTATGGGGATAAAATGACATTAAAAATATTGCTGATGTTGAGGTATATATCGTATAAATCCTTTATAGTCTACTTTAGTTTATATTCCACTATTCATTCACTTTCATGTCTTATACTTTGCATTGTAAACTTTTTTTTGTTTTCTTTTTTGCGGAAAATGGACTCAGTAGATTGATGGTAAGAATCAAGGATTGAAGAAAGAGGGGAACACTAACACTAGAGTGACAAAGAGAGAGAAGTGTATAGGTCTAGCGGTACCCGTAGAGCCAATATCCCACATAAGACACACACATAAATACTGATGGTCATGTTTTCAAAGTTGGTGAATTCACTTGCAATTCCTTGGAAAGATAATGATAATGCTTTGAATTGATCAACAATATTTTATCTGTAAATTGTACTCCAACCAATATTATGTTGGAAACTCATATTGTAATACTTGACATTTTATATAATATAATTTATGTGGTTGGAATTATTTATATTTGCACTTGATATTACTTGGTATTGTAATTAATATATGCAAACTTTGCGTTTTCATATTAGATAAACATGTAATTTGTATGAAATTTTTTTTTAACTTTAGTTGCAAAATCATACTAATTAATTTATGTTGATTAATAATGAAAAGATAAAATCAATATAAAACTATTAAAATAGTAGTTTTATATTTATTAATGATGAACACATATAAAATGAATATACGACTAAATTAGTCATTTATAATGATTATTAATGAAAGTAAAATGAAATGAATACAAACTACTAAATTAGTCGTTTATATAATGAATAAAATGACTACTGCAAATGATGAATTTTTTGACTACAAATGACTACTAAATTTTTCATATATATGACTATTAGTAGCTAATTTATAGTATCTTATAACACGACTAAAATTTAGTCATATCTATTCGAGTCATTAATTGGTTTCAAATGATGACTAAAATTTGCATATATATGACTATTAGTAGCTAATTTATAGTATCTTATAACCACGACCAACATTTTGGTCATATTTCTTTGGCCATTAATTGATTTTGTTCGAGTGATCATATAGTAATATATTTTTTTTATATTTGGTCATTAATTGTGACAATTAATGACCAAATCAAAGATTAAATCAACGATCAAATCAATGATCAAATCAATGACCAAATTAATGACCAAATCAATGACTAAATTAATGATCAAATATATGACTATTAGTAGCTAATTTATATTATCTTATAACACGACCAACATTTTGGTCGTATTTATTTGATCATTAATTGGTTTGTCGGGTGATGATATAGTAATATATTTTTTGTATATTTGGTCATCAATTGTGACAATTAATTACCAAATCAAAGATTAAATCAATGATTAAATCAACGATCAAATCAATGACCATATCAATGACCAAATGAATGACCAAATCAATTACTAAATTAATGATAAAATCAATGACTAAATTAATGACTAAATCGGTGACTAAATTAATGACCAAATATCACAACTAGACAAAAAAATTGAGATAACCAATTAATGACTAAGTCAAAAAATGACAAAAAAGTTAGTCGCTATTATAAGATATCGTAAATTATAGCTACTATTGGTCATCGACTGAAAAAATAGTCATTTATATGCAAATTTTAGTCCTTTTTTTAGTAACTCATTAGCCATTTTGTACTAGTGGATGCATCAACCCACAAAGGGGGAAGAGTATTGCATCCGTTCAAATTTGCCTACAACAATGGATAACGAAGAATCCCTCAAGATGAGTCCTTTTGAAGCATCAGACTGGAAGACAATTATGGACCCCCATAGATTGGAGCATTCGAAACCAAACTAATGCTTGGGTCTGGACATGTCTGGAGGAAATGGAGCATGAGATAAGAAAAAAGTAGACAAGTAATATAAAAGCACCAAGACAGAGGAAAAGATATATGTTGAATGAAAAATAACTAAGAGAATTCGAGGTGGGTGATCATGTTTATGTAAGAATTAAACTCAAGAAGATCACCTTAAGATGGAATACTTGTGCCAAAGTGGCTCTTAGGGTATTGTGGACCTTTCCAAATTTTGGAGCGGATAGGGTTGGTGGCTTATACGATTGGCATTGCCTAGCCACATATTGGTACAGAGTAGTGTTTCATGTATCTTTACTAAAGTGATACATACATGACCCCAAGCATTTGATACACTAGTAGAGCATACATGTAAGTTATGTTTACATTATGACTTCTAGAAAAGAAGGATCCTTAACTAAATTAATTATAAATTTTGTTTCTGCGGGTAGAATGAGACGGCGAATTTCTCGGTAGAACCTCAACATATTCTCGATCGTAGAGAAATAATGCTCGGAGGCAAGTCATCCCCCGAGTTAAGGTGCAATGAAAGCACTTTAACCCGAGGAGGCTACTTGGGAGGATCAAAACTCTATGCGAGAAGCCTATCCTGAAATGTTTTTCCGCGATGAAGTAAACACCGAGGATGGTGTTTACCTCTAGTGGGGGAAAATGTAACACCCCATTTTAATTTAATGTTCGTCTAAAATACTTTTATAAATACATTTGAATTTGTTAAGTGAAAATAGAATTAATGAATATGGTTATTCGTTAGTAAAACTTGAGTTCTACTTCATGAAACAAAATTACATTGAGTAATTGATTAATTGAATAGTAAAATAATTCCAAGGTTCCAAAGTAAAAGGAAGAGGCGGAGTTTTGATGCCATTCTCCCAAAGAGGATAAAGAGGAAATCCCGACAAGGGGAAGGGGTTATGTTCATAAAAGAAGAAAAGGTTTTACAACAACATGTAGTGAAGGAAAAGAGTTGTCTACGAGATGGATGATTACCGGTGGAGCTCTATAACCCGAGAGAAGTGTAAAATTTGGACAAAGGTCCTAAGGCCTAACTTCTTTGAAAAAATAATTAGCTACCTTATACTGCGGTACGCAGCATAGAGAGCATGATACATGATCGCCTCTCTCATGGTTGGGTGGTGCCATTAGTTAGCCGAGAATATGGATATAAGTATTTAAGTTTGCGGTTAAGTTTGAAGTGATGAGAAAGAAAATGTATTTTAGATTCATTATATCTGGTATTTTATATTATCTTTATTAGTTAGAAACAATATTGGTTTCCAACCACTTTGAAAAGATAAAACAAATCTAGAACTAGACTAAGTAACAAAGTAATGCTATAATAGGGCTAAATATAAAATAAAATGAATTTATTCTTGCTATTTAAATTTTGAAATCTAGGACAAGCCCTAAACTATGTATAGATAGATAGCATAAAGAGGTACAAATATGTAGGAATAAATCAGCGAATAAAAAATTTCTATGAAAAGAAGAGCTAATATCCATACATTGAATATTTCCATTTTTAAACAAAATCATTTGAGTACGTGAATGCAATAGATTACACAAAGAGTGTCGAGAGTAAAACAAAGAGCAAATATTTCATGCATGCTCTAGTTGGTAAACCACTTTCATAATCTTAATATTCGTGTGTAAATATATAATGAGGCTCGAGAGGTTTAGAATTGAGTCTACTAGTGGTAACATGGAAAGGGTCATGGGCCTCTCGTTATTAGATCTGAAGTACATAATGAACCAAATTTTAACGAAAGAAAAGAAGGAGGTGTAAAGCTTAAACAATTATCAACTTTGGAAAATATACTCTATTCCAAAAGCTCGAGCGAGTCAAAATCATAGATTCGATGCGTAACTCACGAGAATATATTTATATTATTAATGTAAAATCTAGATGTCAACATTTCTTGTAACCACCATGTCTGAAGATTCAAGCAGAAAAATGATCATAAACTGACATTAACGGTATAATAATTATACATATTTAAATAAGTTAACTTGTACAAAATGTATAGGGTTTGCGCAAAGTGTCTCTAGAGGAAACATCCTTTGAAAGAAACGTATATCGATCATCAATAATATGTTACACCAACTATACTTCTATCTCGAGAGGGTTATTTATGGAGAGAAAATAATTATTAACATAAAAAACTGAGGAAAACAACTCATGCCAAAAAACCTTGAAAGTTGAAGGGAAACACAAAGCTCTCATTACAAGAAATTTAGGGGTCGAGTGTTGAACACCGTTCACACAGAAGATTTGCCCTCAGTGAAACTCACAGTAAAAATTTGAGAAAAAAGAATGCGAAGGTGAGTATTGGGTTCGAAAACCTTACAGTGATGGCCACCCATGAAAAACACATTGCAAAGATTTTCGAGAGGACTTCTCCTTTCTCGCCAAGGCTTGACAGAGGCTGATACTTATACCATAACAAATGACACAGATGCAAGTAAACTCATCATGAGAGAAATTCTCAAGAAAAAGAAAGGGGTTTCTATGCAAAACATAAATTCTTAGGGAAGACTTTGGAATTTACCTACCCGGCCTAGGCATGCCCACGGAGTCCCTTCACCTGACCCTTTCGGAAAATTATGGATATGAAGTGTTGTTTCGAGAGGAGAAACCCTTGACCATATTTCAAAGCTGAGACGAAATTAATTTTAAATTGAGAAAGGAGAAATAAGAGAAGTTACCCTCGTGGCGAAGTTAACCTAGCACAAACTTCATAATATGACCAAAATTGAACAACGAAGATTATTAATATTACATACATGAACCATGACGAGTACCTACGATATTATGCAAGAAGATAGAAAAGGAAAAAAAATGAGATAATGCTAACACCTCAGGTAACAAAATTTTTTTTCTTGATATCTGACGGTTTTCTCCTATTTTTAGTTATGTAAATAAGGCTTCAACATGTTAACTTTTGTTCTCTCATGATAAAGTTCTCCCAACCTTTAGCATCTAAATACTCCTTAATTGAACACGACCAGCTGTATTCTTTCATCAATTATATATATAGTGACCTTACCACCCCATCATTTATCATAGGATGTGATTTTTTCTTCTCTAGATGTAAAAGAAAGTCAACTCGTCTATATGAACTCACATATTTTCCAATAACCTCTCCTAACATATATAGATTTTCAACACATACCATTTGAATTCCCTATAGATTACTGCGTATCTCTGGATCCACATATGTCTCATGATATTAACACCTATGGCTAATTCTTAAATCCACATATGTATGAATATACATAGATGTCATTATATATATATAAATATACCACATATACTAAGTAAAAAATTATATGGTCCATACACTACACGTGCATTATAAATACATATACTATTGTAGCAGCAGCCTTGGCCCTATTATTTTACGCGCGTACATGCCTAAACATAACATCTATATGTATCTACATACTTATAAACGGTCAACCTTTAGTCTTGAGTCGGTGGAGCGCAACATATGCCTCTATCCTAAATTCGAATTAACCCTTTTAATGTGTTCATTGAATTATTATGCTCTAGGCCATGCAATATAAACCACCAGGAGTATAATTGATACACGTGCAAGTGATACATTAGTATAATTGATACACGGAAGTATAATTCGTATACCTATTCATGACTATAATCATATTTTGAAGCTAGCACGGTTATAATTCCCATTTACTTCGACGGAAGTGATTTTAGTTTTCGTATGGTTTATGTGCAAGTCGTGACTCATTATTGCTCGTTCATATTTATGCGAGTAGCATCAATGGTAATCATATTTCGGTGTGCGAATCACGACATTGAACATCTCCTATATACTCCAGTTGCCTATTTCGGCTGATTTACCTGGTTACGATTATGAGTCGAGTTATTAGTCCCCAAATATATGCGCTCAACAGTCATGGAACAGTATTATACACGTTCGTAGTGTGTAAGCATTAATGAAATTGGTCTATAGATGAGAGCTGGTGTTTCGTATCATTGGTTCTATAAACGAGTAGCGATCTCATTCTAAGAAAAGAAAGTACCAATTACCGCGTATCTCGTCTCATAATTATCAACGTTTGACGGAGTGATGTCGGCTCATTCATGTCTTTGTGAGGGGCCGAGTCTGTCTCGGATCCTTAAATATCTAGGGTTGGGCCGATTCTTGTGCGGTGAGGCGTGGAAACACTGCATAGCCCCTCTTTGCGCGCTTTAACCGCTAGTACGAGCTCGTCGACGTGGCGGCTGCACTCAGCCAGGTTCTCTCTGCTCTTTACGGGAATGAAGTGGGGTTCTGGGAGATGTCTTTTAAATTAAAGCTCTTGAAGCGCTTTGTTCATCAGGTCACTGCTAATTTTTTGTGTCAGCCAGCATAGTTGGTACATCTCTTCACCGGTGTTCGTGGGTTTGAGGATGATAAGCGGTACTAAAATTCAGCTTAGTGCCATTCACATAGCAATCCTTTCAAAATGATGATCTTGTGAACTTGGCATCCCGATGCGAGACAATGTAGAGGCACTCCATGAAGCCTTACATATCTCTTGGAAAACATTTGCTATGGCTGTTCCAAAGGTATATTTCTTGCAGTATAAAGTGGCGGCTTTGGTGAGAGTGTCTACTACCATTACGGAATCATCTTTGATATTTGTTTTGGGTAATCCGGTTATAAAATCCATGGAAACGGTGTCCCATTTCCATTCTACTTGTCAGCCAGAGAGTTTAAAACCTGTGAGTGTTGATGCTCAACTTTGACTAATTGACATTCCTTACATCTACTTAAATACTCTGCCCATCTCTTTTCATTCCTGGCAGGCTTGACCTCTTCTTAATTTTGTTAACATCTTTTGGTATCTGGATGTCACATAGGGCTGTTTGTGATATTCATCTAAATTTCTCTTTTCAATGACTCTATATTTGGAATATACAACATGTTTTTATAATAAAATGACCCTTGTTGGTTTTTAGTAGAAGTCAGTTTTATCCTTGTCTGTGGATTTCACGAGTGCTTCATAGTTGGGATCTTGAGTTCTTTGCTTTCCCACCAATTCCTCTACCTCATATGGGCACTACTCCCATGATGTTCACATTTGGACAAGCATTTCTACTTATTTTGCTCAGCAACTTTATTCTCCTTCCCTTAATTATTATTTTATGTCCATTTCAAATTCACTTAGAAAGGGCAATGTCTAACTGTCTTGCATTCGAATCGGTTGCAGGAAAAAAATATTTAGGCTAATATGATCGATCATCAATGTGAACTTCTTCCCCAGTAGATAGGTAATCTCCACATTTTTAAAGCATGGATAACAGTGCAAATTCCAAATCATATGCACTATAATTCTGTTCATGTACTGGTTCCTAGATTCATAGGCAATATTGAATTTTTTCACAATAACAAGGACTCCTCCAGCCCTTCTCACAAACATCTGTACATACAATAAACTCTTTATCAGGATCGAAATTTTTAATATAGAGAGTGAAATAAGTTTTGTTTCAATTGTTGGCCATTTTGACATTTTCAGTCCTACAGACTTAACTACCCTTCCTTTGTAATGAAGTGCAGTTTTACTCTTGAGAAAATATCTCATCTGCCGATAATAGCACATAAATTCCATGATGATCTGCACTGCTGAAGTATCAGTGGGAAGCGGCCATTCTTTAATGGCTTTTATCTTTTTGAGGTCAAGCTGCCAACCCTTTTTAAATTTATATGACTGAGATATTGAATTTTATCTCTATAAAAATTCACATTTCTTGAACTTGGCATATAAGTTTGGTTTTCTTGCAAGTCTGCAACACTATTCTCGGATGTTTCATATGTTCATATTCATTTTTTAGAATAGACTAAGATATCATCTATGAACACAAGAACAAATTTTCCAAATACTTATTCAATACCATGTTCATAGAACTGCATAAAGGTGTGAGGGCATTCGTCAGACCAAAGGTAGGACTAAAATTATTAATGCCCATACCTGGTTTGAAATGTTGTTTTGCTGATGTATTCTTCTTTAATTCTGTTTTGGTAGTCGGTCCTTAGGTCTATCTTGGAGAGAAACCCCGGCTCCTCATGATCGAAAAGAAGATCATGATTCTAGGAAGTGGATATATTTATTCTTAATGGTCGACTTGTTCGATTGTGATAGTCAATGCACATCCACAAAGTTCCATCCTTCTTTTTCACAAATAAAGCGGGGGCTCCAGGAACACACTTGGTCTTATATCTCTGCTATCTAACAATTCACATGTAATTGCATTTTCGGTTCCATTAGTTCGGGAGGGCTCATTCGATACGATGCTCGAGAAACGAGGTGTTGCTCACAGTACACGAATCGATTGAGCAGGAAGAGGGCTCATTAAATCTGATGCTCGAGAGAAAGCAGGTGTTACTCACAGTACCCGAATCGATTGAAAAAATCAATCTCTCTTTTGGGAGAAGATGAGGGATTTCCTTGGGAAAGACTTCCTTAAATTCTGCGATGGTAAATTATAATAAGTAATTCTTCCTCTGATCTTTGTTCTATTTCTTCTACATACCTTTTACATAGACTTAGTATCCTTTTCTAATTTGTTCTTTTCAATTTATGCAAAATGATATTGTCCTACTTGAAATGGACTTTAGTTTCCTTTTAATGTAAAAGGTTTCCTTCTTCATCCACACAATGCGGGGTTTATCCCCGACGGTTCATTAGAGCTTTCTTCTTTTCTAGCCAATCCATTCCTATCCCGGCCAGTCCATGATTCCTAATGGCAATATGTTCAAGTTTACTTAAATTTGAAAAAACATTTAATTGTATTCTTCCAATTTTGGGCAACTTATGAGTGACTTTTCTCTTGATTCCGGTGGCAATTTGTACCAACCATATTTCTTGAAATCTTCAGTTTAATTTTCCATTTTTCTACAATTCCGGGACTAATGTAACTCAAAGAAGCACCTGGATCAATCAAAACGCGGTAATAGGTAGTTCGAAATCTTACCCTCCATTTCCACCATGGTTGCTTGATGTTACGCTTGTCGATTCTCAAAGTTACGCGATAGTCGGTATATTTACGGCTATGTCATTTATAGTTGTTGCCTCTCGCTCTCCTGGCGATCCGTGCATAGTTCGATGGGGCGATCCCTCATCATATGGGGTTCTCCACGGCCCCAACATTTAGGAAGGTTCCTTCATTCTGATTGTGCTTACTTTATTGTTCCCTCTTTAGTTTTTGACCACTTGGAAATTTGGCTTGATTTGACTTTCTTTTGGTTTGCTGAACTTTCCTTTGATAGTCTCTGCAAATTCCTTAAATATCTTGGTTTTTGGTCTCTTTCCTTTGAACTCCCCCTTGTTCATCTGACCCTTCCCTTGTTGACTTTACCTTTAAGCTGTGATAGCATAATCTTGCTTTTCTAATAGCTTCATCCATGGTCTTTGGGTTGTCAAACTCAATTTTCTCCTTATTACCTGGTAGGCAAACAATTTAAAAACCTTTGCACTTTGCCTTTCTTCCCTAATGTAAGGACATACCCTCGGTAAATTAGTAAACTTCGTGACAAAATCCTTGATAGTGAGCTGCCCTAGCCTAAGTTCATGGAATTCTTTTGCTTTATCGTCATAATAACGTTCATTCAAAAAATAACTGACTTTTGAACTTAGTCGAAAATCTTCCCAAGTAAGCTGTTTTTCATCGATGGCATGCACCATTTTGTCTCTCCACGAGTGTAGCTTTCCTTGTAGGCAGTACACGGCTAATCTAGCCTTTGATTGCTCTCATATTCATAAAATTGGAAATGCTTGATCATGTTCAGCAGCTTGACATCACTCCTCCTTCTCCCCATCGCCCAGGAGGAGGTTTGATCTTTCTAAATTCTCCACTGCAATTCTCTTTTAACGCTTATGTTGATTTCTAAGTACATCCTCATCCTCGAATTCATCCATCTTTCTTTTCCAGAACCTTCACCTTCTACGAGTACATTCAGGGAAGTTAGCTCTACGATGAGCTTTTCTACTCCTTAAAGACGTGACAACATGTCATTTTGGCTTCCTTAAATTCAATAACTCTCGTTACGGCCGTGCAACATAGCGATCTTAGGGCATTGGGATTTGGAGTAGCAAACTCATCACATGAGATCACATAAATCCCTTCACCTTGACCATTTCAAGCATACCTCACTGACACAAATTAGCAAAATTTTAAAATAAAATTTTCAACAAAAACAACCACATATGTTATAACGATGAGCCTGAAATAATGACCCAATTTGTTGTAGCGATGCTCAGATACCATTGTAACACCTCCCGTGCCAATTTTTTTTTTTTTTTCTTGATATACGGGGGTTTCTCTCATTCTGCCTAGTTATGTGTAAAGAAGGCTTCAACATGTTAACTTTTTGTTCTCTCATGATAAAGTTTCTCCCAACCCTTTAGCATCTCTTTTGTCTCCATAAGAGTGAACATTACTTTTGTATTCTTTTCGATCAATTATATATAATGACTGACATTACCACTTATCATTATCATGGGATGTGATTTTCTCTAGATGTAAAAAGTCATCGTCTATATGAACTCACATATTTTCCAATAACCTCTCTAACACATATATAAGATTTCCAACACATACCATTTTGAATTCCCTATAGATTACTGCGTATCTCTATGGATCCACACATATATATCGTGATAACACCCTATGGCTAATTCTTAAATCCACATATGTATGAATATACACCAAGATGTCATTATATATATATAAATATACCACATAAACTAAGTAAATTATATGGTCCATACACTACACGTGCATTATAAATATACCACATATACTATTGGCATATATGTAGCCTTTGGCCCCTATTATTTTGCGAGGCGCGTACTGTCTACCTAAACACTTAACATCTATATGTATCTACATAACATAAACGGAGTCCAACCTTTAGTCTTAGTCAATTGGAGCGCAACATATGCCCTCTGCTCCTGGGTCGAATTAACCCTTTTAATGTGTTCATTGAATTATTACGCATATACAAACATGCAATATAAACCACACGGAAGTATAATTGAAACACAGTATAATTGATACACGGAAGTATAATTAGTATGCATTTATTCTTGAAGCTATAATCATATTTGAAGCTAGCACGGTTTGGTTATAATTCCATTTTACTTCGACGTAGATGATTTTGGTTTTCGTATGGTTTATGTGCAAGTCGTGACTCATTATTGCTCGTTCATATTTATGCGGGTAACATCGTAGGTAAATCATATTTCGGTGTGCGAATCACGACATTGAACTCCTATGCCATACGGTGCCTATTTCGGCGATTTACTCTGAGGTTACAATTATGAGTCGAAGTCGACACGTTGCAAATATATGCGTCTTAGTCTGGAACGTATTATACACGTTACGCGTGTGTAAGCGTATGAAATTAGTCTATGGTAGGCGGGTGTTCCCATTATAGAAGTGAGTTCTATAAACCAGTAGCAGCAATCTCATTCTCGAAAAAGAGAAGTACGATTCTTAACGGCGTATCTCGTCACATACTTATTAACGTTTGTGGGTGATGTCGGCTCATTCATGTCTTTATGAGAAGTGAGTCACAATCTCGGATCCTTAAATATCTAGGAGTTAGAACTCGGTCACTACATCCCGTGGGCGCTGTTGCTATAACCTACGCTTTAACTTAGCCTAGATACGGAAGGCTCGTCGACGTGGCCAGCTTCTGCCTCAACCGATTCTCTTGCTCTTTCCTAGGGAATGAAATTAAGTTAGAGATGTCTTTATGATGTAAGCTCTGAAGCCGGCTTTGTTCTCCAGGTCTTTCACTAGATTTTTTTGTGTGTAAACGTAGTTGTAATTCCTGCTCTCTTCACTGGGTGTGTGGGTGTGATCAGATGCGGTTGCGACTAGGAAGGATCCTTAGTTCGTTTATTATTATTCTTCATGCGGGATTCCTTTAATATCCTCTGTATCTTGTTCTGTTATATCCCTTACGCCTTGATTTGTTTTTTCTTCGTAGTTTTAATGAAGGTATACCGTAGCTCATTTTTTTTCGAATTGTGGTTTGCGGAAAGGGACGCGCGTCGTAGTATTTCAGGCTGAAAACGCTAGTTCTCACAGCGTTTAATAAGTTCGACTAAATCTCGGAAGCGCTATGGAAATTTTATGCATTTCAACGCTGGGGTTTGTTTCCTCCAAAGATATTTCTAAACCTGTATAGAGTAAACCTAGTGGGTTAGCTGGGGTTTCTTTGCTTCTATCTTGGATACATAAACATTTGTCAAAAGGTGTTAGGAGCCGGTCCGCCAGCGCTATATTGCACTTTGCTTGTTTCGATTTGCGACCGAATGACCCATGATTAAATTCGACCAAAAAGTAGTCCTACACATTGCACTAATCTTTATTGAAGTTTGATGAATGTATTCGAAGAAATTATTGTTCTTCGCATCGAAGGTAAATCATTTCGTTTTAAACATTGGTATTTTCAACGCTATATCCTCTGCCATAACGTCGCGAATTTAAATGACTTCGTCAAATTTAATACACCATGCAAATCATATATTACGCGCTCTTTATATGTTTCCACCTGATCTCAAAATAATAATTTTCTCTGTTTGTTTGTGTATGCCAGATCTACTTATTGTCTCGTATTAGTTGGAGTTAAAAGATTATTTATCCGTCACATTGTCGTCTCTTTTGTTCATCTCTATTCGTTCATTCACATTGCGGACTCCTCCCGAGCCGTGGTTACAATGTCGTTGCGTCGGAGAACTTGATGACGGCGGCTTGATAGCATAAACGTATTTCTTCCCACCAACCATTATGCGGTTGGATACCACTTTCATCCTATATACATTTATCTTTTGACACACTATTGACTCGGGTTTTATATTTCTCGTGCGGCATATATTGTTCAAATATATAACATTCGTATTTACATTTTATACTTTTAACATCTATGGTTTTATACGTATTAATTTTAGATCTCCTTGAATATATGTTTAAATAGTGTATCCTCTTTTATTTGAAGTCAGTCCAAGAGGACCTAATGGCTCTAGGCCCTCGACAATTGTGCTATATATATATATTCATTCATATATATATATATATATATATATATATATATATATATATATATATATATATATATATATATATATATATATATATATATTTTAAATACCTAATGCATATGTTCGATAGTTTAATTGATAGAGTTTATTATGCATAGATTTAATCCATAACCCCTAACGTTTCTTCTAAGGGTTAGAGGTGAACTTTAAATTCAATACATTCTATAATGGCTATAAATGAGGTAACCTTCCTATATTGCGGTTACTCTTTGGTTTATGTCATCACATATTCTAAAGTCCTCGCTCTTAATTTCTATTTTCTTTGGGTTATGCCTATAGTTATTGAAATAGCGCTTTACTAGAGGACCTTAAATATAAATGGAATCTTTGTGTATGGTAATTGATTCAAAGACTCAAAGGTAGATTTAGAAGTGAAATCTACGCATATGATATGATAAAATTCTATAGGGCGAAGTTACTGCATTTCCAGCATAAGTTCGAAATGTCATAGTTCTTGTGTATTTACTTTCCAGAAATGTGTTTGTATTTATGCCATGTAAACTCTAGTCTTTGCTACAATAGTTGGTCTTTGCATACATCTGAGCTTCCTGAATTTCAGCATTTGTAGCCTACCGGTAGACAAAGATAGATTTAAGCATCTTGTAGAGAGCTAAGTAACTTGAGATTTAAACCAACCTTGGTTTTAGGTGTACGGAGTTTCTGCTCTATGGATTTTTCTGGTCTACAACTAAACAAGGGCTCGAAGGTGAATGCCTTAGGATGGATTACTGTTAAATGTAGTACTAACATCATCCAAACCATTTAATTAATTTTTTCTATATGTAGCCAATTCATACCATCGAAAATAGAATAACAAAAACATTTAAGAACATACCAAAATCTCGCAATGACCAACCTCCCAACCTTAGAGTCCTCTTTGTCTCCCGAGGACTCACCCCTGGCGAGAGATCACCTCCTGAGTGAGATCAGCGATGCTGCGCTGAGGATCAGACTTATTTAAGCTCATATTCCCCAAAGGGCATGTTTCTAATTCTACGTCCGAGAATAGCAGGATGCCTTTCTTTCTGTCTAGCCTAGGCTTCCCATCTTGGGATTCTTTAAAGTTACTTTAAGCTTTTCCTCAGCTTTTCCAGGCTTTTCTCTTTACCTCTTCCCAACTACTCCTCTTCATTGGGGAAATTTTAGATTCCTCCTCAATCTAAATTAATTTCTTTCAAGGATTTTTTGAAAGATTTTTGGGGATTTGTTGCCTTATCCATCCTCATGGATTTGGCAAGTGATCTCTAATTCTCATCTTTGGTCAAAATGCACAATCATTTTATTTATTTCGCTCAAATAAAATATGAAAATACATTCACACCATGCTCATCCCTTGAGGTCCACACAAGCTTAGGATTAAAGTTCAAATGTTTCTAAACTTTAAAAGAATCGACACACAAATTGGGGGTGTTACGGACAATGCTTGTGACCAAGCGAAACTCCATGCCGCAACGAAAATTAAAAAAATTATGATAAAAAAAACACAACCCGGAGTCAAGCAAAACCGTGACTAATATCACTAAGGAATGATGAGAACTACCTTAGATACCGGAATGAAGAGTTAGAAGATGAAAAATTTGTAGAGCGAGAAAAATGTATTAGAGCATAATGCAAATGAGTTTAGGAGAGCGGTGCATAGGGTCGGCTAGCAACCCTAAACCCTCCCACTGAATTCCCCACCGTCGGATCTAGGGTTCTCCAGATCAACAATGAGCACAAATATCCACAAATAAGTAGTAGCTGACATATGTCAGATCATTCACATGGAAAAGTAACTGAAATCCCCATTAAAAGATGAATTGCAACATTATTAAATTACTCATTGAATATCAATTTCCGATTGATAATTTCCATGTGCGAATGATCGCCAAATCCAAGTATGTAATATAAATTTGATTCAAGTCATAACGTTATTCAACCAAAGGACCATAAGAATTATTACCATGCGGATGCAACATAAAAAGGGTTACAAATCAAACTTAATGTACCATTCACATAATGACCTAAATATTGTATGTTATCACATACTAAACAGTGATATTGTTAACACCTTATTATAACAAATGAATTGATGTTTTGGTGGAGTAATAGTAATAATTTTATTTTTTTTATGGTAAGTTTTTGATAGTGGTGACAATTTCAAACTTAACCAAGTTACTTTGGAGATGGGATATTCTAGGAGAGAGACATACACATCCCTATTTTCTTCATAGAATTTCTTGTATTGAAATAAAAATGAGGACAATTTTAATTAAAAAATGGGGGGATGTAACATCCCAATTTATCTCCTTGGAACATTTGTAGTTAAATTATTTAAACTCGTGCATAGATATCTTTATGTTTTTGGTATATTGATCACCATGAGGTAGATATACCATGGTGTCGTAAACATTTCATATATTTTTACTATTGCAATTAATAAAAATGATAATGAAAAAGACCAACAAGCATGAGTGCCTAAATGATCTCCGATACCACAAGAGGGGAAAGATAAGGGGCTATATGGGATTTTTTTTACTATTTTTTCTTTGTATCCTACCTTATTGTATTCACCCTATTTAATTTATGACTCGAGTGACGTAAAAATAAGTCCTAGAGTGAGCCACCAATCTTATATTTTAGCGAGGTATCTCCCGCACATTAATAGGAACACAAAATAGTGTGGGGAACTTCTTGTTAGGGGGGATGCATGAGAAAATTCAAATAGAGTGATATTAAGAAGAAAATAAGAAAATAATTGTTTTAGATAGGAAAAGAGAGAGAATTAGGAAATGAAAATACAGATCAGACCAACCATGAAAATGAGTATATATATTGGTTGAAAGAGCTATAAAACGAGGAAAATATGCAAGAAGTTTTGTGAAATTAGTTGGACCTTTCTATGAATATGTACATATCAAGAGAGATGGATTGATTTTTATAACTTAATGACTACAATGAGGAGGATGATCAATACCGACATTCTATTATGCCATGGCTTCTCATAACTAGGGAAAATGTGAAGGGCTAAATTTTGTAGATGTGCTAATTTTCAAATACTATTTTCCAAAAGAGCATTCACTAATTTCCATTTTTTTTAAATTCTTTTCCCCAAATTTTATAGGATAATATTATTGTATCTTAATAATTGCCAAAATTTTATAGACACTTTATGAAATCATTTTAAATTTGAATATTTCTACAAAAATATTTCCAACCAATTTACAGTTTGAGTATTAGGGACTAGTAAGATTCTCTACAGTATCTACACTTTAAGATAAATTAGTGTACTTAAAACTTTCCATACACTAAAAACTTTTATATTCTTCCAATGACGTGATTCTACATGGTCATCTATTCCAGAAAAGTTATAATGTTAAGAAGCCTTATTTTTTTTATATATCACTCTTTTTTCATCATTCAAAGCAAGGGACTATTGCTTGGGATTGTGGTCCTTCTTCTTTCCTTTTTATTGCACTAGTTCTTTGGACTCGATTTTTGTAGCAAAATGGGATGTGTTATTGGCATATGAATATATGAAAATAATGTGAAAATTTTTTATTTTACTATGCACTAAATATTCACAAAATGATTCAAAAAAGAGGCATTCTATAAGAAATTGTAAAAGGTTAATTAGTATAGCAAAAAATATAATAAGAAAAACAAAGATAAAACATGTTTCCCAAAGTTTAGAAAATGTCGTAAGTATAATATAATCATCAAGCTTATTCATACCAAAAACTACAAATAAAAATCCTTTTGACATTGGAAAACAACATTTGTAAACTTTGGATGCATACTTGGCAAAAGGGCCCAATAAGACCTTTCTATGTTCAAACATCATGTTATGTCCTAGTAGCCATAATATTGGTTTATATGAGTATAAATGAGATGCAACTAATATCAATGCTAGAATGTAGTATCAAAGTACACTGAACTAAATCCTAGCTAATGGACCAAAGAAAAAAGGTTTAAGTGAAATCAAGAATAGTCCCATTTTTAATAAAGAATAATATTGAATCAATCCTATCAATTCCCTCTTGAAATTAAGTGATAAGACCACTTATTTATCCGTGAATGAGTAAGTACCCAAGCCAAAATAAAATATAACTAGGCATACTACACCAAGTAATCACTATACATAATCAAAGATTTTTATGTAAATCTGAGATTGGTCTCCAACTTACTTTCTATAATAGCCTCCAACCAAAAAAAAGACCATAGTTTCATATCAAACATTAGAAAGCATAAAATAGTTCAAAATAAACATGATAATATGGGAAGATTCGAGAAGTTAAAATTCTCATACCCACACACATCAAAATAATTGAACAAAAGGAAAAAACTCTTTCCATGACCAAACACAACATTGCAAGAGTATAAAAACACCAAATAGAAACATTCTCTATATTAACATATCCATATGGTTTTCAGTGCCAAATTTTCGGTCCCATTCAAGTGGCTTCTAACCATGTTGCACATGTTATTATGATTTATATTGATCTTCACATGCACTAGTATTAGGAAGACGGTATAAGGGAACATGATGTATCTTGTCCATTACAAGACATGATCTAATTAATGATATACTTACTAAATTATTAACAAAAGAAAGGTTAGTTAAGACTTATATTTTTTCTTGAGCTTAAGTAGGTTTTCATTATGTGAGGGCGTTAAGCTAATATCATCTCATAAAAGGAGTGCCTTAACGTGTTTAAACAACCTCACTTATAGAAAATGTTGTGTGACCAACATACTAATATATTGCTATTTTAGTTGGTTGGGAACAAGATTTGCAAGTATACCTAATGGTTTGGGGCTACCTTGAAGGATCAAAGTTGGAAATATCTAAATATTTTTATGGAGTTTGGTCATACACTCAAGTGTACAAATAAATGGCCTATGGATCGACCTAATATATGAAAATATGTTATTAACGTACATTCATTTTTTATACATGCATATTTGAGTGTTAATTTTTGTAAAACCTTTGTATGATACTGTGATTCTCTATATAATTTTCATAGTTAATAGCTTCATCCAAAAAACCCGTGGGATAACTTTTTGGACGGTAGAGTGCAATTTTTCCACTTATTTTATGGTTCAATTATTTCTCATGGTTATATTATTCTCCACTTATTTTATGGTTCAGTTATTTATCATGGCTATATTATTCTCTTATAGAGTATGATGAATGTGGCATTGCATTTAAACTCCTTCTATAGAATATAAATTAATAAAACAATTTACACATATTTTTCCTTCATCATCTAATCATGACATCATAGTGTAATGAGAAAATCATTTTTGGACAAGGACCTTAATTTTTTTTTAATTACTTCACTCTTTTAGGCTCCCCTTGCTAACTAGACATGATCTAATGAACATTATTGGGTATAGGTGGGAATAATTAAATGGAGGAATGCAACTAAGACTAATGCTTTGTCAAAGTGCATTGCCTTGAGGTGAATGGTCTTTAACGATTTTGAGCATGAGAAACCTAATAGAAAGATTGATTGTCAAGTTGAGAATTTCTCTTTTCCCATACATGACCATTCCATCTCTTTTGCCACAATCATCTATAAACATAAATTCCTTTGAAATTATCAAGAAAATTTTATCTAATTTATTATAGTTTAAGATTTGAACCAAAGAATTCAAAATGCTCGCCATCACAACTTAGTTGTTGGAAGAAGCCAAATGAGTGAAATGAGGTCTTGGGAATTTTAGAATGTGAAAAAAGGATTGGAACAAAAATAAGATGGATGTGATTATGCTAGAGTGTGAAGTTTCTTACGAGTAAAGGGTTCATTGAGAATTGGCTCCTCTCCTCTTAAATAATTCTATTATTTTTCTTAATTTGAAAGGGTACTCTATGTTGAATAGGAGATAATGTAAGGAAGCAACTTGTTAATAATTTTTTTCCCTAAATTGGTGATAAAACAAGAGAGTTTAATAAGGTACTAATTCTTTAAAAACCTACACATATATAATCATACAAACTCAGGTGAGATGCATTTTTTTCAATGGTTTAGGGATATTCCCCATAAGCTAATCATGTTGGTTAGAGTAACACAAAAGAGAATTATTTTGTAAGAACTTCATCCAATTGTGAAGGTGGAAAATTTGGGCTAACTTATGCAAGGATACATTAATATAAGGGGGAAAAATGGGCATGGAATGGTAACAATATTTTAGGGAAGCATTGGGGCATTATATAGTTATATCTTTAGTGATATCATTGGATAGTTTGCTCTCTTGTTGCTTCCAATAAGCTAGAAGCTTACTAATATTATGCATTACTTATGCATCTAAATTTTATATGGTATGATGTAGGGATGAATGCTGGCAACTTTATAGTCGTCTTAATTGCTCAATGCATGAGGGTTTTCAATGATTGTATTTTGAGATGGGTTTTCTCGCAATTCAATTATAGAAAGAAGAATTTTTTTAAAACATGCTAGTGGTATTTGAGTACATTTTTTGTTCTTTGCTTTTAAAGGTGTTTGAAAAACTCATTGGATGAGAGTTTTAATTGCTACTTGTCATTTATTATTGAAAATTTTCAAGTGGAATGAAACTTCATATGCCATTTAAACTTGTATTTCTTTTATGTTATTTTGAAGAGAAATTTTCTTTTCAATTGTCACCAATGATAACATTAAAAATACTTGTATTTATTTTATGTTGTTTTGAAGATAAACTTTTTTTTTGAATTGTCACTAATGACCACACTAAAATACTTGTAATTTATTTTATGTTATTTTGAAGAACAACTTTCTTTTGAGTTGTGAGAATGATCACATTAAAATGATGTAGTAGGTTATTTATTTATAAACTAAATAAAATAGACACTTTTTTTTGTTTTTGTACATATTAATGATTAATGGTTCATTTGAAAGAAGGCATTTTTGACTTTGATACGACAAGTGTACTCTTTATTTGATTGATATTCTCTTCAATCGACTAAAGGTGAAGAAGGTGCAATAACAAAAATTGGATAATTTCAAACAAAACTTTTTGAAAAACTGATTTAAATTGAGAAACCCATTATATATATATATATATATATATATATATATATATATATATATATTTTTATTTATTTATTTATTTATTTATTTATTTATTTATATGTTAGCATACTAAACTCTCAAATTCATATATGAAAAAAAAGATTTCCTATATGTTTACATGAAAAAATTTCATTGATTTTATAAAAAATCACATGAATTGGTCTAATGAACGATTTCTTCTTGACAAACAACAAGGATCACATGAATTGGTCTAATGAACGATTTCTTATTGACAAACAACAAGGACGTAGTTATGTGAGTAGCATGTTATATGACATCACAGAAAAAACAGGGAAGTATAATCAATGATTTTTTCTCAAACAACAACCTATCTAAAAAGATTAGGGGATAGTGAATAGCATTTTAAATGATTTTTTTTCTAAACAGCAACTTGTCTAAATGTTTATTCTCAAACAACAACGTATGTCTAAAAGATCAGATTAAGAGAGGGGATAGTGAATCGCATCATGGAGATGGTATAGTTATTTTAAATATTTATTCTCAAACAACAACGTATGTCTAAAAGATGAGATTAGGGGAGGGGATAGTGAATCGCATCATGGAGATGGTGTAGTTATTTTAAATGTTTTTTTCTTAAAGAACAACGTATCTAAAAAAATTAGGGATAGTGAATCGCATGAAGACCTTGTAGTTATTTTAAACATATGTGCATATATTTGAAACTGAAAGTAAAAGTAAATACGATAGGAGAAATAAAGAGTACATTCACTAAGCCCTCATATATATAATGATAGAGTTAAGCGCTGAGAGCTGATGGTAGGGGAGTATTTATTTATTTATTAATTAGAGGGGGGCGTCAATTAGCTGAAGCCAGGCCTCGCATGAGACGGGCGGCGTTGAGGTCGTTGGTGTTGGCGGCCACGAACTCGTCGAAGCTGATGAAGCATCCTTGTTGGAAGCCATGAATCTCCTCCTCCGTAGCGCTGCACTTGAGGATGGCGCTCAGTTCGATTTCGATATTTTGCCATCGCCGTTGGTGTCGAACTTGCGGAACACGTCCTCCAGCTCTCAGGCTGCTTTGAGGTTCTTGAGCTGGCCTCCACGAACTCGTCAAAGTTGATGAAGCCGTCCTTGTTGGAGTCCACCTCTTTCATCACCCCGTCAATCTCCGCCTCCGAAATGACAGAGCTCGTCCTTGTTGCTGTCGAACTTGCGGAACGCTTCCTTGTTGCACAGCTGAAGCCATTCTCACGACTGGAGGTGAAGGCAAATTATAGGATAATAAGACGAAGATGGCAGTGGAGCTGGTGTGGAGGAGTGGAAGCCAAGGAGTGTATAGGGCTCTTTTCAGTTTTGGATGACAGCACACCAATTTCTGGGATGCTTTACCCACGAACGCTGATGTGCCAAGATGCCAAGAGTAGAAAATGTAATTTGATGTGCCAAGATTCTGTAGAAACGTTTGATGTGACAAGATGCTGTGTGGAAATAAATGGAATGTTAATGTTTGATAAAGGGAGGGATCTTTGCTCCTTTTGGAATTACATGGACTGACGGTTGGATTTGCAGTGAATTGCAATAAAACTAAGAAAAGCGTCACCAAGCCAGCCATGAATAACTAACAATTCTATTTTATTTTTTGTTCAAAAAAATAACCAACAAACCTAAACCTAAACCTAACCCTAACCCTCCCTGCGTTCTCCAGCTGGTCCCCCTTGCGAGCACTGAAAATTCCTCGATCTCATGTTCATCTTCCCCGCCTTCTTCCAAGTGTATGAGAATGGAAGCCACAGCAGACAGCAAGAACGCCGAGGCGAGGTTGCATGGACCCGAATATTTACAATAAAATAAAAAACCATTAGAATATTTATTTATTATCAACAGCATATCAACATCAATACTTTATTGGATACTCCATCCTCCATCCTGTGGGGTGAACAATAAAAAAATAAAAAATGCTGGATAAAGAGGCGGAATTGGGTATATCTAATTTAAAATATTATAATAAAATACAAATTTACTAGAATATTTATTATCAACCGAGTCATATCAACTTCAATACTTTTGTGACATATCCAATAGAATATGATTATTAAGTTTAATTGGAATGAAACATTTTCGAAATTTAATTAATTGGAGATTTTTGGTTAATTTTAATTGAGTTTACATTTAATTAAAGTTCTAGTCTGCTAGATTATGATGTGTATTTTTTAAATTTTTTTTATAGTGTCATTAAAGTTTATTTTTAACATCATAGTTTAAAGGAAGCTTTTGTTATTCAAATAAAAAAGTTTTGTAATTATAGAAGTAATATTTGTGATGCTCGAAAAATATGAGAATATTACAATGCTTTACTCGTGCCAGGTCAACATCTGCACTATCTCTAACTGCTTGCTTCCTAGATAAGCCTAGGCCAATACTTAACCAAATTTTGGCTTGCCCAAGTCCCTCTTTCCTTCTAAATTAGGCCATATTAATTAGGAAATTCCTCATCCACAAATAGGGTCACATAAGTTTGTCAAACTCACCCACAAATCACACCCAAGACCTTTTCACCACGAAATGCCTTAACAACACACCCTACACATAGTTTTATGCATGTGTTTTATATATTTATCATAAACATAACTATACAAAAATGAAATTTTAATAACAAACAATGTTTCACTGTACACTCAATTTACTAAATATTTTATATGAACAAAATAATATATTTTTAAAAAATGTGAGCATTATTAAAAAAACTCATAGAGTTTTGAAAACATCTATTAACATGTGATACATATTTACTACAAATACCCACAAGCATATAAATAAGGGACATAAAAATAACCTTAAAAAACACATTATAAGGGACATAAAAATATATTTTTAAATAGTAAATATTGTTAAGAAAATTAATGCGTTTCAAAAAATATATTAACATCTTATAGACATTAATGTAAATACAAACATAATTAAATTTTCAAAACAATAAATAATGTTTAGTTATATATTTAAAATATAAATTTTATTTTTTCCTTATTTTATTTTATTTTTATTTTTAAAGGAAAGAAATTAAAAGCTTCCCTCTTAGCCCAAGGGCAAGAGTGCTAAGGGCTAGAGTGAGGTTGCTCGCTATACAAATATACTCATAAAGATTGTTGGCCAACCACAAGTATACTCACTTAAGAGTTCCACCGAGAGATGAAAGCCAATACAAGCAGATTTCTCATAAGCACAAAGCCATTACAGCAAATGCTCATCATGTCACTCGTAGGGATTTGAACCTAGGCGAGAGAAGATAACAACAATCTTTTGCATCACACTAAAAGAGCTAACAATTGACTCATCATTACAAAATTGATAATAAACATTGCAAAAAATAATTACAAACAAATGCCTACTCGGATGCACAAAACATAAAGATGTAACTAGTGAAACAATAAACATCTTAGAAAACATCTTCACACATTTTAAGGTAACTTATTAACATGTTACATACATTCATTTTATACGTGTACATGAAGACGAGTGTCATATCAACCCCAAAGTTAAAACAAGTTCGGGTGAATTGAGGGAGAAGACCTTTAGTGGCTGGATACATCGTGGCGGGCCCGATACATTGGAGTACTAAGCCCGCTTCGATGATATTTGTCGTCTTTGTTGAAACATGCTCTCCAGAGATGAGCATTGGTGAGTCTTTGTGGAGCCATATTTCCAATCCCTTCACCATTATGTACCATATTAGATGCATATGCAGAGTAGTGCGTTGCAGTCAGAGATTTCCTAAGAAATGCTTCTAGATGAGTCCAAGAAAAGATAGACCGATGCATAGCTTTTGAAATCGTCATTTCCTAAGATGTGAATGGTTATATGATAGAGGAAAATGAGAGTTATTAGGGATTTAGTCCTTAAGAAATGTCAAATTTTGAGAATCATTTAGATTTTTGGTCTTCTCATGTTACATTTCTCCACTCCATTCAACATCCTCAAGACCAACGAGGAAAAAACAATACGAGGAGTGAATAGGTCGATTAAGCAATACCTGAGACTATGTGAGAGCACATGCATGCGAGGGATGCATAAAGTAATAAGGGTTACACCAATTTAAGAAATATGTTAACACAAGTATTAAATATAAAGATCTGTGTGAGTGCACTTTTCCCTAACTAATTATTAATATCCATAAATGTTGGGACATCTTTTGGTGGTAATTACATCATGGATCACCAAAAGCCTAAATTCAAATAATCTCCATAAATATTAATATTGTATTAGCTGCACCTTGATAAACAAAGATGCCAATTACATCTAAATAAAATCCATTAACCGTTACATTAACCATTAGTGAATGTAATGGTTAATGAATATAATATACGGTAGAACTTGTCCACAAACCCAATAGGTCTTGGACTCAAGTGCGTCGTTTGCATTACTTGCTGCAATAGTTCAACGGAGTCACCCCCTAGAAACTATGTATAACCTATGTGTCGAGGAGGCTAAAGTAATGAAGGCAATGGCCTCCACCATATATAGTTTTATCGAGCCAAATTCTTTATCTTTAAATTCCGATGACGTGAGGACAATGTAGCCCTCTACAGCCTGTATAGTATGCTTACCCTGCCTATACACTTGAAATTTTCACCCCCAAGTTACACTAAAGATCAGTGCAAAAGGCATTCTCTTAAGCTACGTCCTTGTATGGAAAAAACTTAGGCAAATTACTGACTAACCATGGTGATACGTTATGCAAGCTGACAGTGAATGCAGCCCTTGTTGGTAGTTAGATATAGTAGAAGAGCAGCATTTGTTCTTCAACCACTTCATGCATGAGTAGGTGATTAATATTGTAGATCTTTATGGATGTAGGAGATGTAGTAAGAATCCATATCAAAATTCTTATTACAGGTTATTCTTCAGCAGATTATATATATAGTTCATTGAGCCAGGCGTGTTACGGGTGGTTGGCTTCGAATTTTTTTTAAGGTGGAAAGGTGCTATCTTTCATACGTATGCGAAAGAAATTCAAATTGTAAGCATAGAAGTCCATTCATCGAGAACCCATTGTAGAAGACGGTTTCTATTGCATAGTCTTCTAAAAGAAACACATATTATTATCATTACTAGATCACGCAAATCTTCTTAGCATGAATCCGATCTTACGGTGTTTGGTTCTGTGAACATAATGTCACTATTTCTCCTCCCATCCTTTGATAGTCTTAGTTAATGCGTAGTAAAAGGACCAAGAAACAAAAACTCGATAATTATGTATGAAAAACTTTTATGAATAGAAATTTGTTTTGTTTGGTTATTGAACATAATGTCCCTAGTTCTCCACCCATCCTTTGATAGTCTATAGTTAATGCGGCAAAATACGAGACCAAAAAAGAAAGTCGATATTATGTATGGAAAAACTATTATGAATAGAAATTTGTTTTACGTACATTTGTTCCATCCTCTCGGCCTTTCCATCGATTATCATGCTAGCACTTTGTACCAATGCTTAGATGACTGTGAGATCCACAACGTT
This sequence comes from Pinus albicaulis, assembly GCA_034641835.2. Taxonomy (NCBI): domain Eukaryota; kingdom Viridiplantae; phylum Streptophyta; class Pinopsida; order Pinales; family Pinaceae; genus Pinus; species Pinus albicaulis. The sequence continues at coordinate 599,762,682 of CM076569.1, read as the reverse complement.
TTGATGTGGTAGCATACGAGATCTCAACTTCCGTAAAATTTTGAAGTTGTGTCTTCTTTAAATTTTGTTAGCATGGTGTTGTATAGAAGAAGAAAAATGCTTATTTGAAATTTTGATAGTAGAGGTTTCAATATATTTAAAATGAATATTAAAAGATTTTTAATGAATAATTTTAATTTATATAATGATTGGAGTAAAATTAAAATTATTCAACGGTTTTATATTATCATTCACAACGGTTCATTATAAACATATTTTTTTATTGTTAATTTTATTTATAAATGATAAAATAATAATTATTTTGAAATTAAATATTTTTAATTATTATTTCGAAAAATTAAAAAATATTTGTTGTACTTTAAGTAAGTTAATTCTGAATTTTTACTATTTTGTTTTTATGTTTTAAAAAACAAGAAGAGTTTCATAGATCAAATGTGGTATATGATAGATATGTAGAATTTGCTTTCAATAATGATTAATTATCCATAGAGACTATCCTGGTCACATACTATTTGAACTTCATACACAACACATAATCTCTTCCACTCGGATCAACTCGGATCATCAAACATGCGGAAATAAAATCAAGCGATAACACATCGTCATCATTACACATTAACACGGTATGTATGGGGAAAGCTTATAGCTGAAAACCCGTAGCTATTGTGTATATTATAATGGAGAAATCAAGTAACAAACTCGGTACAATACTCCTCACAAAGTGCGAGTACTTTCTCCTCTGATTACCCACAATGCAGCTCGAGTTTTGAGCAGGGTTCTTGGTTCAAAACTCATACTTCCTTGCCTCTATTGCGTGTTTCAATGCTATGGGATGGCCTCTTTATATAGATAAACCACCGGCTGACTGCACTTAATCCTCATGAGCTTACTCACCTATGCATTATTAATTTAACGAATAGCAACGGTATAGTCTAGCTGATAAACTAACCACCCCTTTCATCTTTACCTCTTTCAGTCTCAGCGAGCGGAACATACCTTGTAGTGAAGCTGATGTGTTCTTGAGTTGAATAATGAGTTACTAATTAATGAATTAAATAATATTTAATTCACTCCACTCATAACTAATTGATTAGCTAAAGTTAAACTAAATCTCAACTCAGTTCGACTAAAGTTAAAAGCCATGAGACACAACTCCACTCATGCGTCTCATCAACTCCTCCAAACTCTACGCAGTGAAAGTTCTAAAGCGAAGTCAACCATGCAATGATGCTCATCTAAACCCTTAGGGAAATCCGACATGATTCCTTCGCATGGTGCATGTGCCACATACGTAGCTCGAGGCTTGAAGTGCTCCGAAGGATAAGATAATGTTTATAGTCCAAATATTATTAAGTTAATAATATGTAGTGCTTCCCTGTTTTACTAAGCGTGCGATCTAAAAACAGGCTTAGACCGCCTCTTTGACCTCAAAAATAGAGGTCTCATCTATTTTTACCAACATAACCCATACATCCATAGAATCTTAGCAGCCTGTGACTCCCCGAACCATGCTCCATATGTCTAAAATAGACATAGTCTAAAAATAGATTTGCGCAGAATTTTGCACTGCTTGGGCCACTTGAAGTGAGCGACTTCATTTCACTAAGGTCCATCATCTTGCTGCATTTTCAACAAGATAATATAAGAGAAATTGTTTTCATTTCCAACTCTTTGAGTGTGGCAGATGTATCAAATGCTTCCATCTCACATTATTTTGGGAGGCCGACTGATAGTCTTGAACTAATATTATTTTTAATATTATCTGATATCTTTTATAAGAAATGATTTCTTACTTTATACCTAATCATCTAGCCAAAAATAGCATCAAGGATGCTACACTTTATCTTAAAGTTTAGGAAACCTTAGTAATCTTACTAATCCCTAATATCATGAAAATTGTGATATTTTTGTAGAAATATTTAGATTTCCAATGATTTTATATTAGTTGAGATAATATTTTTGGCCATTTTAGGTAAAATAATAGTTTACTATAAAATTTTGGCAAATCACTTTAGAAAAAATGAAATTAGCTAATCTTTTTGGAAAAAGCATGGAAAATTAACCCCACCTACTAATATTAGCCCTAAAATTTTGCTTGATGTCATCTCCTCTTGAGCGAGGTGGGGCTTTGGCTATAGTTAAAAGCAATTTTGTGAACCTCTTGAAAGCTGATGTGGTTCAACTTCCTTCTTATACATAAAATGCCTGGTCATGAAAAGCAAGTTTTCAATGGGCTAAAGGCTTGCTTATTAGGAAGATGTGAGAGGGAGTAGTTTGAGAGGAGAGAGCTTCGTTCTACCTCTAGAAACTCTCTTTGGAGACTCGACTACTCGCACTCTTACTTTTTATAACATGCAACGATAAGCTAGGTTGCATAGCACTACCCTTTAGGGAACTTGTTCTTGCCTCTTTGTTGAAAATATTTGCCTCCCTTCTTATTTGGAATGTTGAAACACCTTTCTGTCTTGAAACCCTTTATTGGATTCTCTCTATTTCATTTGCACCTACACTCTGCAACTAGCTAAAAAACAAATTTGAAATATTTGACTAATTTTTTATATGATTGAAATTCAAAAACAGATGATTTTCTCCATCTTAGATGCGATCCTACCTAATAAAATGTGTAGCACTTCTTTTGGGAAGCTTCGTTCTACCTCTAGAAACTCTCTTTGGAGACTACACTAGCTACTTGCACTCTTACTGCAACATGCACTAACTAATTGGGTTGCATAGCACTACCACTAGGGAACTTGTTCTTGCCTCTTTTGTTGGAAATATTTGCCTCCCTTCTTGATTGGAATGTTGGAAACTGCTCTATCTTGAAACCCCTTCTTGGAGTCTCTCTCTAGCTAGAATTGACCTACACTCTGCAACTAGCCAAAAAAACGGAGTGAAATATTTGACTAATTTTTTTATATTTAATTGAAATTCAAAAATAGATGATTTCCTCAAGTTTTAATTGTTTTGCAAATATGATTGTTTAAGCAACTCTTTCTCTGGGATACAAAGGAGGTAGAAGATTTTTTTTTTCTTAATATATTTAAACTCTCCATTGTCTATATAAAGTTGCTTACATATATTTTTATGTTCTTTGCCATAGTAATAATAGTGTATGAAGTTTTAAATTGTTTTTATTATTTTATTATATGTTGGATGTGATTTTGATTGAAAATGCTTCTTTTGTTATTAATTAAAAAAAAATATTAGAAAAATTATTGCTTTAAGCCTTGGAATTTACAATCAAAATGGAAAATGTATTTATATCTAAACTATTTATGAAAAGTTTAATATTGTTTGATTTTTCTCTACCATGTCTTTTTTACATATATCTAGAATAATATTATTTGTAGTTTCCGGTTTTGTAACATTTTACTACCATAATCAAAATCTATAGAAATAATAATCTAACATTATGATATCTTGAAATGGAGCTTCTTGACTCAAATATAGTATTGCAAATCAAATTTTGGCTAAGTTAGATGAGGGAGGCTATGTATTACTTAGTATTATCCATATTGGGGTTGCAAGTTCTATGGGTTCAAAAAGAACACTTGCAAACAATTTGTTTTTCATATGACCTCTCTTTTTCGTAGATAAATTTCATTCTTTTAGCCATTATGGATTTGAAAAATACATCCTCATAGGCCAATAAAAGCCTTAACAATAATTTAAACATGAACAACTATTAAATATGAGTAACCAGCAGCATCAAAACAAACAACTAAATCACCAAGGCTAAGTAGTGATAAATAATAAACATTCTAGAAGATACTTCCAAAATTCCATATGAAAATAATTTTACCTAAAATCACTAGATGGTAGAGCCCATAGCAACGATTGCCATGATGCAATATAACCAATCAAACTACATCAACAAAACATATGGTCTTGAATGAGGTTTGGACTCTTTAGATAATTATGTACAGAAGTGGCAATAAGTGTAAGAAATATAAAAGAAACATAGTAGAGCACAAACGTAAGAAATAGAGAACATAATGAAACACATACATACATATCTCTAGACAATCAACCACAATTATTTTCTAATCCTTATATGGGAGACAAGCGATACACAAGTAATGATGCTCTAGACTCCCTTTTTCCCTAGGAAATCCTTATGGGAGAAAAACAACACTAAAAATGTAAACATGCTCACACTCTCTCTCTTTTACGGTATGGAAAATATGTGAGTACAAAGAAAAGTAATCTCTCTAGAGTTAGCTAAGACTTTAAGCAAGGTTGCTATAAAAACTTAACTTCATACATTTTTCTCTCTAACTTCACACTCCTAGTTGTATTTTCAAGCTATGGAACAAAATACAATAACCTGAAAATGGAACTCTTATTCCTCATTTAGTGGCCAAGTATTTAACCTAGCGTGATAGCAAACTAGGTGTAAGATTTGACTGCATTGACCATTAACGAGGTTTGTGATTTTAGACATTTAGAGTATTGTTAAAATTCCACATGTAGCTATCTTGCCATGCATGAGTAATGGGGCTAAAATGTCATTATCTCGTACCATGGTGGTCGACATGATAGGTCAAATTGCTAAAAGGCATAAATTTTGAATGAACTTCGTTTGATGTTTTTATTGCACCATTGGATATGTCTTAAAGTGTGGGAATAATGGTCAATTTTAATACCACTAAGTCAAGAATTTTAAATTCAACTGACTTTTAATATAACCAACTAAATCACACTTAAAAAGAATAAAACAATTTATGTTAGGATTGTGGATTGGGGGATTGAAACAACACACCATGATATTTCAAATTTAAAAATAATAATTTCAGATCTAGGTAGCTCGGGAATCTATTTTTTTTCAAAAATGGATACACTCATTTGATTCTCATGATTAGGTTGTAATCATAGAGCTCTACCGACTCAAAGAGTGGACCTTCCCAAATCTTGTGATGTCTTGTCACAAACAAAACCATCAGCGAAACACATCGTGCGAGAATCATAGCTCGGCGACATATCATTTTTCTCCTTCAAAGAAAAAAAATTCACATCATGCGAATATCTCCGTGTACTCTTACACTGTGGCCATACAAAACCATCAACCAAACACAAGTCGACAAAACATGCCTCTTCAAACAAGCTGACTCTCAAGTCAAATAATAGAGCTCATGTACAAATTTCCATATTTGTTGCATTTAAGTGTGTCAGCATAACTCTACTTTCAACATGCTTTGCTTCATGCAACATGCATCATACTTTGAATTTGCAAAGGAAATGTCATGAAACATCCAAAAATACATGCAAGGCGCAATTGAGATGAGAAATCTAACCATCACAGCTAGCAAAAGTTTCTAGCTACCAAAAGTCCATGTGCCAATCTACCTCCCAAGAAATACATTTAATTTCTACTTGGTTTAGTTTTGTGTCTTCCTATGTTCTTTGTCAACCTCTTCTAGTGATTCTTAGAAAAGGTGGATACTGTGAAATCACTTCCTAATTTGAGCTCCTGAAAATGAGATTCCAAGCCTAATTTCATAAAAAGTAGAGCTGGGGATGATCATGGTAGACTTGCTTGATGACATGTATGAAGATTAACTACCGCGAGCTATACTTTTTCTTTTGTAGGGAAAGAACTCTATTCCCGTATGCCGAGCTTTGCAAAACGTTCTTTCGATGTGGTTAATGCCTCTGAGTGTTTACTTCTGCAAGTTCTATAGGCGGAGTCATGTTAGGGACGGCTGACCTCTGGATCTCATCTTTTACGGAAAGGTGACATGCTCACAGCAATGCCCCTACTGAATCAATCTCTAGAAATGGATCTAAATATAAGTTCTTCGTTTTGATACTCAAAGTAGCTACCTGACTACTTTAAAGGTAAAACTATGTACATGTCATTTCTCCCACAAACATAAAGTGTATAAGTAGTAAATTTTTATACCAAAAGTGTTCCCACCATGTAAAGCGCAATTTGGTGAGCTTATCATTTTTATAATATGCTACGATTAGGGTGAGTTTCACACATGATCAATTATTGCTTTTGAAAGTTGTGTTCTACATAATTTGTGTACACTAAATTACAAATTGATCCACTTTTTGAAATCTATTTTGTGTAAATGTCGACGATAGATATATATCGTGGAAGGATGAACAACGAAGATCGGTCGAATCCCATATGGAGGTTCGGGGGATCGAAGGGAACGTTCACTGTAGTATTCAAATGTAATACTTAGAATTTCCTTACGTGTGTGTACATATGGAATTGATTTTTTTATTAACTTTGTGAGTTAAAATAGTTGTTAATAAGTTTCATATTTTAAATTTTTAGGAGGTAAGAGAGAGAAGGGTTTCCAACTCAGCGTCCACGGAGCGTTGCCAAGGTTTCGACCGGTCGAGGTATGAGTGGTAGCGGAGTTGCGGGAAGTGATGTTTATTCCCTCGAAGGCGATCAACCCTTCTTGCAGTTCTCCAGCTCCTACGAGTCCTGTAGGGTACGGTTCTCGGCGGCTTCATTCGCTGGTTCTCGGCGGGGTCCTCGGTGGAGAAGATGTTGACCAACAACATCGAGTTGCCATCAATTCTCAATGTTTTACTCAGTAAATTTGTACAAATGCTTTTACACGTGTTTTTTTCTAATATACGAGATTATGTATATATTCGATGCGGTAGAACAGTATGGGACGCTACCGTGGTGAAAATAGACGCGAGGCGGCTCAGCTACATTCGAGAAGAAGGCTGTCAACCCGGCACAACAACTTAGCGGTGAGATCAGCGATGTACCACGGAAACCAACATGGCGGGAATGCACTGCCCACAAAGGTGTGAAAAGCCTTCATGCAAAATTGCAAAAGAGATCTCATGGCTTTGTCTCTACCCGTAGCGAGTGGGCAAAGCCTTGAAATAGTCCCATTCGATGTGGTGAAATGGTAGAGAAATGTGTACAGGAAAATTTGGGGCGACAAGCTAGCATTCGTTTGTAGGACGCTGATGAAAGAGAAAACGTTGATAGGTCCACGATAAATGTGCAGGGCCTAAAACAAAAAGTTACGAAATGCATAGAGCCCAGTCGTCGTTTTAATTATAAGGAAGGGCCGAGAGAGAAAATGTTGAAGGTGCGTGTATTTCAAAGCACCCAGAGGACAGAAAACTAGATTATTTGTATGATCGACATCTTCGCGGCCTTTGGAAGGCTTGCATGGAATGATGAGGTTCACGTTTATTTTGCTACTAAATGTTTTATGCGAATTTTTTTGGGTATAGACCCGAGCCTCACAGTAGCCTTCCTTCGAGATTTTTTGGCCGGGGAGAGGTACGATTATATCAACGTAAGGGCGCTAAGCGAGATGTGGAGTTGCCTCGCCACAGGCCGCCTTTGAGGTGAGTCGACGGTTTCGGTCGGCCCTACGCGATCGAGGATGGATGCGGGTCTCCGTACGAGTGAGAGCAGAAGTGTAAACATGATCGACGATGTTCTGTAGCGGGTTGGTGGAGTCGATCATTGTGTTTTGATACGACGAAAGACGCATGTGAAAATGCACGTTGCCAATTTTGTTTTATACGTACGAGATGATGAGATTTACAACATGAATGTTGGGGAGTCTACCGAACATATGCGTAAATTGTCGCAGTGATGACACGTGAGACCTAATTTTTCATGAGGAAGAAGGGCTGGGAGAACGGTCATGTGTGTGGTGACCTTAGGGTTTGAAATTATACACACACATGTGTACAATTTGTAATAAATACATGTGTATGTACATGTATACATTTATTCGTGTGTGTACATTAATCCCAACAAAAATGTCACTGATTGTAACTGTCAAGAAGCTTACACCATTTTGCGGTTTCATACAGCATGATACTTGTTGATGAAAATGTTAATATTACGTTCGGGACCTCCGGTTCAAAACGATGTTGAGATGGAGTCAAAGCCATCATGTATATGTCTTGGCACATGTATGTTAGCGTTTTTTAAGTGACTCTAAAGATAAATAATTTGTTGCCACACATGTACATGTATGTATATATATAATTTGATAAAATGTTTTCAGCGATGCAGTCCGTATCGATGTTTTTGGGATGGCGGTGCAGCATTCTTCTTCTTTAGGAGATATGCTTACCTTTCATTGGGAGCTGAATACTGATATCGCGACAATTTTTCTGGTTTACAAATTTATGTTTAAAAGTTATATATACATATATATATATATATATATATATATATATACATTCCTACACTCAAAAAGTTCCATTAAAATTGAGATATATATATATATATATATATATATATATATATATATATATATATATATATATATATATATATATATATATATATATATATATATATATATATTGAGTTATTTAAAAAAATTTAAATTTAAGTTCCTATAGAAGATTTCTTTAATGTCCAGGGGACTCTAGCTTGACGGAGAATGGGAACATCCATGACATTTTTGAACAAGTTGTCTGGTTCCTAATATTATGTGAAAAATAAGTTTATATATGTACACGTGCATTTTCATTTAAGTAATTATATAAATTATTTATTTATATATATATATAGATATAGATATAGATACAGATATATATATATATATATATATATATACATATATATACATGTATATATATATATTACTGTATATACACGCTATAGTTTACGCACTAAGTTCTTAGCAGGGAGAACACGCATTCATCAAATGGAGGAGACCTTACGAGGTATTGCATGATTTTTGTTTGTGCTTTGTTTTTTACATGAAGTTCTGAATATATATATTCTCATTCATTTTTAAAACTTCAAATTTTAATTGTTCAAGTACATGTGCGATTGTGTATGTGAGGTTTCCTATTCCACGGAGATCGGTCTTGTATGGGACCCGGACGCTAGATGCCTCCATTGCAGATGGACATGATTTGCGGTGATTTGATTTCAAAATTTAGATAGGTAAAATTTGATGAAACTTGATACGGTTTTGATACTTGTGAAGAATTTACGAAATTTTTCGACATATTTTATTACATTGTTATTATATAATTTGTTTCTATGTTAATTTTTGGATGGTTTTGCGTACTTGGCATGTGAATGTGAAGTAATGTTGTCATTTTGAACTACATTTGGCATGTGATAGCCAATGTTAAATGTTTTTGTTGGATGGATGAGTTATAATTGGCATGGCATGTTTCAATCTACATTTTTGCATGTGATATTTTAATGAACTTGCAAAATGTTTAGTGTAATAACGTTGCACTGATATAATCAAAGGTTTTACACTTAGGGTTTTGGTGGAGCCAATCTACAACTTAAAGTTTTTGGATGGTTTCAACCTACATTTGCACATGTGAGTAAATTAGAATAACTGCTACTTGTAACCAAAGACAATCCCCATTGAGTTTCATTGTTTATGTTGATTTCGAGTTTGCAGTATAATTTTGATATCGTGCATGTATGATGTACCTACTTGTAAGAGTCATTGGATTAATAGTGTTCATTGATTTCTAGTGTAAGCACAAAAGTAGTGCGACAATGTGAAACAGATTTTGTGTAAGCGTAATAATTAAAGCTAATAGTATTGGAGAGCGAGAGACGGGAGTATGGTCTTTTACTACAAGAGTTTCGAGGTTAAATATTTAAATGGTTTTTATGATTTATGATTTTTACTTTCTTTTTAATATAGTCGATACGGAGAAAGAATGACAAAACTAATAAAGGGTGACGATATGCATAGACGAAGAAAATAGTTTAAGATTGGTCACAATAAATGCTATTTGTAATTGATTACATTCTAATTATTCACATTACTATCGGTCAATATTATTACATATGCCACTTTGCATTCAAAAATTTGTTGATCATTTTTCCGTGCTATTAAAGTTATTCTACAATATTTATCATCTCAGCAAATTGAGGTAACTAAGAAAATTTAAAAAATTAAAATGACTTACGAAATAGTCTCAAACATATTTAGCATGTTAGAAATGGTTTATGTTAATAATTTAGATGTGTTTGCATATTTATTGATAAAATTAATCATATGTTCCTCATGTATTATACGATAGTTTTTCCTTGGTTGCACTGCGGTTTGAAAGCCAACCTAGATCCATACTGACTACGGATCTGTCAAGCGCGAGAGGATCAAAGTCTGCGAAATTTTCAGGCAAGCTCTCACTCAAAGTTTTGCACTCCAAAAGGAGGTTTGCACCTCTAGATATTTCGATCCCTGCTCGGCTTGCTGATCGATCCATGGTTATGATGGATCCAGCATAACTTTCTAAAAATAAGTAAGGGAAAAAGCGGCATAAGGGCACGTTAGGAGTGGAATTTAGGTCATAGGGGAACAGAGTAGGAGTAGAATTTAGGAACATGTGATAAGTTGGGTGAGGCAATCATGTTTAATAAATTAATGGGAATTTGTAGGGGAGACAAATAGTGGATATTGACATGTAGTTTTGGTGAATAATGAAATTTATGGAATTGTTTTAAATTAATTATTTTTGTATGCGAAAAGGCGAGGTCACGCCTAATCCTCACCTAAAAAGACTAAATTAAACACACATTTTATTATTAAAAGGGGGACGAGGAGCTTTCTGAGGTTTTTGAGCTCGCAGCAATGGAGTAGATCGTGCCAGTAATGGAGGTGTCCATGTATTTTTGTGAGAACTTATGATATTGTGATATTCTAATTACGAAAATAGTGATCTTGAGTACATGTCTTTGGATAATGTAGTAGATAGGTGCTAGATGTAGGGGAGATTAGGGTAGCCAGCCATTCTGTCGGTGAGAAAGACACTGCTTCACCTTCTTATAACTCACATTGTAGCTTTGGGGGCCAAAAGGTGAGAAAGAGTGCTTGGAGATTTCTTGGGTGAAAAAACCAAAGTGGAGTCACGCAACTGATCGTACAGTGCATTGGAGATTCATTTAAAGAATTAGGTCGTGGAGTTAGCTGCAAGCTAGGAGTGAGGCTTGTCTAGTCGACAACCCTACATTGAATATTTGCACTCCCTAGGGTGAATGATGCTTTAAAATTGATCGACAGCAGTCTAAGACTTTCGAATTTTTCCGAAGATGCCAAAATGATCTTACAAAGCTAGTGTTGTAATATCTTAGTAGGTCGTCGAGTGATGTACCGGAGATTTGCAGCTCGAAGAGAAATCTGTCCTTGGCTCAGGACATCATGTAAGATTCTGTCATCACTGGTGGGTAAATTGTATGAGGCAGAGATTCGGGCAGAGTGGGGACAACCTGCTTGCTATCTACGTACATGGAGGCTAGGCCATGTGGGGACGAAATACGACCTTACAGACTAAAGTGGAAAATAATTTTGTATCACACGGTCGAAGAAAACATCTTTCTAGAGAAACGATTAATTTCATTTTCTAGAATATGTATATATATGTATATATATATCTATATATATATATGCATATATATATATATATATATATAATATTTTCATCAATGCACATGCATAGTACTAATTTCGGTTGATACTAGAGCACGTGCTTGGCCTTTGTGACGAGTTTGTAACGTATGTGAAAACCACAACCTAGACAGCAGCGCAATTTTTCAGTTTGAGTGCTTTGAGTTTTATAACGCTCTTCTAATCCAGGGAATAAAGTATCTGTTGTTCGGACGCCTCACTCAAAAAATTTCTAATGGAATTCCATCCTCGATAATCCATCTCATGATCGGATTTTGAGCCTCCATTTCTTAATTTTTGATTTTTCTTTCTTCGATTGAAACTTCTATCGACTTGTGCGTCTTGCACACACCAAGAAGTGACTATATTGAGCAACTTATTGAATCGGGTTCATAGTCTTTCAGAGTAAACAAAGTCTCCACCTTTGATGTACTTTGTCTGATAACCTTTCGGTGTAATAGAACACCTCGTCATGCGAAATCGCGATCATTATAGTCTTGTAATAGTTTCATCTTTAGTTCGGTCTGTTGCGTCAGATAATACTGTGACACTTTTCATCGTGTCCAGTAGGTGATCCCAGCAGAAAACATCTGCTCAATAAAATAAATTTAACATTTCGACTATGCATGTTTGAAATTTATTTCTAGATCTTTAAATCGTAGAAAAGTAGTTCATTATGCTTACCTTCTCTACGTAGATCGAAACTCGAATCACCATCGGATGATATTGCAGTTTCTTCACATGATTGTCGTTTCTTGAACATTGCAGACATACATTTTCCTTGCATTACAGCTCTACCGTATCGTTTCCAATCGTTCACGTACACTTCGTACTGCAAAACGTCATTGGATTTTCTGTGTTGTCTACATCTGTAAACATCTCATAAAAGCTCAAAATGCTTTTCTCTTTCTTTATCAATGCAAACTGCATTTTGTGGAGAACTTTGTTTGAATTGAATGCAATTTTCGAGTCCCTTTTACGTTTCAACGTCATTTGCGAATTGATCTATCTACGTCGTCGGTCCATTTTGGCACCTTTATACGGAAGAATTAGAAAAGAATTTGTAAATATGATATACAAATACAACTAAAAATAATCTCGTTGCATGATAAATGTGCAGTGTTTGAGTTAGTCCATTATAGATTAATTGAATGCACCTTAGCACTTCTCTTGATGGGTCTTCTCATGGCTCAGAGCAGCGATGCACGATTGAACAACTTCTTCGGCGATCACAGGCCTCGGCGTGCGAGTGAGATCCATTGATATCTTCGAAATGCTACGTTTTATGCATTACTGCGCACCGTCGTATTTCTCCTTTTCCATGGCCGATCTCAGAAAGAAATTCGACGATGTTTAATGCATGTTTTCTTAACAGAAGACAAACACAGAAACAAAATAATGGTCGTGCGAGATTTGAATTGACGTGCGCATCCATTCGAGCCATATCCAATGTTCATGGAATGCTATTCCATTCTGATCTTTACGATGAATCATTGGTCTTCCAAAACAATGTTGTACAAACATACCTGTAGCCTTGCGCACGATAAATAGCATGATATAAAAGTGATATTTACTTTAGTCCTATCATGTCGATTTCTTTCAGCTCGTGCTTTCTATGTGATGCGACATGCTATTTCGGCATGTCTATGTAGAATATGGACGAGCATGGAGAACTTAGTCGGAGACAGTGAGTATTCACTCGAATTTGCTTTTTGATGGAACATATGTAGCAGTTTTCCGCCAGATCAGTCCTTTAGACAAAATGGTCCGCGGTGGAAAAACTTCACGAGAGTGAATTTGCAGAGTCTTGCCATCGAGCTCTGTGGGAATGCTTGGATTGTGTTTGTAAATTTATGCTCTCCAAAGCTTTCTCAAAAATTCATATGGAAAAAATTTGCTGTCTTCTCGCAATTCGATTCTTTATACTTACTCTTTGCACCTTGAATCGGTGTCTTAGATATATCCATATCTCTTCGTTCACTTTTTCCATGTTGGGCAATGATTGATCATTCTGTCAATATCAGTCTTCACGTTTTGAAATTGGTCAAGTTTTCACAATGATCGCATTTTTTACTGGCACATTTTGTTTTTTTGTAAAATAGTTCTATCGCTTTCTCTTTCACGTAGAATTTGAGATGTGAATTCACGGATGGTGGAAGGAGGAGGCGGAAGTATCTTTTCCATAATGTTCTACCATGAATCAGGATTGTCATCTGTAATAGCTCCAAATTCCACGTGATAGCAGCGGCTAAACTTTGCTGATCGCGTACGGTGATAGGTTTTACATACCATCGGTTTTTGTTGAACCACGTTGCAGAGTGAAACATGCATTTGACGATTTCTCTTTTTGAACTTGTTGAATCACTCTATCTGAGTGGTTTGCATTATGTGACTGTGTTCTTCAAATGCGATTTCGTCATGTGCTATTCTTCTTCGCATCACGTCGTGTGATTGGTGAAACACGCGGAGTGTTCTTTCAATGTTCATATATATTCTGCTCACATGTCTCCAAGTCTGTCTTTGTATGGTTGCCTACAAATAGCTCTCCAGCAGAGCGATGTTTCGTCATTTACATCGACTTTGTAGTCGAAATTTTCGATGTTTTTGTGCGGATTTTTCAGAGGTTCCACGGTGCTCGTTGCCGATAGATGTTAGCAGACAATTCTCTTGAGTGCTTGCGTTGAAACTATTGCCATCTGTGTTCCTCTACGTATATTTGAAAACATCTATTGTCTCTAGATCTCTTAATTGACTTTACAGCGCTAGTCATATTTTTATCACCTCTTCATTCATTTTTATACTTTTGGTCGATTTGGTTCGAAATACCCGATACAGTCATCATGCTTCTTTAATTTCGCTTAATGATAGGGAGACCTTTCAACATTTGAAGCTTGAACTGTCACTTTGCTCATTTAAGAAATACTCTTCATCAAATGCGTTGACACGATATCGTATAACAATGGTCGGAGTTTTTTATCTCCATATGTGTGAGTGTCAACATTTTCTAACATCTCGTTATCGATAGTGATTTCATGCATGTGCATATTCGAAAAAATAGTTTTCATGTTCGATAAATCACTAAATTAATAAATATGTCAATAAATATTAGGAGAAATTTTAAATATATCGATAGATCATAATATTTGCATTTACCATCACACAGCCTTCAATTTCTGCTTGGGTGTGATTTTCTTCACTTCGATATTTTGAGGATGTCATCTTGTGTGTGATCATTGGCATATTTTCTCGAAACTAGTTCATGGCGAAATAAAAATTAAAGCTTCTCGCATTTTACATTGGGAAAATTTTAAATATATCAATAGAGTCATTATATTTACGTTACATACCTGCTTCAATTTGCTAGCTTGAGGTTGATTTTCTTCTTCAATAGTTTTGAGGAATATACGTGTGTACTGTTTACATTAAACAAAATATTTTTCAAACTAGTTCTCCATCAAAATCAAAATTAAACTACATTTTACATTCGGGAAAATTTTAAAAATATATCGATGGATCATAATATTTACATTTACCTTTCACCCTTCCAATTTCTTCTTGAGGTTGATTTTCCTCTTCAATATTTGAGAGGGCTTCTAACTTTCTTTGCGAGTTGTCTCGTTTTCTTCTCCATCTACGTATCAGGGTCTCTTTTCAGAGTCATATTTTCTTGCACTGAGTTCTTCGATTTGCCATGATGTAGGTTATGAAGTTCTATTTCCTTTAAAATTAGACAATAACTCAACGTTACAAAAAATATCACAAAAGATTTATTTTAAAAAATTCGATTATTAGGCTGTAAAATACATACTCCCGATCAAAACACACTCTTTTTCAAAAGTCCAGAGAAAAATGTTTTATAAAAAATGAAACGAAGCTCAAAAGATTTAGCTTAGACTCATAAACACGTACATACCTCTAGAAAATGCTCTTCCAAAAAATCAATTTAGCTTCCAGAGAAATGTTGTTAAAGCCCAAACTTTAGAAGAAACCTCCAAGAAATGTCCTCCCGATCAATTTGCTTCCCGAAGAAATGTTCTTAAACCCAAATTTTGAAGAAAACATTTTTTGCGAAACCAAAATCTTTGTAAAATGAGATCGGAAAGTGTGCAAAATGTGCGAAAGGTGTGAATCATTTAACGACAGTGATTTTATATTGATGCGAAATGCCTGTTTACGAAATAGCTACATGAGGACTGTAGGCCACAGCGAGGGATGTACAAATAGTTTCAGCCAGAACTTTTAGGTCAAAAGTTAGAGCGACCTATTCAAGGACGATTAGATTTAAGCATGAGCCTTAAGCGAAGCTGATAGCTCGAGCAGAACTTGGACTACAAGGTCGGCCGAACTACTTTCGTCATGATCGCATCGAGGGCTCTCAGACTTGGGTTTCTACAACTTTGGGCTGATTAAAGTCACATGAAAGTTTGTTAATTAACTTTGTCGGAACCAAGACAAAGAGCATTTTAGAAATTGAATCTATTTCGAGAGATATGACTTTTGTGGAGTTTCATATGACATGTTTATTAATTTTAATTATTTTTCTAATAAAATGCGTTGTGTAAAAGCTGATTTACGAGGTGTCATTGTGATTCGGTCGAAAATCAAAAAATTTTGTATCTCCCAAAAAAGCATTATGCATATTGAAAAAATTATAAAGCCGTACCTTTGATCGAAAGTACGTCTCTAATGGGTAGCTTTTAGATGGTTTATAACTTATATGTTAAGAAATTTCTCGCATTGTAGAAACATATCCAAAATACGCGTGAAGTCGTGTTAAGAGCCCGAGTTCTTATTCTAGTAATTATGATATGCCATCCATTAGCTTTGCTTAAAATATGACTTGAAAACAAAGTAGACTGCTGTCCACTATGTGAGATGTGTCGTAACACACTTTATTTTCAAAAACACAAATTTTCAATGAATACAACATTGCGTCATAACATGACTTCTGTAGGATCTCTGATTGTTAAGAAACACACACTCAATAAAGCAACTAAGTTTGACATGTCAAATCATGCATAATTTCAAAAAATAAGTAAAATAGCCAGCTAACCAAAAATTTCTCACAACTTTTATTTTTATCGCAAAAATATGAAATTCTACACAGAGAAAGGGTATGTTATAGTTTGGGGAAAAGTTGAAGAACCGGATGAGAAAATTTCTCTCAAAAAGGAGCAGGCTGTCATTTGACTTCACATGGAATGCCTGAGGACATAGTGTTGTTATTTATGCTTGCATTTGTGGTTATTAGTATTCCACCACTAATAACTTCGTTACGTAGTTGTCACGTAGTAGTATATTACAACATGACTTGTTACAGAAAAGATTATTATAGTTTGATTTGAATGTCATAAGCTGGAAGGAAATCTAGCTTTGAATTAGAAAAATAGAATATATTCTAAAAAATATGTTTTTGATCAAATATGGAGCCAGTTTGCTGATCATTAGAAGAGTCACGCAAATAAAACAAATGAGATTTTAGACCCGATGAATTACAAAACTCTCGGCTCAAAAACAAGATAGCATATTCAATTTTATGCGCATCGAGAGAAAAATGAATGAGTAACATCAAGTTTTGCTTTGAATATTTATAGAATAATTTTAAATTCTAAATGGAAATTGTGTATGCCTAATCTTGCTCAATTAATTACGAGGAAAACAGGGGCATACATAATTTGTTGGCTTATGGAAATTGGATTCCTTTTTCCCTTGGAATAGTAGTTGATAATTGAAGGTCACTATATTGAAGCTATATTCCAGGTTAGTATCACAATTTACAAAGTCTTGTCTTATTATTTTTTAGTTTCTTGTTGTAATCTTGTGTTAGCAATACTTTGCTCCACCTGCCTAGATTTCTACTAAAAGTTCGAGTTTTATTGTTGAAGTGTCACTACTTAGAGATAACTAGAGGAAACAATACAACTACAAAAGTGAGCATGAGACATTCTTATTAGAAATTTCTAACTCTATTGTGTTTTATTTGTGACATTTTATTTTGCTTTGTTTATACAGTCATCATTTGGCCACATAGTGACCCACTATTTTCCCTAACTTAAGAAAACTTGTTCAAGTTTCTTGCTTTTTATGGGGATAAAATGACATTTGAAAAATATTGTTGATGTTGAGGTATATATCGTATAAATCCTTTATAGTCTGCTTTCAGTTTATATTCCAGCTGTTCATTGACTTTCATGTCTTATACTTTGCATTGTAACTTTCTTTTTGTTTTCTTTTGTAGAAAATGGATCTCAGTCATTGATGGTAAGAATCATGAGGATTGAAGAAAAGAGGAGGGAACATAACAATGGAGCGACTAAAGTGACAAAGAGAGAAGATGTAGACTGATCAGTGGTACCCGTAGAGTCAATATCCCACATAAGACACACATAGAGATATGATGGTCATGTTTTCAGAGTTGGTGAATTCACTTGCAATTCATTGGAAAGATAATGATAATGCTTTTGAAATGATGCAAACAATATTTTCATGCCTGTAAATTGTACTCCAACCAATATTAAGTTGGAAACTCATATTGTAATACTTGACATTTTATATAATATAATTTATGTTGTTCGAATTATTTATAGTTGCACTTGATATTACTTGGTATTGTATTTAACATATGTAACTTTGTGTTTTTCATATTATATGAACAAGTAATTTGTATGACATTTTTTTTAACTTTAGTTGCAAAATCGTACTAATTAATTTATGTTGATTAATAATGAACACATAAAAATCAATACTAAAACTATTAAAATAGTAGTTTATATTTATTAATGATGAACACATATAAAATGAATATACGACTAAATTAGTTTCATTTATAATGATTGTTAATGAAAGTAAATGAAATGAATACGAAACTACCATTAATCATTTATATAATGAATAAATGACTACGCAAATGATGAATTTGTGACTACAAATGACGACTAAATTTTGCATTTATACGACTATTAGTAGCTAATTTACAATATCTTATAACACGACTAAAATTTAGTCATATTTCTTTGAGTCATTAATTAGTTTCAAACAATGGTTAAAAATTACATATATATGACTATTAGTAGCTAATTTAGAGTATCTTATAACACGACTATATTTTAGTCATATTTATTCGGTCATTAATTGGTTTTCAAATCGATGATCATATAGTAATTATATGTATGACTATTAGTCAGCTAATTGTGACAGATCTTATGACATGATCAACATTTTGGTTAAATCAATGGTCATTAATCGATCCTTGGATAATCAATTTATCTATATACTAATGATCATTTCGTCGCTAAATTATGGCGAAATCAATGACTAAATGCAATGACTAAATTATATGACCAAATATACAAACTAGACAACAAAATTGAGATAACCAATTAATGACTAAGTTAAAAAATGACTAAAAAGTTGGTCGCGTTATAAGATACTATAAATTAGCTACTATTGGTCACCGATCTGAAAAATAGTCGTTTATATGCAAATTTTAGTCTTTCTTTTAGTAACTAATTAGCCATTTTTGTACTAGTGGATGCAACAACCCACAAAGTGGGAAGAGTATTTGCATCTCAGTCAGATTAGCCTACAACAATGGATAACAAGAATCCCTCAAGATGAGTCCTTTTTGAAGCATTGTACGGAAGACAATTCCGGACCCCCATAGATTGGAGCATTTTCGAAAACCAAACCGATGCTTGGGTCGGACATGTCGGAGGAAATGGAGCATGAGATAAGAAAAAATTAGACGAGAATATAAAAAGTAGCCTCAAGACGAGGCAAAAAGATATATGTTGAACGAAAAATAACTTTCCGATAATTCGAGGTGGGTGATCACGTTTATGTAAGAATTAAACCCAAGAAGAGACACCTTAAGATGGAATACTTGTGCCAAATTGGCTCTTAGGGTATTGTGGACCTTTCCAAATTTTGGAACGGATAGGGTTGGTGGCTTATCGATCGGCATTGCCTAGCCACATATTGGTACACAGTGTGTTTCATGTATCTTTACTAAAGTGATACATACATGACCCCAAGCATTTGATACTACTGGTAGAGCATACATGTAAGTTATGTTTACATTATGACTTCTAGAAAAGAAGGATCCTTAACTAAATTAATTATAAATTTTGTTTCTTGCGGGTAGAATTAGATGACGAATTTCACGGTAGAACCTCAACATATTCTCGATCGGGAGAGAAATAACGCTCCGGGAGGCGAGTCATCCCCCGGGTTAAGGTGCAATGGAAGCACTTTAACCCGGAGGAGGCTACTGGGAGGATCAAAACTCTATACGAGAAGCATATCTACGAAATGTTTTTCCGCGATGAAGTAAACACCGAGGATGGTGTTTACCTCTAGTGGGGGGAAGATGTAACACTCCATTTTATTTTAATGTTATGTCTAAAAGACTTTTATAAATACATTTGAATTTGTTAAGTGAAAATAGAATTAATGAATATGGTTATTCGTTAGTAAAAACTTGAGTTCTACTTCATGAATAAAAAATTACATTGAGTAATTGATTAATTGAATAGTAAAATAATTCCAAGGTTCCAAAGTAAAAGGAAGAGGCAAGTTTTTGACAGTTACCTTCCCCAAGAGGATAAAGAGGAAATCTCGAGAAGGGGAAGGGGTTATGTTCATAAAAGAAGAAAAGGTTTTACAACAACATGTTGTGAAGGAAAAGAGTTGTCTAGAGATGGATGATTACCGAGTGGAGCTCTATAACCCGAGAGAAGTGTAGGCTGGACAGAGGTCCTAAGGCCTAACTTCTGAAAAAAATAGCCGCTACCTTATACTCTATTACAGAGCACAGGGGGGAGCAGATTACATGATCGCCTCTCTCATGGTTGGGTGGTGCCATCAGTTAACCGAGAATATGGATATAAGTATTTTAAGTTTACTGGTTAAGTTTTGAAGTGATGAGAAAGAAAATGTATTTTAGATTCATTATACTGGTATTTTATATTATCTCTATTAGTTAGAAACAATATTGGTTTCCAACCACTTTGAAAAGATAAAAACAAATCTAGAACTAGACTAAGTAACAAAGTAATGCTATGACAGTGGCTAAATATAAAATAAAAATGAATTTATTCTTGCTATTTAAATTCTGCAATCTGGGACAACCCTAAACTATGTATAGATAGATAGCATAAAGAGGTACAAATATGTAGGAATAAATCAACGAATAAAACATTTCTATGAAAAGCAGAGCTAATATCCATACATTGAACAGTTCCATATATTATTTAAACAAAATCATTGAATACGTGAATGCAATAGATTACACAAAGAGTGTCGAGAGTAAAACAAGAGCAAATATGTCATGCATGCTCTAGTTGGTAAACCACTTTCATAATCTTAATATTTCTGTGTAAATATATAATGAGGCTCGGAGGTTTAGAATTCGAGCCTCTGTGGTAACATGGAAAGGATCACGGTCCTCTCGTTATTGAATCTGAAGTACATAACGAACCAATTTTTTAACAAAGAAAAGAAGGAGCTAGTAAAAGCTTAAACAATTATCAACTTTGGAAAATATACTCTATTCCAAAAAGCTCAGTGATCAAAATCATAGATTCGATATCGTCACGAGAATATATTTATATTATTAATGTAAAACCTAGATGTCAACATTTCTTGTAACCACCATGTTGAAGATTTAGGCAAGAGAAAAAGGATATATAAAAGCTGACATTAACGAGTATAATAATTATACATATTTAAATAAGTTAACTTGTACAAAAATGTATAGGGTTTATGCAAAGTGTCTAGAGGAAACATCCTTTGAAAGAAACGTATATCGGTCATCAATAATATGTTATACCAACTATCCTTCTATCTCGAGAGGGATATTTATGGAGAAAATAAATATTAACATAAAAAAGCGAGGAAAACAACCTATGCCAAAAAACCTTGAAATTTGAAAGGGAAACAGAAGCTCTCATTACAAGAAATTTAGGGGTCGAGTGTTGAACCTGTTTCACGTAGAGGGTTTTGCCCTCAGTAAACTCACAGTAAACATTTGAGAAAAAAAATGCTGAAGGTGAGTATTGGGTTCGAGCTTACCTATGATGGCCACCCATGAAAACACATTGCGAAAGTTCGAGAGGACTTCTCCTTTTACGCCAAGGCTTGACGAGAACCGATACTTGTACCATAACAACAAATAGATCGTAAGTAAACTCATCAACAGAGAAATTCTCAAGAAAAAAGAAAGGGTTTCTATGCAAAACATAAATTCATAGGGAAGACTTTGAATTTACCTATTCGAGCCTCGTGCATGCACGGAGGTCCGCTTACACAACCCTTTCGGAGGAAAAGGGAAATGACGTTGTTTCTAGAGCAGAAACCCTCGACCATATTTCAACCGAACGAGATTAATTTTAAATTTGAAAGGAGAACTAAGAGAAGTTACCCTCGTAGGCGAAAGTTAACCTAGCACAAACTTCATAATATGAGCGAAATTGAACAACAAGGGTAGTAATATTACATACCTGAACCATGACGAGTACCCTACGATATTATGCAAGAAGATAGTAAAGTGGAAAAAAAATTGAGACAGATGCTTTGTGACCAAGCGAAACTCCATGCCGCACGAAAGGACCATAAGAATTATTACCATGCGGATGCAACATAAAAAAGGGTTACAAATCAAACTTAATGTACCATTCACATAATGACCTAAATATTGTATGTTATCATATACTAAAACAATGATATTGTTAACACCTTATTATAACAAATGAATTAATGTTTTGATGGAGTAATAGTAATAAATATGGTAAGTGTTTGATAGTGGTGACAATTTCAAACCTTAGCTTACTTTGGAGATGGGATATTCTGTGAGAGAGACATACACATCCCTATTTTCTTCATAGAATTTCCTGTATTGAAATAAAAATGAGGACAATTTTAATTACTAAATGGGTGGATGTAACATCTCAATTTATCTCGCTTGGAACATTTGTAGTTAAATTATTTAAATTGTGCATAGATATCTTTATGTTTTGGTATATTGATCACAATGAGGTAGATATACCGTGGTGTCTAAACATTTAATATTTTTTACTATTGCAATTAATAAAATGATAATGAAAAAGACCAACAAGCATGAGTGCCTAAATGATCTCTGATACCACAAGGGGAAAGATAAGGGGCTATATGGGATTTTTTTTACTAGTAGTATCCTACCTTAGTGTATTCACCCTATTTAATTTATGATCTGTGACGAAAATAAGTCCTAGAGTGAGCCACCAATCTTATATTTTAGCAAAGGTATCTCCCGCACATTAATAGTAACACAAAGTAGTGTGGGGAAACTTCTTGTTAGGGGGGATGCATGAGAAAATTTGAATAGAGTGAGATTAAGAGGAAAATAAGAAAATAATTTTTTAGAGGGAAAAGAGTGAAAATTAGCATGAAAATACAGATCAAACCAACCATGAAAATGAGTATAGATATTGGTTGAAAGAGCTATAAAACTAGGAAAATATGCAAGAAGTTTTGTGAAATTAGTTTGACCTTTCTATGAATATGTACATATCAAGAGAAATGGGATTGATTTTTATAACTTAAGCGACTACGAAATGAGGAGGATGATCAATATCCCGACATTCTATTATGCCATGGCTTCTCATAACTAGGGAAAATGTGAAGGGCCAAATTTTGTAGATGTGCTAATTTTCAATACTATTTTCCAAAAAGAGCATTCACTAATTTCCATTTTTTTTAATCTTTTTCCCCAAATTTTATAGGATAATATTATTGTATCTTAATAATTGCCAAAATTTTATAGACACTTTATGAAATCATTTTAAATTTGAATATTTCTACAAAAATATTTCCAACTTGATTTTACTGATTGTGTGTATTAGGGACTAGTAAGATTCTCTACAGTATCTACGCTTTAAGATAAATTAGTGTACTTAAAATTTTCCATACACTTGAAAACTTTTATATTCTTCCAACGACGTGATTCTACATGGTCATCCATTCCAGACAAGTTAGAATGTTAAGAAGCCTTATTTCCTTTATATATCACTCTTTTTTCATCATTCAAAGCAAGGGACTATTGCTTGGGATTGTGGTCCTTCTTCTTTCCTTTTCTTGCACTAGTTCTTTGGACTTGACTTTTTGTAGCAAAAGGGATGTGTTATTGGCATATGAATATATGAAAATAATGTGAAAATTTTTTATTTTACTATGCACTAAATATTCACAAAATGATTCAAAAAGAGGCATTTCTATAAGTAATTGTAAAAGGTTAATTAGTATAGAAAAAAATATAATAAGAAAAAAAAAGATAAAACATGTTTCCCAAAGTTTAGAAAATGTCGTAAGTATAATATAATCATCAAGATTATTCATACCAAAAACTACAATAAAAATTCCCTTTGACATTGGAAAACAACCTTTGTAAACTTTGGATGCATACTTGGCAAAAGGGCCCAATAAGACCTTTCTATGTTCAAACATCACGTTATGGCCTAGTAGCCATAATATTGGTTTATATGAGTATAAATGAGATGCAACTAATATCAATGCTAGAATGTAGTATCAAATACACGGAACTAAATCCTAGCTAATGGACCAAAGAAAAAGGTTTAAGTGAAATCAAGAATAGTCCCATTTTTAATAAAGAATAATATTGAATCAATCCTATCAATTCCCTCTTGAAATTAAGTGATAAGACCACTTATTTATCCCAACGATGAGTAAGTACACACGCCAAAATAAAATGTAACTAGGCATCTTGCACCAAGTAATCACTATACATAATCAAAGATTTTTATACGTAAGCGAGATTGGTCTGCAACTTACTTTCATAGTAGCCTCAGACTGAAAAAGACCATAGTTTCATATGAAACATTAGAAAGCATAAAATAGTCAGAATAAACATGATAATATGGGAATATTTTTGCAGGGAGGTATCCTATACCATAGTGATTCTATTATACTCATATCTTCAGTAAAGCATTTATTGGTACAGAGCTCTAACATTTGTGATGAGAAATAAAGGCACTAATTTTTTTGTTTACGGTAGTAGTAGAGGAGAAGGTAACTGAATTCTAGGTCTTTGGGGATTCCTTGGTTATCAATTGGTTGAATGGAGTTTTAGGATGGAAGAATTGTTTTCGTAAACCCATTCGGAGTAGTTGAAGACAATCGAGGTACAGCTTCTTGAAGATATCATTCCATCATATTTATAGATAATTTAAGTTAGAGGCTAATGGGACATGTCCTAAAGAAGGCTTGCTAATGACACAAAAAGATGGTTTAACATGGGAAAGTAGTTATGGTGTAAGACTCTAGGAGAGTTCATCATAGCGAGCCCAGAGCCCGTGACTTTATATATATATATATATATATATATATATATATATATATATATATAGATATATATATATATATATATATAAGTGAAGTATTGTCTTGTGCTTTTCGTTGTTTAGTCCCTCAGGGTCCATCTTATTTAGTATCAATTCAAACATTTGTACAAACTTTGTCAACTCGATAGGTACCCCAATAAGAAATTGAGCACAACAACATTAACACTTGCCAAATTCAACATGTACAATTAGAAAAGTTCACATGAGTCCTTCCTATTACCACTTTGTACTTCTTTTAATGCATCGAAAATAACCTTTTAGGTTGACCCTAAGTACCACCAATAGAACTACTGAATTTACACCATATGCAAATAATTGAATTCTATTGATGGAAAAATAATTGCCTCTTTTATTATTGAAGCATCCATTGTATTTATATATTGTTCATAAACATTAAAATTTTAAAAAATAAGAGTTAAAAAACATCTTTCACAGAAACAATAATTATATCATACTAGCAAGCAAAGAACCTTCAAATTATTAATGACACCATTTCACATAGATGCAAATAATGGACATTTAACACGTGCCTCAATCTTAATAGAATATAAATTTTTGAATGATTGCTTTCATGTAAATGTACTCCATGAAAAAGATTAGATTATGGGAGGGGGATAGTGAATCGCATCATGGAGATGGTGTAGTTATTTTAAAGGTTTATTCTCAAACAACAACCTATATCTAAAAGATCAGATTAGGGGAGAGGATAGTGAATCGCATCATGGAGATGGTGTAGTTATTTTAAATGTATATTCTCAAACAACAACGTAGGTCTAAAAGATCAGATTAGGAGAGGGGATAGTGAATCGCATCATGGAATTGGTGTAGTTATTTTAAATGTTTTTTCTCAAAGAACAACGTATCTAAAAAATTAGAGATAGTGAATCGCATGAAAGACCTTGTAGTTATTTTAAACATATGTGCATATATTTGAAAGCTGAAAGTAAAAGTAAAAACGATAGGAGAAATAAAGAGAGCTGATGGTAGAGGTATTTTTTAATTTATTTACTGTTGCTGTCGAACTTGCAGAACACTTCAGCAAGCTCGCGGTATTGCACAGCTGAAGCCATTCTCACGCCTGAAGGTGAAGGCAAATTATAGGATAATACTACACGAAAAACTAGACGAAGATCAGTGGAGCTGGTGTGGAGGAGTGAAGCCAAGGTCATCATTATATAGGGCTCTTTCAGTTTTGGATGACAGCGCACCAATTTCTGGGATGCTTTACGCAATTATTTTGTACCCACGAACGCTGATGTACAAAGATGCCAAGAGTAGAAAATGTAATTTGATGTGCCAGATTCTGTAGGAAACGTTTGATGTGACAAGATGCTGTGTGGAAATAAATGGAATGTTAATGTTTGATAAAGGAGGGAATTTTTGCTCCTTTTTGGAATTACATGGACTTACGGTTGGATTTGCAGTGAATTGCAATAAAACCAAGAAAAGCGTCACCAGCTATATTTTATTTTTGTTCTAAAAAAATAAACCAACAAACTTAAACTTAAACCTAAGCCTCACCCCTCCCGGCGTTCTTCCGAGTGTGGCGTGGAATGGAAGACACAGCAGACAGCAAGAACGCCGAGGCGAGGTTGCATGGACCCGAATATTTACAATAAAATACCATTAGAATATTTATTTATTATCAACAGCCCATATCAACATCAATAGCTTTATTGGATACTCCACCCTCCATCCTGTGGTGAACAATAAAAAAATAAAAAATGCTGAATAAAGAGGCGGAATTGGGTATATCTAATTTAAAATATTATAATAAAATACAAATTTACTAGAATATTTATTATCAACCAATCATATCAACTTCAATACTTTTTGTGACATATCCAATAGAATATGATTATTAAGTTTAATTGGAATGAAACATTTTCGAAATTTAATTAATTGGAGATTTTGGTTAATTTTAATTGAGTTTACATTTTAATTAAGATTTCTAGTCCGCTAGATTATGATGTGTATTTTTTAAATTTTTTTTATAGTGTCATTAAAGTTTATTTTTAACATCATAGTTTAAAGGAAGCTTTTTTGTTATTCAAATAAAAAAGGTTTTGTAATTATAGAAGTAATATTTGTGATGCAGAAAATATGAGAATATTACAATGCTTTACTCTGCCAGGTCAACATGTACACTATCTCTAATTCTAGCGCTTCCTAGATAAGCCTAGGCCAATACCTAATAAATTTTGGCTTGCCCAAAGTCCCTCTTTTCCTTACAAATTAGGCCATATTAATTAGGGAAATTCCTCATCCACAGAAATAGGGGTCCCATAAGTTGTCAAACTCACCCACAAATCACACCCAAGACCTTTTCACCACGAAATGCCTTAACAACACACCCTACACATAGTTTTATGCATGTGTTTTATATATTTATCATAAACATAACTATACGAAAAATGAAATTTTAATACACAAACAATGTTTCGGTGTACACTCAATGTACTCAGATACTTTTATATGAACAAAATAATATATTTTAAAAAGTGAGCATTATTAAAAGAACTCATAGAGTTTTGAAAACATCTATTAACATGTGATACATATTTACTACAAATACCAAACATATAAATAAGGGACATAAGAATAACCTCAAAAAACACATTATAAGGGACATACACATATATTTTTAAATAGTAAATATTGTTAAGAAAATTAATGCGTTTCTAAAAAATATATTAACATCTTATGCAAATTAATGTAAATACAAACACATAATTAAATTTCAAACAATAAATAATGTTTAGTTATATATTTAAAATATCATTTTATTTTTTTCCTTATTTTTATTTTATTTTATTTTTAAAGGAAAGAAATTAAAGCTTTCCCTCTTAGCCCAAGGGCAAAAGAGTGCTAAGGGCTAGAGTGAGGTTGCTCGCTAACCCACAAATATACTCATAGATTGTTGACCAACCCTAAAGTATACTCACTTAAGAGTTCACAAGACATGAAGCCAATACAACAATTTTCATAAGCACAAAGCCATTACAACAATGCTCATCATGTCACTAGTGGGGATTTGAACTAAGGCGAAGAAGATAACAACCATTTTGTGCATCCCACTAGAAATAACCCCAATTGACTCATCATACAAAATTGATAATAAACATTGCAAAAAATAATTACAAACAAATGCCTACTCACATACTACAAACATATAAAGATGTAACTAGTAAACAATAAACATCTTAAAAACATCTTCACACATTTTTAAGGTAACTATTAACATGTTACATACATTCATTTTATACATGTACATGAGAAAAAAACAAGTGTCATATCAACCCCTAAAGTTAAAACAAGTTCCAATTGAATTGAGGAGAAGACCTTTAGTGGCTCGTTCTATAAGTGGTGGGCTTGATACATTGGAGTACTAGCCCGCTCGATATTTTGTTGTCTTTGTTGAAACATGCTCGAGATGAGCATTGGTGAGTCTTTATGGAGCCATATTTCCAATCCCTTCACCATTATGTACCATATTAGATGCATAGAGGAGTTGTGTTGATCCAAGATTTCCTAGAGAAATGCTTCTAGATAGATCCAATAAAGATAGACCAATGCATATCTTTTAAATCGTCATTTCCTAAGATGTGAATGGTTATATGATAGAGGAAAATGATGTTATTATGGATTTAGTCCTTAAGAAATAATCTAAATTTTGAGAATCATTAGATTTTTGGTCTTCTCATGTTACCCCATTTCTCCACTCCATTCAACATCTCAAGACCAACAAGGAAAAAACAATACAAGGGTGAATAGGTCAATTAAGCAATACCCTATACTATGTGAGAGCATGCATGCGAGGGATGCATAAGTAATAAGGATTACCCAATTTAAGAAATATGTTAACATAGTATTAAATATAAAGATCTATTGTCGGTGCACTTTTCCCTAATTAATTATTAATATCCATAAATGTTGGGACATCTTTTGGTACTAATTACATCATGGATCACAAAAGCCTAAATTCAAATAATCTCCATAAATATTAATATTGTATTAGCTACCAAAAAAAACTTGATAAACAAAGATACCAATTACATCTAAATAAAATAAGCTTTTACTTTTACACACTATTAGTTCAACAGTTTCATATAACTTCCATTGTGACTTCACCTACCAAGAACTATCCCAACCCAGATCTAGCAAAGGGGTTACGACAATAATTACTTTCATGTTTACTATTGAAACCTACTTCCATGTTGACTATTGAAACCTATTGTTATTGTAATGGCCATAATGTAAAAACAATGTGTCACAATAGCTTGTATATATGGATACATACCCTAGTAAGAACCAAAAAACCATCTCGATGACATAATAATAAGAAATGGAATTCTAACAAGTTTTTTTAAGCTAGTGGGAAAAAATCACATTGCAATTTCATATATAATAATGGAGTTTAACAAGTTTTTTTTCTTTTTTCAAAATCACATTGCAATTCCATATATAATTACAAGACAAACACAAGGCTAAGAACAACATGGTAAATACTAAATAGACAAACATATTTGAGAATCTAAAACATATTACGAATGATTTGTGGATACAATGACTCACCGCCACACTAACATGATGTCCCAGAATACAACAAAGCCAAAAAAATACTGCTTATGCATTGACCAATTGATAATCCGAGTGCATCAGATTTACTGGTGGCATTTGTTCATGGTTAATACGTGACCTTACAATCCACATAGTCCTTTGGATTCTTTGGCTATTGATCTATTGAAATGCTTGGTTTGCAATATTTTTCGAAGCTTGGTTTGCAATATTTTTCGGAGATATGATCCGTGGAAGTTAGAGATTTTTTGCGGGCTCCGAATTTAACCTAAACATGTCATCGTGGAATTTGTGCTATAAATTTTTTTCTACGAAGTTTCGGAAGCTGAAATTTTTAGAGAGCGAAGCCGAAATCTTGAGGAACATCATTTCGCAAAAATTTTCAGAGCTTGGTTCACAATATTGTCGGAGATATGATCTGTGGAAGTTAGGTCTTTTTAGGCTCCCGAATTTCATCTCAAAGAGGTTATCGTGGGAAAATATTCATAACTCTCTCTCTAAGCATCGGATTGGAATGTCAGTAAAAAGTGGCCGCAAGTACACGGACTGTAGTTTCTTGTCTATCAATTTCAGAGCCAAATGATGAAACAATGACATGGGGCAAGTCGTACAAGTTCTCTCTACTGAACGAGTCCATAATCTGGTCATTGTGGGAGATTGGACGTAACTTTGCCTTGAAGAATACAAATCAAGTCAGACCTGTGAAATTTGAAAGAAGCTTCAGAGGGATACTACAAGGCTGAATTTTAGATATTGAGAATCTGCAATTACAGAGATAATTCAATTTCAATATAGAGCTCCTCAAAAGCAAGTAAAAGGTGTGTATTTTTTTTCCTGAACTGCATAAGTTTTGTGAATTGATTCCAAGGGAATATTATAGAATATATATCAGTATTAGATTCTAAAATGGCCCCTAAAAATAATTCAACACCCATTAAGCCTTTAGAAGGCTCTACTATGACTCATGAAGACGAAGAATGGCAACATGACATATCAAATTTACAAGAGCAAGTGCAACAAATTTCGCTCTCGCAAAGAGCAACAAAAAAATGACATGGAAGTTTTGAAGAAAGGCGTGGAAACTAAAATGGATGGTTTGAAGAAAGACGTGGACTCTAATATGGATGGTTTGAAGAATGCAATGGAAGCTAAGATAGATGGCATGGAAGTTGGCATGGAATCTAAGATTGATGACATGGAAGCTAAGATCGATGAAAAAATAGAAAACATGAAGAATGATCTAAAAGCAGACATGGAAGGTTTGACAAAGTTGATACAACAAATGTTTCCTAATGGTGAAAATATAGTAGAGGGAAACTCATGATGAGAACAAAATAAAGGTTAATCGTGATTTCATAAACTCTAATGTTGGCGGGAAGAACCACCATATTCCAAAAAATGGATATGAGGAAGTTTGATGGAAAGGATCTTGTAACATGGATACTACAGATGGAGCAATATTTTGATTTCAATAATGTGCAAAACACACAAAAGGTACACATTGAAACTTTACATTTAGAACAAAATACATTTGTATGGTATCGATGGCTTTCCTCCCATAAAAAAAATTCACTTGGTCAATTTTTATCGAGGAAATGATAGCACATTATGAGGATACAAAGAGAAACACCTTCTTTATCCAATTGATAAATCTCAAACAAAAGGGTTTAGTGGGGGCAACACATTGAGGACTTCCAAAAAATTGCATATAAGGGTAACTGATATTCCGGAGG
Organism: Pinus albicaulis; assembly: GCA_034641835.2. NCBI lineage: Eukaryota > Viridiplantae > Streptophyta > Pinopsida > Pinales > Pinaceae > Pinus > Pinus albicaulis. Next base: position 599,731,593 of record CM076569.1, on the reverse strand, counting down.
AACACATGTTTGATCTCTTCATAGGTACTTTAAAGGATAACATCCAACATGAAGTTTCGCGTTTTGGAACCTGATTCATTGGAGAAGGCATTCAAGTTGGCAAGAAAAATTGAATGTAAAATTATGGCAAAAAGGAAGCCTACCACTCACTTCTATAAAGAGGGAAGTGTTGCTACTCCTAGATTTCCACAACCTACAAGGTTGACACCACAACAATTGGAAGAAAAAAGAGCAAAAGGCTTTGCTATAATTGTGATATCAAATACACTAAAGGTCTTAAGTGTGCTGAGAAGAAATTTTACATAGATTGTGAAGAGGAAGAAGAAAATGAACAAGAAGATGATATACACCAAGAACCAACCCGAGAAGAGGAAATGAGTCCGACCATATCGTGTAATGCATTGGCAATAATTACCACTCCTCAAACTCTCAAGATAGAAGAACATATCAGGAAGAAAAATGTAATAGCGTTGATTGATTCGAGTAGTACCCATAATTTTATTCATTGTAAAGTAGCCAAGGAACTGAATTGTTTCCTATACCCAGCACCAGCATGTCAAGTGATGGTTGCAAATGGAGGAACTATAAATTGCTCTAGAAAATGCCATAACATCAAGCTAACCATGGGGGGAATATGTATTGAATAGTCCAATGCTTTCCATTCCTATGGGAGGTGCTGATGTTGTACTAGGAGTACAATGGTTACAATCTTTGGGGATGGTAGCTTTTTAGTTTTCAAGAACTTTTCTTGAAATTTTTTTTCGAAGGAAAGGAAGTCGAATTACGGGGTATTGCAGGGGAAGCCAGGGAAAGATAATAAGCTCTAATGTCATGACAAAGCTTCTAAAGAAAGAAACAACGGGGCGTAATTGCACAATTATGCTCACTAGAAGTTCCAACATCAAAATCATCTATTTCTGTAGATCTCCAAAAAGCCTTGGACAAACATTCCAAGGTTTTTGAAACTCACAAAGGGCTCCCACCTATTCGTGATCATGATCATGCTATTCATTTGATTCCAGGAAGTGTTCCTCCAAACATCAGAGCTTTATAGATATCCTTATGTCCAAAAGAGTGAAATTGAACGTATGATTGCGAGAAATGTTAGAGGCGGGTATAATTCAAAAGCTACATGGAAACCCAAGGGTTATTGTGAGCAACAGAGATCCCATTTTTTACTGGAAATTTTTGGACGGAGTTATTTTCTTGTTTGGGTACTCAATTAGCTCATAGCTCATCTTATCATCCTCAATCCGATGGTCAAACTGAGATAGTAAATAAATGTTTGGAAGGATATCTTCATTGTTTTGTATCTGATAAACAAACACAATGGGTCAAGTGGTTACCTTTCACTGAATGGTGGTATAACACTTCCTTCCATACTTTGCAGCAAAAATGACCCCATTTATGGCACTTTATGGATATCATCCACCATCCATCACATCATCTTTAAGAGAAAATTCGAAGGTTCAAGCGAGTGGAATATCACATCGAGCATCAACAAGAAGTTCTCCAACTCTTAAAGGATAACTTTGAAATTTGGCACAAAATCGAATGAAACAACAGGCAGATCAACATCGCAGCGAGAGAAATTTTGATGTAGGAGACTGGGTATTTTTACGGCTACAACCATATAAACAAATGTCCCTCAAGCAAGCTAAGAATGATAATAAATTATCGCCAAAGTACTATGGTCCTTATAAGGTGTTGCAAAACATTGGTGCTATGGCATACAAATTGGAGCTTCTCGCTTCTTCACGAGTGCATCCAATTTTTCCATGTTTCATGCTTAAAGAAGGTTATAGGTGAAAATCTTCCAATTCAAACAATATTTCCGAACTTGATGAGGAAGGAAAAATCATATTGGAACTTGAAGCGGTCACGAAAAACAAGAACTCGAAAGCTACGGAATCGATCAATTTCGGAGTATCTCATCAAGTGGAAGAACTTACCCACTGAAGATTCTACATGGGAGGATGAGAATTTTATACAGAAGCACCCAGAGCTACTCAAAGTGTTGAGGACAATACTTGTTTGAAGGAGGGGGGCATGTTAAGTCCCTATATTGATAGTGTAGTCCCTTATCATGTTAGTGTAGCCCCCCTTATTGTTATTGTTTGTACCCCTGTAAACCCCATATTGTTATTATTGTGCCCTTACATTATTATTGTTAGGTCGGCTAGGATTACATTGTGGCCCCACTAGGATTATATTGTGGCCCCATGGACTCCTATATATAGAAAGGAGGTTTTGATCATTTGTATCATCCAAGAATTGTTCATTCATGTAATGTATTGGAGGTTTTCCCCCTCGAAGTGGCTTATTTCTAAGGCGTTGATATCTCTTTTCTTCTCTTTTTGGAGTTGGTTTCACAACAAAAGTTCTGAGCAAAAAGACACAACTCGAGTCAAGTAGAACCATGACTAAGATCAGCGAGGAATGACGAGAACTACCTTAGCTATCCGGAATGAAGAGTTGGAAGACGAAAAATTTGCAAAGTAGAAAACATATCGAGCATAACGCAAATGAGTTGGGAGTGCGGTGCATAAGGTCGAGTAGTTACCCTAAACCCTCCCGATGAATTCCCCACCATCGTATATAGGGTTCTCCAAATCAACAGTGAGCACAAATATCCACAAATAATTAGTACGTGACAGTATTTCTGACCATTCACATGGACAAGTAACTGAGAATCTCCATTAAACGTGAATTGAAAAATTATTAAATTACTCATTGAATATCGATTTCTGATTTATAAGTTGCATGTGTGAATGATCGCCAAATCCAAGTATGAAATATAAAGTTGATTCAAGTCATAATGTTATTCAACCAAAGGACCGTAGGAATTATTACCATGCAGATGCGAGTATAAAAAGAGTTACAAATCAAACTTAATGTACCACTCACATAATGACCTAAATATTGTATGTTATGATATACTAAATAGTGATATTGTAAACACCTTATTATAACAAATGAATTAATGTTTGGGTGCGAGTAATAGTAATAATATGGTAAGTGTTTGATAGTGGTGACAAGTGGTATCATAACGTGGTTACACTTTGGGAGCAGATGGGCTATTTAAATAACTTTGGTATTTCATTTTTTTTTAAATGTGCATAGTGATGCAGGAAGATTGTTGGTAAGTTCCAACGAGGAGAGGGTCATTCATCAAAATCCAAGAACTACGAGGGAATTCCATCCCTGTCTAATCCAAAAATGTGGGTACAATTGAGTTTGGACCAACACCAACAAACTAGTAGATTGTTGGAAGAACAACAACACGGACCAAGAGATTCTTTGATACGGTTCAACAACTCCGAGAAAATGATTTCGAGTACGAAGTGACAATGAAAGGTTGATGAGGGAGCAAGAGAGGAAACTTAAGAGTCTCTCGAATAAGCGTAGATCATCCTACAACACAACCTAGTCAAGAGAGGGACACCCACGAAGAAGGAGAGAAACAACGAAGTTAATGAAAATGTGGAAGGAAGTCGTACCCAGTGAAGTAACAAGAGTAGAACTTATAATGAAGCAGAATCTAGGGAATGTTTTCGGATTAGAAAAGAGCTGAAAAATCAGAAAGTAGAGCTACAAGGAGAGTTCAGGAAAATTAAACCTCCTACATTCGATGGAGAAGCTGAAAAAGTGGCGGAAGCATGGATAAATAATATGAAACAAAATATTTTCAAGTCTATGAATATAACAACAAAACTCAAGGCTCACTTGGATATTTATAAATTGTGGGAAAAAGATACATTATGGTGGGAAGAGGTGAAAAAAATGTGTGGGGAATTGAAGACCAAGAATGTGACTCTCGATGAGTTCCCTGTAGTATTTTAAGGACAAGTATCTAACATGAGCGATTTTATGATGAAAAATCTCAAGAGTTTCAGGAATTAAGGTTGGGTCAAATCATGTCTATGGATGAGTTCATCACTAAATTTACCTCTTTGTTAAGATACATACCATATTTGAGAGATGAAAAAGAAAAAAGTACAATGATTCTTGAGTAGCTTTGCCTTCTCACATGAAGGATAGGATTGAATTTGTGAACCCAAATACTACGAATGAGGTGATTCGAAAAGCATGAATGTGCTTTATCAGCGATCCAAGGAAAAAGGTGAAGTTGGTAGAAGTTGGCCACCAAAGAAAGGGTAGAAAGGTCCCTCGAATTTTAAAAAATAACGAGACCAAGAAATTATAAAAATGTCGCGAGAAATCCAGAAAAATAAAAATTTTTTGGGAAAAACCAACAAAATCCCAAATGGTCGGTTGATGAACGACCTACTGAAGTATCCAACGAGCCAGAACTTGGACAGATCCCTGAAACCACCGATACAATGTTGGGGATGCGGTGAGAGTACATTACTTTAAGAATTTACCCTCATCGATGGAAGAAATGAAGTTACAAACCAATCTGCAAGAGGAATCTCTGGTAGGGCATGTTGCACGAAACATACCAGAGGATCATTGTTGCACTATAAGATCGCCAAGTGGATTTCAAAGCCAACAATGATAGCACTGGAAGGTAAGTTATATTCCCAACTGTTTCCATTTTGGTTAATCATGGTGCAGTTTAAGTTATAGAAATCCCCAAGTAGTTGAAAACTGTAAACTGCAAATCCAAAGATTTAAAATTCCCTGGTTGGTACAATTGGCTACTAGAGCAAGGAAAAGAGTTAATGCTAAAATCTCAAATTGTATCATGGAAATAGGAAGACAACATATAATTTTTTTAATTGAATATTTATACCTTTGGGCTCCTATGATACATTTTGGGAATGATGTGATTAGAAAGACATTGGTCCCTTTGGTAGATTGCAAGGAGAAAATTATCCATTTTAAGGCAGAAGATGGTACACGTCAAGAATTTCAAGGAATTAAGAAACCACTTCAATTGTGCCCCATCATTGCAACCCTATTGGGTAAATACATTAGAAAGGGGTGTCAACTTTATGCTATTCAGGGTGGGGTTTACTAGCTCCAAAGACAAGACCCTTATGTTTGAAAATATTCCCAGTTTTCGAGGATTTTATGGACGCGTTTTCCTAAAAATATTCTAGGATTACCCCCAAAATGAGATATTGATTTTACTATAGAGTTACTACCGAGCAGTTCTGTGTCACAAGCACCATACATAATGAGTGTGCTCGAGTTAACATAATTAAAAAATGTAGCTCGAAAAATTATTGGACAAAGGGTATATTCGACCAAGTGTGTCCCCTTGGGGAAAACCAATGTTGTTCATTAAAAAATAAAGATGATACGATGTAGATGTTCATGGATGCTGACAGATTAATAAGTCGGTACCTACAAATACCCATTTCCATGTATAGACGATCTTTTTTATCGAGTAAAAGGAGCAACGATATTTTCAAATATTGACTGAGTTTTGGGTATCACCAGATATGGATTAAGGGTGAGGACATATCCAAAACAACCTTTCGTACCAGTACTGGACATTATGAATTTGTGGTGTTACCATTCATATTAACTAATGCACCAACAATTTTCATGAGTCCGATGCATGGTATCTTTCACCAATTTTTTGGATAAATTTGTTTTAATCTTCATTAATGATATATTGATCTATTCTAAAAATATTGAAAGAACACAAAGAACATCTATGCTTGGTGTAGAAAAATGTTGTGGGAACATCAACTCTACGCAGAGTTTAGCAAATGTGATTTTTACAAAGAACAGATCCAATATTTGGGTCATGTAATATCAACTCACTACTACATTTGGTGGAAATTCCAACACTTGGTTGAAGCGCTTTGACCAAATGTCGGAAATTTCTAATTTTTTTCCATCACTTTGAAACCATGTCGCTATATCGACGTTTATAGAAAGGTGTCGCAATCTGAGCACTTGAAAAGTGTCTCATTGCGACGTTTGGAAGAGCGTCGCACTTGCTTGTTCTATTAGCAGCATCCTTATTACGACGACTACAAGTGCGACACAATGTCTAAGTGTCGTAATTGCGACGTTTGGAGGCCTTCGTTGCAATAGCGACGCCTTTTCCTTCGTCGGTATAACGACGCTTATATGCGCGCTAAAATACAAAAACGAAGCATATGCACGCTACATAAAAATGATTTTATTGTTTCATATCCGTCAGCAATGGCTTTATATTATGGTATCACGCGCGCATCCACCTGGCCTCTTGTGAAAACGGCATTAGCCCCTCGGCTCTTGCGAGAACATAATTTTCCTACGGCATTCACCCTCGGCGTTGGCCTGGCTCTTGCGGAAACGAATTTGCCCTCGGCATTCGCCCTCGGTGTTCGCCCTCGGCTCTTCCCAGAACAGAATTTTCCCTCGGCATTAGCCCTCGGCGTTCGCCCTCGGCTCTTGCGGAAACTGACATTCACCCTCGGCTCTTGCAAAATGGTAAGTTCTTCTGGGCCTTCCTCCATAGTGACTGGGGTTGACTCTATTTGGGTTTTTGGTCAATTCCATTGGATTGTGTTAGGCTGTAGTGTTCTCTCTAGATTTTAAGAATCGAGTTCAATACCCTCTATTATCTTCATCACCCAATACAAAGATTTAATTTTTTCCCAAAGAAATGCTTATTAATTTAGCGACCATTATTTCTATGCTTTAAAACCCTACATTTTAAATGAAAACAAGCATTGCATTTCAAGTACAAAAATCTATTAGTGTTCAAATGTACATGTGTGCTACATTAACGTACGATATCACGCGCATTCGCCCTCTCCCGGCTCAGCAGAACAACATTCACCCTCGACGTGGCCCTCGGCATTCTCCACAGGCTCTTGCGAAACAACGTGGCCTCGAGCTCTTGCGAGAACAACATTAGCCCCTCAGCTCTTGCGAAACAACATTCGCCCTCAACTCTTGCGAGAACAGCATTAGCCCCTCAGCTCTTGCGAAATGGTAAGTTCTTGCTGAGGCCTTCCTCCTATAGAGGAGTTGACCCTACGACCTAACCAAATAGCTCCACTTGAGAAAAGTACCCTTGTCTGAAATTTGGATATACTACGAGCAAACAATTGTAGTTATCATTAGGTGCTCCAATATATTAATATACTTTTACATTGAGCTGAAGATAGGGAAACAAGCAAATGCTAGCCATCATATGATAACTTTGACACAAGTTTGAAGTGATATACTTGAAAAAATAACTCATCGAATGATATTTATAATCATTTTAGTTATTGAGTTAAACACAATGTCGAGAATCAAGATTCAATACCTCGTATCTTCATCACCCATTAGGAGTTAGAATTTTTCCAAAACGCTTATTAAATTGGCATCCATTATTTCTCCACAGCACAAAACCCTACACATTTAAATGAAAACAAACATTGCATTTCAACTACAAAAATATATTAGTGTTCAAGTGTACATGTGTGCATCACTTGTAGACCCTTTTCCACTTTCACATTATCCAAGAATGTGTACGGTATAGTTCATATTTTTTTAGCAGTTTAGATTATCTTGAAAAGGAAAGGTAGTCTTTCCCATGGAAAAGAAGGTTTCCTTTTTACTACTGGAAATGGTACAAAAAAGTTCCATTTATACCCAAAACTCTAGGCTTAGGGGGCCAGTAAAGGCCATGTCCTCAATGGACATCATTTGGCCTTTAGAAAATGGACATTGCTGCAGTGTTGTTTCTTATATTACTGACATGATAGTTTCTTAGGCCATTTCTTGTTTCTTGAGATGAAAAAGCAACCAAAGAAATCGTGAAGATCCTTTTAAGAAATAAATGACCATTTCATCGATCCTTATCTCAACTATTTTTATTTTTATTCGGTGGTTGCTTGCTTTGAGAGAAATTTGACACTTTTATAAGGAATATAACATAAAAACACAAAATGGGAAAGGAGTGATGATGTAGATGACCTTTGATTGTTGTCGATTAAGGGTGTTGATAATACCACGATGCATGTTTACGTTACTACAAAGCTAGATTCCTTCTGGAGTTAGGGCACGAGTATTGAATCAAAGTTGTAGTTTCTAACTTCTTGTATTGGTTCATCAATCTTGAAATTGGGACATTGCATGTCTTCATTGCTTCATGTTTGAATAATTTGCATCATATTGTACTGATAGGAAATTAGGAATTATGATTATTATTACTTTATGGATCTGTTAAGTTACTTTTAAGTTTGCATGGTTTAGTGTGAAATTATTCTAGTCCCCAAACACATATAATCAAGGAATTATAAAGTGATTTTCAAACATTAAATATCAACAAAATCGTTTAAATGATATTGAAAGGAAAAAGGTGATGGAAGATAGAAAGTGCCTTACTTAAATTCTCTAAGGATTTTTCAATAGTTGCTCCAAAAGCTTCACTTCAAGGCCCTTCAAGATCGTCTCCAACAATGCTATACCATCGGCTTCAACAATGTTGCTCAAAAATGTCCTCAAGGTCTTCACAACAAGTTTACTAGAAGTTGCTCCAGCAATATATTCAATAAGGTCTTCACTTTGTCAACTCGTCTCTTGTTTGGGTGCCTTAATGTGCGATGACATGTTTCGGAGTGAATTCAATGCAAGGCATATTTGAAACTCTAACTTTGTCGTCGGTGTCTTATTAGAAATTATTTCGAGTTTTTCATTTTGTTTTTAAGTTAGATATTGTTTTCAAGTTTTTACATTTATAATTTTATTGCAATGTGTGAGCGATGAGACGGTGTAGGAACAACCGGACACGGGATGATCGGGAAAGAGAGGCCGGCGGAGGAACATGTAAAGTGCCGGCATTTCTCCTCTTCGGAGTATTTTAGTTATCTACATAATTGAAATAATATTAATTTTGTTCAAATATGCGAGACACCTAGCCATGAGTGCCTTTGATGATTCCCTCTTTGAGGAAGAGCTTTCTTCATCCCTATGTCAGTGTTCTTGTTGCCGAAAAAGAGCACACGAAATGCAAAGTCGAATTTAATACTTTGATAGATGCGGCTCAAACACAAACGAAGAGAAGATAAAACAACTTATGAGCCAACTAGAGAGATATCGGGTAATCATAAAAATTCGAAAAGGATATTTTTTTGTTACGCATGAGATGAATTGTGATAGTTTGATTTTTAATTTTTACATTGACTAAACTAACAAAAAGTTCTTTTGTATGTAGCGTTTTACGGCACTTGCTAAATCCGGTATTGGTGGTAGTGGGACACAAGGGAAAGAGATTGCCCAACAACCCTCTTGTACACCTTCTACTCCTTTAGGTGCCGAAGCAAGAAACACACACCTGCCACATGGCAGACACCCGACCAAGCTGGCGAACGTGTTGGCAATGATGAGGCGATATGGCCAACTACATTTATTGCGTTTTCCTGAGCTACCGTGTCGGCTCCACGGGGACCATTAATGGCACGTTGTTGGTGAACAATGAAGGTGTCCCTATAAAGCATGTACAACTCCAGGTAAATTTTAATATTTTAACTATTTCATTTACTTTATCTAAAACATATTTATCACGATTTTTATATTTTTAAATTAATGATAATATCTTCTTCTTTTTTATGTGTAGGAAACAATGAGTTCTACATGTATCGCGGAGAGCCATGCGTTGGTAATTTTTTGGCCCAACCATACGCACGGGGTGGAATTCCCGAGTTCCAACTCGAAAAAAGAACTTCTAGATTATCTAGAAACCCTTTTTCCCGGGGTCGGCATATTTGTGAACGAGCGGTGGCTCGGGTTCTTGGAAAATATTTGAAATATACCGGGGACACCTATAGGACGCAATTGCAATTTAACCCTAGATATGAGCGTCCTCTCACGGTTCCGGAGAGTGAGTGGAGAGCACTCATCCATGACGGAAAAAGAGAAAATGGCAAAGAAAAGAAGGAAAAAATACCAAGCTTGGACCCATAAGGTAAATTACAACTTTAATTCAATAGCTTTAATTTTCTCTCAATGTCTAAAATAAAAGTGTGCTACGTCATATACGACTTTAATATTTTGATGCTAGGGTTGCTGACACCTGCAAAGGAAACCAAAGCTAGGATTGAAAAAAGGGCCATCTGCGAAGCTAGGCCGGGCGGCTACTTGAAATTGACGCAAAGGTTATAATTAAGTAGCTAAACATCTTATAATTAATTGTATCGCCTTCCAACGTTTTTGTAATCCTATCAAATATGATTAAAAATACACGAGACATATGTAATGTAGGGTGATGACTTCGAACGAGAAAAGAAAATGGAGGAAGATAAAAATATCGCTTTCCATTTCGGCTATCAAGCCGTAGTTGAACGTCGCATAAGCTTGGGGCGAGTCCCAAGATCCGGAATGCACGATAAGGTAAAACATTAACCTTTCAATATGTTTGTTTTCATCCATAAATTTAATGTCTAACAACTTTGTTCAAATCGGGGGAGACAACACTCTACAAAGCGAGCGCAAATAACCCGGGTTTAGAGCCAAATGTAGATGATCCTCACGTGCAGACCTAATCATTGTAGTGGGGACCGGGCCGACAATGCTACTATCAGTGAGGGCCGTGACGGTAATTAATTTCCACTTATAATTTTTTTCTAATTATACCTTGATGGTTGTCCTTATAATGTTTTTTGTTTAAATGGGCAGAGAATGTTTCCCTTGAGGATCTTACCACCCGAGAGGGGAAGATAGGGCAACGATCCCAACGGCGACAAGCCGGTGCACCAGGGTAAATAATCTCATTGCAATATTAATATTACCGAACTAGTTCGATGATATTTAAAAAATGACGATTAAAATTTAATATTATCGTTTTTGTAGAGCGATGCTCCGTCACTCGATGAGACCCGGACATCGTGACTACGCAACTAGGTCACCGCCAGGCAAGCTGGTGCACCGAGTAAAATAATCTCATTGCAATTTTTTTATTAATATTTCTTGAACTAGTTCAATGATATTTAAAAAGCGACGATGTAAAATTTAATATTATCTGTTTTTTGTAGGCGATGCCTCGTCATTGGATGAGACCGGACATCGTGACTATGCGAAGCCTAGGTGGCCTAGGCAAATGGTTCACTGAGGTAAATAATCTCATTGCAATTTTTTTTATTAATATTACCGAACTAGTTCAATGATATTTAAAAGCCGACAATTAAAATTTAATATTATGCGTTTTTGTAGGCGATGCCCCATCACTAGATGAGACCCGAGACATCGTGACTACACTGACTAGGTCGTAGCGCATGGTGCACCGAGTAAATAATCTCATTGCAATTTTTTTATTAATATTTACCGGAACTAGTTCAATGATATTTAAAAGCGGCAATTAAAATTTAATATTATCGTTGTTTTGTAGGCGATGCCCCATCAACTGGATGAGACCAAACATCGAGACTACGCAACTAGGTCGGCGGCGACAAGCGGTGCACCGGGTAAATAATCTCATTGCAATTTTCTTTTATTAATATTACCAAACTAGTTCAATGATATTTAAAAACTGACAATTAAAATTTAATATTATACTGTTTTTTGTAGGCGATGCCACATCCTTTCGGGATGAGACCGGACATCGTGACTACGCAACTAGGTCGGCGAGTGCGGGTCGAAAGGCACAAAACGGGAGGGCGAGCATGATGATATTGATGATGTAATTAGGAGCTTTAAAAATAGGAAGAAGAAAAAAGAAAATTCGATAATGTAAAATATTGTATTATTATAAGACAAACGTTACCAATGACCATACTTGGAACATTTTTTGCGTTATATAAAAAACTCATTTATCATACTATTTTTATGTCAAGCATTAATTGCAATGTTTCCTTAGCGTACTTTCGTTGAATTTTTTTTATTAGTTATTGAATATTTTTTTATGCTCATGAAAGTAAAAAAATGAAATATAGATTGGAGTATTAGGGGAATTGAGAGTGATGTGAGAGGGACCATAAGAGCTTCCACCTTCACGTGGTTGGCCCTATTTAGTAGAGAATAATTTATTGGAGCGATTTAATCTTGGAGCAAACCACCTCGATCCGAGTGTAGCAACAAAAGTCCCTTTGTGACTTAGTTGCTACTCTTTCGAATACGTGGGAGGCTTGTTCCAGAGTTCATGCGACTCAATAAATTGTTCTTGAAATGAAGGAGCTTATTCGGGTATGATTTTGACATTTTCAACATATGTTCTAACATTATCATAAGAATGCATCTTAGAGTAAAAATACTACATCGATTACTTGTATTTATTGTATAGATAATGATGGATTTTAATTGACGGCGGTGCGGGTACTAATCCTCTTGCATCATGAGCAATACAACTTGTCAACCCGAGGTCATGTCCAGGATATTTTTTCTTGTGCGCTTGACCGGGTTAAGTAATGTCACATGTTTGTAAGTTCCTTTATAGTTCATAATTCAATATTAAGCTTGTTCATGATTATTATCTAGGTTTTTTGTATGTGTTTTTTCATCTATTTGATTGTAAGCAACTCTGCATGTTTCTGTTGTTCACTATGATTTCTCCCATTACCACTCGGGATGAATCCAACTTTATTATTACATAGGTTACTTTATTGTTACTATGATTTCTCCATTTACGATTTGATAGGTTACATCATGTAAAGTTGTCAATCTCGGAGTTGGTGATGAGCTTTAGTTCTCGGTTGGGGCTTCCGATATTTTCTCCCTCATGTCATTCTTGCATCACCTCGTTGTTTGAGCATGCCAATTTTCTACACTTGTACCAATTGGCACATGTCAATCCACTGAGTGGTGCCACATTACCTATTTTCGGTGAGAGTTTAGGGTTTCTCTAACATAGCTTGAAATCCGATTCGGTGCCTCCTGAATATTGTCACATAATACTCATGGTTTGGATTGATGAGCATGTTCGAATGGTTGGTTGATTCATATGAACCACCCATATAGTCATCTTGAGATATTTCGGAAGTTTTCTCGGGTTTCCTTTTTCCACCGTTTCTAGTGGGTGGGATGGTGTGGAGTGATCCATCAATCTTGGTGCTCTTGTATTAGGGAATTTGTTTTTAGGGATATAAAGGAAAATTTGATGTAGATATCCCATTGGATGCATTCATAGATGGGCACGAGAGGTCTAGAATTTAAATTAAAAATATGCAACCTCTAGCATGGCAACTTTGAGAGAGTCTGCGAGACAACTGGTTAAAGATTGTTTTTGTGGTGGCCTTAATATAGCAATTGATTTCTTTCTATTATCTTAATGCAAATATATAGTCCGGTCTCATTAAAATGAGGATTTTGGTTGTATTTCTCTTTGGTTGTTTCTCTCTTAATGCTCAAGTTGCCAAAAGTTGCGATAGTTGTTTAGTTTTCTGTTACATCTTAAAAGTGGTTTTTAGCAATGGGAGTCATGTTTTTTAAGGTTCATACTAATATGAAGATCTTGTAATTATATATTCAGCATAAGAGAAGATGGCCTCTCGCTTTGGGCGGTGTGACAACAATTGCCACATCTACCTCATTGGGTAACAATGGAAAGGGAAAGAAGTTGGGTGCAATGTTTGATAATTATGGCGAGACAATTGTCTTCTCTTTCGGATTTTTTCACCCATTTCCTTTAATCGCTCAAGCGAAGAGGGACTACGAGATTACGCGATAGAGAGAGGAGGTAGTTAATACAAGAGCTATGGAAAAGGAGTTGTACTTCAACAAGGATGGCTCGGTGACAAAAAATTGCGAGTCGAGAGAAAAAATTATGTTTAAAGGAAGGTCCACTGCACGTGAAACTTCATTACGGTGGATCTTTCCTTGTCCACTTATATTCGATTTTAATGTGTTATTTTAATTTTTCATGGAGGGTTGTTATTTTAGATGTGTGCTCTAGTTTTCTTTTTAACGTTGTATTATTTCCCCCTCTTAAATGTCTTAGATTTGGTAGGCATAATTTGAAAACTCAAAGGTGAAAGGAAACATATTTGTTACCCAATGGTCTAAAAGGAAAGGGTTATGGTGAGTCAAATTTTATTGTTATTGACGGTGTAATGAAATGTATCTCAATGCTATGGTTTTTTCCTTTTTATTGGTTGAATTAGAGGACCCGGTTGAAAATATTGAGGCCAAGTAGAAGTAGGTTTTCCTTTTCGATGGTTTGGTGTATCTAATTGAATTAGTTGCCTAAGGTATTTTTGGTTGCAAACTCCTTTTCATTTTTCATACGAGTATTGGCCTTGTGGAATACATTTGATTGTGTGGTCTTGTTAGATCTACAACATTTGTAGGTGTTTAGTCTTATGGCCGAGGTGCACTTTATTATGGAAATAGTTGATGCAATATTGTCATTTAATCCCTTTCTTTGCTGAGGTAGCATGTTAGAGAAGTTTCTTGTGAAACATTTGGTATTGAAAATGACACTTGATCCTATACAGACATCATGCACTTGACTTCAAAATTCATATTCAAAGTGTTCGGGAAAATTCTTGCAAAATTTCAAATATTTATGTTGTTTTAAACCATTATCTTTTTCATGTATTGGATGCTAAAAATGTGAAAAAAGACTTTGGTATGAAACCAAGATGGTGAATAATTTCGGCAAAACAACCACTTCCAAGACATGATTTAGAAGTAGAACATATGTACTTATGTAGCATAGAAAGATATCCTTGATGCATTGTCAATGTTTGGCTAGGGTTATTTTTGGAGAAAATAACTCCTTATTCCTAGAATAGTGATCTTCAATACAAGTAAATGCCCGGAGAAGAGAGATCATCGTGTGGCCGCAACAAAACTGAAATTGGACCCCTAAGGAGAGATTTGCTTGTGTCTACAATCGCTCACGTCGGCATTTTCCCCTAGTTGCCCCGTTCTTTTCCTCCGACCTAGGTCTTCATTGACTTCTTCTTTCTTCGGGTTTATTTATCAAATTCGTAGAATTTGATAAATAAATACCATCCACAATGGTTGGACTTTAATTTATATTCCCGACTTTATATTATCTCCAAGCCTTATAACCAATGTTTAACTTTCAACACTTTGTATTTATACTCCACGTTTCTTTTTAAATAAATAACTTGTAATGAACTTTCGACTCTATATTTCACCACCCCGGCCTTCTGACAATCACGCTCCAGGACTTATGCTAATTATCCGCCAATCGTTTAATTAAATTTCATTATACTCCGGCCCCACCTATATATATCAATAACCAATCAAACACTTTCATCATCGTACCTGGCTATCCCTCGCACAGCAGTTAGTACCTCCGGGCAAAGTTCAACGTGCGACCAAAGTCACGTGGCCCGCTCTCCCGAAATCAACGACTCTTGGCAATTTCGCTCGGCTTTCAACGTCGGGCATTCAGCGTGCGATAGTGCGGGTTAAACGGTGGTTTCTGGGAGTCACCGTCACGTGTCGCATTTCCCTATGGAATCACTCGCGAATAGGAAATACGCCTGCTTCGCAAAGACGGTGCGATATGGGCAACCCACTTTTGTGATTCCGCTCGTGGTTTTGGTCTGGGGCTTGACCATGGGTGCAAGTCTGGTTTCACTATCCTTTTGTTTGTTAACTCATTTCCAATCCTCGGGTCGGGTTACGAAAGCACAACAATCTTGTCTCTTTATTAAGCGGGATTTTTATATTTGAACGAGTGTTCACGACCCGGTTCTCTTGAGTCAGAGCCCCTCAGGACTTCAAACGGCGATAAACCATAATTAAAACCAAATTCGCATTCCAAAATAGCCGCGACGTCGACGATTTTGTGGCGCGAAAACCAAATAATTCCGCCTAATATTTTTTTCGGGTCGAAGTTGGCTAGCGTACGGAGGAGAGTTGTGACACGAATTTCTTATCAAATTCGCCTAATCTTTCGGGTCATTTTCATTGTTCCCCGCCACCCTTTTGACTTTGTAAATAAAACAAATTGTGTCGTGTCATTTTCATTGTTCTGTGCACTAGCTCGATCTTCCATGCAAATAAAATTCAAAAAGCCAACATTGTAACAGCGTACCGTTACCTTCTTTGAAGAGGTGAAGGCTGAGTATTTGAGGGTTCTTCTGTCATAACCGATTTACTGTTTAAAGCACGTTTCATTTTCCCGTAAACAAGTATTTATTCCAATTCCCACGCTAAACTACGTCAAAAAATCCTGGTTTTTAGCTTTAATTACGCACTAAAGGTGCGAAAGAAGTTCGGTTGGTCTTTTTCGTTCCCCGGAGGCGCAATTATATTCCCAAAAGCTGGTAATTTGTGCCCTTTTCCACAAAAACCCCGAAATTCCATTTACGGAATCCACAAGAATCGAAATGGAAGTTCTATAACTACGAATTTCGTGCCCATCAATGCCCCTCACAAGGACTTGGATTATTTGCCTTTCGGCGATATGGATTTTCAAATTAAGGACTTGCGTCTCGGTGAGAATCCTCTTCGAATATTTTTTCCCTTGCGGAGACAATTATTTGAATGGTTCGACATCTTTGGACTTTGGGAATCAAATCTTCCTATGTACCTTCTCCCCTCGGTCCATAGTTTTCTGAGTTAATCCATTATTGCTACATAGTATGATCCCAACCAACGAGCAATTTTATCCCCAAGTCGAAATGTCCTTTTCCCAATATGGCTACTTTCAGTCCATAAATGAAATGCTACAATTCCAACACTAGTCGAGCTCTCACTCCCCTTTGTCCATGGTTGAATTACTTGAAAATCTACTAAGTTATCCCATGAAGAGTTAAACTAGCCTATGCCAAACCTTCATGTTACCGAACATCGACCCTAAAAACCCTCCCCCTTATGGTTATGCTTTATTTCTTGATGAGGTAGAGTTATTTTAGACATGATATCTTCCATAATGGGCTTCAATACTAGTGAGTATGTTGATCACTTAACCCTAGTATTGTTATCCATTTTTACCCCTGGACAACCTCTGTTTGTCAAGTACGATTTTGCATCTTATATTCTTGACAAAATCCATGATCGGTTCATGAGATTTGAGAATGAGAGAGTATTTAAGTATTCTTCTGTCATATATCATCTCATGATTTACTTTCGATGAGAAAATTTCCCTTTTTATGTTAAGAAACTTGATGCCAAAGGAATCCTAGGTCGATCATATTTTGATCTGCCATTACTCACAATTCTACGATTCTCCTTATTCCTATAATGAGTTTGTCGACCTTTTTGTTCATCCCGCAACTACCTTGTTGACGAAGTCTCTCCTCCTAGAATTAACAATGAAATCAATAAAATCCTTGACTCTCAAAGCATTACAAGATAGGTATTGGTACCTATATAAAAACTACACGAGAGATCGGGATATATGGATGTGAATTATGCCCATTCAAAGCGCCCAAGTATGTCCCAATAGAGACTCTTTGCATTAGAATATTTCGGGGCGGATGAATAATTCGGATATAATTCATTTTTTCAATGCAAAGAAGAAGGCTCAACTCGGGATCAAAGAGCTAATGGGAGTAGGTCCCTTCATTTGTAACTCTAGGGAAGGCTGGACGGGGAAGCGAAAGGATTTTAGAAGACCATCTCGAGACTACCAAAAAGAGTTTCTGTTTGGGTGCCTTATGATCCAAACAACTTTATGCAGTGATAGAAGAATGAAAAATAAACGATCAACATACATCCATCAAAGAATCCCATAAATAGAACAATATGCTAATATGGATGAATGGACGAGAGAGGACATTAGTTGAAAATGATAGTGAGTAGGTCAATGTTGAAAATGTAATGAAAAATCTTGAAAAGATACTTGACCTAGAATCTTTTGGACCAGTGCGGGGATCTTCTTCGACGAGGAATTTACAACAAAATTTACGGGAGATTAGTATAGTAGCGAGTAGAATCTAAAGGGAAAGAAAAGGAGCACGATATACAAATAATTGAAAAATTCATAATGACGACGCAACCAAAGACTTCTAAAGAACAAGGTCAAGGACAAATTCCTCCTACTCATATCAATGAGGCAGGAAATTTCTATTTTACAAACTCCTCTTGAATATAGAAAAGTGAAAAAAGAGAGGTGAAACAAGCTACTCCTATTGGTGGCTCTTACGAATAGCAAGATGTTAAAAGGTAGAAATTAACTCCCCTTCTAGAAGATGAATCATTTCGAAAATCCTTGACAGCAGGGGAAGAAGACGATAAACGGGTCTGAGTAGTGGGACATCCACTAATTTTTCAAAAACGAGAATACGAGAGGCAACAACGTGCATAAATATCTTCTTTCAAACCTCTAGTAAAAACTTCACAGGGACATCAAAGAGAACATTCACCAATATAAAGGCCCGGGGAATGATCCACTTAGACTTCAAGTGTACAACCAATATTTGAAGATGGCTCAGAAAAATCAAGAAAGATTGATGTCATCTTATGACATCCAACATGTAAGATGTTAATGAGCCATTTGAAGCGAGTGCGGCGACCTCGGGCAGTTGCAGTTACGTTAGGACTAATTTTGAAGTCTTAGTAAAGGATATCCATCCTTTAGATCAAATTAGAGCTACACAAGCAAACGGGTGAGATGATTTATTCTACTACGACGGATAAATCAATGATGACCCCATAATTTGCGGGATTCTTGGGATAATACTAATACGAGTTGCGGCTTGAAAAAGCCTCCTCCCGAGGCTAAGGATAATAGAATCAAAACTTTAGAGGAAATAATCATTGGTTTGGGTCATAATCCTAAAGATGTGAAGGTATTGAAGCTTTGATCAAGAGAAAGATGATGATATTGCAGCTCGAGAAAACGATTAAAGATTCATAGGCCTCCAGAGACATCCACAGATTGCAGAAATCATCAAACAAAATTCGAGGAAGAACTAATGGATTTTCTCTTAAAATTGAATGAGCAACTTCTTTGCATAGCTTGAAAAGAGCTTGAGAATGCATTAAAAGATAGCGAGGAAAAATATTCTAAGTATCTGAGCGGGGAGTAGTGACGGAGTACAACAACAACGGAGTCGGCTAAGCGAGAATTGTCACGAGTAACCTTATCAAATTTGAACAACGATGAATTAAAAAAGTCAATGGAAGATATGAACATTCGGGCCATAGAGCTTCAAAAAACAAGGGAACAATTGGCCACTCTAGAACATAAATATGATCTTTCAAAAATGAGTGTTCTTTCGATAAAACAAGAGAAGTGAACAAATTAGAAAAACGCAGTCAAGCATTGGAAAAGGATCTCACATTGGAGAAACCTTTAAAATAAATAAATGATATTCTTTGGGATAATATCATTCAATCAATAAAGGATGTTTGGTCCTCAATTCGGATAATGGATGAAACAGAATAACTTAGTTAAAATTGGCTCTCGGATGAGATTGAGAGATCAAGACAAGAGTTGGGAAATATGCCGAAGAGGCCAATAGACTTATACATTTTTTTAATACTCGAACTAAGAATCAACTTGCCGAGGTGGTATTTAGGGCGGAGGGGAACAATTACGGAAATAAAAGAAATTTTTTACTAAAGAACTGCGTACGAAATTTAGAAAGAAGGTGCTCGGATATGCAGAAGAAATCATTGCCTTCGAGAGAAAGATTGAATATTTTGTTAAATGAGATTGCCCGATCCTATAGTTGCGAGAAGATAAGCTAATGGACCTTGATAGTTATGTTGAAAAATTGGACAAATATCTTGATAATCAAGCTAGTTCTTCAAGCGAGTTCATCAACAACGGCATTGCCTACGGGGAAAAACCTTCACTGATGATTAGAATTTATTTTATCTTGAGCATGAAGTAAATCATTTGTTCCCAAATCAGCTGATTTAACTTGATATCTTTAGGTGATGAAATGCCTAAGAAAGTTGCAAAGAAGTTCAATGGTGGGGAAGAAATGATGGAACTTTTGTAAAGAAAAGTATCCTTACATAAATTTTTGCCTATTTACCACGGTATATCATGATAAAAAGGATAAAGGATGAAAAAAGGTCAAAGAGTATCGAGGCGGGTTAAAGAGTATTATTGAAATGAAATAATCAACATAGAATTACTAAAGAGAGACTGACAAGCCAAGATATAGGGCTGCCTCCGAGCACATTCTTAAAAGAAGAAACTGACACAACATCGAGTTATCATTTTTTCTTATCTACGAGAAAATTTGTCTCTATATTGTTGTAATGACTTCATGGACTATTTTACTTCATATAATATATTAAAAAACAACGTTTTTCTCTTGTGATGATTAATGTTTATCACTATGCCTTCAAAACTAGCGATGTTGGTCTATGTTGTTGGTTTATTGATATGGTCGATGGTCTTCCTCACATGATTAGCGTTTTTATACTGTTCATGGATTTTGGGTACTTTAATTTGTATTTGGAACAATGGACGTATGGGTATTCATCTGTTTGCTTTACTATTCTACATCTTTGCTATTTCACTTTCTTATAGATGCCTCGGGCATATTTGGATGCTTTCTCGGATTGTCGATAATCTCCATGTGGACGATTCTTGGGTTTAATATCAAGTCCCACTTTGTATGTGACATGGGTTATTTTTTCTATCAGCATGCAGGGGTGGGACTTCCACATTTTACGGATGGATATTTGGGTTCCAATCTTCATATGTGAAAATGTAATGACTTCATGGGACTGTTTTACTTCATATAATATATTCAAAACTGACGTTTTTTTCTCGTGAAAAAAAAATGATTAATGTTTATCCCTACTGCCTTCAAAACTAGCGATCTTTGGTCTCATGTTGCTTGGTTTATTGATATGGTCTCATGGTCTTTTTATATTTGGGACATATCACACTCCTCACATGATTAGCGTTTTTCTCTGTTCGAGGATGTTGGGTACTTTAATTTGTATTTGGAAAAATGGACGTCGGTACTCTATCTATTTTTTTACTATTCTACACTCTTTGCTATTTCACTTTCTTATAGATGCCTTGGGCATATTTGGATGCTTTCTCGGATAGTCGATAATCTCAGTGTGGACCATTGCGGGTTTAATATCAAGTCCTTTGTATGTGACATGGGGTATTTTTCTATCATTATGCAGGGTGGGACTTCCACTTTTACGGATGGATATTTGGCTTCAAATCTTTAGATGTGAAAATGTAATGACTTCATGCACTTGTTTTACTACATATAATATATTCAAAACAACGTTTTTCCTCTTTTAAAGTTTCATTTATTGAACCTTCGTCGGCATTCAGAGCGTCTTGTATCATCGGAATTGTGACGGTTCACAGAGACGTCGGAGCGCGGCGTCCAAAGCGTCGGACCACATTTCGTCGTAATTGTGATAGTTTACGAGATGTACGAAGAGTGAGCGTTCAAAACGTCGGACCACACATCTTCGTCGTAATTGTGACGGTTGACGGACGTCGGAAGAAGCGACGATCAAAGCGTCGGACCACATTTCGGCGTAATTGTGACGGTTCTGAGAGTGTTGGAAGAGCGACATTCAAAACGTCGGACCACATTTCGTCGGAAGTGCGACGGTTTATAGAGGTCGGAGCTAGCGACGGATTAGGAGACGTCGGAAGAGTGACGCTTGTTCGGAAAGCGACGGAAAAGTGTCGATACTACGACACTTTTTAGTTGTGTCGGAGCTGCACGACGATATGGTAAACCACGAGTTTTCCCGCCCTCTAACTTTCGCTCTGCGACGACAATGTGTCGGGAATAGCGATGATTTCGCCATCGAGAATTTACTGCCAAATTCTTTAGTGACTAAAGGGATCTCGGTAGAACATGAAAAGATAAAAACGATTATGGAATGGAGAGTTACTAGAAATGTAGCAGAGACATACGTTCTTTCATGGGCTTGGATGGTTACTCCGGAAACAACTCATCGAAAGGCTTCTCTAAGATAGCCTTTCCCATTAATATTTCCTTGCGGTGGAAGGGGCGAGTATTTAAATTGACTAATGAGTGTCAACGCCGTTATTTCAGAAATGACGGAGATATTTTGCCATCACCCAGTTGTTGTCGAACTTGCGGAACACTTCAACAAGCTCGCGGTATTCACTGCTGAAGCCATTCTCACGCTGAAGGTAAAGGAAAATTATAGGATAATACTACACAAAAACTAAGACGAAGATGGCGAGTGGAGTCTGGTGTGGAGGAGTGGAAGCCAAGTTCATCATTATATAGGGCTCTTTTTAATTTTGGATGACGGCGCACCAATTTACAGGATGCTTTACGCAATTATTTTGTACCCACGAATGCTGATGTCCCAAGATGCCAAGAGTATTAAATGTAATTTGATGTGCCAAGATTCTGTCAGAAACGTTCGATGTGACAAGATCTTTGTGTGGAAATAAATGGAATGTTAATTTTTGATAAAGGGAGGGAATTTTTGCTCCTTTTGGAATTACATGGACTTACGGTTGGATTTGCGGTGAATTGCTAATAAAACCAAGAAAAGAGTCACCAGGCCCTGACCATGAATAACTAACAATTCTATTTTATTTTTTGTTCTAAAAAAAATAACCAACAAACTTAAACTTAAACCTAAACATAACCCTCCCTGCGTTCTCCGGTTGGTCCCCCTTGCGGCAGTAATGAAAATTCCTCGATCTCATGTTCATCTTCCCCTCCTTCTTCCAAGTGTATGAGAATGGAAGACACGGATAGGCAATGACAAGAATGCGAGGCGAGGTTGCATGGACTCTAGATATTTACAATAAAATAAAAAACCATTAGAATATTTATTTATTATCAACAACCCATATCAACATCAATACTTAATTGGATACTCCACACCTCCATCACTGTGGGGTGAACAATAAAAAATAAAAAATGTTGGATAAAGAGGCGAGAATTGGGTATATCTAATTTAAAATATTATAATAAAATACAAATTTACTAGAATATTTATTATCAACCCGAGTCATATCAACTTCAATACTTTTGTGACATATCCAATAGAATATGATTATTAAGTTTAATTGGAATGAAACATTTTCAAAATTTAATTAATTGGAGATTTTTGGTTAATTTTAATTGAGTTTACATTTAATTAAATTTCTAGTATGCTAGATTATGATGTGCATTTTTAAATTTTTTTTATAGTGTCATTAAAGTTTATTTTTAACATCATAGTTTAAAGGAAGCTTTTTGTTATTCAAATAAAAAAGGTTTTGTAATTATAGAAGTAATATTTGTGATGCTCGGAAAATATGAGAATATTACAATGCTTTACTCATGCCAGGTCAACATTAGTACTATCTCTAGCTGCTTCCTAGATAAGCCTAGGCCAATACTTAACCAAATTTTGGGCTTGCCCAAGTCCCTCTTTCCTTCTAAATTAGGCCATATTAATTAGGGAAATTCCTCATCCACAAATAGGGTCACATAATTTGTCAAACTCACCCCACAAATCACACCCAAGACCTTTTCACCACGAAATGCCTTAACAACACACCCTACACATAGTTTTATGCATGTGTTTTATATATTTATCATAAACATAACTATACAAAATGAAATTTTAATAACAAACAATGTTTCATTGTACACTCAATTTACTAAATATTTTATATGAACAAAATAATATATTTTTAAAAAGTGAGCATTATTAAAAAAAACTCATAGAGTTTTGAAAACATCTATTAACATGTGATACATATTTACTACAAATACCCAAACATATAAATAAGGGACATAAAAATAACCTTAAAAAAACACATTATAAGGGACATAAAAATATATTTTAAATAGTAAATATTGTTAAGAAAATTAATACATTTCAAAAAAATATATTAACATCTTATAGACATTAATGTAAATACAAACACATAATTAAATTTCAAACAATAAATAATGTTTAGTTATATATTTAAAATATAAATTTTATTTTTTTCCTTATTTTTATTTTATTTTATTTTTAAGGAAAGAAATTAAAGCTTCCCTCTTAGCCCAAGGGCAAGAGTGCTAAGGGCTAGAGTGAGGTTGCTTGCTAACCCACAAATATACTCACTTAAGATTTTTGGCCAACCCACAAGTATACTCACTTAAGAGTTCACAAGACATGAAGCCAATACAACAATTTTCATAAGCACAAAGCCATTACAACAATGCTCATCATGTCACTAGTGGGGATTTGAACCTAGGCGGAGAAGATAACAACCATTTTGTGCATCCACTAGAAATAACCCCAATTGACTCATCATACAAAATTGATAATAAACATTGCAAAAAAAATAATTACAAACAAATGCCTACTCGGATACACAAACATAAATATGTAACTAGTAAACAATAAACATCTTAAAAACATCTTCACACATTTTAAGGTAACTATTAACATGTTACATACATTCATTTTATACATGTACATGAGAAAAAAAACAAGTGTCATATCAACCCCAAAGTTAAAACAAGTTCCAATTGAATTGAGGAGAAGACCTTTAGTGGCTCGTTCTATAAGTGGTGGGCTTGATACATTGGAGTACTAGCCCGCTTCTCGATATTTTGTTGTCTTTGTTGAAACATGCTCGAGATGAGCATTGGTGAGTC
Organism: Pinus albicaulis; assembly: GCA_034641835.2. Taxonomy (NCBI): domain Eukaryota; kingdom Viridiplantae; phylum Streptophyta; class Pinopsida; order Pinales; family Pinaceae; genus Pinus; species Pinus albicaulis. Next base: position 599,707,207 of record CM076569.1, on the reverse strand, counting down.
TTTATGGAGCCATATTTCCAATCACTTCACCATTATGTACCATATTAGATGCATAGAGGAGTTGCTTGTTGATCTAAGATTTCCTAGAGAAATGCTTCTAGATATATCCAATAAAGATAGACCAATGCATAGCTTTTAAATCGTCATTTCCTAAGATGTGAATGGTTATATGATAGAGGAAAATGATGTTATTATGGATTTAGTCCTTAAGAAATAATCTAAATTTTGAGAATCATTAGATTTTTGGTCTTCTCATGTTACCCCATTTCTCCACTCCATTCAACATCTCAAGACCAACAAGGAAAAAAACAATACAAGGGGTGAATAGGTCAATTAAGAAATACCCTAGACTATGTGAGAGCATGCATGTGAGGGATGCATAAGTAATAAGGATTACTCAATTTAAGAAATATGTTAACATAGTATTAAATATAAAGATCTATTGTCGAGTGCACTTTTCCCTAATTAATTATTAATATCCATAAATGTTGGGACATCTTTTGGTACTAATTACATCATGGATCACAAAAGCCTAAATTCAAATAATCTCCATAAATATTAATATTGTATTAGCTACCAAAAAAAAACTTGATAAACAAAGATACCAATTACATCTAAATAAAATAAGCTTTTACTTTTACACACTATTAGTTCAACGAGTTTCATATAACTTCCATTGTGACTTCACCTACCAAGAACTATCCCAACCCGGATCTAGCAAAGGGGTTACGACAATAATTACTTTCATGTTTACTATTGAAACCTACTTCCATGTTGACTATTGAAACCTATTGTTATTGTAGTGGCCATAATGTAAAAACAATGTGTCACAATAGCTTGTATATATGGATACATACTAGTAAGACCAAAAAAACCATCTGATGACATAATAATAAGAAATGGAATTCTAACAAGTTTTTTTAAGCCTTTTTTTTGGTGGGAAAAATCACATTGCAATTTCATATATAATAATGGAGTTTTAACAAGTTTTTTTTTCTTTTTTGCAAAAATCACATTGCAATTCCATATATAATTACAAGACAAACACAAGGCTAAGAACAACATGGTAAATTCTAAATAGACAAACATATTTCGAGAATCTAAAAATATTGCGGCAGATTTGTGGATACAATGACTCCCTGCCACACTAACATGATGTCCCGAATACAACAAAGCCCAAAAAAATATTGCTTATGCATTGACCAATTGATAATCCGGTGCATCAGATTTCTCGGTGGCATTTGTTCATGATTAATACGTGACCTTACAATCCACATAGTCCTTTGGATTCTTTGGCTATTGACTACTGAAATGCTTGGTTCGCAATATTTTTCACGAGCTTGGTTTGCAATATTTTTCGGAGATATGATCTGTGGAAGTTAGAGATTTTTTGCGGGCTCTGAATTTAACCTAAACAGGTCATCGCGGAATTTGTGCTATAAATATTTTTCTACGAAGTTTCGGAAGCTGAAATTTTTAGAGAGCGAAGCAGAAATCTTGAGGAACATCGTCGCAAAATTTCAGAGCTTGGTTCGCAATATTGTCGGAGATATGATCTGTGGAAGTTAGGTCTTTTTTAGACTCCCGAATTTCATCTCAAAGAGGTTATCGTGGGAAAATATTCATAACTCTCTCTCTAAGCATCGGGATTGGAATGTTGTAAAAAGTGGTCGCAAGTACACGGATTTGTAGTTTCTTGTCTATCAATTGTAGAGCCAAAGGAGGAAACAGTGACACGTGGCAAGTCGTACAAGTTTTCTCTCTTGAACGAGTCCATAATTGGATCATTGTGGGAGATTGGACATAAATTTTCCTTGAAGAATCCAAATCGGGTTAGACCTATGACATTTGAAAGAAGCTTCAGAGGGTTACTACAAGGCCTAATTTTGGATATTGAGGATCTGCAATTACAGAGATAATTCAATTTCAATATAGAGCTCCTCAAAAGCAAGTAAAAAGGTGTGTATTTTTTTTTCTGAATTGCATAAGTTTTGTGAATCGATTCCAAGGGCATATTATAGAATATATATCGGTATTAGATTCTAAAATGGCCCCTAAAAATAATTCAACACCCATTAAGCCTTTAGAAGGCTCTACTATGACTCATGAAGACGAAGAATGGCAAACATGACATATCAAATTTACAAGAGCAAGTGCAACAAATTTCGCTCTCGCAAAGAGACAACAAAAAAAATGACATGGAAGTTTTGAAGAAAGGCGTGGAAACTAAGATGGATGGTTTGAAGAAAGGCGTGGACTCTAAGATGGATGGTTTGAAGAATGTCATGGAAGCTAAGATAGATGGCATGGAAGCTGGCATGGAATCTAAGATGGATGACATGGAAGCTAAGATCGATGAAAAAATGGAAAACATGAAGAATGATCTAGAAGCAGACATGGAAGGTTTGACAAAGTTGATATAACAAATGTTTCCTAATGGTGAAAATATAGTAGAGGAAACTCATGATGAGAACAAAATAAATGTTAATCATGATTTCATAAACTCTAATGTTGGCGGGAAGAACCACCATATTCCAAAAATGGATATGAGGAAGTTTGATGGAAAGGATCTGTAACATTGATACTACAAATGGAGAAATATTTTAATCTCAATAATGTGCAAAAACACACAAAAGGTACACATTGAAACTTTACATTTAGAACAAAATACATTTGTATGGTATCGATGACTTTGTTCTCAGTAAAAAAAATTGTCACTTGGTCAATTTTTTATGGAGGAAATGATAGCACATTATGAGGATACAAAGAGCAACACCTTCTTTAGCCAATTGATAAATCTCAAACAAAAGGGTTTAGTGGGGGGAGCACATTGAGGACTTCCAAAAAATTGCATATAAGGGTAGCTGATATTCCCGAGAGGAACACATGTTTGATCTCTTCATAGGTACTTTAAAGGATAACATCCAACATGAAGTTCGTGTTTTGGAACACTGATTCATTGGAGAAGGCATTCAGGTTGGCAAGAAAAATTGAATGTAAAATTATGGCGAAAAGGAAGCCTACCACTCACTTCTATAAATATGAAAGTGTTGCTCCTCCTATATTTCCAAAACCTACAAGGTTGACACCACAACAATTGGAAGAAAAAAACAGCACAAGGGCTTTGCTATAGTTGTGATAGCAAATACACTAAAGGTCATAAGTGTGCTGAGAAGAAATTTTACATATATTGTGAAGAGGAAGAAGAAAATGAACAAGAAGATGATATACACCAAGAACCAACCCGAGAAGAGGAAATGAGTCCGACCATATCGTGTAATGCATTGGCGGGAATTACCACTCCTCAAACTCTCAAGATAGAAGGACATATCGGGAAGAAAAAGGTAATAGCGTTGATTGATTCGGGTAGTACCCATAATTTTATTCATTGTAAGGTTTCGAAGGAATTGAATTGTTTCCTATACCCAGCACCAGAATGTCAAGTGATGGTTGCAAATGGAGGAACTATAAATTTCTCTAGAAAATTCCATAATATCAAGCTAACCATGGGGGAATATGTATTGAATAGTCCATGCTTTCCATTCCTATGGGAGGTGTTGATGTTGTACTAGGAGTACAATGGTTACAATCTTTGGGGACGGTAGCTTTTAGTTTTCAGGAACTTTTCTTGAAATTTTTTTTCGAAGGAAAGGAAGTCGAATTACGAGGGTATTGCGGGGAAGCCAAGAAAGATAATAAGCTCTAATGTCATGACAAAGCTTCTAAAGAAAGAACAACGGGGTGTAATTGCACAATTATGCTCACTAGAAGTTCCAACATCAAAATCATCTATTTTAGTAGATCTCCAAAAAAGCCTTGGACAAACATTCCAAGGTTTTTTGAAACTCACAAAGGGCTCCCACCTATTCGTGATCATGATCATGCTATTCATTTGATTCCGGGGAAGTGTTCCTCCAAACATCGGGCTTTATAGATATCCTTATGTCCAAAAGAGTGAAATTGAACGTATGATTGCAGAAATGTTAGAGGCGGGTATAATTCAAAAGCTACATGGAAACCCAAGGGTTATTGTGAGCGACGAGAGATCCCATTTTTCTTGGAAATTTTTGGACGGAGTTATTTTCTTGTTTGGGTACTCAATTAGCTCATAGCTCATCTTATCATCCTCAATCCAATGGTCAAAGCTGAGATAGTAAATAAATGTTTAGAAGGATATCTTCATTGTTTTGTATACGATAAACAAACACAATGGGTCAAGTGGTTACCTTTCGTTTGAATGGTGGTATAACACTTCCTTCCATCTTTGCTGACAAAAATGACCCCATTTATGGCACTTTTTGGATATCATCCACCATCCATCACATCATCTTTAAGAGAAAATTCGAAGGTTCAAGCGAGTGGAATATCACATCGAGCATCAAAAAGAAGTTCTCCAACTCTTAAAGGATAACTTTGAAATTGGCACAAAATCGAATGAAACAACGAAGCAAAGATCAACATCGCGGCGAGAGAAATTTTGATGTAAGAGACTAGGGTATTTTTTACGGCTACAACCATATAAACAAATGTCCCTCAAGCAAGCTAAGAACGATAATAAATTTGTCACCCAAAGTACTATGGTCCTTATAAGGTGTTGCAAAACATTGGTGCTATGGCATACAAATTGGAGCTTCCCTTGCTTCTTCACGAGTGCATCCAATTTTCCATGTTTCATGCTTAAAGAAGGTTATAGGTGAAAATCTTCCAATTCAAACAATATTTCCCGAAAACTTGATGAGGAAGGAAAAAATCATATTGGAACTTGAAGCGGTCACGAAAACAAGAACTCGAAAGCTACGGGAATCGATCAATTTTCGGAGTATCTCATCAAGTGGAAGAACTTACCCACTGAAGATTCTACATGGGAGGATGAGAATTTTATACGAAGCACCTAGAGCTACTCAAGTGTTGAGGACAATACTTGTTTGAAGGAGGGGGCATGTTAAGTCCCTATATTGATAGTGTAGTCCCTTATCATGTTAGTGTAGCCCCCCCCCCTTATTGTTATTGTTTTACCCACTATAAACCCCATATTGTTATTATTGTGCCCTTACATTATTATTGTTAGGTCGGCTAGGATTACATTGTGGCCCCACTAGGATTATATTGTGGCCCCATGGACTCCTATATATAGAAGGAGGTTTTGATCATTTGTATCATCCAAGAATTGTTCATTCATGTAATGTATTGGAGGTTTCCCCCCTTGAAGTGGCTTATTTCTAAGGCGTTGATATCTCTTTTCTTCTCTTTTTGGAGTTGGTTTCACAACAAAAATTCGAGCAAAAAGACACAACCCGAGTCAAGTAGAACCGTGACTAAGATCATTGAGGAATGACGAGAACTACCTTAAAGCTTTGTCGGAATGAAGAGTTGGAAGACGAAAATTTGCAAAGTAGAAAACATATCGAGCATAACGCAAATGAGCTGGGAGTGCGAGTGCATAAGGTCGAGTAGTTACCCTAGACCCTCCCGATGAATTCCCCACCATCGGATATAGGGTTCTCCAAATCAACGGTGAGTACAAATATCCACAAATAATTAGTACATGACGGCTACCGGCCATTCACATGGACGAGTAACCAGAATCTCCATTAAACGTGAATTGAAAAATTATTAAATTACTCATTGAATATCGATTTCCGATTTATAAGTTGCATGTGCGAATGATCGCCAAATCCAAAGTATGAAATATAAAGTTGATTCAAGTCATAATGTTATTCAACCAAAGGGACCGTAGGAATTATTACCATGCAGATGCGAGCATAAAAAAGAGTTACAAATCAAACTTAATGTACCACTCACATAATGACCTAAATATTGTATGTTATGATATACTAAATAGTGATATTGTAAACACCTTATTATAACAAATGAATTAATGTTTTGGGTGCGGTAATAGTAATAAAAATTTTTTTTATGGTAAAGTGTTTGATAGTGGTGACAAGTGGTATCATAACGTGGTTACACTTTGGGGCCGGATGGGCTATTTAAATAACTTTGGTATTTCATTTTTATTTTTTTAAATGTGCATGAGTGACGGGAAGATTGTTGGTAAGTTCCAACAAGGAGAGGGTCCAATCATCAAAATCCAAGAACTACGGGGGGGAATTCCATCCCATGTCTAATCCAAAAAATGTGGGTACAATTGAGTTTGGACCAACACCAACAAACTAGTAGATTGTTGGAAGAACAACAACGCCGAACCAAGAGATTCTTTGATACGGTTCAACAACTCCGGAGAGAAATGATTCGAGTACGAAGTGACAATGAAAGGTTGATGAGGGAGCAAGAGAGGAAACTTAAGAGTCTCTCGAATAAGTAGAATCATCCTACAACACAACCTAGTCAAGAGAGGGACACCCATGAAGAAGGAGAGAAACAACAAGAAGTTAATGAAAATATGGAAGGAAGTCGTACCCAACGAAAGTAACAAGAGTAGAACTTATAATGAAGCGAGAATATAGGGAATGTTTCGGATCAGAAAAGAGGTGAAAAAAGCAGAAAGTAGAGCTGCAAGGAGAGTTTCGAGAAAATTAAACCTCCTACATTCGATGGAGAGGCTGAAAAAGTGGCGGAAGCATGGATAAATAATATGAAAAAATATTTTCAAGTCTATGAATATAACAACAAACTCAAGGCTCGCTTGGATATTTATAAATTGTGGGAAAAAGATACATTATGGTGGGAAGAGGTGAAAAATGTGTGGGGAATTGAAGACCAGAATGTGACTCTCGATGAGTTCCGCGGTATTTTAAGGACAAGTATCTAACGAGTGATTTTATGATGAAAAATCTCAAGAGTTTCAGGGAATTAAGGTTGGGTCAATCTATCTATGGATGATTTCATCACTAAATTTACCTCTTTGTTAAGATACATACCATATTTGAGAGATGAAAAAAGAAAAAGTACAATGATTCTTGAGTAGCTTGCCTTCTCACATGAAGGATAGGATCGAATTTGTGAACCCAAATACTACGAATGAGGTGATTTCGAAAAGCATGAATGTGTTATCGGCAATCCAAGGGGAAAAAGGTGAAGTTTGGCAGAAGTTGGCCACCAAAGAAAGGCGAGGAAAGGTCCCTCGAATTTTAAAAATAGCGAGACCAAGAAATTATAAAAAATGTTGCGAGAAATCCAGAAAATAAAATTTTTTTTGGGAAAAACCAACAAAATCCCAAATGGTCGGTTGATGAACGACCCTCGTGAAGTATCCAACGAGGCGAAAACTTGGACGAGTCCCAGAAACCACCGATACAATGTTGGGGATGCGGTGAGGTACATTACTTTAATAATTTCCCTCATCGTGGAAGAAATGAAGTTACAACCAATCGCAAGAGGAATCTACGGTAGGGCATGTTGCATGAAACATACGAGGGATCATTGTTGCACTATAAGATCGCCAGCGGATTTCAAGCCAACAATGATAGCACTAGAAAGGTAACTTATATTCCCAAATTGTTTCCATTTTGGTTAATCATAGTGCCCGAGTTTAAGTTATAGAAATCCCCAAGTAGTTGAAAAGCTATAAGTGCAAATCCAAATATTTAAAATTCCCTGGTTGGTACAATTGGCTACTAGAGCAAGGAAAAGAGTTAATGCTAAAATCTCAAATTGTATCACTGGAAATAGGAAGACAACATATAATTTTTTAATTGAATATTCTACCTTTGGGCTCCTATGATACATTTTGGGAATGGGATTGGTTAGAAAGACATTGGTCAACTGGTAGATTGCAAGGAGAAAATTATCCATTTTAAGGCAAGAAGATGGTACACGTCAAGAATTTACAAGGAATTAAGAAACCACTTCAATTGTGCCCCATCATTGCAACCCTGTTGGGTAAATACATTAGAAAGGGGTGTCAACTTTATGTTATTCGAGTGGGGTTTACTAGCTCCAAAGACAAGACCCTTATGTTTGAAAATATTCCAGTTTTTCGAGATTTTATGGACGCGTTTCCTGAAAAATATTCCAGGGATTACCCCCAAAATGAGATATTGATTTTACTATAGAGTTACTACCCCGAGCAGTTCTGTGTCACGAGCACCATACATAATGAGTGTGCACGAGTTAACGAGAATTAAAAAATGTAGTTGCAAAGAATTATTGGACAAAGGGTATATTCGACCAAGTGTGTCCCCTTGGGGAAAACTAGTGTTGTTCGTTAAAAATAAAGATGGTACGATGCGGATGTGCATGGATTACGATAGACTTAATAAAGTCGGCTGCCAAAAACAAATACCCATTTCCACGTATAGATGATATTTTTTGATCGAAGTAAAAGAAGCAACGATATTTTTCAAATATTGACACGAGATTTGGGTATCACCGGATACGGATTAAGGGTGAGGACATATCCAAAACAACCTTTTCGTACCCAGGTACGGACATTATGAATTTGTGGTGTTACCGTTCGGATTAACCAATGCACCAACAATTTTCATGAGTCGATGCATGGTATCTTTCACCAATTTTTGGATAAATTTGTTTTAATCTTCATTAATGATATATTGATCTATTCTAAAAATATTGAAGAACACAAAGAACATCTACGCTTGGTGTAAAAATGTTGCGGGAACATCAACTCTATGCCAAGTTTAGCAAATGTGATTTTTACAAAGAACGAGATCCAATATTTGGGCCATGTAATATCAAGCGAAGGGATCTCGGTAGAGCAGTGAAAAGATAAAAAATGATTATGGAATGGAGAGTTACTAGAAATGTAGCGGACATACATTCTTTCATGGGCTTGGATGGTTACTACCGACAACTCATCGAAAGGCTTCTCTAAGATAGCCTTTCCCATTAATATTTCCTTGCGAGTGGAAGGGCGAGTATTTAAATGGACTAATGAGTGTCGAAGCCGGTTTTGAACGATTAAAGGAACTATTAACTACTGCCCCTATATTTAAAGTGGCGGACCCAAGTAGAGAATTTGAAGTCTTCACTGATGCTTGCAAGGAAGGGTGGGAACGAGTATTGACACGATATGGAAAGGTCATAGCGTATGAATCTAGGAAGCTAAAGGACCATGAGCCGGTGATACTTTTGTTTATGATTTAGAGTTGGTTGTGGTAGTACATGCCCTTCGAATTTGGAGACATTACTTGTTTGGGAAAAGGTTTGTGCTAAGAACCGACCATAGTATCCTAACTAGGTACTTTAAACAATTTGATTTGAATGCCCACCAAAGCAAGATGGAATGCATTCCTAAGTGAATTTGATTTTGACATCCAACATGTAAAAGGTAAGGAGAACCTGTGTATACGATGCTTTAAGTAGGAAACTACATTGTATCTATGAACTTTACTTTAATCAAGCCAAATTTAAGTTCTAGGAGAAAATCATGGAGGCGAAAAGAGAGAACACGAGTATCAAATATTATGTCAGACAAACGAGAGGCAAAAAAAACAAGGAAAGCAATCATATTATGTAATTAATGATAAAACAAAAATTTTGATATTTCGAGGGAAGATATGTATTCCAAATCAAATGAGCTTGAAGGAGTTGATTTTGAATGAATATCATCGGAGTTCCTATGTTGGACATCCCGGATATAAAAAGATTCTAATAACAATTATAAAGGACTATTTACGGCTAGAATGCGTAAAAAACATTCTTTGAATACCCGAAAAAATGTTTGGAGTGTCAACAAGTCAAGGTGGAGCACCAACATCGAGTAGGATTGCTTCGACCTATTCCCTGTACCAAAATGGAAATGGGAAGACATTTCGGTTGATTTCATCACGGAGTTTACCAAGAAGCGGGGAGACACAATGATTCAATTATGGTGGTGGTGGATAGGCTCGACAATGTAGCTCATTTCATACATGTCTAGTCAACTTACAAGATCGTACAGATTGTTGAAATTTTCATGATGGAAATATTTAGACTGCACGGCATACCGAGACTCGTCATCTCAGATCGAGATGTAAAATTCACGTCAACTTTCTGGAAGGCACTATTCATTGGTTTGGGAACACATATCCAGTTTAGTACAACTTATCATCCTCAAACGGATGGACAAACCGAAAGGGTGAATAAAATATTAGAAGACATGTTACGCATGTATGTGATCACTAGTAAAAAATGATGAAATTAATGACTAGGTGTCTAAAAATGTTAGTCACCACAATTATTTCCAGTGAATTACTACTAAATTTAAGCAATTTTGACCGAACTAAAAAATGACTAACTTAAATGACTAATTTAGTCTTGGAATAAATTATACGACTAGATAATAAGTGACTAAACTAAAAGCGACTAACTTAAATGACTAATTTATTCTAGGGATCAAATATATGACTAGATAATAAGTGACTAAACTAAAAGCGACTAACTTAAATGACTAATTTAGTCTAGGATTAAAATAAATGACTAGATAATAAGTGACAAAATTAATAATGATTAATGTAAATGACTATTATAGTCCAAGAATAAAAAATATGGCCAAATAACAAGTAAACAAGTATATGAATTAGTCATTTATGTCAGTAATTTTTAATTCTGTGACTCCATAAATGGAAAATTGCAATTTTGGTACCGAAGTGTTACATTTCAATATAGGTGTCTCCGAATCCATTTTCCACTTTATTAAAATTTAGAGACAAAAGGGGTCTCGAATTTACGAGTGTTAAAATTATGAATACCCTTTTGTCTCTAAAGTTTAACATTGCACATGGATTCATCTACAATTAACATAATTGCATGTATCATCTATTAACTTTAGACTAATAACCTCATTATAATTTTAGTAAATGTAATATTTAGATAATCAAATTAATATTTATATTTATATTTAATATTCGGCCATAAAGTTTAATTTTTTAAACTTCATTGATTTATGTTAAAATTGTGAGTTGTTTTAAATCTAAGGTTAAATCTTCATATTTACATTTAAACAAAATAGATAAATATAAAATTTCTTATGTTAAACGTGTGGGTTCATTTAAATATAGTATTAAATTGTCATATTTACATTTGATAAATACTAAATAGAGAAACCTAAAATATATATTTATAGACCTATTTAGTAAATAGGTATGAACCTTTATTAATTTAAGTATGAACCTTGGTTTTTTTGTAAGTCAATGTTCTATTCATGTAGGAGAAAAGGAGTACATATAGTCGCTTACAAAAGAGGTGGTCTTAGCCCGACTGAGTTTGTTGACAAAAAATTGCACCAGATGCAAAAAAATACAAATGAGAGAATAGGGACATTTTCCATAAACGGTTGGGCCAGAGGCACCAAAACACATATAAAACATAAAGAACACCAAATAGCATACAACATATATGACGTGTAAGCAGCCACGTCACTCCAGCTATATATAGATATTACAACATCACTCGAGCTATATATGAATAGATAGACAGTCACCCATGCAAATGTGCGAAGCGATAACCCTAGTTCTCTAAATTAATTCTCCTCGTTACCTCAGCTTCTCTACTACGCTAATTCATTTGTTCAGTAGTTGGTTGGAATTATTGTTGTTTTAGTGGTTTTATACTTTTTACCTCATTAATTTGTCTATCAATTAAGAAACCCTCTATCCATTCCATTATCATCATAATTATACCTGGGTATTTTCTTTCCTCTAATGATCATTTTCACACAAACTCAGTTAGTGTTTTTTTGTTGAAATATGACATTCGCAACCCAAGTTTGAATCTCGCCTCCCTTCGGTAGCTTGTAAACATGGAGTCCTTCGAGCCCATGTTGAAGAAATCTCGTGGTTATGACACAAATAATGCTAACGGTATGCCCTGGAACACATCCTCGTCCGCTGGAAACATGAATATGAATCCTGGCATGAATATCAGTTCTAGCGTTAATTATCACTCTACACCTAACCCCAACCAGGGTCATGGGTTTAATCCCAATGTAGCAGGGGCTAACCCTAACCCTAAACCCACTCTCAACCCTAACTCGGGGCTAACGAGGTTATTCCAGGGCCACACTAAGGAGGATACCCACCTGTGATGGGTGGAGGGCCATACAGAGGAGGCTTAGGAGGGTCATACAGAGGAGGGTCATATGGAGGGGGGTCGTATGAAAATGGGAACCATTCCACCCATTTTGAAGGGTTAGGGTTTCAACGGAAACATCAATGGGGAAGTAATGTGGGGAATCTCGAGTGCAAGGATTATAAAAATGACGAGGGTTGTCCTTATGGCCTCTTCTGCCGCTACAAACATGACCCTATAGGTATGCATTATTTATCCTTCACAATCCATCCCTTCAGTCTATTATGTATTAATTTGATTGATTTAGGGGTTTATTATTTTTTTGTTCTTTTGTGTGGGAATGACCTATTAACACGAAGTGGATACCATAAACACACTGGACATAGTGAGATTTGCATTTCATAACATGCACTTCGTTTGGGTCGAAGTCCCAGATTTGAGCAATATCTATTACTGCTTCACAAATGAGAGACTTGACACAACCATCGTTCTCTTTATTTTTTAACATCCCATTTGAGTAGGGCATATACTACGAGAAGCATAGAACCACATGTAGATGGGGTTACAATATTTTGACCTCACCAATGAACCAAAGTCTCATTGGCACTAGTTCTAAGATTGAATACTCTATTATGTTGAAATGCTTGTTTTCCCAAAACTTTGCATATGTTTTGGTCGTAAGTTACATAAACCTCCTCCCTGCTGTGTATTTTTGTGTTAAGTTGTGTACCAATGGACCTTTGAGGTTTAACATTATCTATATGCACAAACACGTATGTATTGTTTTGTTTTCTTTGAAAGTCCTTTTGAAACCAACCGGTAGTACATATGATCTCTTTTTTTTCTTAATTTTAAAATTGTGAATTCAATTTGGTCATAATTTATGAGAAAAAATTTGGGGAACTTTCTTGTTAAAGTCATAGATAATGTAACCCAAATTATCATGTAAACTTTGTAAAATAACCCCTAAACCCTAAAATCCTTAACTGCTAAATCCCCTAACCCCATAAACCTCTAAACCCCTAACTCATTTAACCCCCTAAACCCTAATCCTCTAAATCCTTAGCCCCTAACCCCTTAAAGCCCTAATTCCCAACCCCTAACCAATTTAACCCCATAAAACCCTAACCCATTTAACCCCCTAAACCCTAATCCCATTCACCCCCTAACCCCCTAACCCCTAAAATCCTTAGCTGCTAAATCCCCTAACCCCCTAAACCTCTAAGCACGACCCTAACCCATTTAACCCACAAACCTAAACCTCTTGTTAAACACCATGTTGAAGCACACACATGGTGTATGAGGAAGATGAGCACACACACAAGAGACTCAACACACAATGAAGGATAAACGTAGGGCTTTCTTATTTTTTCCATTATACATGATGTACATTTATAATACAATGGTGTGACTCTTGGTTTCATATTCCAAGGTCACTTGGACTCCATTGTGACTTTTCGCATTCCACACCTACCCATGTAGGATTAGGTGTTCCAACATCCCCCTTAATCCAAATGGGTATGTGTGAGTCCAAGTTGTAATACAAAATGCACTTTTGATATACATGACAACCCCACTTGGGCTCAAATCCAACTCTGCAGAAATGTTGGAAAAAAAAAAGAGAGGTGGTTTTAGGATGACCACAAACTCTTACAGACGCAATACTTGTTGCGGTTCTGAGGAGTTTCTTCCAAAATTGTGAGAAAGTGAAAACCATAGAAAGGGAGTGTCCTCATAAGGAGACCTTCAACCTAAAGAAGGAAGTCTACTACCTATGATGGTTTTAGGATTACCAGTAACTCTGGAATGCTTTGAGAGCATTTCATGAACTCAACCAAGGGCGGCAAGAAAATTTGAAGGTACATACAAGCAAAGACACCTTTAAGTGTTCCTCATATATGAAAGGAACAGACCTAAAAGAGAAGGAGATGCATTAAAGCGTGATGGTTTTAGGTTATCCACCAGCCAAATATGATGGTTTAAGGTTGTCCATGACCCAAAGGCATGCTCATGGAGCATCATAGTGTCTCGTACATCTCTGAATCGGAATGACGAATTGTAGCTCAGGCAAAACTGAGCTGTGGCTACAACTCGAACATGGAATGAGAGATTGTGGCTTAGGCTCGCTTGATCTGTCGTCAAAGCTTGTACACCCTGACCACCATTTTCCCTCTGTCAGGGACAAAGGTGAGATGATGAAAACTCAGCTAACAGTTTGTTGATATCGTGAACAAGTTCTAACATGTGTCGTAAACATTTTCTTGGTTGTTGATGCCCATTTCCAGAAGCTGATCATCAAGATGAATCTTGGTTCTTGCGGGAGGCTTGTGTCTGGAAACATCTGTCGAAGAATGGTTGTCATAGGCCATAGTGCTTGCATGGATGAAGAGATCCAGCAGTGATCTTTCATATGGCCAACTCGATCACGGTGTTGGCATTTTGCAATGCTGTTGTGAAAGTGAGTATGATACAGGAACAGCTACGGAGTGGTATCCTTCTGAAATCTGGCACTACGAAATTTGATGGGTTTGGTGTAGTGGAATATGAAAGGACACATCCTTGTCATATCAGGAACCGATTCGATGCTATTTATGGAATGGCTTCTTTAAGGTACGATGATAGGGCTTAGGAAGTGCGAGGTAGGATGTGCATACGCATGTATACACTCTAGTGCAATGAAGCGATGTGGATCAAAGTTGCAACTTTATCTTCTTTCTTCGATGAGAGTCCTTCTCAATCTTACGAGAGCCGAAGCTCGGAGTTCATAATGGCGACTCTTTTGTTGAAGTTCATCTTGCTAGTGAATTCCAATTTGCAAAATTCAATCTTTTCTTGTGCATTTTGTAAACAGCGTAGTTAACAAAGAGCATCTTAGTCATTTTTATCATGTCATCAACATTGGAATGAATGAAGACTATTCAACAACACTAATGCCTCATTGATTTTAGCCATTTTCAACAATTTAGGCTCGAAAATAAATGAAAGGGTGTCGACTTCAGCCGAAAATGCACCCGTTTACAATGTGATGCAACAAGAAATACAAATCACTCAAGAGAACTTCCAACTATGGAAATCGCAAAGTACAAAATGCTCCTCAAATGATGGAGGAAATCAACAATGACTTATATAATAATTAAAATTCAACGATTCCAACTATGAATGAAGAGGCAAATTCACTCAAAATACAATGTTAGCTCAATACATATCTCGCAAAATATTTGTATGAATGTCTGACAAAAATAGCACTTTGCAAAAAAAAGCACTTCTGACAGCTCAATTTTCTTCTTCAAATAGTTGTTTTCAATGATGGCAAACTTTTCTTCAAATGTGAAATTCTTCAGAAATCACCCTTATGTCAATACCACAATTCACACAATGTTAATCACACCAAATTTCTCTATATATATTCAGTCCATCTTCTTCATATGTCGATTTTCTCTTTTCTGCTTTGTTCATATCTCTCTCTTTCCTCTCTCTGCTTGCTTCTTTTTTTTTTTTTTTAATTAAAAAACAAATTAATTAAAAATGGGTATTGATTAAAAAGGGAGGAATTTAATTAGGGAAGGAAAAACTAGGGAAATGTTAATAAAAAAAGGGGTTATTAAAAAGGGAAGGATAATTTAATTAAAAAGAAAAAAAGGGTATTAATTTAAAGGAGAGGATTTTTTATTTTTTATTTTTAATAATAAAAAAAATGAAAAAGTGAAAATAATTAAATGGAGGAATTTTAATAATAATTTTTTTTAAAGTGGGAATGTATATACGTAAGGGAGGGAGAGGGCGGATAGTATTAAATGGAGAGGAGGAGTATTATATGAGAGGGAGTTTAAAGGAGGGTATTATGAAAAAAGAGAGTCGTGTGTAATGAGAGGGTAAGATTATTACCGTGGAGAGGAATAGCAAAGGAGAACGGGTGGTAGTGAGGCATAGGTCGAATGAGGGTGGAGTGAGGAGGGCATGGAAACGTGAGTTGGGAGGATGAGGAGTAGACGAAAGTGGGAGAGTCGTAGGAATGGTTGTTGTGGGTAAAGGGTAGGGACGGGCGTTAGAGATGAGGAGAGCGGGGGTTGAACGCTATAAGGTGAGCGCGCGGAGTTGAGGGGAAGAGTACGTAAGGTGAGTTTTAAAATGGGGGGAGGGAGAGCGGTTAGAGTGGTGGAGTATGATTCGTTGCGAGTGGGCGTGTGAGGTGAGTTTGGAGATTGAAGCACACTGTGGGATGACGCTGTAGTGGGAGAGCCGAAAGGCGATAGGGATAGCAAATGCTGGGGTGAGGGGGGACGAAATGAGGTTGAGAGTGCGAGTAAAAAAATAAACGGTGTTTGAGAGCTAGGATGAGAGGCGTAGGTAGAGCGTTATGAGGAGTGTATGCGAGGTGAGGGTAGAGAGAGTAAAATGATAAGAATGTTGTAGGGGCCATGGGCGAAATGTTGTTTTTTTTGTTTTTGTTTTTTTTTTTGTTTTTTGTTTTTATGTTGAAACAATAGAGAGGAGGCCGAAGGCTTGAAAACAACTCGGAATTTTTTTTTTCTCCTTAAAACGATGGGGAGTAGAAATGAGAGGACGGTAAATTTTTTTTCAAATGTATGAGAACAAATCAGCTGACGTAAAAGTGCGAAATGAGGGCAATTTCAGAATTTAAAGTCTTTGAGGAAATACAACAGCTCAGTTACTTGATAAAACCCATAAATTTTTCCAATAACAATGACGGAAAAACCAATTTCTTGAAACTCAAATTTCAAACAATATTCCGGCCATTTCAGTATGGTGAGAATTTAAAATGCGAGAAATTGCAAAGGAAAGATGTGGCAATGGGGAAAACCTTGGATACCTGATGCTTCCTTTCTCCAAAACCGATCTTTGGAATCTGCCAATTTAATGAATGCTACTCCTTTTAAAGCGTTCTTGCAAAAAGTCTCTAAATCTTTGCCAAAATGTCGAGAATTTTGCGGATATGCATAGGCCATAAACACAAATGGCTCATTCCAAAGTGGGCTGAGGGCAATGATAAGCACCTGCGATACCATGTTAAACACCATGATGAAGCACACACATGGTGTATGAGGAAGATGAGCACACATATAAAGGAACTCAACACATAATGAAAGAGAGAGGATAAAGCGTGAGGCTTTCTTATTTTTTCCATTATACATGATGTACATTTATATCTGATGGTGTGAATCTTGGTTTCATATTCCAAGTCCTTGGACTCCATTGTGACTTTTAGCATTCACACTGCCCATGTAGGATTAGGTGTTCTGACACCTATAATGCCTTAAACCACGATTCCCACGACCCACTAACCCATTTATCTCCCTAAACCTATAACCTTTAACCCATAACCCTTAAACTCCTAATTCCCACGACCCTAACCCATTTAACCCCACATACCCCTAAGCCTAACTCTTCTTATAACCCTAAACCTCTAAACCATCTGCCCTAACCCCTTAAACATAATTCCAAACCCCTAACCCATTTATCACCATAAACATCTAAATCCCTAACCCATTTAACCCCTAAATCCTAAACACTTATAAACTCTTAACCTAAGCCTTAACCCCTAACCCATTTAACCCCTGGCCTAAACCTACAATCCTATACCTCTAAACCCTTAACCCCTAACCCCTTAAACCATAATTCAGGCCCTAACCCATTTAACTAATCCCCTAAAACCCTAACCCATTTAACCCCTTAATACAACCCCAATAACCCCTAACCCTAAAATCATACTTCCCCTTAAATCCCTAACCCCCAAACTATGACCTAGCTTGATTCAACCCCTAAACCCTAAACCTCTAACCCCTTAACCCTTAAACCCTAATTCCCAACCCCCTAACCCCATACTAAACCCCTAACCCATTTAATCCCCCTAAATCCTAAACCTCTAAACCACTAACCCATTTAACCCCTGAACCCTAAACCTCTAAACCCTTAACCCCTAACCCATTTAACCCCCTAAACCCCTAAACCCCTAACCCATTTAACCCCCTAAACCCTTAACCCCTAACCCCTTAAGCTCTAATTCCTGACCCCTAACCCATTTAACCCCCTAAACCCTAACCCCATTAACCCCTAACCCCTAACCCTTAAAATCCTTAACTGCTAAATCCCGTAACCCCCTAAACCTCTAAACCCCTAACCCATTTAACCCCCTAAAGCCTAAACCTCTAACCTCTTAACCTCTAACCCCTTAACCCCTAACCCACGACCCCTAAAATCCTTAAATCGCTAAATCCCCTAACCCTATAAACCTCTAAACCCCTAACCCATTTAACCCCCTAAACCCTAAACCTCTAACCCTTAACCCCTAACCCCTTAACCCCTAATTCCCAACCCCTAACCCATTTAACCCCCCTAAACCCCTTAAACCCTAACACATTTAACCCCCTAAACCCTAACCCCATTAACCCCTCATGGCCCCTGACCCCTAAAATCATTAACTTCTAAATCCCCTAACCAGCTAAACCTTTAAACCATTTAACCCCCTTAACCCCTAACCCCTATAACCCCTTAACCCCTAATTCAACCCCTAAACCCATTTAACCCCCTAAACCCTAAACCCTTAACCCTTAACCCCTTAAACCCTAATTCCCAACCCCTAACCTGGCATTTAACCCCCTAAACCCCTAAAACCCTAACCCATTTAACCCTTTAAATCCTAAACCTCTAACCCCTTAAATCCCTAAACCACTAACACCCAAACACCTAACCCTTTAACCCATAAAACCTAAACCGTTAACACTTAACCCATAACCCATTAACCCCTAACCCCTAACCCCTAAAATCCTTAACTGTTAAATCCCCTAACCCCTAAGCCCCTAATCCCTAATCCTTTAACCACTAACTCATTATTCACCTAACCCATAACCGTGCCTAAATTCCCTAACCCCTAAGCCCCCAATTCCTAATCCCTTAACCACTAACTCATTATTCCCCTAACCAAATGCGCCTAAATCCCCTTACCCCTAACTCCCTAATCCCTAACCCCTTAACCACTAACTCATTATTCCCCTAACCCCAATCCCTAATCTCTTAACCACTATAACTCATTATTCCCCTACCCCAATCCCTAATCCCTTAACCACTATAACTCATTATTCCCCTAACCCCTAAATGCGTCTAAATCCCCTAACCCCTAAGCCCCCAATCCCTAACTCCTTAACAACTAACTCATTATTCCCTAACCCCTAAGCCCTAAGCCCCTATTCCCCTAACTTCCAAGCCCCTAATCCCTAATCCCTTAACCACTAACTCATTATTCCCCTAACCCTTATAGAAATCCTTAAAACCCGTTGGGATTAGCCATTCCAAATGATAGGAAGTCTAGTTGGGACTTACGATCAGTGTTAATTCCCCCTTGGTTACAAGGTGGAATACTATGAGAAAAAACCATGGGTTGAAAAAAACAACCCAAAAACCTCTCTTAAATTAAATATTTTATCTCAATTTTATTTTAATAATTAATTAATTAATTAATTTCTTTAAAGACTCTTTTGGATAAATCACATAAATTTTTTAAGGTCGCTTAGAAGCACTCATTATGTAGTTCATCGTCAATGTTTTTAAAATCAAACTATTAGAATAAAATTAAATTAATTTTGAAACTTCATTTTAAATCCATTGTTGAAGTTACAAGGAATACCACTCATTATGTGGTTCTCATCAATGTTTTAAAATAAATTTATTAGAATGAAATTGAATTGATTTTTGAAACTTATTTTTAAATCAAATTGATTTTTGAAACTTCTTTTTTAAATCAATTGTTGAAATGAGTGTCTCCCGCCCAAAACAAAGTGATTTGTTTTTAAATTTTAGATTTCTCTCGCCCAAAACAAAGTGATTTGTTTTGGTCATCTCCCAACGGATTTTTTTACCCACAACTAAGCGGCTCTCGGATTGAAATAGAGAGATAGGGAGCGGCGGTCAAAGCCTCCTTCCCATCGGGATCATCTCGGGTTGTCTTTTTTTTACCGGTAACTAAGTAGCTCTCAGATTGAAATAGAGAGATAGGGAGCGGCAGTCAAAGCCTCTTTCCCACCCGGATCTTTACTTCAGTAGGTAAGATTTGCTTCGAAATCACACCAGGAAAACCGACCACGAGTAAGCTTGTTTCGTTACAAGGTGGGACTAGCTATCATATTCACCAGTTTTGATTTTCTTGTAAGACCTTTACGGTTTATGTCAATGCGGGAGATCGAATCATTGGGTTTCTATATTTTCTATATTGATGATATAAAAGGTGAAGAGGAAAAATGGCCCTTTCTCCAGCTCAGAAAATTATGTCAATGCGAGAGATCGAATCATTGGGTTTCTATATTTTCTATATTGATGATATAAAAGGTCAAGAGGAAAAAATGGCCCTTTCTCTAGCTCGGAAAATAGGGAGGAGTCCTCGGTTAGGCATTGGTAGTTAGTAGAAAGACCGGGTCATCAAACTACGTTGGTTAAGCAAAACTACAAAAATCTTCACGATCATCCTTCAACTCCCCTCGCAAAGAATAAGCTTTCCTTGCATGGAAATGAAATCCTCAATAATCAGAGAGTTCAAGAGAAGAACACCTTGAAGAATGGAAATTCTATTGCAAGCACTATAACCGATGACAATGAAGTAAAGGCGAGAGAAAAAAAGGAGCCCATTTAAGGCAACTCATGGCATGAAATGCGGTGAGGGTGAAACTGCACTTCTCTACAATTACCAAGGCGTTCTCTTCCATGAGTTGAGGAGAACGTCCCAAGAAAAGGCCAAGCCTTTTAACCCAACCACACAATCGACTTGCGGGTCCTCGTAGGTAAGAAACATTACCCTATTCGGATCTTGCTCTCTGCAAACGACCCACCACGGGGAAAACCCGAGTAGAACCCATCAAACAAAGCTTCCTTGCTCAAATCTTCATTCAAAAAAAAGCGGACCCATCTCGCGAAGTTTATTGAGAAATTTCCAATGAGAAACGAAGACATCTGGGGGTTGCGAACAATGTAAAACAAATCTTGAAAGTAGAATGCCTCACGGGGGAAGCGAGAAATGGAATGGCGAATGGGTGTGTAGCGAGCATATTTAAATATCGTACTTGTTGATGGTCAGATGTAGAAATCAACAAAAAAAGTTTCCATGGTGGGTTTCCATTTTTTTTCCATGAACAAGCTTGTCAATCTTTCCTGATTGCACTTGTTTGCTTGACTCTCTCTCTTTCTTTTATATAAATATATATGCTTGTTCAGGGGATAAAAGGTTGAAATGCTTATTTAAGGCTTCCTTAATCTACTCAAATTCATAGTAATTCTAAACACGCTGATCAATCGACGGATATGGAGAAAAAATTAATCTACTCAAATTCATACTAATTCCACACACCTATGATAATATGACGAAATATGGAGACAAAGTTGAAGAGGTTACTAAATACGAGGGAGTGGAAGTGTCCAAAGTGAAGAGGTATATGCAATTGAAGTATTTTGCATGTAAACTTGAATATAGAAATGCACACAAAAACATGCTAATTGTTATGTTTGCTTTTTATAACTCAAATTTTCAATCGGGTTTTGATAGGAAACATTGTTGCTTTTTTATAACTCAAATTTTCAATCAAGTTTTGATAGGAAACAGTTTTTCGAGATTTCTAGAAATAAAGTTGTTGAATTCATTATTGCAGGGAAAAAAACAAGGTTGTGCTCGTACTGGAATTATTTGTCCATGCAGCTAAGGCTACGAGCTTATGCTTCTGATTGCTTATTTACTCAAGTGTAAAGGTCTTTTTGAGATAAATTTGAATTACTGCCTCAAGGGAAGCCAATGCGGTTGATTGCGGGTATAGAATTTTTCGTCAAATGATGTTGGATCACCATTGCAGTTTCGGAATTTTTCTTAGCATTTGAACAAGTATGTACTTTCTTATCCAAAATGTGTTTTAAGTTCATATCTAGGTTCAAACTGAAAAATTTTTGCCACATGGAGATTTTATTTTACATTGTCGTAGTTATACCTTCGATGGTACCAATGTTTTTTGCTACAAAACACACTAGTGTGATGGTATGAAGTGGAAAAATTTTAATACTGGTCGGTTTACACCACGATTTGGGCTAACATCACTTCCTACTTATTTAGTTCTTGATTTTCACATGTTCGCACCACCTTTTCATTTTTTCAGAGCTATGTTTTTACACTAGTCGACAATAATTGTTATAGAAGTTCTTTGATTGTTAAAATAAAAGTAATCTTTCCAAGGAAGACTTTTTGGAAGTATCTCGTAAATGAGGTCTTATAGATGTACCTTACCGATAGATGACAGTACATGCTATGCTCGATGCAAGTGAAATACCAAAGGCTCTATGATCATCAAGAAAATATGGTTTTGTAAGGTCTTTGTATTATAATGAATTTCCATTGTGCTATTGTCCACATGCTTATATTGCAACTATGAAAGTTTAGTCCCAGTTGTCAAGCCTTGGCCTTGATTCTATCCGAAGCAACTCCTCTTGTTATAGGGCTTTGACACATGCTTACCATTCAACATAGCAGTATATGATAAACTTTGTATTCATAAACAAATGAGCAATGATGACTCAGAAATGCCACTAAATGAATGAAAAAAACCATTGTTCTATGAGGATGTGTCCCTTCGGGTGGGAGGGGGCACCTCCATGTTTCCCATGTTCCCAAGGTGTTTTTTATTGTAGGATGCTCCAAGAAACTTTTTTCCACATATCTCTTTTGGTAAATGCGGTGAAACATAGAGGGAAATGAATTTTCCCAAAAGGGTTTTTTAACTTTCCCTTATTTGGGACGATTGAAGAAACATTTCTCTACATATCTATGTGGGAAACGTAGATGGAAAATTTTCCCTAATGTGAAGGATGCATTTTCCAAACGGAATATTTTTAAGCTTTTGCCTATAAAAAAAATGTGCTTTTGGATGTCTCTTAGAAAAAATGAGTTGCCAATTTTTATGGTGTCCCAAATGCTTCTACTTGCTTGTTTGACCATCCCTATATGTGCAACCAAGGCTGTGATTCCTTGTATTCCTTCTCCAAGTGACTCTTTACTCACGTTGTGATCACTCTTTCCAATTCTATTGCAACCCTCACCTTGTCCAATATATCATCATTTCGACACGAGTCGTTGATCCACATTGTACTTTTGACTAATCAATGCTCATTAAACTGTACTTTGTCAATTTTGGATTTTTGGCCATGTTATTAGAACCTCATTGTTGAGGTTCCTAGTGTAGTCAATGTTCTTTATCCACATTTTTTTCACTCTTTCAAATGCAAGTGCAACCCACACCTAATCCAATATACCATCATTTCAACATGAGTAATTGATCCACATGTTTATTTTGACTAATCAATACTCATTAAACTGTGCTTTGTCAATTTTGGATCTTTGGCGATGTTATTAGAACCACATTTTCAAGGTTCTTAGTTTGCTTGATGTTCAAGGTGATCAAAGGTTATAGAGATTTTTCCACTTTTAGTTGCATGTAGAAGTAAATGATTGATTTATAGTAATAAAATGTTTGTTCCAATTATATATTGTGTGAGCTTTTTAAAAGCCAAAAAAAATCTCTATCACTTTTTCAGATAATATCGTTGGATTGTTTACATATATAATCACAAAATATAGCAATAAGTGAGACAAAAAACTAGATATGGAAGGCAACAACCCCCCACAAAATTATTATTCGTATACTCTTGGTATTCTAGCACTTGTGGAATAAGTTGTAGAGCCTCCTTGGAGAGCTTGTCTACTAAGGTATTGAGTTCATGGTATATATGGCCACAAGAGAACCAATCCAACTTGTTGTAGACTTGTTTGATACCTTGCAAAATGTGAGCCAAATGAGGGGCCACTATGTTGACTTTGTCGCAGACTCAATCCACAACAAGTTTTGAATCCCCCAAAAATATTTAGTTTTTTTTGACATCTTTTTTGGTTGACCACATTGATAAGAGCCTAGAGAGTTGAAAATTCAACTCTCATGTTTGTGCCCATACTTGGAGCATATTTGATATGAAAAAAAACAAGCAAGTTTTTGCATATTTCTTTCCACAATGATTTTATTTCATTGCTTTGATCTTTGTTATTTTTTTAGTTAGTTTTTTGTACAAAGAATAGATGCATAATATAGCCCATTAATATTTTATTGGATTGTCTCTTTGTTATTGCTTAACGTGTTAATGTGGATTACACTTTGTCAAATGACATTTACATGATACGCGTTCATTTCAACATACCACTAAAATGTTTTTGAAAACTAATCATCTAAGCTCTCTATACTTAAGGATGAAATGATTTTTTATATATTTCAGCACATCTTAAGCCGTTTTATCTTCATCAAATTCATTTATGCTTTTTTTATTTGTTAGTGGGTAATTTAGGTGAATCTTAGAGTAGTGTTCCTTAGTTCTATAGAAGGATTCACATAGGGTCATTTTCAGTCTTCTCAAATTGGTCCTTGTGTGTCTAAATTTATTTGATACAAGTTGATGATACAAATTTTCTTTGAAAATGTTATTGATACTTGTTTTCTAATTGTCTTTAGTTTTTAATGATGATTGATAGGTTTTCAAAGCAATAATTTGTTGAGTCCTTTCCTTGCATGTCTACTTATGTGTGGAAATTTTGCTAATTTAGTTCTTGCAAAAGGAGTTTAGCTTTTGTGCATGGCTTTGTACTTTGTATGACCATACACGTCCTTTCAAATGTTGGTGTGTCATATTTTATGGTTCGTTGCCCATAAACAACCCACCTTAACCCTACACCAAGGTCCTCCTGTCCATTTTAGTGATGGATCATGGTGTGTTCAAGTGTCTCCTTTAGATTCTCTTTTATTAGTATAGATGCAAAATTGTGATTTTCCATTTGATGTATATTGCCTTTGTAGGTACCCTTTTTGGATTTGTCCTTAGTTGCATGTTTGGCTAAAATATATTTTTTGACCAGTTCATTTGGGTCTCTTTGTTAATTTAGATACCTTATGGTATATGTGCACTGATTGGGGTCTTTGTTAGTCATGGAGCCTCTCTTGGTTCTTGATTTTTTATTTGTTAGGATATGCTCATTTAGGTGTTTATTTAGTTAAACTTTCCCTTAACTCAAGTGGTTTTTTCCATGTGTATCAATTTGTTATTTTATTTAATTGTTACTTCAAAATCTAGTGCCCTAGTGCAAAGCCTCTTTGGTACCTTCCCCACACCTTGTTTCAAAAAAGTGACGTACCCGTCCACTGCAACATAGTGAAAAACATATAATTGTCAAATAAAATTTTACACAATTTAGCGGCATTTAAATGTGCACTCTTATTTCAAAGGTAAAAAATATTTTTCTTTAATTATTTATTTTTATTTTTTATTTTTCATTTCTTTCTTTTTGAGTTTTTTTGATTTTTCATTCTTTTTATTATTTTTTATTTTTCTATTTTTCTTTTTTTATCTTTTTGAAATAAAAAGGAATTTACAAACTATTGTAAGGGTAAAAATAAGTTACAACAACGTCTTCGGTAGTGCTCATGGTAGCTTTGCCTTTTTTTTGTTTTGGGGGAATGTTTTTCAATATATCAACAAGTTCTTCTTCAACATTGGAATTCTCTTCTTCATCGGTGAGGGTATATTCTTTTGGCATCATTAATTTCTCATACGTACCTTTTATTGATGATTTCTTCTGTTGTTCCTTCCCCTTGGCTTCCAAAGATTCAATATAGTCATACAATATCTATTTGGTCTTCATGTATCTCCAAGGTATTTGTTGAAGAGAATTTAGTTCTTTGTCTTTTGCCACATTGGCAAAATGCTTGCTCCTTTTTTTTGTTCATCTTCGTTTTGTCTTTCCATGGCCCTTGTGACCCTTCTACTATACGTGATGGGTTCTTTTCTTGGTGCTTGTGTTGGTTGAGATTGAGGTGGAGGTATCTCAACTATTTCCTCTTCCTCCCTTGGGGCTTCTTTCTCCATTATTTTTTTTTCCTCACAGATATTTTCAACAAACTGATTATCTTTGAGAAACTGATCCCAAGTCTTCTCATACTTCTCTAGTTCCCATTATTTGATTAAGTTGATGAGGCCATGGTGATCTATCCTTCTCTGCTCATTTACGGGGTGCTTCTGAATCAAATTTGCAATTTTGGTGAATTAGATAGTATGGCACATTTAACATTTTGTCTCCCTTCAAATGTTGCAAGATTATCATGTGGTATAAGTAAATGAGGTTCAATTTTTCCCTTAAAAGTCACATCTGAACCAAGAAGGTTAATTCATCTCAAGGATGTTTTTCACCGGGTGTTAGCTATGCCTCTAATTATCCTACCATTTTAAACTCTTGTTTTGCAATTTATAAACAAAAATTTCATCCAATACATCCAAAGGGTCAAAACTAAGACTTACACCACTAGAGATTTTATGGGCACCATACTTGCTGAAATGTTCTATTCTCAGTGCCTTCTTATAGGTACTGAATTCTCCATGCAATTTGATGGAAAATTTCAGCAACACAACTCGATGCCATGTTAAAATTTCATCTCATGACAATGATCGACACTCATAGAACTTCAGCTCTACAACTGAATTTGAAACCTTTTGAAACAACTACCAAAACATTAGATTTGCAAACATCAAAATGTTGTATTGAAGATTCAAGAGTTTAGACATTGCATGGAAAAAATGTTAGATCTTTCCAGCAACAAACATGAATAATTCTAAGGAAAGGTAGATTTGGAAAATCAAATCAGCATGCTATAGTGGCAATCAACGAAAAAATATATACCATATCTATGAAGAAACCAGATTAGCGCACTACCATCCCAACAATGAATAGAGAAAAAAACAGAAGTGAAAAAAATCATATCAACACACGGAATCTCTACCAGCAAACATATCTTTCTATTAAACGACAAAAGAATATTAATAAACCAAAATCAGCTTCTCCCAAGCATACAAAGAAAAAAATCAACTAAATTCTAACAAACTCATGAAGGGAAGCACTATCACTAGCACCGCGTCTCTCACATGCCAACTATTCTTGTATAATGTAATATGCTTCTCCTTATTTTTATAGAGTAAGAGGGGATGTTATAATGGAAGCCTCTAGAATTGAGCACTCCACATGACCAAGTTCGACACTAACCTAAGAGAGTGCACCCTCTAATGGAATCTTCCCCAACTAGAGCACCTCGCATGTGCTTACACGATAGCTCATGCTAAGCATGCTTCTCCAGTAACTAACTTATGTAGTGCCCCTTGAATGTGCCAATGTCATCATGTAAGAACATGCTCACATGTGCCAACTCACGACTCCAAATATTTTTATGCAACACCACGTGTCTTTATGTAAAAGCTTAAGTAGTGCACCCTCCTAGTCCTAATTAACTCCAAATGGCGGAAATAGATGAAAAGGGTCTATGATACAACTTGCCTCCATGAGAATTTCTCCCACCGATGCTCCCCTCTCATAGCAAGAGCCAAACATTGTTTGAGAAACAAGGAAAGTAACAACCCTAGACATATTGGCACTTTATGAGAGAAGCCAATGGCAATGGACACTAGGTATATAATGAGTTTAAAAAGTAATGGATTTATGTTTAGTGTTCTAGTATTTGTTTTGTTTTTTTTCTTTTTATTGTGGATTTAAAGAAATATTTATGGATAGCTTCATTTTTTTTTAAATATTTTTTTGAGAAATAGGGGTAGAAATGATGGCATTTCTTTGAGAAACATGGAGGTTTTTTTCCAAAAATGGGATGAATTTCTCCCACAATACATTACCTGTACAAAAGCGAGAAACACGTTCCAAATATGATGCTTTTTGATGGGGTTTTCGTTTATGATGTGTTTCACATAGTAACCACTTTTTGACATCATGTTTTCTGTAATGTAGCTTTTGAGCACAAACTTTGACCTAGAAAAAACTAGATACCTCTTTGGTTAGGGAAAGCCATCAATCTGAGATAAATCTGAAGCAAAAATGAACCTAGAATCCATTCATAATCTAGATTAAAGGGAAATACCTTTCCTAAATAAGTTCCTTTTAGCCCATGGGAGTGTGGTTCAACAACAAGTTTGGATGGTAATCAAACTTGTATTAATGTTGAGACCTTGGTCAAGTGTCCCCCCTCCCCTTAGGTGGTGTGGATGATGCCAAGGGCCAGTCCTAGGTGATTTTGATGGCACAAAAGTGTCTCAAAAATTCCACTCAAAACAAGTTTCTTAGCTATAGGACATCTACTAGCATCCTTTCCAAAACAAGTTCCTTGTATCTTTCAGTTGTCCTATTCGATGGCTCTTCCTTGTTATATGAGTTGATAAATGTGCACTGTTATTATGATTATTTTCATGATTGGAAAATCCTAGATAAGGATTGAACCCCAAGGCCAAAAATTACCTAGGGACATTGCATACTTCCATTATAGAAACATTAAAAAATGTATTTCAATCTACTTGGATCATAAGCTATAACCAAAGATGTTGTATTGTCAAATCCATGAGAAGTTTGGGGTAGGATGATGGCCCACAAAAGGTATAAAGGAGTTGCAACAAGGTAGAATTCGGTAGGTGTGCGTTGCTATTGAAGCGAATCTCCATAATGTGTCCCTCTATGGTGAGGATGCATGGTAGGACATAATGGTTTAGAGGGAGGTGAAGCAGAGGGGAATATATTTCCAAGGGTGTATGAGTTTGTTTTCAGGGCTGCGGTGGATTCATAAGGGATATGAGGGCTCAAAATTCTATTTTTGAGTTTTTGAAAAGAAAAGTGGAAATGAACAGGATCTTGGATTGCTCCATGCAAATGGTTCTTTTTTTGGCTCTCCAATTGACATTATGTTCAAATTGCGATTTCAAAATAATTTTCTCCTTATACCATGATGGATCATGTAGTGGGCTGCAAGAAATGCTTATTGTAGGTTCAATCCTCATAAGGTTTTGTATTGGTGGCTAGAGCGAGGTTGAAGAACGATGACTTCTCAAAAGAGGAGGATTTTGCGAGTACTCTAGCTACATGAAGAATGGCAAAGTCTCTGGGTATAGAATCTAGATGGAATTATCGTGTGAATTTACAAGGCCATGAACCATGATTAGTGACAATTTTATCATTTGGGAAACACATTCCCAAAAAAGCAGCCACAAACACAATTGATGATTGGCATACAATTACATTTTTTAGTGTGGTACACAAGATCATGGCTAAAAAAGAGACTCTAAGGATCTAGGAAATGCCATGGAAGGTTTTCTAACGATAACACAAGTTTTGTGTACAAACAAGTAATCTCAGTACCATGTTTTCAACATGTAAAACCTTCAAATGTGTAGAAAAACTAGCCAACAAACCCTTTTCTTTGAAATTGCATTTGAAAAATCTTTTGACTGAGTGGATTGGAGTTTAATTATTCAGATGTTGACTCTTGTGGAGTTTGTACCTATATGTGTGACTATGGAGAACACATTTTTCACTAATACATTAGCTTTTATATACCAAATAGTTCTTAGAAAATTTTAATTGATGATGCTCACGCTTGTTTAGACATAATCAACCTGGCATCAAGTGATGTGCTTAGTGACTAAAAAACTATTTTTTTCTTGGTGGGGTTGGACTCTCTTCCTAAATCTAATCCCTCAAGTTGGACATTTACCCCACCCTAGATGGTTGTTAGATATTTGCGTATTCCCTTTAGTCTAGATCTTTTGCCAATATCCATGTAGAATTGGTATCTTCAGCAACTACAAAGGAAATTTCTTTTTTAGCATCATTGAGACCTTCCCTTTATGAGGAAGTTTACCATGGTTTCATAATCCTACTAGACTTGCAAATATATTATGTGTCTTGTTGGTTTAATAGCAAGGCTCGATATCAATAGTAGAGCAGATTTTGAGATTGTAACCATGGTCCCAATCAAACAAAAGGGTCTTCCATTGGCCCCTTGGAATGTGTTACTATCCTCAAGGATGTCAGGGGGCTTGGTTTGATCAAGCTTCCCACTCAAGTGTCTATTTTGGCTACCATATGAGTGTCAAGGGGTCTAGAGGGTGATGCTCCATGGCAGGTTCTGTTTTGACCTGTAGGATGTCAACAAGTGGGGAAAGTGCATGGGGATTTTTCTTTGTGTGATATCATCTCCTTCATCCTCCCCCTATTATGATAGTAGCACAAGACAGGTACTTCCAAATAGATTTGAGTGTCTAGACATGTGATTGGATGAAAAGGGAATTTCATCCAAGTGTATATGGTATGAAATCTGCATTGCAGCACAGTGATTTCTTCAGTAAGGATCATTCCCAATAAGGCTGTACAACATAGTCTATAGATCAACCCAACAACGGTGGCACAGTGTATCCATACTCATCTTGAGAGAGAAACGCGAGTTGTGTGGAGGGTTCAAAACGATCATGTGCGCTATAGTAGGGCCACATATGTTGTGCAAAGTGAGCAGAGTAGTCACGCGTGCCACGGGAAGAAGTAAATTGTTGCACGTGCTATGTGGGTAGGGGTGCAAAACAACCACACGAGTGACGAAAAGGCTGCACTACGAGTTGAGCATATGGCAAGTCGTGTGGTTTCTTAGGAGAATTTGGGTAGTACAACTTGCACAGGGTGCCCGGAAAATTTCTATAGTTGTTGGATATTGTAATTTTCCACAAAGGGCCATGCTTCCAGTAAGGAAACCCTTGAACGATAATATATTATTTAATGAACACCAAATTTTTATGTGCATATTTTCTATGTATGCATATGTAGGATTGGTGTACAATTTGCTACCACTGATTTTATTTTATTTACTTGTTAAATCCCAAAAACGATTTTTATTTAGTAAGTTGAAACTTTAATTAATTTACAACAAGGAAATTTACTAGAAACTAAATTTTCCAATTGCTAGGGCTAAGAAAATTTAGTACACCAAATTCTAGGTCTCAAGCTCACTTATTTGAATTTCCTAGAGTAATTGGTTAGCATGGAAAGCAATTGTGGGATTGGCTAGGTGGAACATGAAAGACAAATTTGGATCTGGCACGAACTCCATTTGGAGTTGGAGACGCAGGGTGATTGCCTTCGATAGTTGTGCCACCTTCATGCTCACACATTCGACAAGAAAGGTATCCTCTTTTGGGGATACATGTGAGATGAAACTAATTGATATTAGATGAATTGGTAGTGCTTGTCTCAAGAGAATGACATTCTATCCTAATAAATATTCAATTATGGAGTTGGTCAATCCACAACAAGATCTAATGAAAATAAACATTGGAATGTCGGCTCCATTTTAGAAGGATTTGGGAGTGGAGTTTTGGTAAGCCTTTGAAATAATATTTCTCTTCTCAACTATACTCAATATTGCATCAACAATATCCAATATCCCCCTCGAGCTCAATGGAAATGAGTTTTCCATTGAATCATCCTAATGTTCGATATCTTTAGTAGAAACACTTGCTTTCTCTTGTAACAGTTCTAGTTTCTTCTTCTTTTGGCTACACTGCATTATGGGATGTGGGTTTAATGCCAAATTTTCTCCCTCTTCTCAAAGATTTGGATCCACAACATATACACTTGGTAACAACTATTTTTCATGTTCTTGAGCCTTTATGGACAATATTAATCCTGCTAAAACCTCCTTTAGGGTTTTAGGAGCCTTGGATAACACCATAGCACGTTTGAAGTTTGTCATTTTGAGGAGAAATGAAGCAGAGTGGAGAATCACAAGTAGGTTCCAAGGGAATGTCTCCTCTAAAAAATGCTGCTAGGTCAGAGGCAATGCAAATTTTTCAGCTTGACACATTGGTTCCTTATCATAGAAGAGTTATTTTGAAGGCTTTTCCTTGGGCTCTATCTCTTGGCACATATGCTCCCCGGAAATACTACTCGACTATAAGATCCGAAGAGAGTTCTTTGCCATTTTTCTTGTGCACTATATTCGGAAGATCAAAGGACTTTGGTGTTGGGGTCTTTTCACTTGCAACTATAGTCATAAGTGATCTTATTTACAAAGATCCAACTTTGCTATTTTTCTCTAGATGATGTTGATCCGCCTAATGCTTTTTTGGATATCATCATGGTTGGTATCCTCCCTTCTGCGAAATGCAATAGATTGTATACCACAATGCTTAGATGCTTTGTGACTTAATAACCTTAGACTTCAAGCTATTAATGATTGTGGTGCTCTAAGATCTTTTGTGAATTTTTTACATCAAAAGCCTACTTATGTGCTTTGGCAGGTGACACTCTTAGGTCCTTATCATCTTCCTTGGATGAGATGATACGACATGCTCCTTTTTTGTAGTTCACAATCGACATCGTGATGATATAGGATTTCTTAGCATAGCAACCAAGCATTTAATACAATAATGGTGAATTATTTCTATGATCATGGTACAATTAAAAGTATTTTTGACTACTTTTGAAGCAACGGTTCATTTACTTTGGATAATACCATTATCTCATAGCAAGGAATGAAAATAGAAAATGACAAAGATATTGAAAATGACAAGCAAGAGCATGCACCTGAGTTTTTAGAGACATATGAAGCTATTGCATGCTTTTGGAGTACCTTGTGAATTCTTCTTTGCTATTAATTATGACATCTACATCATAGCTATTAGTGCAACCAGGTTTTGGAGGCTTTCATCACTATTCCAAGGGATAGAGAGGTTTTTGTATGCACCCTACTAGATCAATTTCTCGATGGTGTTCTACCTATCTGGAGCATTCCAAAGTTTTGTCGCTGCAATCCAAATTTAATTACCTTTGTTTCCATTATTACCCTCATTAGGAAGAAATGTTTCAAATTTTTGTGAACATGTAAGAGAGAAAAAGAGGGAATCCCTTTAGTAAGTGGCGGCCATTATCTAAACCAAAGGAAGTTGGTGGATTGGGTTTAGAAAACATATATTCCTTTGGTAAGGCTTAGACAACCAAGAGTCTATAGAGGTTGATTTCTAAGAAATCCATACACAGGAAAGTGATTATTCGTAAGTATATAAAACCACTATCAATGGAAGATTGGATTAGCTAGGTTGTCTTGTTGATCGTCACATTATAGAACTGGGGAATCCATTACATGGCACAAGCAACAGATCCAATTTCCACACCTATTTGGAACCAGAAAATCAATTACTTGGCACAACAACATATCCAATTCCCAAACCTATTTAGAACGAGGGATAAAAAAGTGAGGTAGAGTTGAAGTTATCATAGAGGGAAGCATAATAGTGTAAGGAATATCTAGTACAACTTTAGAAGAATTACATTAGGCTTAGAAAGGAGGAGGATTATTTTTGTCTAGTCAAAGAATTCTACCATAGGGGTATATACTTTGAGGCTAGTATATAAATATATATTTTCGGATAATTCATGAGGAGCAACCTCATAGTGGAAGAAGCTCTAGAAGTTAAAAAAATATTAAAAAAAACTAAGTGACTAGATGCATATATACCTATGAGCGATATCGTGTTCAATTTTAAAATACTGGGTTTTGAATAAAGACTTAAAGGGTTGTAAGGCATTGTGTCGTATGGTGTTTTGATGTATTTGGCTTGCCGGAAAACTTTGACATCTTTCAAGGTAAGGTTTAGCCATCGTTTCGGTGTGTCTCCAAGTCATGGCTGAGCTTTCAAAGTAAAAAAGCCCGTAACACTGGTAAAGAAAGGAAATTGATCCATCTTTCTATTGTTAAGAGTGGGAATGGTGTTATTTCAATTTTCAACGATGCCGAGTCAAGGTCAACAAGTAAAATATGTTGCGGGAGGTATCCTATACCATAGTGATTCTATTATACTCATATCTTCAAAAATTAAAGCATTTATTGGTACGAGGCTCTAACATTTGTGATGAAATAAAGGCACTAATTTTTTTGTTAACGATAGTAGTAGAGGATAAGGTGATTGAATTCTAGGTCTTTGGGGATTCCTTGGTTATCAATTGGTTGAATGGAGCTTTAGGATGGAAGAATTGTTTTCGCAACCCATTCGGAGTAGTTGAAGACAATCAAGGCATAGTTCTTGAAGATATCATTCCATCATATTTATAGATAATTTAAGTTAGAGGCTAATGGAACTGTCTAAAGAAGGCTTGCTAATGACACAAAAACGATGGTTTAACATGGGAAAGTAGTTATGGTGTAAGACTCTAGGAGAGTTCATTGCAAGAACTAGGCCCATGAATCTATATATATATATATACATCGTCAAGTATTGTCTTGTGCTTTTCGTTCTTTAGTCCCTCAGGTCCATCTTATTTAGTATCATTTCAAACATTTGTACAAACTTTGTCAACTGATAGGTACCCCAATAAGAAATTGAGCACAACAACATTAACACTTGCAGATTCAACATGTACAATTAGAAAAGTTCACATGAGTCCTTCCTATTATCACTTTGTACTTCTTTTAATGCATGCGAAATAACCGTTTAGGTTGACCCTAAGTACCACCCGATAGAACTACTGAATT
The DNA here is from genome assembly GCA_034641835.2 of Pinus albicaulis. Lineage (NCBI taxonomy): Eukaryota > Viridiplantae > Streptophyta > Pinopsida > Pinales > Pinaceae > Pinus > Pinus albicaulis. Next base: position 599,672,819 of record CM076569.1, on the reverse strand, counting down.
TACACCATATGCAAATAATTGAATTCTATTGATGGAAAAATAATTGCCTCTTTTATTATTCGAAGCATCCATTGTATCTATATATTGTTCATAAACATTAAAATTTTAAAAAATAGGAGTGAAAAAAACATCTTTCACAAAGCAATAATTAGATCATACTAGCAAAGCCAAGAACCTTCAAATTATTAATGACACCATTTCACGAGAGATGAAAATAATGGACATTTAACACGTGCCTCAATCTTGATAGAATATAAATTTTTTGAATGATTTCCTTTCATGTAAATGTACTCCACAACATGTTATATTTTGATATGTGTAGGCACATATTTTCTCAAGCTCCACACAGAAGAAGGTTTGAGAACTAAGGAAAAATATTTATGATGTTACTTATTTACAAATTTGATAAAGCCTCAAGGGTTACAATCACAATCTAGAAATTTTGTTTCCTGGTGGAATGTGAGACATTCTTGGATTTGGATAACGCTTCAATGCTTGTTTAGGATCTAGGTAAGTGTGAATGAATAAAAGCTTTCTGTAATTTTTCTATATCGGATTCCCATTCTCCCTAAGTTATCAAAGGCAAGTTAAAACCCAATTAGACTAAGGGACAACATATTCCATTGCCAAAATTTAACCTTACATGGAAGTGCACTACACTTGTTTGATACTTCCAGACATTTTGAGGGCATGCCAATAGAAATGTCAATGTTGTTGGATACACCGGCGTTGGTTAGTTTTAGAAAAGTTCTCTTTTGTCAAATATGTTGTTTTCATGAAGTAATATTTTCCAACCAAGAGGATAATGACTTGGCATGTCTAGGACATAGTGGTGTTATTTCTTGCTTGTATTTGTGATTTATTAGTATTCCACCACTAATAACTTCATTACGTAGTTGTCTATTTAGTAGTATATTACAACGATGACTTGTTAAAGAAAAAATTATTATAGTTTGTTTTGAATGTCATAAAGCTGGAAGGAAATCTAGCTTTGAATTAGAAAAAGGGAATATATTCTAAAAAAATATGTTTTTTGATCAAATATAGGCCCGTTGCCTGATCATTAAAAAAAAATTCACGCAAATAAACAATGATTTTAGACACGATGAATTACAAAACTCTCCACCTCAAAAAACAAGTTAGCATATTCAATTTTGTCTGCATCGAGAGAAAAATGAATGAGTAACATCAAGTTTTCTTTGAATATTTATAGAATAATTTTAGAGATTCTAAATGGAAATTGTGTGTGCTAATCTTGCTCAATTAATTACGGGGAAAAACAAGGGGCATACATAATTTTTTGGCTTATGGAAATTGGATTCCTTTTCCCTTGGAATAGTACGTTGATAATTGAAGGTCACTATATTGAAGCTATATTCCCGGTTAGTATCACAATTTACAAAGTCTTGTCTTATTCTTTTTTTAGTTTCTTGTTGTAATCTTGTGTCAGCAATACTTTGCTCCACCCTTTAGATTTCTACTAACCGAGTTTTATTGTTGAAGTGTCACTACTTAGAGATAACTAGAGGAAACGATACAACTACAAAAAGTGGAGCATGAGACATTCTTAGTAGAAATTTCTAGCTCTGTTGTGTTTATTTGTGACATTTTATTTGCTTTGTTTATACGGGTCATCGTGCCACATAGTGGCCACTATTTCCTAACTAAAGAAAACTTGTTTCGAGTTTCTTGCTTTTATGGGGATAAAATGACATTAAAAATATTGTTGATGTTGAGGTATATATCGTAATAAATCCTTTATAGTCTACTTTAGTTTATATTCCACTATTCATTGACTTTCATGTCTTATACTTTGCATTGTAACTTTTTTTTGTTTTCTTTTTGCAGAAAATGGACTCGAGTATTGATGGTAAGAATCAAGGATTGAAGAAAGAGGGGAACACTAACACTAGAGTGACAAAGAGAGAGAAATGTATAGGTCTAGTGGTACCCGTAGAGCCAATATCCCACATAAGACACACACATAAATACTGATGGTCATGTTTTCAGAGTTGGTGAATTCACTTGCAATTCCTTGGAAAGATAATGATAATGCTTTGAAGTGATCAAAAATATTTTATCTCGTAAATTGTACTCCAACCAATATTAAGTTGGAAACTCATATTGTAATACTTGACATTTTATATAATATAATTTATGTGGTTGGAATTATTTATAGTTGCACTTGATATTACTTGGTATTGTAATTAACATATGTAACTTTGCGTTTTCATATTAGATAAACATGTAATTTGTATGACATTTTTTTTTAACTTTAGTTGCAAAAATCATACTAATTAATTTATGTTGATTAATAATGAAACAGATAAAATCAATATAAAACTATTAAAATAGTAGTTTATATTTATTAATGATGAACACATATAAAATGAATATACAAACTAAAATTAGTCATTTATAATGATTATTAATGAAAGTAAATGAAATGAATACAAACTACTAAATTAGTCGTTTATATAATGAATAAATGACTACTGCAAATGATGAATTTGTGACTACAAATGACTGACTAAATTTTGCATATATACGACTATTAGTAGCTAATTTCTAGAGTATCTTATAACATGACTAAAATTTAGTCATATATATTCAGTCATTAATTGGTTTCAAATGATGACTAAAATTTGCATATATATGACTATTAGTAGCTAATTTATAGTATCTTATAACACGACCAACATTTTGGTCATATTTCTTTGGTCATTAATTGGTTTTGTCAAGTGATCATATAGTAATATATTTTGTTGTATATTTTGTCATTAATTGTGACAATTAATGACCAAATCAAAGATTAAATCAATGATCAAATCAATGACCAAACTAATGACCAAATCAATGACTAAATTAATGACTAAATCAGTGACTAAATTAATGACTAAATCAGTGACTAAATTAATGATCAAATATACAACTAGACAACAAAATTGAGATAACCAATTAATGACTAAGTTAAAAACGACAAAAAGTTGGTCGCGTTATAAGATACTGTAAATTAGCTACTATTGGTCATCGACTGAAAAATAGTCGTTTATATGCAAATTTTAGTCGTTTTTTTAGTAACTAATTAGCCATTTTGTACTAGTGGATGCAACAACCCACAAAGTGGGAAGAGTATTTGCATCACGGTCAAATTCGCCTACAACAATGGATAACAAGAATCCCTCAAGATGAGTCCTTTTGAAGCATTGTACGGAAGACAATTCTGGACCCCCATAGATTGGAGCATTCGAAAACCAAACCGATGCTTGGGTCGGACATGTCGGAGGAAATGGAGCATGAGATAAGAAAAAATTAGACGAGAATATAAAAGTAGCCCAAGACGAGGCAAAAAAGATATGTTGAATGAAAAATAACTTTCCGAGAATTCGAGGTGGGTGATCACGTTTATGTAAGAATTAAACCCAAGAAGAGACACCTTAAGATGGAATACTTGTGCCAAATTGGCTCTTAGGTATTGTGGACCTTTCCAAATTTTGGAACGGATAGGGTTGGTGGCTTATCGATCGGCATTGCCTAGCCACATATTGGTACACTAGTGTGTTTCATGTATCTTTACTAAAGTGATACATACATGACCCCAAGCATTTGATACACTGGTAGAGCATACATGTAAGTTATGTTTACATTATGACTTCTAGAAAAGAAGGATCCTTAACTAAATTAATTATAAATTTTTGTTTCTTGCAGGTAGAATTAGACGACGAATTTACGGTAGAACCTCAACATATTCTCGATCGAGAGAGAAATAACGCTCCGAGGCAAGTCATCCCCCGGGTTAAGGTGCAATGGAAGCACTTTAACCCGGAGGAGGCTACTTGGGAGGATCAAAACTCTATACGAGAAGCATATCCTGAAATGTTTTACGCGATGAAGTAAACACCGAGGATGGTGTTTACCTCTAGTGGGGGGAAGATGTAACACCCCATTTTATTTTAATGTTATGTCTAAAAGACTTTTATAAATACATTTGAATTTGTTAAGTGAAAATAGAATTAATGAATATGGTTATTCGTTAGTAAAAACTTGAGTTCTACTTCATGAATAAAAAATTACATTGAGTAATTGATTAATTGAATAGTAAAATAATTCCAAGGTTCCAAAGTAAAAGGAAGAGGCGAGTTTTTGACAGTTACCTTCCCCCAAGAGGATAAAGAGGAAATCTGAGAAGGGGAAGGGGTTATGTTCATAAAAGAAGAAAAGGTTTTACAACAACATGTTGTGAAGGAAAAGAGTTGTCTAGAGATGGATGATTACGAGTGGAGCTCTATAACTCGAGAGAAGTGTAGGACTGGACAAAGGTCCTAAGGCCTAACTTCTGAAAAAAATAGCCGCTACCTTATACTACTGTTACGGAGCATAGGGGGGAGCAGATTACATGATCGCCTCTCTCATGGTTGGGTGGTGCCATCAGTTAACCGAGAATATGGATATAAGTATTTAAGTTTATCTGGTTAAGTTTGAAGTGATGAGAAAGAAAATGTATTTTAGATTCATTATACTTTGGTATTTTATATTATCTCTATTAGTTAGAAACAATATTGGTTTCCAACCACTTTGAAAAAGATAAAACAAATCTAGAACTAGACTAAGTAACAAAGTAATGCTATGACGAGGGCTAAATATAAAATAAAATGAATTTATTCTTGCTATTTAAATTCTGCAATCTAGGACAACCCTAAACTATGTATAGATAGATAGCATAAAGAGGTACAAATATGTAGGAATAAATCAACGAATAAAACATTTCTATGAAAAGCAGAGCTAATATCCATACATTGAATAGTTCCATATATTATTTAAACAAAATCATTGAGTACGTGAATGCAATAGATTACACAAAGAGTGTCGAGAGTAAAACAAGAGCAAAATATGTCATGCATGCTCTAGTTGGTAAACCACTTTCATAATCTTAATATTACGTGTAAATATATAATGAGGCTCGGAGGTTTAGAATTCGAGCCTCTGTGGTAACATGGAAAGGATCATGGTCCTCTTGTTATTGAATCCTGAAGTACATAACGAACCAATTTTTAACAAAGAAAAGAAGGAGGCTGTAAAAGCTTAAACAATTATCAACTTTGGAAAATATACTCTATTCCAAAAAGCTCGAGCGATCAAAATCATAGATTCGAGTAATCGTCACGAGAATATATTTATATTATTAATGTAAAACCTAGATGTCAACATTTCTTGTAACCACCATGTCTGAAGATTCGGCAAGAAAAATGATATATAAACTGACATTAACAAGTATAATAATTATACATATTTAAATAAGTTAACTTGTACAAAAATGTATAGGGTTTGCACAAAGTGTCTAGAGGAAACATCCTTTGAAAGAAACGTATATCGGTCATCAATAATATGTTATACCAACTATCCTTCTATCTCGAGAGGGATATTTATGGAGAGAAAATAAATATTAACATAAAAAAGCTGAGGAAAACAACCTATGCCAAAAAAACCTTGAAATTTGAAAGGGAAACAGAAGCTCTCATTACAAGAAATTTAGGGGTCGAGTGTTGAACTCTGTTCACGCAGAGGGTTTGCCCTCGGTAAACTCACAGTAAACATTTGAGAAAAAAAATCTGAAGGTGAGTATTGGGTTCAGCTTACCTATGATGGCCACCCATGAAAACACATTGCAGAGTTCGAGAGGACTTCTCCTTTACGCCAAGGCTTCACAGAACCGATACTTATACCATAACAACGAAATAGACTCGTAAGTAAACTCATCAACAGAGAAATTCTCAAGAAAAAGAAAGGGTTTCTATGCAAAACATAAATTCATAGGGAAGACTTTGAATTTACCTATTCCCGACCTCGGCATGCACGGAGGTCTGCTTCACACAACCCTTTCGGAGGAAATGGGAAATGATGTTGTTTCAAGACGAGAAACCCTCGACCATATTTCAACCGAACGAGATTAATTTTAAATTGAAAGGAGAACTAAGAGAAGTTACCCTCGTAGGCGAAGTTAACCTAGCACAAACTTCATAATATGAGCGAAAATTGAACAACAAGGGTATTAATATTACATACCTGAACCATGACGAGTACCCTACGATATTATGCAAGAAGATAGAAAAGGAAAAAAAATGAGAGGTGCTTTGTGACCAAGCGAAACTCCATGCCGCAATGTAAAATTAAAAAATTATGATAAAAAAACACAACTTGAGTCAAGAAAAACTGTGACTAATATCACTAAGGAATGATGAGAACTACCTTAGATACCAGTAATGAAGAGTTAGAAGATGAAAAGTTGTATAACGAAAAAATGTATCGTAGCATAATGCAAATGAGTTAGAGTGTGTGTATAGGGAGCTCAAGCTAAAGTAACCCTAAACCCTCCTGTCAATTCCCCATCGTCAGATCTAGGGTTCTCCCGAAATCAACAGTGAGCACAAATATCCACAAATAAGTAGTAGGTGACATATGTCGATCATTCACATGGAAAAGTAATCGAAATCCCCATTAAAAGATGAATTTGCAACATTATTAAATTACTCATTGAATATCAATTTCCGATTGATAAGTTCCATGCTGAATGATCACCAAATCCAAGTATGTAATATAAATTTGATTCAGTCATAACGTTATTCAACCAAAGGACCATAAGAATTATTACCATGCATATGCAACATAAAAAGGGTTACAAATCAAACTTAATGTACCATTCACATAATGACCTAAATATTGTATGTTATCATATACTAAACATATGATATTGTTAACACCTTATTATAACAAATGAATTAATGTTTTTGGTGGAGTAATAGTAATAAATTTTTTTTTATGGTAAGTGTTTGATAGTGGTGACAATTTCAAACTTAACCAAGTTACTTTGGAGATGGGATATTCTGAGAGAGAGACATACACATCCCTATTTTCTTCATAGAATTTCTTGTATTGAAATAAAAATGAGGACAATTTTAATTACAAAATGGGGGGATGTAACATCCCAATTTATCTCCTTGGAACATTTGTAGTTAAATTATTTAAACTGTGCATAGATATCTTTATGTTTTTTGGTATATTGATCACCATGAGGTAGATATACCATGGTGTCGTAAACATTTTAATATATTTTTTACTATTGCAATTAATAAAATGATAATGAAAAAGACCAACAAGCATGAGTGCCTAAATGATCTCCGATACCACAAGAGGGGAAAGATAAGGGGCTATATGGGATTTTTTTTACTATTTTTCTTTGTATCCTACCTTAGTGTATTCACCCTATTTAATTTATGACTAGTGACGAAAATAAGTCCTAGAGTGAGCCACCAATCTTATATTTTAGCAAGGTATCTCCCGCACATTAATAGGAACACAAAGTAGTGTGGGGAACTTCTTATTAGGGGGGGGATGCATGAGAAAATTTGAATAGAGTGAGATTAAGAGGAAAATAAGAAAATAATTTTTTTTAGAGAGGAAAAGAGTGAAAATTAGGACATGAAAATACAGATCAGACCAACCATGAAAATGAGTATATATATTAGTTGAAAGAGCTATAAAACGAGGAAAATATGCAAGAAGTTTTTGTGAAATTAGTTTGGACCTTTCTATGAATATGTACATATCAAGAGAAATGGATTGATTTTTATAACTTAAGGACTACAATGAGGAGGATGATCAATACCGACATTCTATTATGCCATGGCTTCTCATAACTAGGGAAAATGTGAAGGGCTAAATTTTGTAGATGTGCTAATTTTCAATACTATTTTCCAAAAGAGCATTCACTAATTTCCATTTTTTTTAATTCTTTTTCCCCAAATTTTATAGGATAATATTATTGTATCTTAATAATTGCCAAAATTTTATAGACACTTTATGAAATCATTTTAAATTTGAATATTTCTACAAAAAATATTTCCAACCAGTTTACAGTTTGAGTATTAGGGACTAGTAAGATTCTCTACAGTATCTACACTTTAAGATAAATTAGTGTACTTAAAATTTTCCATACACTTGAAACTTTTATATTCTTCCAATGACGTGATTCTGCATGGTCATCCATTCCAAAAAAGTTATAATGTTAAGAAGCCTTATTTCCTTTATATATCACTCTTTTTTCATCATTCAAAGCAAGGGACTATTGCTTGGGATTTTGGTCCTTCTTCTTTCCTTTTCTTGCACTAGTTCTTTGGACTCGATTTTTGTAGCAAAAGGGATGTGTTATTGGCATATGAATATATGAAAATAATGTGAAATTTTTTATTTTACTATGCACTAAATATTCACAAAATGATTCAAAAAGAGGCATTCTATAAGAAATTGTAAAAGGTTAATTAGTATAGAAAAAATATAATAAGAAAAAAAAAAGATAAAACATGTTTCCCAAAGTTTAGAAAATGTCGTAAGTATAATATAATCATCAAGCTTATTCATACCAAAATATACAATATAAATTCCTTTTGACATTGGAAAACAACATTTGTAAACTTTGGATGCATACTTGGCAAAAGGGCACAATAAGACCTTTCTATGTTCAAACATCATGTTATGTCCTAGTAGCCATAATATTGGTTTATATGAGTATAAATGAGATGCAACTAATATCAATGCTAGAATGTAGTATCAAATACACTGAACTAAATCCTAGCTAATGGACCAAAGAAAAAGGTTTAAGTGAAATCAAGAATAGTCCCATTTTTAATAAAGAATAATATTGAATCAATCCTATCAATTCCCTCTTGAAATTAAGTGATAAGACCACTTATTTATTCCCGAACTAGTAAGTACCCACGCCAAAATAAAATATAACTAGGCATACTGCACCAAGTAATCACTATACATAATCAAAGATTTTATGTAAATCGAGATTGGTCTCCAACTTACTTTCTATAATAGCCTCCAACCAAAAAAAAGACCATAGTTTCATATGAAAAACATTAGAAAGCATAAAATAGTTCGTAATAAACATGATAATATGGGAATATTTTGCATGAGGCATCCTATACACATAGTGATTCTATTATACTCATATCTTCAATAAATTAGAGCATTTATTGAGTAGCAGGCTCTAACATTTGTGATGAAATAAAGGCACTAATTTTTTTGTTAATAGTAGTAGAGGAGAAGGTGAGTTTGAATTCTAGGTCTTTGGGGATTCCTTGGATTTTATCAATTGGTTGTACTGGAGCTTTATGGGATCGAAAGAATTGTTTTCGCAACCCATTACGGAGTAGTTGAAGACAATCAAGGCACAGTTCTTGAAGATATCATTCCATCATATTTATAGATAATTTAAGTTAGAGGCTAATGGACTGTCTAAAGAAGGCTTGCTAATGACACAAAAATGATGGTTTTCACATGGGAAAGTAGTTATGGTGTAAGACTCTAGGAGAGTTCATTGCGGGGAACTAGGCCCGTTTATATATATATATATATATATATATATCTATATGTTAGATATAAAATGTAAATTTATATATGATCTTGTGCTTTCGTTCTTTAGTCCCTCGGGTCCATCTTATTTAGTATCAATTCAAACATTTGTACAAACTTTGTCAGCGTGACAGGTACCCAATAAGAAATTGAGCACACTATACAATAACACTTGCAAATTCAACATGTACAATTAGAAAAGAGTTCACATGAGTCCTTCCTATTACCACTTTGTACTTCTTTTAATGCATGTGAAATAACCTTTTAGGTTGACCCTAAGTACCACCAATAGAACTACCTAAATTTACACCATATGCGAAATAATTGAATTTTGTTGATGGAAAAATAATTGCCTCTTTTATTATTCGAAGCATCCATTGTATTTATATATTGTTCATTAAAATTTTAAAAATAGGAGTGAAAAAACATCTTTTTCACAAAGCAATAATTATATCATACTAGCAAGCCAAGAACCTTCAAATTATTAATGACACCATTTCACGAGATGCAAATAATGGACATTTAACACGTGCCTCAATCTTGATAGAATATAAATTTTTTGAATGATTGCTTTGATGTAAATGTACTCCATAAAAAAGATTAGATTATGGGAGGGGATGGTGAATCACATCATGGAGATGGTGTAGTTATTTTAAATGTTTATTCTCAAACAACAACGTAGGTCTAAAAGATCAGATTAGGAGAGGGGATAGTGAATCGCATCATGGAGATGGTGTAGTTATTTTGAAATGTTTTTTCTCAAAGAACAACGTATCTATAAAAAATTAGAGATAGTGAATCGCATGAAGACCTTGTAGTTATTTTAAACATATGTGCATATATTTGAAACTGAAAGTAAAAGTAAAAACGATAGGAGAAATTAAAGAGTACATTCACTAAGCCCTCATATATATAATGATAGAGTTAAGCGCTGAGAGCTGATGGTAGAGGGGCGTCAATTAAGCGCTGAGAGCCAAGAGCTGAGAGCTGATGGTAGAGGGCGTCAATTAAGCGCTGGTAGCTGATGGTAGAGCGTCGCATGAGACGGGCGGCGTTGAGGTCGTTGGTGTTGGCGGCCACGAACTCGTCGAAGCTGATGAAGCCGTCCTTGTTGGAGTCCACGTCCTTCATCACGCCATCAATCTCCTCCTCCGTAGCGCTGCACTTGAGGATGGCGCTCAGTTCCGATTTCATTTTGCCATCGCCGTTGGTGTCGAACTTGCGGAACACGTCCTCCAGCTCCAGGTGGACGGGCCTCCACGAACTCGTCAAAGTTGATGAAGTCGTCGACAGCAACGGCTCGATGGCAAAATACCAAGTCGGAACTGAGCTCGCGGTATTGCACAGCTGAAGCCATTCTCACGCCTGAAGGTGAAGGCAAATTATAGGGATAATACTAGACGAAAAGACTGGATGATGGCAGGAGTGGCAGGAGTGCCAAGGTCATCATTATATAGGGCTCAGTGGGATGATTTACCCACGAACGCTGATGTGCCAAGATGCCAAGAGTAGAAAAATGTAATTTGATGTGCCAAGATTCTGTAGAAACGTTTGATGTGACAAGATGCTGTGTGGAAATAAATGGAATGTTAATGTTTGATAAAGGGAGGGAATTTTTTCTCCTTTTGGAATTACATGGACTTACGGTTGGATTTGCAGTGAATTGCAATAAAACCAAGAAAAGCGTCACCAAGCGCCCATGAATAACTAACAATTCTATTTTTTTGTTCTAAAAAAAATAACCAACAAACTTAAACTTAAACCTAAACCTAACCCTCCCTGCGTTCTCCAGCTGGTCCCCCTTGCGAGCACTGAAAATTCCTCGATCTCATGTTCATCTTCCCCGCCTTCTTCCAAGTGTATGAGAATGGAAGACACAGCAGACAGCAAGAACGCCGAGGCGAGGTTGCATGGACCCAGAATATTTACAATAAAATAAAAAACCATTAGAATATTTATTTATTATCAACAGCCCATATCAACATCAATACTTTATTGGATACTCCATCCTCCATCCTGTGGGGTGAACAATAAAAAAATAAAAAATGCTGGATAAAGAGGCGGAATTGGGTATATCTAATTTAAAATATTATAATAAATAAATACAAATTTACTAGAATATTTATTATCAACCGAGTCATATCAACTTCAATACTTTTTGTGACATATCCAATAGAATATGATTATTAAGTTTAATTGGAATGAAACATTTTCGAAATTTAATTAATTGGAGATTTTTGGTTAATTTTAATTGAGTTTACATTTAATTAAATTTCTAGTCTGCTAGATTATGATGTGCATTTTTAAAATTTTTTTTATAGTGTCATTAAAGTTTATTTTTAACATCATAGTTTAAAGGAAGCTTTTGTTATTCAAATAAAAAAGGTTTTGTAATTATAGAAGTAATATTTGTGATGCTCGAAAATATGAGAATATTACAATGCTTTACTCGTGTCAGGTCAACATCTGCACTATCTCTATTGCTTCCTAGATAAGCCTAGGCCAATACTTAACCAAATTTTTGGCTTGCCCAAGTCCCTCTTTCCTTCTAGATTAGGCCATATTAATTAGGGAAATTCCTCATCCACAAATAGGGTCACATAAGTTTGTCAAACTCACCCACAAATCACACCCAAGACCTTTTCACCACGAAATGCCTTAACAACACACCCTACACATGTTTTATGCATGTGTTTTATATATTTATCATAAACATAACTATACAAAAATGAAATTTTAATAACAAACAATGTTTCAGCGTACACTCAATTTACTAAATATTTTATATGAACAAAATAATATATTTTTAAAAAGTGAGCATTATTAAAAAAACTCATAGAGTTTTGAAAACATCTATTAACATGTGATACATATTTACTACAAATACCCAAACATATAAATAAGGGACATAAAAATAACCTTAAAAAACACATTATAAGGGACATAAAAATATATTTTTAAATAGTAAATATTGTTAAGAAAATTAATACGTTTCAAAAAATATATTAACATCTTATAGACATTAATGTAAATACAAACACATAATTAAATTTTAAAACAATAAATAATGTTTAGTTATATATTTAAAATATAAAATTTATTTTTTTTCCTTATTTTTATTTTATTTTATTTTTAAGGAAAGAAATTAAAGCTTCCCTCTTAGCCCAAGGGCAAGAGTGCTAAGGGCTAGAGTGAGGTTTCTCAGCTAACCCACAAATATACTCACTTAAGATTGTTGGCCAACCCACAAGTATACTCACTTAAGAGTTCACGAGACATGAAGCCAATACAACAATTTTCATAAGCACAAAGCCATTACAACAATGCTCATCATGTCACTGAGTAGGGATTTGACCTAGGCGAGAGAAGATAACAACCATCTTTGTGCATCCACTAGAAATAACCCCAATTGACTCATCATACAAAAATTGATAATAAACATTGCAAAAAATAATTACAAACAAATGCCTACTCGGATACACAAAACATAAAGATGTAACTAGTAAGCAATAAACATCTTAGAAAACATCTTCACACATTTTAAGGTAACTATTAACATGTTACATACATTCATTTTATACATGTACATGAGATGATGTCATATCAACCCTAAAGTTAAAACAAGTTCCAATTGAATTGAGGAGAAGACCTTTAGTGGCTCGTACATAAAGTGGTGGGCTTGATACATTTGGAGTACTAGCCGAAACATGATATTTTGTCGTCTTTTTTGAAACATGCTCGAGATGAGCATTGGTGAGTCTTTATGGAGCCATATTTCCAATCCCTTCACCGTATGTACCATATTATATGCATAGAGGAGTTGCTTGTTGATCCAAGATTTCCTAGAGAAATGCTTCTAGATAGATCCAATAAAGATAGATCAATGCATATCTTTTGAAATCGTCATTTCCTAAGATGTGAATGGTTATATGATAGAGGAAAATGAGGTTATTAGGGATTTAGTCCTTAAGAAATAATCTAAATTTTGAGAATCATTAGATTTTTGGTCTTCTCATGTTACCCCATTTCTCCACTCCATTCAACATCTCAAGACCAACAAGGAAAAAAACAATACAAGGGTTAATAGAGTCAATTAAGCAATACCTAAACTATGTGAGAGCATGCATGCGAGGGATGCATAAGTAATAAGGATTACCCAATTTAAGAAATATGTTAACATAGTATTAAATATAAAGATCTATTGTCGTGCACTTTTCCCTAATTAATTATTAATATCCATAAATGTTGGGAGATCTTTTGGTAGTAATTACATCATGGATCACAAAAGCATAAATTCAAATAATCTCCATAAATATTAATATTGTATTAGCTACCAAAAACCTTTGATAAACAAAGATACCAATTACATCTAAATAAAATAAGCTTTTTAATTTGGAAAGCATTGAAGCTGATTTACACTTTTGTGAGAATCAGAGTCTGAAATTTTTTTCAACAATGGATTCACAGTAGAAATGTCATATGAAGTTCGTAGAACTCATGTTTCATTTAGATTGACGGCTACTTAACGGCGCGGGCAAACATAATTTTCTTGGGAGATTGGAAAACCCGGCCACAAAGTTCGGCCAAGCGCTAAAGTTAGTTGAAGCAAACTGACTTTTTATTTTAAAATGAATTGGCTTAGAACTATTTTCTATAAATAAATCACCCACAAAGGATTTTATGGTTTACCGTTTTCATTTCGCATCTTGCTCCGTGTTTGCTCCTTGTTGAAACTCTGTTGCTCCACCTTTCTTATGCACAGTGCTCTGTCGTCCGCCCGGGTATCTGCCGTCCACGCTCATCATTTCTTCCTTCGGGTATGTTACGCTTCAGAAAAAAAAATTTCTGCTCAGAGTTAAAAAAATTTATGAAAATTTTAAGTTGTATGAAAAATGTAGTAAAATGTATTTTGTGTTGTGTCGTTAGGTATATTCTGTTCTTTGCGTCGGCTATGTTATGCTGAAATTTTTACTGCTCAGATTAAAATGTAGAAAATTTTATAGTGTTATGAAAAATGTAGTAAAATGTATTTATGTGTTGTGTGCGTCGGGTATGTTACGCTGCTGCGTCGGCTATGTTACGCTCAAAATTTTTTTCTGCTCTGAGTTAAAAAAATGTATGAAATTTTTTTGGTGTATGAAAAATGTAGTAAAATGTATTTTTGTGTTGTGTGTGTCGGGTATGTTACGCTCGAAAATTTTTTGTGCTCCGAGTTAAAAAAATGTATTAAAATTTTGTGTTGTATGAAAAATGTATAAAAATGTATTTCTGTGTTGTGTAGTGTAATGTATTAACTATGTAGTGAATGTAATGGTTAATGGATTTCATACTCATGCAGTGAACTTGTCACAAACCCAATAGGTCTTGGACTCAAGTGCTCATCGTTTGCATTACTTGCTGCAATAGTTCAACAAGGAGTCACCCCCCCTAAAAACTATGTATAACCTATGTCCAAGGAGGCTAAAGTAATGAAGGCAATGGCCTCCACCATATATAGTTTAATCGAGCGAATTTACCTATGTTGGAATTCCGATGACAGTGAGGACAATGTAGCCTTCCTGTACAACTATAGTATGCTTACCCCACATACTATACACTTAAAATTTCACCCCCCAAGTTACACTAAAGACCAGTACAAAAGACATTCTCTTAAGCTCTGTCACTGTATAAGGAAAAAACTTAGGCAAATTGCACAGCTAACCATGGTGATCTGTTATGCAACTGCGACAAGAATTGAATGCAGCCTTTGTTGGCAGTTCTAGATATATTAGAAGAGCAACATTTGTTCTTCAGCCACTTTCATAGTAGTAGGTGATTAATATGCGTAGAGACTATGGATGCAGGAGATGTAGTAGAATCCCATGTAAAATTCTTATTACAACAGTTATTCTTCAACAGATTATATATATAGTTCATTGAGACTGCGTGTTATAGGTGGTTGGCTTCAGAATTTTTAAGGTGGAAAGATTCACTTGCTATCTCACTGTCTGTATGCAAAGAAATTCAAATTGTAAGCATAGAATTCCATTCATCAAGAGCCCACTGTAAGTAGGCAGGTTTCCTATTGCATAGTCTTCTAAAAGAAACACATATTATTATCATTACCAGATCACCATAAATCTTCTTAACATGACTCTGATCTTACGATGTTTGGTTCTGTGAACATAATGTCCCTAGTTCTCCTCCCATCCTTTGATAGTCTGTCATTAATGCAGCAAAATAAAAGGACCAAAAAACAAAAACTCAGTAATTATGTATAGAAAAACTTTTATGAATAGAAATTTGTTTTGTTTGGTTCTGTGAACATAATGTCCCTAGTTCTCCTCCCATCCTTTGATAGTCTGCCGTTAATGCAGAAAAATAAAAGGACCAAAAAAAAGAAACTCAGTAATTATGTATGGAAAAACTATTATGAATAGAAATTTGTTTTGTGTACATTTGTTCCATCCTCTCAGCGTTTCCATCGATTATTATGCTAGCACTTTGTAACAATGCTTCTAGATGACTCTGTGAGATCCACAACGTTTTGATGTGGTAGCATCTGAGATCTCAACTCTGTAAAATTTTGAAGTTGTGTCTTCTTTGAATTTTGTTAGCATGGTGTTGTATAAGAAGGAAGAAAAATGCTTATTTGAAATTTTGATAGTAGAGGTTTCAATATATTTAAAATATTAAAAGGTATTTTTTTAATGAATAATATTAATTTATATAATGATTGGAGTAAAATTAAAATTATTTAATAGTTTTTATATTATCATTCACAACAGTTCATTATAAACATATTTTATTGTTAATTTTATTTATAAATAATAAAATAATAATTATTTTGAAATTAAATATTTTTTAATTATTATTTCGAAAAATTAAAAAATATTTGTTGTACTTTAAGAAGTAAGAGATTAGTCTGAATTTTTTACTATTTTGTTTTTATGTTTAAAAAACAAGAAGAGTTTTCATAGATCAAATGTGAGTATATGATAGATAATATAAGAGAAATTGTTTTTCATTTTCAACTCTTTGAGTGTGGCAAATGTATCAAATGCTTCCATCTCACATTATTTTGGGAACTGACCAATAGTCTTGAACTAATATTATTTTTAATATTATCAATATACTGCAAAATGATTTCTTACTTTATACCTTTAATCATCTAGCCAAAAACTAACATCAAGGATGCTACTTTATCTTAAAGTTTAGAAACCTTGGTAATCTTA
The DNA here is from genome assembly GCA_034641835.2 of Pinus albicaulis. NCBI lineage: Eukaryota > Viridiplantae > Streptophyta > Pinopsida > Pinales > Pinaceae > Pinus > Pinus albicaulis. The sequence goes on along the minus strand of CM076569.1, from coordinate 599,656,191 downwards.
CTAGTCCCTAATATGCAAATTGTGATATTTTTGTAGAAATATTTAGATTTCCAATGATTTTATATTAGTTGAGATAATATTTTTGGCCATTTTAAGGTAAAATAATGGTTTACTATAAAATTTTGGCAAATCATTTTAGAAAAAAAATGAAATTGGCTAATCTTTTTTTGGAAAAAGCATGGAAAATTAACCCACCTACTAATATTAGCCCCTAAAATTTTGCCTGATGTCATCTCCTCTTGAGCCAAAGGTGGGGGCTTTGGCTATAGTTAAAAGCAATTTTTGTGAACCTCTTGGCTTCGATGTGGTTCAACTTCCTTCTTATACATAAAATGCCTAGTCATAACCAAGTTTTCAATGGGCTAAAGGCTTGCTTCAATAGGAAGATGTGAGAGGGAGGGAAACTCGTTCTACCTCTAGAAACTCTCTTTGGAGACTCCCAACTACTCGCACTCTTGCCTGCAACATGCACTGACTAACTGGGTTGCATAGCACTACCACTAGGGAACTTGTTCTTGCCTCTTTTGTTGGAAATATTTGCCTCCCTTCTTGACTGGAATGTTGGAAACCTGCTCTGTCTTGAAACCCTTTATTGGAGTCTCTCTAGCTAGAACTGCACCTACACTCTGCAACTAGCCAAAAAACAAATTTGAAATATTTGACTAATTTTTTATATGATTGAAATTCAAAAAAAGATGATTTTCTCCATGCTAGATGCAGTCCTACCTAATAAAATGTGTAGTACTGCTTTTGGGAAACTCGTTCTACCTCTAGAAACTCTCTTTGGAGACTACTAGCTACTCGCACTCTTGCCTGCAACATGCACTGACTAATTGGGTTGCATAGCACTACCACTAGGGAACTTGTTCTTGCCTCTTTTGTTGGAAATATTTTCCTCCCTTCTTGATTGGAATGTTGGAAACCTGCTCTATCTTGAAACCCCTTCTTGGAGTCTCTCTCTAGCTAGAATTGACCTACACTCTGCAACTAGCCAAAAAACAGATTTGAAATATTTGACTAATTTTTTATATTTAATTGAAATTCAAAAATAGATGATTTCCTCAAGTTTTAATTGTTTAAAATATGATTGTTTGAGCAACTCTTTCTCTGGGATACAAGGAGGTTGAAAGATTTTTTTTCTTGTATATTTGAAGCTCTCCATTATTATATAAAAGGATTTTTTGCTTACATATATTTTTATGTTCTTTGCCATAGTAATGTCATAGTGTATGAAGTTTTAAATTGTTTTTATTATTTTTATTATATGTTGGATGTGATTTTGATTGAAAATGCTTCTTTTTTATTTATTAATTAAAAAAAATATTAGAAAAATTATTGCTTTAAGCTTTGGAATTTACAATCAAAATTAGAAAATGTATTTATATCTAAACTATTTATGAAAAGTTTAATATTGTTTGATTTTCTCTACCATGTCCTTTTTACATATATCTAGAATAATATTATTTGTAGTTTCCGGTTTTTTGTAACATTTTACTACCATAATCAAAATCTATATAAATAATAATCTAACATTATGATATCTTGAAATGGAGCTAGCCAACTCAAATATAGTATTGCAAATCCCTGGCTAAGTTAGATGAGGAGGCTATGTATTACTTAGTATTTTATCCATATTGGGGTTGCAAGTTCTATGGGTTCAAAAGAACACTTGCAAACAATTTGTTTTCCATATGACCTCTCTTTTTCATAGATAAATTTCATTCTTTTATCCATTATGGATTTGAGAAAAATACATCCTCATAGGCCAATAAAAAGCCTTAACAATGAATTAAACATGAACAACTATTAAATATGGGTAACCAAGAAGCATCAAAACAAACAACTAAATCACCAAGGCTAGTAGTGATAAATAATAAACATTCTAGAATACTTCAAAATTCCATGTAAATAATTTTTTACCTAAAATCACTAGATGGTGAGGCCCACAGCAACAACTGCAAAAGCAATGCAATATAACCAATCAAACTACATCAACAAAACATATGGTCTTGAATGAGGTTTTGGACTCTTTAGATATAAATTTACACCGTGGCAATAGGAAATGTAAGAAATATAAAAACATAATGAAACACAACGTAAGAAATAGAGAACATAATGAAACACACACATACATATCTCTAGACAATCAACACAATTATTTTCCTAGGAAATCCTTATATGGGAGACAAGCAACCCTAAAAAGTAATGATGCTTTAGACTCCTATTTCCCTAGGAAATCCTTATGGGAAAAAAACAACACTAAAATGTAAACATGCTCTACTCTCTCTTTTCTGGTATGGAAAATATGTGAGTACAAAGAAAGAGGTAATCTCTCTAGAGTTAGCTAAGACTTTTAGCGTGTAAGGTTGCTATAAAAACTTAACTTCATACATTTTCTCTCTAACTTCACACTCCTAGTTGTATTTTCAACTATGGAACAAAATACAATAACACAAAATGGAACTCTTATTCCTCCTAGTGGCCAAGTATTTAACCTAGCGTGATAGCCAACTAGGTGTAAGATTTGACTATGTCAACCATTAACGACGTTTGTGATTTTAGAAATTTTAGAGTATTGTTAAAATTCCACATGTAGCTAGCTTGACATGCATGAGTAATGGGGATAAAATGTCATTATCTCGTACCATGGTGGTCAATGATAGGTCAACTTACTAAAGGCATAAATTTTGAATGAACTTCGTTTGATGTTTTTCTTGCACCATTGGATATGTCTTTAAGTGTAGAATAATGGTCAAGATTTCATGCCACTAAGTCAAGAATTTTAAATTCAACTGACTTTTAATATAACCAACTAAATCCTGCAAAAAAAGAATAAAACAATTTATGTTAGGATTGTGGATTCAAGGATTGAAACAACACACCATGATATTTCAAATTTAAAAATAATGGTTCGAGTCCTAGGTAGCTCAGAATCCTATTTGTTTTCAAAATAAGGATGCACTCCCACTTGATTCTCATGATTAGGTTGTAATCATGAGGCTCTCGCTCAAGAGTGGACCTTCCCAAAATCTTGTGACGTCTTGTCACAAACAAAACCATCAAACTAAAAACACATCATGCAAGAAACATAGCTCGTTGACATATCATTTTTCTCCTTCAAAGAAAAAAAATTCACATCATGTGAATATCTCCATGTACTCTTACATATTGGTGACATACAAAACCATCAACCAAACACAAGTCGACAAAACATGCCTCTTCAAACAACTGACTCTCAAGTCAAATAATAGAGCTCATGTACAAATTTCCATATTTGTTGCATTTAAGTGTGTCAACGTAACTCTACTTTCAACATCTTGCTTCATGCAACATGCATCATACTTTGAATTTGCAAAAAAAATCATGAAACATCAAAATACATGCAAGGCCTTAATTAGATAAGAAATCTAACCATCTGTTAGCAAAAGTTCTAGCTACCAAAAGTCCATATGCCAATCTACCTCCCAAGAAATACATTTAGTACACCACTGGTTATTTTTTTGTCTTCCTATATTCTTTATCAACCTCTTCTAGTGATTCTTGAAAGGTGGATACTTAAATCCTTCCTAAAAATTTGAGCTCTAAAATGAGATTCGAAGCCTAATTTCATAAAAAGTAAGTTGAGGATGATCACATTGACTTGCCTGATGACTTGTCTATGAAGATTAACTACCTTGAACTATTTTTTTGCGTAGGGAAAGAGACACATTCCCATGTCTGAGCATGAAAACGTTCTTTGATATTGTTAATGCCTCTAGTGTTTACTTCTACAAGTTATATAGGCAGAGTCTGTAAAGGGCCAGGTAGCCTCTGGATCTCATCTTTTATGAAAGGTGACATATCTAGTAAATGCCCCTACAGTCAATCTCTGGAATGGATCTAAATAGAAGTTCTTCATTTTAATATCCGTAAAACACAACTACTTTAAGGTAAACTATGTACATGTGTCATTTCTCCCACAAACTAAAGTGTATAAGTAGTAAATTTTATACCAAGTGTGTTCCCACCATGTAAAGCGCAATTTGGTGAACTTATCATTTTTATAATATCTTTTTAGATTAAATTTAGTTTCACACATGATCAATTATTGCTTTGAAAGTTGTGTTCTACATAATTTGTGTACACTAAATTACAAATTGATTTTTTGAAATCTATTTTGTGTAAATTTCGACCAATAGATATATATCATGGAGGATGAACAACGAAGATCAGCCGAATCCCATATGGAGGTTCAGGGATCAGGGAATGTTCACGGTATTTAAATATAATCTTAAATTTCCATACATGTGTGTACATATGGAATTGATTTTTTTATTAACTTTGTGAGTTAAAATAGTTGTTAATAAGTTTCATATTTTAATTTTTAGGAGGTAAGAGGAGAAGGGTTTCAACTCCATCCATGGAGCGTGGCCAAGGTTCAACAGGTCGAGGTATGAGTGGTAGCAGGTTGGGGGAAGGGGGTGATATTTATTCCCCCGAAGGCCAATCAACCGCTGCTGGTTCTCAACAGGGTCATTGTGGGTCTGGTTCTCAGCAGCGTCATTCTGGGGTTGGTTCTCAGCAGGGTCATGTTGGAGATGATGTTAACCAACAACATCAAGGTTGCCATCAATTTCAATATTTTTTCATTAAATTTGTACAAATTTTTTTACACGTGTTTTTTCTAATATACGAAATTATATATATATTGATGCAGAGGCCGAAAATGTACGAGCTAGTGGTCAAAATAGACGCAGGGCAGCTTGCTACATTCAAGAAGAAGGTTGTCAACCCAGCACAACTTATCCAGCTGAGATTACTGATATACTATGGGAAACCAACATGGCGGAATGCACCTTACAAAGGTGTGAAATCCTTCATGCAAAATTGCAAAGAGATCTCATGGCTTTGTCTCTACCTGCTGAGAGTAGACAAAGCCTTGAAATAGTTACACATTCATTGGGTGAAATGGTAAATGTGTACAGAAATTTGGGGCCAACGACTGATTCGTTTGTAGAACTGATGAGAAAGAGAAAAGAAACAGTGATAGGTCTCGATAAATGGCAGGACATAAAACAAAAAGTTACAAGAGCAGAGGCCAAGTCAATGTTTAATTATAAGGAAGGGCCAAAAAGAAAAATGTTGAAGGTGCAGTATTTCAAGCACCCAGAAAAAGCTAGTTATTTGTATGATCGACATCTTGCGGCCTTTGGAAGGCTTCCATGGAACGATGAGGTTCCTGTTTATTTTGCACAAATGTTTTATGCAGAATTTTTTTGGGTATGAAACCCGACTACAATGACCTTCCTTCAGAATTTTTTGGCCTGGGGAGAGGTCGATTATATCAACGTAAGGGTGCTAAGCGAGATGTGGAGTTGCCTCGCCCTGAGCCGCCATTGGTGAGTCGACCGTTTCGAGTCGAAACCCTGCGATCAAAGATGGATGCGACTTCTCAAATAAGTCGTGAAGCAAGAGATGTTATGATCGACAATGTTCATAGCGGATTGAGTGGAGTCGATATTTGTTTAAATCGACAAAGAGCACGTGAAAATGCACGTGCCAATTTTTTTTATCATACAGATGAGGAGATTTACAACATGAATGTTGAAGATCTCCGAACATATGCAATAAATTGTCGCAATGGTCTGCAAGACCTAATTTTCATGAGGAAGAGGGCACCGGAACGGTATGTGTTAGTGACCTTAGGGTTTGAAATTATTTTTACATATACATGTGTACAATTTGTAATAAATACATGTGTATGTACATGTATACATTTATTTGTATGTGCACATTAATCTAACAAAAATGTATGATTATATGTTAAAACACCATTTGCAGTTCTCAGGCATGATGCGTGATGAAAATGTTAATATTACGTTCGGGACCTCCGGTTCAAACGATGCAGATGGGTCTGACCATCATGATATGTTGGCACATGTATGTTAGTGTTTTTTAAGTGACTCTAAAATAAATAATTGTTGCAACACATGTACATGTATCTATATATATAATTTGATAAAATGTTTTAACAGGTACCGATTCCATCGGATGTTTTTGGGATGGCGGTACCTTCTTCTTCTTTAGGAGATATGCCTTCTACTTCATTGGGAGATGAGCCACAAGTATGGACAATTTTTCACAAGTTTAATATTTATGTTTAAAAGTTATATATATATATATATATATATATATACACACATTCTACCTCAAAAAGTTCCATTAAAAATTGAGATATATATATATAGAAATCTATATTTTGAGTTATTTAAAATTTTTTGAATTTAGGTTCCTATAGAAGATTTCTTTAATCCGGGGACTCTAGCGACGGAGATAGGAACATCCACAGCATTTGAACAAGTTGTCTTTAGTTCCTTTTTTTAATATTATTGAAAATAAGTTTATATATGTACATGTGCATTTTCATTTGAAAGTTTTTAATTTATATAAATTATATATATATATATATATATATATATATATTTAACTGTACATGTATATTGTACAGTTTACCACTGCAGATGTTCGTATGGGAGAACCTGTTCATCAAATGGAGAGGTAACCTTACGAGGTATTGAATGATTTTTTTGTTATATTTTGTTTTTTACATGAAGTTCTAGATATATATATTCTCATTCATTTTTAAAACTTCAAATTTTAATGTTCAAGTACATGTGCATTATGTATGTAGGTTTCCTATTCACAGGATAGGGCGCAGACTGAGACCCAGACGCTAGATCCTCCATTTGATGGACATGATTTACAGTAGATTTGATTTCAAAATTTAGATGGTTTTAAAATTTGTTAAACTTGATACAATTTGATACTTGTGAGATTTACAATTTTTGGACATATTTTATTACATTGTTATTATATAATTTGTTTTATTTAATTTTTGGATGGTTTTAGTACTTTTGGCATGTGAATGTGAAGTAATGTTGTCATTTGAACTACATTTGGCATGTGATATTTAATGTTAAATGTTTTTGTTGGATAGTTGAATTATAATTGGCATGACATGTGAAGTTTTTAAAACTCAAGTTTTGGATGGTTTCAATCTACATTTTGCATGTGATATTTAATGAAATTTAAATGTTTAATGTTTTAATGTTGCACAATATATAATCAAAAGGGTTTTAAAACTTAAAGTTTTGGATGGTTTCAATCTACAACTTGAAGTTTTGGATGGTTTCAACCTACATTTGCACATGTGGTAAATTGAAATTATGTTACTTGTAACAAGACAATCCCCATTGATTTAATTGTATATGTTGATTTCTGATTTGATATAATTGCATGTATGATGGTACATTACTTGTAAAGTCATTGGATTAATAGTGTTCATTGATTTCAGTGTAAGCGCAAAAAATTATTGACAATGTAGAACGATTTTTGTGTTATAATAATTAAACCTAATAATATTGGAGAGCAAGAGAGACAAGGTATGGTCTTTACTACAAGAGTTCGAGCTAAATACTTAAATGATTTATGATTTATGATTTTTACTTTCTTTTTAATATAATCGATACGGAAAGATGAAAAAACTAATAAGGGTGACAATAAGAATAGAAGAAAAAAATAGTTTAATATTGATCACAATAAATGCTATCTGTAATTGATTACATTCTAATTATTCACATTCTATCAATCAATATTATTACATTGTCACTTTGCATTCAAAAATTTTATTTGATCATTTTCCATTATTAAAGTTATTCTACAATATTTATCATCTCAACAAATTGAGGTAACTAAGAAAATTTAAAATTAAAATGATTTGATAAATCTCAAACATATTTAGCATATTTAAAATGGTTATATTAATATTAGATGTATTTACATATTATTGATAAAATTAATCATATGTTTCTCATATTATCGATAGTTTTTCCTTGGTTGCACACGACTGAAACCAACTTAGATCCATCTTAACTACGGATCTATCAAGCGCCGAGAGGGATCAAATCTCTTGAGGTGCAAACCTTTCTTCAAGTTTTGCACTCAAAAAGAGGTTTGCACCTCTAGATATTTGATCCCTCTCGGCGCTTGATAGATCCATAGTTATGATGGATCTAGGAAAATAACTTTCTAAAAATAAGTAAGGGAAAAGAAGCATAGGGAACAATTAGGAGTAGATTTAGGTCATAGGGAACAATTAGGAGTAAATTTAGGAACATGTGATAGTTGGGTGAGATAAAATCATATTTTAATAAAATAATGGGAATTTGTAGGAGAGACAAATAGTGGATATGACATGTATTTTGGTGAATAATGAAATTTATGGAATTAAACAATTAATTATTTTTGTATGTGAAAACAAGATTCACACCTAATCCTCACCTAAAAGACTAAATTAAACACATTATTATTAAGGGGACGAGGAGCTTTCTAGGTTTTGAGCTCGCCATTGTTAGATGAGTGTCGTAATGGAATTCCATGTATTTTTGTGAGAACTTATGATATTGTGATATTCTAATTACGAAATAGTGATCTTGAGTACATGCTGGATAATGTAGTAGATAGGAACTTTTTGATAAGGGGAGATTAGGGAAGTGGCCAAATTCCTATCAGTGAAAAAAAATTTCTTCACCTTCTTATAACTCCATTGTAGCTTTGGGGGCCAAAGGTAAGAAGAGTACCTTGGAATTTCTTGGGTGAAAAACCAAGTAGGTCACCAACTTTGGTCTAGTGCATTGGAATTCATTAAAGAATTAGTCATTGGAGCTGCTTCAAGCTAGGAGTGAGCATCGTCACCAACCTACATTGAATATTTTACACTCCCTAGGGTGAATGATACTTTAAATTGATTGATAGTCTAAGACTTTCGAATTTTTCCGAATGCCAAATGATCTTACAAAGCTAGTATTTATAATATCTTAGTAGGTCATTCGGTGACAACTTTTACCGGAAACTTGAAACAAAGAGAATCTATCCTTGGCTAGGACATCATGTAAGATGCCTGTCATAAACAGTAAAATTGTATTTAAAAGCTGAGATTCGGGCAAGTGGGGACAACCACTTGTTATCTCGTCCCTTGGAGGCTAGGCCATATGGGGACCGAATCTGACCTTACAAAATAAAGTGAAATAATTTGTACCATACGGTCGGAAAAAATATACAAGAACAATTAATTTAATTCTAGAATATATATATCTAATACATATAACATTTTTCATCAATGCACATGTATAGAAAAACTACTTTCAGTTGATACTAGAGCACGTGCTTGTACCCAAACAATTTGTAACATGTGCAAACCACAAATAACATAAGCAGCTCAATTTTTAGTTGAGTACTGGAATTTTTATAACATATTTAATCCAAAGATAATAAATTGTTGGACACTTCACTCAAAAAAATTCTAATGGAATTCCATCCTCAATAATCCGTTCATGATCGGATTTTGACATTTTCCATTTCTTAATTTTTGATTTTTTCTTTGATTGAACTTCTATCAACTTTATGCGTGCTACACACACCAAGTGACTATATTGACAACTTATGGAATCGGGTTCATAGTCTTCAAAGTAAACAAAGTCTCCACTTTGACGAGTTTGTTTGAAAAAATAACCTTTCAGTATAATAGACCCTTTGTCATACTGAAATCCGTGATCATTATAGTCTTGTAATAATTTCATTTTTTGTTCAGTGCAACGCATCAAATAATACTTCACATTTTCATCGTTGTCAATAGGTACAATTACAGCAAAAACATCTCCTGCACAATAAAATAAATTTAACATTTAATTATGCATATTTAAATTTATTTCTAGATCTTTAAATCATTAGAAAGTAATTCAAATGTTACCTTCTCTAGCAAGATCAGAAACTCGATCACCATCGGATGATATTGTAGTTTCCTCTGATTGCATTTCTTCAAACATTGCAACAGACATTTTTCCCTTTGTATTTAGCTCTGTATGTTTCCAATCGTTCACATACATTTTGTTTTCACAAACGTCATTGGATTTTATGTTGTCTATGCAAACATCACAAAAACAAGAATATTTTCTTTTATCCAATGCAAACACATTTGTGGACAACTTTGTTTGAATTGAATGCAATTTTAGAGTCCCTTTTATTGTTTCAACGTCATTTCCAATTGATCTATTTACGTCTCCGATTCCAATATGCCAGAAAAACCTTTATATGGAAAATTAGAAAAAAAATTTGTAAATATGATATCAAAATACAATTAAAAATAATCATTGCATGATAAATGTACAATGTTTAAAATTAGATTTCCAATATAAATTAAATTGAATGTACCTTCGCACTTCTCTTGATGGGTTATTCTCATGGCTTAGAGCAGTGATGCACCATTGAACAACTTCTTCAGCGTTCACAAGTCGGCGTGTAGAGTGGTTCATTTGATATCTTCGAAGTACTCGTTTTATGCATGCTCCTGCACCGTCATGTTCTCCTTTTCCATGGCCAGTCTCAAAGAAATTCCAACAATGTTTAATGCATGTTTTATTATGAAGACAACACAACCAAAAGAATGATTGTGCAGATTTGAATTGACCTGTGCATCCGTCTGACCATATCCAATGTTCATCGAATGTTATTCCATGATCTTTCAATGAATCATAAATTCTTCCAAAACAATGTTGTACAAAACATGTATCATGCGTACAATCGTCACTGATATCAAAGTGATATTCTTTAATTATATGTCGATTTTCACTCGTGCTTTCTATATCATCGACATTTTGTTCAGCATGTCTATATAGAATATGGATGAGCATGGAGACTTGGTCAGAATGATAGTATTCACTCTGAATTTCTTTTTGTGGAACAAATGTGTAGTTTTCCGCAAAATCAATCACTGACAAAATGGTCCCTGGTGGAAAAAATTCACGAGATTTTTTGAATTGCAAGTCTTGCCATCGAGCTCTATGGGAATGCTTGGTGTATTTGTAAATTTTTGCCTCAAACTTTCTCAAAAAGTCTATCAGAAAAATTTAGTCTTCTCGTAATTCGATTCTTTTAACACTATTTGCACCTTGAATCGATGTACCTATATATTCGTATCTCTTCCATTTCACTTTCATGTTGGACAATGATTGATCATTTATATCAATATGATATTTGTTTTGAAATTTAGTCAAATTTCCACAATCATCGCATTTTTTACCACCAACACATCTTTTTTTGTAAAATAGTTCATCGCTTTCTCTTTCACATAGAATTTGAGATATGAATTCACAGATAGTGGAAGGAGGAGGTGAATCCTTCCATAATGTTCTACCGAAATCAAGGAATGTGTCATAATATAACTCAAATTCCACATGATAACGACAACAACAAGTGTAGCGTACGGTGATAGGTTTTACATACCATGGTTTTTGTTGAACAAAAGCACTGAGTGAAACATGAATTTGACGATTCTCTTTTTTGAACTTGTTGAATAACTCTATCTGAGTGGTTTCCAAGAGATGTTTTTCATGTTCTTCGTATTGATTTCGTGCTATTCTTCTTCGCATCACATGTCTTGCAGTTGGTGAAACACGTGAATTGTTCTTCCAATATTCATATATTATTTTTTAACATTTTCTCCAAGTCTATCTTTGTATGGTTGCCTACAAATAGCTCTCCAACAAGCGAGTTCATCATTTACATCTATTTGCAGTCGAAATTTTCGATGTTTGTGCAGAGTTTTTCGCGAGGTTCCCAGTGCTCATGCCATAGATGTTATCAAATGATTCTCTTGAGTACTTGGTGAAACTATTGCCATCTGTATTCCTCTACGTATATTTGAAACATCTTTATCTCTAGATCTCTTAATTGACTTTATAGCACTACTCATATTTTTTATCACCTCTTCATTCATTTTTTTTATCTTTGGTTGATTTTCGAATACCCAATAGTGTCGTCGCTTCTTTTAATTTCCTTAATGATAGGAGACCTTTCAACATTTGAGCATGAACTGTCACTTGCTCATTTAAGAAATACTCTTCAAAAATGCGGTTGACATGATATCGTATAACATGGTCAGGTTTTTTATCTCCATATGTGTGAGTGTCAACATTTTCTAACATCTCATTATCGATAGTGATTTCATCTGTACATATTAGAAAAAATAGTACATATTCAATAAATAACTAAATTAATAAATATGTCAATAAATATTAGGAAAATTTTAAATATATCAATAGATCATAATATTTACATTTACATACCTGCTTCAATTTCTGCTTGAGGTTGATTTTCTTCTTCAATATTTTGAGGAATATCTCTGTCTGTTTACATTAAAAAAAATATTTTTCAAATTAGTTCATCAAATAAAATTAAGCTTCACATTTTACATTAGGAAAATTTTAAATATATCAATAGATCATAATATTTACATTTACATACCTGCTTCAATTTCTGCTTGAGGTTGCTTTTCTTCTTCAATATTTTGAGGAATATGTCTAAATATTTTTCAAATTAGTTCATCAAATAAAAATTAAGCTTCACATTTTACATTAGGAAAATTTTAAATATATCAATAGATCATAATATTTACATTTACATACCTGCTTCAATTTCTGCTTGAGGTTGATTTTCCTCTTCAATATTTGAGAGGGCTTCTAACTTTCTTTTGCGAGATTATCTCGTTTCTTCTCTACGTGTCTCAGGCTCTCTTTTTCGATCATATTTTCTCGCACAAGTTCTTCGATTTCCCATGATAATAGGGTATGAAGTTCAAAAAATTTCCTTCAAAAAATTAGACAATAACTCAATTACAAAAAATATCACAAAAGATTTAATTTTAAAAAATTCAGTGTAAATTTTTTGTAAAAAATACATACTCCAATCCAAAACACACACTTTAAAAAATTCGAGAGAAAAATGTTTTATAAAAATGAAACAAAGCTCAAAATATTTACTTCAACTCAAAACACGTACATACCTCCAAGAAATGTCTTCCAAAAAATCAATTTGCTTCCAAGAAATGTTCTTAAACCCAAACTTTGAAGAAACCTCCAAGAAATGTCTTCCAAAAAATCAATTTGCTTCCAAGAAATGTTCTTAAACCCAAACTTTGAAGAAAAGTTTTTGAACCCAAACCAAAATCTTTGTAAAATGAGATGAAGTGTGCGAAATGTGCGAAAATTGTGAATCATTTCGTGGCAATTTATATTGACATGAAATGTGTTTTAGTAGGGGGCTCCGCAAAATTTAGTAGGGGGCCGACGGAGAGTTATACAATAGTTCGGCGGAACTTCTGATCAAAAGTTTGGTCGAACTATTAAGACGTTAGATTTAACGAGCCTTAAGCGGAAAACATAGTTCAGCCAAACTTGGACTAAAAGTTCGGCCGAACTAACGCGTCACCAATTACGCAAAAACCAGGCTCTCAAAACGGTTCTCCAACTTTGCACTGATTAAACTCCATGAAAGGTTGTTAATTAATTGTCGGAACCAAGACAAGAATTTTCAGAATTGAATCTACTTTCAGGAAATATAACTTTTATGGAATTTCATAAATGTTTATTAATTTTAATTATTTTTCTAATAAAATGGGTGCAAACAATTTCTAAGGGTCATTGTGATTCAGTGAAATCAAAATTTTGTATCTCCCAAAAAACATTGTAAAAAAAATTGAAAAAATTATGGGGCATTACATTGGTCCGTCATCTCTAATGGGTAGCTTTTAGATTTTTAGTTTATAACTTATATGTTAAGAAATTTCTTGCGACGCGAAACATAACCAAAATACGCAGTTTTTCGTATTGGACCAGTTCAAAAAATTCTAGTAATTATGATATGCATCCATTAGCTTTGTAAATATGACGAAAACAAAGTAGACTCTATCTAGATTGTTGTAACACATTTTGTTTTTTCAAAAACACAAATTTTCAATGAATACAACATTGCGACATAACATGACTTCTTATGAATTCTTTGATTGTTAAGAAACACACACTCAAAGAAACGCTAAGTTGACATATCAAATCTGCATAAAAAAATTTCAAAAAATAAGTAATAGAAAGCTAACAAAATTTCTCACAACTTTTATTTTTATCGCAAAAATGAAATTCTACATAGAAAAATTGTTATAGTTTGCAGAAAGTTGAAGAACCAAAAAAAATAACAAAGTAGACTCTGTCTAGATTGTTGTAACACATTTTGTTTTTTCAAAAACACAAATTTTCAATGAATACAACATTGCGTCATAACATGACTTCTTATGAATCCTTTGATTGTTAAGAAACACGCACTCAAAGAAACGCTAAGTTGAAATATCAACCGTGTATAAAAAATTTCAAAAAATAAGTAATAGAAAGCTAACAAAATTTCTCACAACTTTATTTTTATCGAAAATGAAATTCTACAATAGTAATTTTTTTATAGTCTATGTAAGTTGAAGAACCAAAAATGAAATTTTTTTCTCAAAAAAGGCAAAAAGTAACCCAGCCTTCACATTTTCACTCTTGAAGGTTGTGCATAATTCACCTGGTGACTCCAAATCAGTTTCGAAATCAAATCCAAATAATCCGCTGGAGGATGAACCTTGCCAAGAAATATGAAACGACAACATGGGAAGATCAGGTATTTAACTTGGACTTTTATTCAAGACATCATGCTCTTTATCATGAAATATTTCTTCTCTTTTCCTGAAACTATCTTGAAAGTTTTCCAGAGTTTGCTGTATGAAAAAGATGATAAAAATCTTGATTTTGATATCCTTTCCAATCTTATGAGCCTAAAGAGACCAAAATTTATCCTACAGCTTCTATACATACTCCTACACCTCGTAAAATTCTAGATAGATACAAACCACTCATATTACCTCATATAATCCATGCTTTCCCTGAAAGTCATTATCTATATTTGCCAAGGTTTGATGGTGAATGTGACAACATCACTACTGAGAGACATATGAAAAATTTTGAGACTTTCCTCGACATTTTTGAAATTGATGAAGAGGATGTCAGTATTAGGCTGTTTGCTCTTTCTTTACAAGGCAAATTCAAGAGTTGGTTCAAAAACCTGCCTGTTGCGAGCATCACAGATTTCCCGCAGTTTGTCAAAGTTTTCCTCGACAAGTGGGTGGTCAAAGAAAACCCTTTCCTGATTTTAGAAAAGTATAAATAGTTGAAAAGGCAGCTAGGGGAGACAATACAAAATTTTTCTGCCAGATTCAATCAAGTCTATTGTTCGATACCTGCTAGTATAAGACCTCCTCCTAGCTCATCTCTTACATTACCTAGATACCTTTGATCTGGAAATGGAGTTTCAGCTAAGAGAAAGGAACCTTGCAACACTTGAAGAGATGCAGAACAATGCAATATATGTAGAGGATAAACTATTGATCAGAAGGGAAAAGTTGAAGGAAGTAGAGAGAGAAAACATTGCAGAGCACCTGACATCTTTAGAGGTAAAAATCAATATTTTGGTAAGTACAATAGAGGAAATGATGCAAAAGAACACCATGAGATATGAATTTTCTGTTCAAGTTCACCATGACCCACGTATTGCAGAAAAAGAAGATGTTGTTGGCCCTAGGCACTTTCTTGCTAATTCCAGCTACCATAGATTAGAAAATGGATTTGTAGATAAATCCAAGGAGAAACAATCTATTGATCTAATGTGTGTGTTTGATGACATTCCTTACTTTGATGATTTGCCTAAGTATGATCAGTATGACGAAAATTATGTTCTCCAAACAGAAGCTAATCTTGCAGACCAATAAACAACTGATTTATGGTAGGAGGAAGCTCAATTTCGACAACTCAAATACAGTGATCAGTCGATGCATATCAGCTATGAAAGTGAGGAGGAAAGTGAAGAAAATTTGGAAGTAAGTGAATGATCTTTGCCTCTTTTTTTTTACTTCATTTCAGTTCATTAGAGACAAATTTCATGCAATAAAAAATAAGTAGTCATTAAGTTTTGATCTTGACAATCAAAATGATAATGAAATCCTTGATCAAGACTCCTCAGCTCTAGATTTGAAGCTACCAAATTCCATTGACTTTGAAATTTCATATGAAGGCTTGTAAGTTGAAACATATGATCAAATGATGCAAGATGATTCTGTACCATTATTTTTTGAAGAATTTCATTTTTTAAAGGAAAATTTTCATAATGTATCTAAAGTAAAGGATGAGCAGCTTGTAGAAAGTCATGTAGCCTCATTAGAACCAATGGAAATGTTGGAAATACTGAGAGGGGGGTGAATCAGTATTTGTTTTCAATTGTTAATTTTTTCTAGTTAGATTCTTCAAAATTAAAGACAGAGAGGTGTATAAAAATGATATTAAGGATTAATAAGAACTTCAATCCATTTTTTAATAATAGTATACAATATAAGAGTGAAGGGCACCAACCCTTTTAATGAAACAGGCACCAACCTATTGCCAAGCACCAACTTGGACTTTGATGAGTCTCCGACCTCTAGGGCTCCAACCCTATCTTCTCAAAGGCACCAACCTTGTGTTTAGGGGCACCTACCCCAAGGACACCAATCCCTCAGTCTTCTTTTTAATAGAAAATGTGTGATGTACTTACTTGACTGTCATCGACAAGATTCTTCACTGTTATTTCTTCATTGTACTTTGTCCATCATGTGACTTCAATAGTCCTCACATAAGTCTGAGCCTTCACCAAAGTGAAATCCACCGCAAGGACAACATTCCTCTACAATGTTCATTGTTCAAGTCAAGAAACACAATCCAACCACCTTTTTATAGGTTCACAATCATAGGTTTCCTAACTGTTGATTTGTTGCAATGTATTAGTCTAACTTTGAAGGAGGTCTGAGGCTACAACTGAGCATGAAGTAGCTTTATCTCAGGTTCGAGAGTAAGGTTGTTGTAACTCTATAATTCAATGTTTGAGGTGCAATCCTTTAAGTGACCAAGTCTGAAAATGAGTCTGAAATAACACTTTCAATAGGTCCGAGGTGCTGTAGTATTGTTTGAGTTGTTGTATTATGGTCTGAGCTCCACAATCATAGGTCTGAGATACTGTAGGATAGTCTAAGCTCCACAACCTCAGGTCTAAAGCTGTAGGATAGTCCGAGAGTATAACAACAAGTCTCCCGCAGAAATTATTACTACCCATCAATAGATTAGTGATCGTTTACCACAGGTGGCTAGACAAAGATAATCTGTTATTCGAGCTTGAGGAAGAATAACCCAAACAATATGCTTTTTAAGTCCTCCTTGGCCTTAGTTCACAAGATGTGAACTGTCCTCAATGTTCTGTGTTCCTCAAATATTCTTCACCGGATTTTTTGTTGGCCAAAAATGAACGAACGCGGATTTATATATATAGTTGTTTGTCCCTATGAAGAGACACATCCATTGGAAGAGAGGCCGACATTATATGACTACATAGGTCGGCTTGACTGCAAATATATATATATATATATATATATATATATCTTAAAAATTCAATTTCTCACAAACTATTGGGAGTTTCGGGGCAAGTAAGAGCTCGTTGGAAAGAGGGAAAAATCCTCTTTAATATGGTCTAGGATTCATTATGAAAGGATGCCTCCAAGGTGTCTAAATTTATTTTTCTTTTTGACTGTTCATGAAATTTTAGCGTAGAAGGTGATTAGGACAGTTACAGATCATTAGAGCTTATTCATCGTGGTGTGTCTTCCATGTCATCATGATAGTATAGCATCATGCCATCATATGATAGTGCACATGTATGTCATCATATGTCATAGTGCAGCATCTATCAATCTTCCATTAAGAGAGCTCATCAAGAGAGCTTATATTCCATCAATGACAATTATTGACCAACAGGAAAATAGGTTGCAACAATATTTTCAAGTTTTTCATTACCCTATAGCTGATGTGTTGAATGATATATGCAGTAAAACTCCTATTCCATTAGCTAATAGTTGGCTTCATTGTCTTGTTCAACAAGAGTCTCATTACAAAGCTCATACAAAGATTTGCAGTCATATCAGGAGAGTAATGAAGAAGATTCTTGTTTTTTTGTTGATCATCAGGAAAAATTAGTTATTCACAATTTTTAGGATCCTTTTGTCAAATTGCTATAGTTATCAAAGGAAGAAAGCACAAATGCAAGGAAAATTTTAAAATCAAGGTACGAAGACTACCTAGAGCAGAGCACTAATGTATTAGATGGGCTAGAAATCAATATGTATTCCTATGAAGATCCTTTTGAACCATTCTTGAGGTCAACCGATGGGCTCATGCTTTGAAATTTCATTAAGGTTCAATCTGTTGAAAAACTTTCATGGGAGTTTCCTTTCAGTAGTTCTCTCTTTTTGCTCATAAGCAAGCACTTGCGGAGAATTCAAACAGTAGCTAGAATGTTTACATGGTTGCATTGGCTATTCCATTTCACTTGATCAGGTTATGAATGGATGAGTTAGAGTAGATTTTTTTGAATAAGCTCAATTATGAGCATCATTTTTAGTTAGTTTTCAGTTAGTCTTTAGTCCAGTTTTGAGTCAGTATTGAGTTAATTTTCAGTCAAATTTGAGTTTTTCTCGAGTCACTCTATTTCATCTGAGTTATCAGTTTGTAGTAAATTTTATTATTTTTAGTTTTTGACTATATTGGCCCAATGGATAAGGCACAGATATGAAAAATCTAGTGTTCTGTGGTTCTCGACTGTAATATTCCCAAATGGGAAAACTTAGCAACACGTGCATAAAAAATGCATTTTTCAGAAATATAAGCATTAAAAAAAAATGAAACCCATGGATCCTTTAGATATGACATTATAGCAACTATATCTGAGAGGAAATCAGAAACAAATGACTTTTGCCTAGTTAAACATGCTTCCTATGCTCAAAACAACCCCAAAAACACTAAAACCCCAAGATCTACTACAACACAAATTACTGCATAAAGTGAAAACGCATTTTATTAAGGGTTGGTACTCAGAAATATGAGAGAAAAAATATATCTTCTTTATATTAATCAATGAGGCCCAAAAACAGAGATCTAGCCTCTTTTACAGAAATCCAAGAGGACTCGGCAAGGGTTTCTTGATAAACAAGAAATACAAGAAGCAGATGTTGCAGATCTATGGTTGTATCAAATTGTATGGCTGAAGCTCTACATAATAATGGATAATAATGCAAAGAAATGGTTGTAGCTCCTCCTACTAGATTTCCGGGAAGAAGAATGAACCCCCTTTAGGGAAACTAGCTCAAAATACAAGGGATTAAACCCTCCATTGCAATACCTTAAGAAATAATGCAGTTTCTAAAAGGGAATGCGTTTTTTCTGAAGGTGACCACTTGGCCTAACACCAGGTAGTGGAAAATATAGCACAAAATTCGCTCCTCAGATTTCTTAAACAAGATATCCAAGTAAGAGTGGGGAATTCCCGCATGAGAAAACCCTTGCACTAAACAGTGCAGCAAACTTAGCTAAACAGCCAAAGGATGTATAGAAGTCTAAATAGGCCACATAAAAAATATAATCTTCAATCATGCTCCATATGGCTTCCATTCCCTCCATTATATAGTTGATGAGCTTCCTCACCAAGGGTCCCACCCAATTATGAGGTTGCTTCCATGCAAAGGCTCCTCCACCAAAATTACGTTGTCTCCATTAGTCCTACTCATATTTTCACAACGCAGTTTGATTTATTCAACCTTGACTTGATCCTCTTGCATTGTCTCCTTTCACACCCAAGGTGTCTTCATGTAGACTAGCTAGATTGATCTTCATTCACACTGAGCTGTCTTTTTTTATGATCCACTCCTCATATAATAATCCTGTTGACTTGGTCAAACTTGAATTTGTCCACACATTTTAGATATTTTTCACACATGAGGATGCTTGATCCAGTTATTAACATGATCCCTTGTCACATTATGAGGGATTTTATGTCTACTTAAGCAACTTATGAGCCTCCTTGCCCATTTATTCATCTAACTAGATTTTAAAAGCAAAATTAATATTTCTATTAGCTGCATGATAATTTAGGAATATTACCGTCTTCCCCTCCCAAAGGTTGCTTGTCCTCAAGCAGCTGCAAGGGTGCTGCAAAATCTCCCCTCCTCCTCTTGGCGCCTCGAAATCTAATAGTCTCCACCATTGCTTTGAATATTCTGCAACAATTCTGTCTCCCAATGGTTCCTCCCAAATGTGTAAGTTGGCCTTTGGTGAATAAAACAAATGGCTCTCATCATGAAAGAATGGAAGGTCTATATGGAAACCTTATTGCTGATCAAGGGCCTCCTCAAGATAGAATTGATGAAAATAATGGGGAATTCCATCATCAATGAAGGACTCCCATCTCCATGCTATCATCCAAATGAAATGAATCACCTCCTAGCTTGGTAATTCATAGAAAAGCTCCTCCCAAATTTTCATGAGAGGCATATCCCAAGTGCTCAAAACAATCATATGGCCCACCTTATAAAGAAACAAGTGATCTACTATAGTGGCCATATAATCTCCCATGATCCCCTTGAAACTTGTAGTGTAAAAAGTGTGGGGATTTTCTTCCCCCAAGGACACATCCAACCAATGTGTCTCTCCTCTAATCATGTTCCTAACAAATATAAGCACATATTCAGCATATGGAATCATAATTGAAATCATGCTAGCTGCCATATGTAGTAGAGGAGAAGCACAATGGTCCCTCATGTGCAACCAACACAGTTTTCCTCCTAGCTGCCATAGATTATGATATAACAAGTGTTCTTTCCACCACTTGTTTGCTGCCCCATCCTTCTTGTATGCTTGGAGAAGGTGTATGATAGTTGGTGCCAATGAAGCACACCATGAAGAATACAACATCTCCCCAAAATATCTTAGGGAATGGTCAACATCTCCATTTCTCATGGCTCCAAGTAGCCCATGAAGCCCATAAGAAAAGGTGCCCCCTCTTGGAGCAAAGCCCATGCACATGAGTGTCAAGAAAATAAAAGCATATAGTAGATACATAATGATGTTAAAAAATACAAGCTTTACCATACACTTGATTCAATTCAGTGAGGTAACTCATGGATGAGCTCCCTCTCACACCCAATGAATAAGGAGGTAATGATGATAAATCTTCCCAAGAGCTATGTTCCTCCTCAACCAGTAAATGATCTATGCACTTCCTCATATGAGAGTGCATATCCTATTTGAAGTTTTCCCACATGAATCCATCTAGGATAGTATGATATGTTCTAATGAAACCATTAGGTTTAGAAAGCAAGATCTCATAGGTTGCATTAAGTAGTCTTTCCTTGAGCTTGGAGTCTCTAGTCAAATAAATCTGATCATGAGAGTAAATGACTCCATCAACCACTTTATACCTCCTATCCATCACTTTCCCATCAAGAACCTTACATGTGAAGAGGTTCTTGGAATATTCCATCAAGGGTTGGGACTCCCAATAAGGATCTAGGCTCCCCAACAATGACAGTGCTGTAGAAATCTGAAATGCAGCCCCTGCCATAACGTGGCTCTCCTCTTTAACATGCTTGATGCCAAAGTCACATGCTGGAGTACTATCAACTTTCTTTTGCTACCTTTCTTGCAGCTAATCTTGCTCAAGATAAGATTGAAGCAGATGGAAGTCAACTTCTCCTCGAAAAGTTTTTTCCTTCCAAAACTTCCTTAATTTGGCCCATGCATGCAAGAGTGTTGATATCCTCTTGTCATGTTCAAAAATATTCTTTATGTGCGAGAATATCATTGGCTGCCCCAAATATATGAAGTGGCCCTTTGACATCATATTCATGTCATCATATATTTCTGAATCCCCCTTTTCCAGCGCAAATAGCTGAGTGGGATATAAAAATGTCCATTTCAGAAAATTGCCTACCTCTCCTTTGAACCCATAAAAGATTCTCTGTGTTGTGCTAGCTTCTCCCAAGGCTCCTTCCTTAGCCAAATATGTAAATTCTACCCAAAGTTGAGAGAACACTTTATTCTTCTTCCAATCAGGGGGTCTCCCTAGTGGAATGCCTCCATGTAAAGAGACATCAAGGCATAGAGCAGGATGTACATGTGTGTGGACTGATTTGTCCTTGACTTAATTGCATAAATCCTCTTACCTCCTTTGTGTATAAATCTTCTGAGATAAAGAGGGGTGTGTGCTCCTCATCATATGATGTGTGTCTTCCTCTTTATCTCCTTCTATCTTCAATATCTCACCATTTGACAATGATGGCACATGCTGAACATGGATTGTGCCATGATCTCCATATGTGAGATTATTCAGAACTTCTTGCAAGGGTGCAAGAGTTTCTCTCCTTGGAGCAAGTGCTCCATCTTCCTCTTCATGAGGTACTAAATGTGCTCTTGATATGATTGCGCTGTTATCTCCAGCCTTCTCTTCCTCCTCATCAATAGTAGAAAATTCCTCATCATCAATAAGAGACTTTCGATCTAGGTCTTCCTTTGAAAGAGGAATTCCCGTGTCTTCCTTTGGTGAAGAAAGCTCATCATGCAATGGGGACCTTGCCCTTGGCAAAGTATCCAACAAGTTTTCATCCCCTTCAATGGTTTTCTAAAATGGAGTTGGATTTATAGATCCTCCCAACTCATGAAAAAGTTTTATTTTTTTTGGTTTGATAGGCTCCATAGAAGGTGTTTCATAAAATTTTTCATCAAACCTTTCGACTACTTTTCTAATGAACTTTGCATAAGTAGATGTATTTGCATTATTTAAGGAAAAATATTCAAACAACCACCAAGCATAAGCCTTACCCTCAAGATTCAACGCTACTACTTTGATGGCTTCATTTTCTAAAATTTGATGTTGTTGCAGATAGGTGTCTAGCTCCTTCACCCAAACCCTCACTGAACATTTAGGTTATCCATCAAAAGTAGATAGAAAGAATCTACCCACACCATGTTGCTCGCTCCTTTCCTCCTTGATCTTGCAAAACCCTTGGAAGTTCAATTGATCTTTTAACCCTTTGGATTGATCTTCATACTCTTGCAAATAATCTCCAAGAGTCTCCTTCTTAGGCATTTCTTCTTCTTTCATCTCCCTCATAGTAGATCTGGGCATATGACTGCACTGTGAATCATAGTGTGTGGCTGCATGCTCACACTCATCATATGAAAATCTAGAGTTTGCTTTAGATCCAAACTCCTTTGGAGATTCTCTCTCCCTTCTTATCTTCTTGATATCTCCTTTAATGCTCTAGTTTGAAAGGGAAGCTTTGAGAGCTCCTCCTCCTCTCTTCCTCCAAATAATGGAGTTTTTTTTTTTTTTTTGTTCTATCTGTACATCTCTTCTTCTTATTATTCTCCTAATAGCATAATTGCTGAGATCCACAGGCTGAGCCAAGGCTATGTTCTGATACCACTCTAATATTCCCAAATGGGAAAACTCAACAACACATGCATAAAAAACGCATTTTTCAGAAATATAAGCATTAAAAGAAAAATGCAGCCCATGGATCCTTTATATATGACATTATAGCAACTAGATCTGATAGGAAATAAGAAACATATGACTTTTGCCTAGTTAAACAGGCCTCCTATGCTCAAAACAACCCCAAAAACACTAAAACCCCAAGATTTACTACAACACAAATTACTGCATAAAATGACTGCGCAGTTTATTAAGGGTTTGTATAATCCGGATTTATGCAGGAATTCAATAGAATAAACATATAACCATAAATAAAAATATGTAGTGGAAATAACACTTCATTTCATTAATATTGAAGAATTGAAATTTGCTTACAGACATAATGTAAATAAAACTAGCTAGGGCGCCGGTAGCTATCTCTGAGAAGAGATGTGGCAGCTACAGGCCTCTGAAATGAGTTACAATGAGGCTCAAGGGCCTATTTATTATTTAGAAACAATGGAAAATCCTAAACATCCAAAACCATAACCCTAGGAGATGAAGCGTCAAAACTATGGGCCTCGTTTGGGTAAATTGGTGTTTCAAATTCCCGGGAACGTAACTTTGTCATACGATCTCCGTTTGACGCGTACCATACCTCGTTAGAAATATTTGTTTCAGGACTACAAATTTTGAGTGAGCAACATTTCCCAAAAAACGTCGGTTAGGGCCTCAAAATGACTCCAGAAGTTCAGGACCCGAAAAAATTCTAAAAATAGTAAGTTGTGCCAATACTGAAAAAAAAAAAACTGAAAGAGATAATGGTGGGGCCCCAAGTGGAATAGGTGGGTGACCACCAATATCCACTTGGATCATTCCTCCCCCCTTAGGAAGCAATGGTCCCCATTGCGTTGTTCCAGAGTTCACTGCTAAACTTGGTCCATGGTGAACCACTTTCCTTGGTGCAAGAGTTGGCTAGCTTTGACAACCCAATACAGTTGGATCCTCTGTTGGTGAGTGTTCTTTATTTACATTTCCATGATACAATCTGTGGTGGCCTATTCCATGCAGTCTAGGTTTAACTCTATTGGTGTGAGTTGTTCTGCAATGTCATAGGTGTCCAGTAGAGGTGGGAAGTAAGGACGAAGGTGGTCCACATTGAATACTGGGTGCAGACCAGGGAATGGCGGAATAATAAGCTCAAAGGCATTGTTCCCTACAGCCTTGGTGATGGTGTACGGCCCATATCGGAGGCAAGCTCCAGGTCCAATGAGGCTCTCCTTCAAATGTAGCCATACTTTGTCGCCCACCGGAAGTTGTGTGGCACTTGGTAGCCGATCACATGCTGTTTGTACTAGCATTAGTCTCCATCCAATATGTCATGAACCTATTGGCGGATGTGTTGGAATGCACTCCGATGAAGCCATTTTCTTTTCTCGTATCCGCACTAGACATGAGCCGAATCGGCCCTCGAGTAGCCGCAAATGGCATGGCTACATCAATGGGACATAGTGGCTGGAATCCCAAGCCCACCTGAAAGGGGTTGTGGCCGATTGAGCTATGGAGAGCTCGGTTATAACTATGTTGTACATAGGGAAGGCTCTTGTCCCATGTGCATGGATGCTTGGAATTTTACATGCGTAGAATGTGTACAATCATTCTGTTGAAGACCTCTGTCTGGCCATCTGTTTGGGGATGGAAAGCTGTGGACTTGGTGAGCTTGGTGTCCAGCATTGACCATAGGCTGGACCAAAATGTGCTGAGGAACCTGCTATCCGATCTGATATGATAGACTGTGGGATCCCAAAGTGCACCCACACTCGTTCAAAGAAGAGTTTAGCAGTGGCTTCTGCTGTGATATTCTTCTTGTAGGCTGCCATAATGGCCATCTTCGAGAATCTGTCGACGACCATGAAAACACAGTCATTTCCATGCTTAGTAGAAGGCAGGCCTGACATGTAATCCATGGAGATGATCTCAAGGCTGACTATGTAGCGAAGTATATAGGCCTTGCTTCTTGATGGTCGGTTTGGCAATGGCACAAGCAGTGTAGGATCTGATGTGCTTCCCGACATCCTTTCGAAGGTTTGGCCAATAGAAATACTTCTGCAGTACCGCTACTGTTTTCTTGACCCTGAAATGCCCAACGACTCGACTGTAGTATGATTCCCATATCATCTTGGCACGCTTACTTGAAGGAACACAAAGGTGTCCCAGGTGACATAAAAAGTGCATCTTGGAGGTGAAAATTTGGAACTTGCATACCCCCCAAGAGTGCCTTGTAAGTGTGGTTGAATTCTGGGTCGCTCCTATAGAGAAGCGCCAACTACTGATCTGCCCACAAGAGTTGAGAATGGCGTGTCAGAGCGCCACGATCGGTGGTCGGCCGAGTGAAGGCAGTAACATTATTGGTAATACTCCTTCTTGTACTTGATGTTCAAATGAAACTCAAGAAGACACATCTGTCTCATGATGGCGATCATTCTGCAACTTCCCTTGTGTCTGTATGAACTGCAGGGGCCGGTGGTCTGTGTGGATGATTGTTTCCTTCCCCAAAATGTAATGCTTCCATTATCGACAAGCTTTCACAATGGAATACATTTCTTTGTCATAAGTGGGGTACTTGCGAACTATGTTAGAAAATGTCTCACTGTGATATGCCACTGGATGTCCCTGTTGAGTAAGAACTGCCCAAATAGCATAGTCATAGGCATATATCTCGATCTCAAATGGTTGTTGCAAGTCTGGTAATGTGAGCACTGGGGCAGAACATAGGTGATTTTTCAATTCTGTGAACGCCTTCTGTTGAGGTTCCGACCAAAATAATTTTTCTCTCGCTCCTCCCTTGGTGACTTGAATCAAGGGAAAAGTGATATGAGAGAATCCCAACACGAACCTACGATAGAAATTAGCAAGACCCAGAAAGTTGCGAAGCTTTGATATAGTGGTTGGGGCTAGCCAATCTCGAATGACTTGGATCTTGGTTGGATCCACATGCACCCCCCTTTCATCAATAATGTATCCCAGATATTGAACCTGGGTCATGCCAAAAGTGCACTTCTCCAAATTGGCACACAACTTGTGTTGCCGAAGTGTTTGGAGGACTTGTCGGATGTGGTGAAGGTGCTCTTCCCAAGTTTGGCTGAAGATCAGAATGTCATCCAAGTACACCACTACAAATGAGTTGGTGAATGGCTGCAAGATGTCTTCCATCATTCTCATAAAGGTTGCGGGAGCATTCGTCAACCCGAAAGGCATGACCAGCCATTCGAAAAGGCCTTCCTTGGCTTTGAAGGTAGTCTTCCACACATCGGAGGGTTCAATTGGTACCTGGTGATACCCAGACTTCAAGTCGATCTTGCTGAAATATTTTGCACCTTTGAGTTGTTCCAGAAGGTCATCAATCCATGGGATCGGGTGCCTATTCTGGACAGTGATCTTTTTCAGTGCCCGATAGTCAATATAGAGTCTCCATGTCCCATCCTTCTTCTGTACCAACACGATCAGGCTCCCATAGGGCGATGAACTTGGTCGAATGTGACCTTTCTGCAACAGCTCCTGAATCTGCCTCTTGATTTCATCATTCTCCAGAATAGAGTGTCGATATATCGGTCCATTGGGTAGCGGCGCACCTGGGGTCAGATAAATCGGGTGCTTGACCTGACAGTGAAGAGGAAACCCTGTGGGTGAGGTGAAGATGTCCCCGTACTCCTCCACAACCTTATCCATTTCTTGTTGTCGTGCAGAGGAGCCCTGTATGGAGGTTGTGGCCACAGTCTTCTTCTTTCCCTGGGGGTGGATCATCAGGAAAACGAAATTCCTGGTTTGGGAAATGAGCTTACTGCATTGTTTTGTAGTAACCAAAGAGATAGCGGCAGGAGGTGGTAACTCTGGTATCCTGTACAACTTATTTCCCAAAGTAACAATAATAGCGTGAGGCCGAGACTCATACATAGCATGATGCTTCCACAAGTATGGTTTTTCTAATAATACATCAGAAACATCAATAGGAGCAACATCACATAATATCTCATCCGTGAAGGGCTTGATACTATAGGGAAGGCGGCACTGCTGGTTGACGCGGAGATCTTGTCCTTGGTGAAGCCACCCAATGGTGTATGGATGTGGGTGAGTTGTGGTCAACAAGCCCAACCACTTCACGGCGTCTACTGAAATGAGGTTCTTTTGGCTCCCATTGTCGACAATGAACTGTACCAGGGAGCCCTTTATCCACATCTGGGAGTGGAATAGACGTTCCTCCTCCTTTGGATCTTCCAGTTCCTCCTTTTGGATCTTCGTAGTGGCAACAGTGGCGTTGGGCTCCACCTCAATAATCTATTTCCCTTTTTCATTCCCCTTGTCAGGTTCTGATTCAGAGTCAGAGCATGCATCTAACTCAGAAGCCCTCATCTCGGCCACCAGTGACTGCTTGGCCCGACACTCACTTGTGTTGTGAGTGGAGCTATTATGGAACTCACACCACTTTCCCATGTCCTTCTTTGGCTTTGTGGTGTTGTTCTTTGCTTGTGGATTCAACAGGTTGTCTTGAGTCACCATGCCTTGGCTCTGTCCTTTGTTATGTGGTTTGGGAGCACCTTTCCCTTGCTTTTGATTCGCAGATCCAAAGTCTCGCTTCTTCTGTTTTAATTTCTGCTCAATCTTGGTAGCATACCTGTATGCCGTACCAAGTGAGGAGATGTCGAGGAAATCCATTTCCTTCTGAATGTATCTGTGTAGAAAACTGCGATACTTTAGCACCAGATGTTTCTCTGAATCTTTGATACCCAACTTGGTGCGTAGTGTATGGAACAGATTCGTCAGCTTATGCACATCTTGATCCCTTTGTTGTCGTAACGTGGTCCATTGTATGTACTTGTCATCATATCTCCCCACAAGATAGTATTGTTCCCTGACGGCGTCTCAGAAAGAATTCCAAGTGGGTACAGCCGAGAATAGAGAGGGTTCTGTCTCGTCCTTTTTCTCACAGTGGGTTTCCCACCAGTCCTTGACATGGGGGGCAGCTTTGAGGAGTGCAAAAATAATCTTCTCCCAGTCGAAAAGTCATGAACTGAGAAATATCCTTCTAATAGATTCAACCATCTATCTATGGCATCTGCATCTATTTGACCCTCAAATATGGGAATGTCAAAATTTACTTGTACCTTAAAAGGAGTTGCACCTCCAGAGTGGCTGCTGGATGCAGATGCGCCGCCGGTGGGCAGTCGTTGAAGGATCTGGGAAAATTTATCCATCATATCGTTCCTTTATTTTTCGAGGGCCTCCTCGAGCAATATTTTGATAGGATCTCCTGCTCCCTCATCTTTCTTTTCGTCCCCCATGGGTGTCTGTCAGGGTTTGCAAGGCTGATCTTGTAAAGGTTCCACCAGATCGAGCCCTAACTCCTTATACCCCAACCTCGTTGGGGACATGCAAAGAAAGATCGAGAAAAAGCAGACCACTCTTATACCACTAATCCGGATTTATGCAGGAACACAACAGAATAAACATATAACCATAAATACAAAGATGCAGTGGAAATAACACTTCATTTCATTAATATCAAAGAACTGAAATTTTCTTATAGAAAGAATGGAAATAAAACTAGCTAGGGCGCTGGTAGCTATCTCTGAGAAGAGATGTGGTGGCTAAAAGCCTCTGAAATGAGTTACAATGAGGCTCGAGGGCCTATTTATTATTTATAAACAATGACAAATCCTAAACAGCCAAAACCCTAACCCTAGGAGATGAAGCGCCAAAACTATGGGCCTCGTTTGGGTAAATTGGTGTTTCAAATTCCCAGGGACGTAACTTTGGCACACGATCTCCATTTGACACGTACCATACCTCGTTAGAAAGATCTATCCGAGGAATAAAATGGCTCCAAAATTTCAGGACCCAAAAAAATGCTAAAAATAGTAAGTTGTGCCGAAACTGAAAAAAAAAACTGAAAGAGACAATGGTGGGGCCCCAAGTGGAATAGGTGGGTGACCACCAATATCCACCTAGATCATTGTACTCAGAAATATGAGAGACAAAATAGATCTGCTTTATATTAATCAATGAGGCCCAAAAATAGAGATCTAGCCTCTTTTACAGAAATCCAAGAAGACCCGACAAGGGTTTCTTAATAAACATGAAATACAAGAAGCAGATGCTGCAAATCTATGGTTTTATCATGTTGTATGGCTAAAGCTCTGCATAAAAATGGCTGATCGTGCAAATAAATGGTTGTAGCTCCTCCTACTATCTTTCTGGGAAGAAGAATGAACCTCCTTCAGGGAAACTAGCTCAAAATACAAGGGATTAAACCCCTCCACTGCAATACCTTAAGAAATAACATAGTTTTTGAAAGGGACTATGTTGTTGCTGAAGGTGACTGCTTGGCCTAACACCAGGTAGTGGAAAATATAGCACAAAATTCTCTCCTTAGATTTCTTAAACAAGATCTCCAAGCAAGAGTGGGGAAATCCCGCATGAGAAAACCCTTACACTAAACAATGCAAAAAAATTAGCTAAATAGCCAAACGATGTAGATAAGTCTAAAAAAACCACATATCTTCAATCATGCTCCATATGGCTTCCATTCCCTACATTATATAGTCGATGAGCTTCCTCACCGAGGGTCCCACCCAATTATGAGGTTGCTTCCATGCAAAGGCTCCTCCACCAAAATTTCGCTGTCTCCATTAGTCCTAGTCATATTTTCACAGTGTTGTTTGATTTATTCAACCTTGACTTGATCCTCTTGCATTGTCTCCTTTCACACCCAAGGTGTCTTCATGTAGACTAGCTAGATTGATCTTCATTCACATTGAGCTGTCTTTATTTATGATCCACCCCCCATATAATAATGTTGTTGACTTGGTCAAACTTGACTTTGTTCACACATTTTAGATCCTGTTCACACATGAGAATGCTTGATCTAGTTATTAACATGATCCCTTTTCACATTATGAGGGATTTTATGCCTACTTAAGCAACTTATGAGCCTCCTTGCCCATTTATTCATCTAACTATATTTTAAAAGAAAAATTAATATTCCTATTAGCTACATGCTAATTTAGGAATAGTACATTGACACCTATTTTAGGAGCTATCATCACTAATAAGGCCAATGTTAGTGTCGGTATTTGCATCCTTGCCATCGGTGATCAAAAAATCCTCTTTTTTTATATCATTTTAGGAGTCTCACTCCAAAAATTTGTTTTATCATTCCACTAGGTCATGACAAAAAAATTAGTCACTATATGGTAGTCCTAGTCCTAAAACATCACTCTTCCTCAAATTTGATTACTTTACGGCATACCTTCATACCTTGTTGATTGTGCACCATCCATAAAAGTGAATATCAATAATGTCATCTTAAAATTTAATACCTTCAAGGTCTCATTAGGTCTTTTAGGGTTTTTCAAGGTTTCACTAGGTCATTAGGGTTTCCATGAGTTCAATAAAAATCCATTCCATTACATAAGACTAGCAAGTAAAGGGTGATCCAATAAACATCTCTTTCACCATATGAAGATGACTTGTGAAGAAAAATTTCTCGTTTTAGCATGTAATTTTGGTTTTCAAATGTAATTTTTTAAATTTTCATTATGTAATTTTATGTCTTTCAAATGTAATGATTTCACCATCCCAAGCTGCTAACTCAGTGTTCCAAATATCCCAAAGCATCAAAAAAATGTCAAATCAAAGAGTTCTCAAAGGCATCGAGTGTTCCTAAACACTTCCCCATCACTCCTATCCCTCAAAAATCATCATTTTCCACAAGCACTAAACCCTAATTTCCTCTCCCATCGAGTCTAGGGTTTGCTATGGAATCAGCAGACATAGCGAGCAGAGGGGAGACATAAGGGAGGTCATATCAGCAAGTACGAGGCCATTCCAACTCATAAACATCATGTATCCATCATTTTTCAAGAAGTCATTCCAAGGGACAAATCATTTGCCACACATAGGGGCCAGTTTTTCTTCAAACTATGTTTTTCTAGCCAAATGGTGATGAATTTTTACAAATGTGAAAGAGTGTTTTTTTTCCATCATAGGTCTAGGAAGAAACACATCCTTCCGTTTTTTACATAGGCTGTCATGGTTTTGGAGAAATGTCAAAAAATACGAGCTTGCTACGAAGAGAGTTGTTGCACTTCTAGAGTGACCTTGGGAAAATTAATTTTTCTCTAGATGGAGTGTCAAAATGACTTTATTGATAAGTCAAATGATAACTAAACAGACGATATATTTCTAATGAGCTATCATGAGCTCAATTTTGGAGTTCAAGAAGGCATCCAAAAGGTTTGTCCTGCAAAAGCACATTGCATTTTTTTCACCCCCATTCTACGCACTTTTTTGATCGAGTCTTGGGATAAAATTGATCTTTTTGAGGGTGCTATACTTGATCATTTTCAGTGCTTGATAGGTCCATTATGTAAACCAAGATAGATATATTTCCAAACTAGCTATCTGTGAGCTCCAATTTGGACACCAGGAAAAGGCCTCCAAAAGTATTCTTGCACAGTTGGCCGCTTCTCACCTGAGCAAGGCATATGCATAGAGCCGCAGGCATCGCACACTGGAAATCTTCATTTGCAAGCCTCCAAACTCGAGTACAAGTCCTCTAAATATTCGGAGAAGGGTTTTCATTCCCCGTACGAGTAAGTAACCTGCAAATACACCCTCCTTCCATTCCTCAAGTGAAAATTTCATGGTATTTAATTTTTTTATAAATTTTTTGAAGAGTTCTAGGGCTACGAAACCTAGTTTTACTTCCTAATCCAAAATTTGATCCTTGAAGAGCCCTTTTTACCCTTCCCACATTGTTAGTGTCCCATGATTTAGGAGATTGGTAGACCAAATGGCGAGGTAACATCAAACCGATCTTTGAAGTCCTATGACCTAGCCTTCACGGACTCGAGATAGGGCTCTCTGCTATTAGAGTGCGAAAGGACGTGTTCTTGTTTGCTTTAGATGGTTAATTTTAGGCTAGTTGTTAAGTGTAGGGTTTTTTGATTATTTTGGTTGGGTAAGATGAATAGGTAGAATAGGTGGAGTGCATGGAAAATTTTAGGGGGCTGAATATTCGCGGAGTGGGCTAATTTTTCATGGTTTTTCTAAAAAAAAAGGATTAAGCGATTTCCATTTTTTTTATAAAAATGATTAGCCCAAAATTTTACAATATAAAATTATTATACATTAAAAAATCGCCAACATTATATAGAAAATATATATAATATCATTATAAATTTGAATAATTTGACAAATACATCAATAAACATTTTATAGTTTTCATATTAGGGGACTAGTGAGATTCGCCATTTTTTTGTAAACTTCAAGAAAATTTTCCATCCATAAAATTATCACACAGCTGGTGGAGTGATAGGTCTTCAAATAAGCTGGGCTATGGATTCAATGAAAGTCATGGGTATTTCAATAATGAATCATAGTGCATTACGGGAGCCAATCTAGCGAGGTTAATGGATCCTTAAGGTTATGAAGAAGTAGGGGTGAAGTGGGATGGACATCAAGTTGGTGAATAAGGTGGGGCAAAGGGAAATCAAGAATCCTTTGTCAAATACCTATAACAAGGAGGTCTTAAACAACGATAAGCAAAATATGATAACTCATGAGGTAGGGAAAACCATTAGAGCTCAATGAAATAAAAATACGTAAAACCAATAACCATTCAGACAAACAATTTCAATGAAATATAGAAGGCGAGAAACTCATTTTAACTTCTAGTGATTTCACATGTTGCTTCAAGCTTTAGAAAACATTTAAGATCACAAATAACTTTAATTCATGAAGAGGGAACTCCTAAACTTTATCATAAATCAAGCTATAAAGAACTTTGAGGAAAATTTGTATAGAGTATGAATGACGAACGTGCAAGATCGAAAGCAAGACCTCTTTACTGACTTAACTCTAGCAAACGATACTTCAAAGAGAGGTTTCAGGCGAGTTTAGATAGCATTAAATAGCGAGGGATTACCATGAAACATATTTTTAAACTAGCATATTAATCCATTAATGAAACAAACAAGTTCGGAGTGGGCCTAAGGAGCGATTCTAAGAATTCCTTAAGAGCCGGCCAACGAGAGGGAAAAAATCAAGGCAATAGAAGGGAGGAGGACTAAGGTGCTTTAGAGAATTTCTCAACCTATAATTTTACTGTTCTACTTGCAACAAACAAGGGTGAGAAACATAACGATAACAAGAAAACATGAAAAAATTAAGATACTACATCACCATAAACCAAGCTTAGGGATCATGCAAACAAGCTTCTCCATCATCGATCCAAGCGAAGCCATTCTTAAACTCCACAACACAAATTTTCTTCTCAAGCTCATAGAAACCATCGTAATTGCTCTCGAAAGCTCATCAAATGCCGAAAAGCATTTTAAAATGAAGCCCTCATGCTCTATTTAACTCGGCCAAGGAGGGTAAAAACGCCTATGATAGGGGTTGGAGAAAATGTCAAAATCACTCATAAATTCCATTTTATGCGTAGGAGACCATGCGAAGGCCCAAGGCACTGAAAATATCTCATGAAATATTCATGACCATGAGTAAAATAACTTCTTGCACCTAATTCTAGAGTGATTTTCCTCAAAAAAAACACTAAAATATTATTTTGCGATAAGAGTGTGGATGTGTTTTGTTGACTTTTGGTCCAAAACACACTATACGGTCCTTTACTGCGCAACACCACTTGCTAGTATGAAAATGCAGGCTATTTTTGCTTACCAATTTTTGGACCCCTTCCCGATGTTGGATTTGGCTCCCAGAGATGGCTCGTTGGAAAGCTTTGATGAGTCTAATTTCCAAAAAATTCTTTTTATTTTCCTGATCTAGCTCATGTAGCCTAGTAAAAATTTTAAAATCCCAATATTTCCATGAGCGCGAGCGCCGAGGTATGAAATAGTGGCGAGAATGGTGAAAAAAGGGGTTGTTTGACCTTTTGAGGGGTCAAACCTGATCCAAATCATCTAAAACTTAGTGAGAAAAGTGTCTGTGAGTGTGAGAAATTAAAAAATGTTGACTTCTCCTCGTGAGGGTTGCTCCATGTATTAGGCGTAGCGCCGGTGGCGGCTAACGTTAATGTAAACCTTTAAATTCACAAAAAGAAAAAAACAAAAAAGTTTTCCAAATTTGCTCAAAAAATTGGGTGGAGACCTCCCTCAAGGGGTCTTGGAAAAGCTTGTTGAGGAAGCCTCGGCCAAAAATCCAAGGCTATCATGCTCTTTTTCCTCCTTTAGGGTTTTGACTTCAAGGAGGGCTTCCTTCGATTTGGCATAAATGAAGCTTGTGTTTCATGGGATAGTACTTTGTCATCTTTTTCTAGAGGGCGAGACCCCTTTTTATCTTATTGAAGTGCTTGTGCCACCATTCTTATAATGTTTTGAATAATGTATTGTGCTATGCCAAAATCTCTCTCCCACTCCTTTATTTGTGCATCCTTTCTTTGGAGTAGCAATGCGGTAGCCATCTCTTATCTTCATTATCACTATCTGAGTCAGTAGTAGTGAGGCTTTTGGCTAGATAACTTGATCTTTACTTGCACCTTTATTAACCTTTTCCATCTTTTATTTTTCCCTTGTCAAGCCTTGGAGTTGATGCGGATGGCAAGGTCCCTTGCCTTTTGGAGGGCGGCTTGCACTTTCCTTGGCCCTCTTTGTATGTGCATGCGGAGGTGTGATGGTGATTTTGGTAGTGTCTTCATCATGGTTGTAACCTTTGGTGCTGCCATCAACTTTTTCACCTTTAATAGGATCTTCATTAGTCATTACTTGCTCTCTGTTTCATCAACTGCTCTTTTGATCCTCAACACTATTATCATCATTACCTTCTTTACTACCTTCGAGTTGTAGCTTTGGTCTTCATTTGGGACTACTC
Source organism: Pinus albicaulis (assembly GCA_034641835.2). Classification (NCBI taxonomy): domain Eukaryota; kingdom Viridiplantae; phylum Streptophyta; class Pinopsida; order Pinales; family Pinaceae; genus Pinus; species Pinus albicaulis. The sequence continues at coordinate 599,621,082 of CM076569.1, read as the reverse complement.
GAGGCCACTGCATTTTCTCTTCATCTTTTGCTGGAAGTTTTTGTTCATCACTTTAAGGTCTTTTTCTTCATCATCTCTGCTGCTTGTTATCATTTTCATTATCACTAGGAGGCTGATTGGTCTCATTATGTGTCATGGCTTGTTGTCATGGCAGGTCATGACTATCATGACTATTGTCATGACTAATCAGTGACTATATCTTTTTTGTAATCTGTGTTCTCACTTCCTGTTCCATCGGTGTCATCTTCTTTGTCCTTTGTATTGTTCTTCAAATTTTTGTTTTTGCCTCATCATTTCCCCTCTTCATGTCCTTTTATTTCCTGCATGTCATCATCTTTAGCTTCTTCATGATTCTATCTATCATTCTTCCATATTGTCCTGCATCTTCATCATGACATTTGCTCATTGTCATGTGATCCTTTGCTCTATTTTCATCATTTCCATGTTCTCTGCACTCCTCAAATTGTCCTTGATTTTTGTCTTCATCAATGCCTATGTTCATTTCCCTCCTCTTCATCATCATTTCCCTCTTTCTCTTCCTCATTAATTTGCATTAGTAGTCTGCCTCCTTTGATTTCATCACCTATGTTCATTATTGCCACTGTCATACGTCCTCTTCATTTGATGCATTAATAGGAGGGGAATAAGGAGTTTTTCTTCGGGTGAGGATACTTGTGTAGATGAGGAGGGAAAATTTAGGTTGAGAGGAGGCAGATGGGAAGTTGTGAAGACTTCATGTGCTATGAATACCTCCCACGATATGCCACATTTGCTCCAATTGATGTAATACCACGATATTGATCAAGGAATAGTGGAGCAAGCTATGCATTTTTTGGGATGGAGTCCTCATCAGGACAACGAGAAGAAATTTTCTCAATGCTCCTATAGAGATAGTAGGGCAAGTTAAGCACATTAACCCTCGTGAAATGCATGAGAAGTCGACATGGTAGGAATAGAGCACAGGAGTATCTCCACTCACGTGGTGAAGTACTTCATGATAACACATCATTAAGGATGCAAATATTTGTTTGAGGTGTGAAAAAGGGAAAATTTTTCTTGTTGCCTCCTACTATACCTTGTTTTGATAAAGGTCTCTAAAAATTATTTGTCCAATTTTCCCTTCTTAAACCACTTCTCACCCACAACGGGGATACTATTGCCTTAGAGATGACACCTATTTTGAGATCTCAAAATTCACTCCTGCAAGAGCTTGAGTGCTTGTTGTGTAAGTTGAGAATGAGGAGCCTTGTAAACTCGAGGTGGATCTTCACTTGTTTGATCTTCTCACAAAATTGAAAACATCTTGCATTAGAAAATATGACGAGGATCCTAGGAGAGGTGTTGAGTGCTTTGAGGTTCCAATCTATTGAATTTTCCTCCCTTATGTTTTGGTCTCAAAGGCACTTTTGCTGATCTTTGAAAATCACCGATACTTGTTGCTCTCGGCTCACGACATGGTGATAGGATATGTTGGTTGACAAGATAGAGAGTTTGTGAAGCAAGGTGAAAATGGTGATGAAGTCAACTTTGGTGAATGAGTGATGTGGAGGATAGGGGTTTTAGGATTAAGTTGTCTTGGAGCTTAAGGAGGCTTTTCTCAAAAGTGCACTTGTAGCCACCCTAACTTACTTACCCTCACATGACATCAAGCTGATTTTAAGGGGATTTTAAAAACAAAGGCTTGTTTTGTATGAAGGTTCTAGGATTTACCCACCTAGGGTTTAAACATTCAAAGCCACAAAATACTAAAATTTAATGGAAATTACTTTGGGACAAGGGGAGAATGTCACTTACCAATTCTTGGCCCTTGTATAGATCCTGGAGGCGGCTTAGAGGGTGGAATTTAGAATCGGGAGCAAGAGATTTTGCTTTTTTGGAGGCTTTACGCATTAGCACAACGCCTTGCCCGACCTGTCGAAAGTCAACCCGTTGCACAATGCCAACGGAGCTCGCCGTGGGTTAGCACAATGCCCGGCCGCGTGCGGTGTTGTCGATCTCCGGAGTAAGTTGGGCCCACATTTGTGCAACACCCGGGATAGCGCAGCGGCGAGCCAAATTTGCGCGACCGTGTTGTTTCGAATAGGGCGAAGGATGGATTAATGCAACGCCAACCCTTTTTTTGCGTAGTGCCACACGATTTGCACAACGCCATAAAAGTGCTCTCTAGAAACAGACTAGAAAACCTTGTTTTTCTTCTTGAAAGCCTTTTTTCTCTTCACCAAGTGTTAAATGAGTTTGAAATGAAACTAAAATACCTTTATACCTCTTGAGAAAAAATAAATAAAACTTATAAAACCACTTTACTTAGTGTTTTCAATGTCTTTGTCATTTGGTGATACCCTCGTATATCTTTTTGCGGGGGGTTTTTTGAAGACTTTCTCAAGGCATCTTTTCTTCTTTTGTGGTGATGTCTAGGCGATGGGATGTAGATGTCATTTTCATCCCTTTTTATCTTTGAAAGTCTGAGCACTTGTTCAAAATGTTTTAGCTTGCATTTGAAAAGCTAAGCTCTTGTTCTTATCCCTTTTGGCATTTTTTGATTGCGAAGTGACTTGAAACATGTCTTTTTTACCTTTTATAGATTTGATATTGATATGTCTTTTTTGGAAAATATGTGTACATCGAGGTTTACCATGTTTCCCCCTTGGCCAATTATGATTCTGCGAGGTGCCATAACACGGGGTTTTTTGGTCTCTTTGTCATTGTTTGGACTTTTACGGCCTTTAGTCACCCAACGGGGATTTTTAGGGTCGGCATGATTTTCATTTTGACATTTCACCTCATGTTTTTTTCATCTTGACCATTTTTAAGACCTTTGATGCATGTGCTTTGAAAGCTTAGGCCCCTCATACTTGATACTCTTTACAACTTATTATTTTTGTGCAATGAAGCTGGTGTTGTCTTTGAAAAAACCCTAAAGGCCACACTTGAATATCCTTTGAATGCTTTACTTGTTGTTATGAAGGAGGAATTATCATCTTCATTTGACCTATTTTGTCTATCTTTCCAAACTCTTAGGTTTAGGATACATAGAGAAGAATATGCGGTGTTATCTTCTAAGTTCTTTATAGGTCTTTCAAGTTCATTCATTTCTATTCGGTTCACCTCACCTTTTTCCCTTATTTATTCATGATTTCTGAAAATCTTCAATGTGTCCTTGGTCTGTGTTGATGTTCCATTTCTGTCTTGGTGGTCTTTGTGATGGTTCCTTGCTTGGCAACACTATTTTTTCAACCAATCCCAAAAACCATGAATCTCATAGTACATGGGCCTCACTTGCTTTATCCTTTCTTGTGGATGTCTTCTTGTGATGATTGAGCCTATTACCTTACCTCTTATGCTAATGGCCATCTTCAATCATTCTTTGCATAAATGTGAGAAAGGGTAGGTTTGTCCCTTGCGAGTTTGTGCTTTGGGCTAAGGAGGCTTTCCTTGAAGGGTTTTTGATCGAGTTTTGGACAAAGTTACTCGACCTTATTCTTCATTGAATGCAACCTCTTTACATAGGAAAAATAGATATTTTAGAACACCAAATCAACCTTATGACCTATGAGACCCTAGGTGACCTAGTGGAAGGCTCTTTGGACTTGGCCTTTGCTTGAAAACTTGATTTGGGATCCTTAGGTGTAAAACAGAGTTTTTGTACAAGACGATGTGTTGGAGATCAAAATCCAATGTACTTGATTTATCTCAAGAGCCTACGAGAGACAGTTTTGAGACCATCGATGCTTGAGGTATTTTTTGGAGATATAAGAGAGTTGGTTGATTAGTGGCCCTAGGTAGCGAGTGGAGGGGTTAGGAAAAAAAACGAGAGGATTGAGGCCAAAGGTGAAAAAAACATAGACAAAATGAGTGACATAAGACCATGATGGGTCTTTTGGAATTGGTGAGTGAGCTTGACATGATGGGATGATGAAATAGTGAAAAATTTATCCCAAGGATAATGAAGGCAATGAAATTTCTAGAACTCATAATGTTCATGAACTTTGTTTCTAGAAATCTAGAATAAGTATTTAGTCATCCATGAGAAGCAAATATTACCGATGACTAATAGTGACTCCACTTTGGGGAGGGAAGCTCTCTTTCGGGGATGTATCCGGAAATTTAGATATACGCTTAATAGAGACATGTGCCTCATCCATTGGGCATATTTTTTACCTATTCTCATTTGTTGGTGCTTGCTTTGAAGTTGTGATCTCAATAATATGAAAAAACATGATTAGATCGAGCTTCATCTCTACCTACCCAACCTACTTGCCTAAAAAAATTTCTTCCTTGGTTGCACTTGAGCTTGGAAAACCCTTGACATTCTTTTTGTCTTAAAAGCAAAAAAAAACTATCTACTTCTATTTTATTTCTTCCAAGAGTTCAGATTATGTTAATGAACTCTTCTTATTCTCTATCTAGACTAATCGACTATCAAGATTAGGTTGTATGAAAAAAACTTCATTCTCTAAGCTATAAACATGAAATTGAAGACATGGTTTAAATCAGGATTAGGCGATACGACTTACTATGGGTTTATGGCATAAGAACAAGCTGCACACAAATATTATTTTTGTACAAAAATTAAACTTCGAAATATAAGGGCTATGATCAATCATATGCTAAGCATCCCTATTTTCCTCTTTGGTTGAGATTTGAGCATGTGGAACCAATATCTTTCATTCCTAATATATCTTTTTTGGACAAGTCATGTTTGAATGATTTGACGAAGCTATCTTTCACTAACTTATTAACAATAAATTGAAAACATGTTCACCCATGATTAGGCTAGATGACTAAACAAGACTTCTTAATGGACTAGTAGTGGCATTTAAGCTTGCACACTTTCGGTGAGTACTATTTTTACGCAGGTATGGGGGATATACCTCTTTTCAAACTACCCCCCTTTTTTCATTTTTTTATGTTTTTTTATATTTTTTTGTGATTTTCTCTATCATGATGCTTTATGTACAATGAATGAAAATTTTTTAAACTAGGAATCTTGACAAAAAAATAGTTCTTGAGTGTCTGTCATTGACAGAGGACCTCCAAAAAAATCTCGCCTCCATTCATCTCTTGTAAAAAAGAAAGCATTATTTCCTCTAGTTGAGCTGATGATTTATGGCCCTTTCCACAAATTTTCAAACTTACCATGTTTACCTTTGTCTTCCCTCCTCGAGTCCCACTTGACCACTTTGTCTCCAACCTAGAAATCTTAACTTTGGTCCTCCTGTCAAATATTTTATTTATATTTTTCTTGTCTTGCTTGTGTCCTTTTGTAAATCTCCTCTCTTGTTTGTTGCGGATGAATGGTTTGGTTCAACCTCCTTTGCATGTCATTTTATTCTAATTGTGATTCTTGGAGAAGCTTTATATTTTCTTGTGCTTCTTGTGTCCTTTTCTGTAAACACATGCTCTCTTGTATGCCATATGCGCAGATGAATGGTTTGGTTCAACCTCCTTTGCATGTCATTTTCTTGATTGTGATTGTGGACTCCCAAGGATGTTGGGAAAATGGCATCCATGCCATATACTAGTTGATAGGGAGAAATACCAATTGATTTCTTGGTGGTTAGTCTATTAGCCCATAGTGCATGTACTAGCTTGCCATGCCATTCTTTTTTATTACCTGTTCCCGAGAAGCTTCTTGATAATATTGACCCGAAGATTTTGTTAGAGGAGTTGGCTAACCCATTACCTTGAGGGTAATAAGCGAGTGGAATGTCCTAATGTGATGTGATATTTATAACAAAAGTCAACCATTCTTTTGGATGTAAAGGCAACAAAATTATATGTGATGAGTCTTTTACGAGGGGCAACCAAATCTAAAAAGGATGTTGGTCTCAAGAAATTTGATAATGACTAAGTTGGTGGCATTTCTAGAGGGGATGGCTTCTATCCACTTGATGAAGTAATCGGTGGCAGAGTAAATATCCACTTGCGTTGGGCGGATGAGGTGGGGTGGATTCACCAATGAAGTCCAAACCCCATTGTTGAAAAGGGGCCTCACATGATGATGGGATGAAAAGGCAAAGGTAACAACTTTATCTTTCCATCAAAAATTGGCACTCATGGCAAGTCATGACTAGTTTGTGGGTGTCGGGGAAAAAGGGTAGGCCAATAGTAACTAGCTCTAAGGATCTTGTTAGATGTGGTTTTCCGATGAGAATGGCATCCACATTCTCCCTCGGGCGACTCATGCATGATCTTAACTTGCATCATCCTCAAGAAAAAATTTAAGTAATATTCCTACGAAATTTTTCCAATATAACACTCCATCTAAAATGAAGAAATTCAAAGCTTTTTTGTTTCGAGAATCTATCTTTTGTCTTTGATAATGTAGGAGGAGCATTAAGATAAAAAAAAACATACGAGGGATATCGGCATACCAAGATGAATTGATAAATTCTTCTTCAATATAGGGAGTTGTGCACTCTTCTTGTTCCTCTAAGACATCAACCATATTCATATCTAATGCTTGGAAATTTGACTCAACCATAAGTTTTGCAAGCCCTTGTCCTTTGACCTGAGTTTAGTGGGTCTGATTTCATGATTCAAAATATCTTTGACAACGTTGTGTGTGGGAAAAAAAGCAATGATTTGAGAATGTAAGATATAAACTCTAAAGTCTTTCGATGCCTTAATCGAGGCATGGGCTTGTTTCTCCATGATGTTATACTTGAGAGGAGCATCTCTAAGGGATTTGCTAAAGAAGGCTATGGGTTGTTCTGCTCTCTGTCATGTTCTTTTGTATTAACAACGCTAGCAATGGTATGTTCAAAGGAAAATGAAAAATGTAGAAGTCTTTGGTAAAATCGGGAGTGATTAGAGCCAGTGTTTGAGTGAGGGCTAGTTTGACCAGTTCAAAGGAGTTTGTTTAGCTTCGAGGACCATTTAACCCTTATCTCCTTTTTAAGCATGTTTGTAATATTTTTGAAGAGTTCAACATGGTTGGGGATGAACCTCCTCAAAAATTTTATCTTCCCCCAATGAAATATTGTAACTCCTTAATGTTTCTAGGATGGCTGATTTGTAATATGCCTTCAATGCTTTTTGGGGGTCTATTTTGATTCCTTCTTCTGAGAGGGATGTGGCCTAGGAGTTTTCCTTCTCGGAGACCAAACAATGTTTTCTTAGGATTCAAGGAAAGGGCATACTTCCTACATTTTTCAAAAACCTTTCTCAAGTGAACTAAGTGCTCTTCATCGCTCTTAGAGTAAACGGTGATGTCATCAAGGTAAATGACTATGAAGTAGCCTATGTTTTCACGAAAAATCTATGTCCATGGCCCTTTGGAAAGTGGCCCCCGTGTTCATCAACCCAAATGGAATTTTAACGTACATGAATGTACCCCGAAGGTGCGGTGAAGGCAATTTTGTGTTGATCACTTGAGAATGCTAGCACTTGGTTGTAATTGGAAAAAGCCATCAAGCGATTGAGATTCTCTTAGAGCCAACTACCTTTTGAAGTATGTGATCCATCTTAGGCAAGGGGGTAGTTGTCTTTTAAGGAGGCCGTGTTCAGATTTCTAAAATCAATGAAAAGCCTAATCTCTCTAGTCTTCTTCCTAAAGCGACACTGAGGTTGGAAACCCACTCTAATTATCAAAGGGAAACTATGATCCAGACATCACACATATTTTTTTGATCTCTTTCTCAACTAAAGGTAGTAGAACAAAGGTTTATTCTCCTTAATTTTTTGTTTGAAATTTTTTTTGATTTTCCTTAGGAGGAATTTTGTGTTGGATAATGCTTGTGTCATATGATTTTAAATTCTCATACCCCCATGCAAACACATCTTTAAACTCTTGAAAAAGCTCAATATATCTCATTTTTTATGTGAGGAGGAAGAGTTTTTGGAGAGTTTGATCATTTTAGGTTCCTTTAGGCTACCAATGTTACACTCCTCTACATCATTCTCGGTGGATTCTATTTTTAGTTTTTTAGCTACATCATTAAAGTCGAACATCTCTTCTAATGGTGCAAGGTCCCCTTGGTAATGTATCATCTTTACAATCTAAAAACCTCAAGGTACTTTTTGGTCTAGATCCTTAAACATTTACGCATCATAAGGATGTGCGAAAAGCGATTTATATCGACTAAAGGAGACAGTTATGTTCCTTGGGCCTTTTCTTTAGCAAAAACATCTTTCTCATGCCCTAAGCTTGGTTTTTTTTCAATGTAAATTCATTCCTAGATTGCAGAAAATCATCAATTTGTTCATCACCCTCAAACACTTGCCAATGATTAATGTTTTCGAGTCTTGTAGGCCGGTGTTTGACTTTGACTGATGTATTTTTCACTTGCTAAAGTGGTATTTGGAAATTCTTTGTGCTGACAAAGGCAAGCTCATTGGCAAGACTATTTTGGGCTCTAGGAATGTAAACCATCTCATATTTCTCAAAGGTTTTGACGAGATCTAGGGGTTTGAATTTCTGCATTCTCCAATATTGGATTATTTTCTAAATACTCACCTCTTATTTGTTTAATGATTAGCTCGAAATCTCTTTGGGCAGAGATTTTCTTAGCCCCTAAGTCTTTGAGCAAGTGTAAGCCAAGGAGGAGAGCCTCATACTACGTAATGTTATTAATGCCTTGAAAGTCTAGTTTGTAAGAATGGCCTTCATTTTTGTTGTGTATCTAGACACTCGACCCTAACCCAACCTTGCCACAAGAGCCATCAAAGGTTATGTTCCAAATCATTTCTATTTCATGCTCGCTATTATGTTGTTGTTCGGGGGTTGCTTTGGAGTTTTGGATGATATGTTCTTAGTTGAGGATATGTTTAGTTGTTTTGGTGGGCCTAGATATTTTTCATTTTTTCATTCACTTGTTCACCAATGTTGTTTTCATTATACAAGATGAATGAATCTAAGTCCGAATGAATGGAATAGACAGGGGGTGTTGTTTAGCTATCTAGGCTACTCACCATATACTCTATGTGTGACTCTCATTATAGTCTTCTTATTTGGTTAAAAACAGGGGATAGTAGCATAGGACATATCTAGTTGAAGTTTTTCCCCGAAGTTTGGCTCCCCAACATCTGGATAAAAGCATGCCATACTTAGGGGGGAATGTACGCTACTATGTCCATGACAAGACCCTTAGCGGTATTTGTGCCACATTGACACAAAGATCCTTGATTATAGAGCACAAACACATGACTCTACTCGAATAAATGAGTACAAGTCTTTGTAAGGTTTAGTTATTTCTAAGCCTAATCTCTCCATTACAACTTTAGGCATGAGGTTGTGTGAGGCCCCGAGTCTAGCATAGTATTGTGTAATATCTTGTCATTTATGTTTAGGGCTGATATATAAAGGAGGGACAACTCCTTCTTGATACTTTCCCTCAACCTTAGGTCCAAAAGCAACAATTCGGACTGCGTCATCGGTTAAATTCGAGTTTCGGTATCATTTCCTAAAATTCGGGGACCTTCAAAACTTGGGACCTATACACTTACGGAGTAACTAGTTCGGTGAGAGGCATAGTTATCTTGATTTTTGCAATATCTCCTTCAAAGCTGAAAGGTACTTGTGTTTTAGAACATATTTACATCGAGTTTTTTGAGTCATAACCTTTTTCCACAAGTTTAATTTGTTGATTTTGATCGGGGGGTTTTAGATAACGGAATTTTTTATAGGGCTACTAGTAGAGGTACTAGGCAACTTGAGACACTACTTTTCTAGCTGATTTTTTCTTTGTTCGGAGTCAGTTTTTCTTAGCCATAGTGTTGACAATGTACATCTGTCAAACCTCTTAGGTCTGTTTTACGAGACTTTCCTAGCAGCGGTGATCAATTTTGTTTTTCTTGGAGGCTTCTTGGTTTCTTTTGCTTCTAAGGTCATATTGCCTATGGACTTCCATGATGTCATTTTCAAGTCCCAATTGGTAATCTTCGAATATTCACAATTTGTTTGAGTTTGATCAAAGCAGAGACCTTGTTCCTCTTCTATGAGAAAAAATTCATATTCATTATCAGAACCTATCAGGGTTTACATTTCTTTCTTTAGGTTCTATAATTCCTCCTTCTTCTTCATCTCGCATAGTTTTTTTTTGAAAGGAGGTCTCGATTTGTTGGTCATTTTTCCTTTGTTTTATTTGAGAGTGTCTCTTATGAAGTTTTGAGCTCTATTTATGTTTTGGGAATTGAATTGGTTTTCCTAGGTAGTTTCCTTTCATTCAAGTTTATCCCTTTCTATAATTTCTCTCCATTGTTCTCATCATCGCTGCCCATTTTGGTATCATATGAGGAGGTTGAGGGCATGGTTTCATCTATGTAGGTCACTCTCTTTTCCGATATCATCCTAGCTCTCTTTTCAATCAAGTTGACTTCAACACTAATAGCTTCCCTTTGCATTTCTTCTAAAGTTTCGGGGTCTCTCTCTCTCATTTGGAATGTCATGTTCGGATCAAAAGCCTCTCGGTAAATTTTAATAGTGCTAGGCCTTATGGGGGTTTCGAGGTGGGAGGTCATTGTAGACACACTGGACCTAGTGCAATAATCTTGTACACTTTCCCCTACATTCATCTTAATATTTGTATATTCATAAAGGATTTGGAGGGGTTTTTCTTGATTTCCCACTTGTTTATGAAAGTTTGGTAGAGGGAAGGGAGATCATGTATTGTGTTAGGAGTTAATTCTTTGAACCATTTTTTGGCCTCTCCTCCTAAGCTTTTCAGTGCAAAGATCCTCATTTTAATGGTTTCTTCTTCTATTTCCATGTAATCAAAGGCATCATTTATCCTATCTACATCTTTGTTTAGCGATGATGGATTCATCTCCTATGAAATGAGGGATCTTGGATTGGTAGTCATTTGTTAAAGGCACTAGAGGTTGAGGTAAAGCTAAGGGGGAATACCAAAGGCTGCCATGATGGGAGCTAATGGAGGGTTTACAAGAGGAGGGTTTGTGAAAGGAGGTGTATGATAAAGCGGAGTGGTTTGCCCTGAGTGGTGTTATGGATGGGTGCGGTGGAAGTACTTGGACCAACAAAGCCCCGATCTACGAATAGATTTGGTATGGAAAAAGTTGAAGCGATGGAGAAGTTAAAAGTTAGGTGGTGTGGAAGGGAGAGGATTCTCTACTAGAACTCTGCTACAAATCTATGGGCTCAAGTGTCGGTCGCTCGATATCGGTTTGTGACTTGGTTCGAAAAGGTTCTTTGTATGGTGCGAGTCAAAGTCGGGGATTTTGTAAAGGCTGTAAGATGTTCGGGTACATAGCTTGCTCTATGAATGGTCCTAACAGTGGTTAAGTTTCCAGATCTAGAAGTTTGCCACAAAATCTTCTCGGGTCATCAACTATGTTGGGAGGGTTTGGGTCGGATGAGATGCGGTATTGATCCTTCGTGAAGCTAGATTTCAAACTTGAAATTAAGAGAGGCTAAAGTTTTAGGGACATGTTTCCGGTAAAAGCTGACTCTGCGGTATAGAATCATTTCTCACCTTCACATGATTCATGATTGCTTTGATGGTTTTGGGCACCCATTCCTACGGAGACTTGGACAAATTCACTTAAAAACGGTGTAAAAATCCCCATACGCGACTATGCCCATACTTTTCCGCGTGTATACGCGAGTCCATCTACACTTTCCGCGTATGCCATTAAAATTATGAAAAAATATATAATTATTCCCTATTTTCGGGGGTGGAGTTGATGGATACTCCGAGGTAGTTCAACCACCCCGGCACGTATGTTGTTTCCAAGCTGATGAAACTACTTGGAGGGGTATAAAAAACCCCTCATGTGTATGGCCTAAGGGAGAGAGAATTATTGATATTATACTCTGTTGGTATTCCCTATCCAAGTACGATTCCCGTGCCTCTGCACTGCTGTCCCCATTTCATTACGAAACCCTTGTTTCCTTGAGATGCTCATGCTCCCTATATGTCATCTCATATGCACGAGTTTTGGAAGGAGTCTTAGCGAGGCAAGGGCGGGACGGATCGGGACGACGGTCTTGCTCAAAGATCGTGGAAGGATTCGGGTCTGATCACTCTCCACTCGTTACTTTTGTACATGCTATTTGCATAATACGGGAAGTACCATCTTTTTCCCCGAAATATACGTGTTAGTGTACGCTTACATATATGAGAAAATTGTTATTTAAGCATTCATTATGGTTCATTTGATGTTTATATACTGGATTTCACTAACATTTAGAGTAGATATATGATGTACATTTATACCCTTGAGTTCTTCATGCTTGTTTCTTCTTGTCTTTCGAGGTTAAGAAGGAAGGACGGTTCTTTGAGGGTTGAACCATGACGGGATCTTCTTCAACCGTAGGACCTGCGGGTAACTTCCTTATTACTGCTCTATTTTAGTTTTTATTTCTGAACATGCATGGTTGTGAGTCCTTCTTAAGTAGCATGCCCTGATTCTGTGGAGGATTTGATAAACAACGAACCTCTAGGGTGATTTTCCCCGAAATAGGGCTGAGGTGACTCATTTGGGGACCACATTCTTGTGACTCCCCTGTTGCGGTGGTTTCGACTATTTGGTGAGAGTTGCGCACGATTTTAACTTTCATTTTTCGATCCGGTTACTTTTTCTCGGTCGATGCGAAGTCTGGTTTCTTTTCCAGAGCTTGTCCTTTTGTTTTTTTCATTATTTACCTTTGTATACGCGCTTTTTTCTGCACACGGTCGCGTATACACGCAAGTTTGTATACAAGGTACCCGCGTATGCACGAGTTTCCCTTAGCACGCGGAAGCGTATGCCATATTTGGTTGCTAAGCGGCAAAGTAGCGTATACCTAGGCAGATTTTTGAGTACTAGGGTTTCTTGACTTTTGGTCCCTGTTACATTTGTGGAGACTTGTTCCTACTGAGTGTCTGCATGTACTCTCTGGATTGTGAAGGAAGTGGTTTACAGTCTTTTCTCTCTTTTGTTCGATTGAAAACTAGTCTTTTTGGCAAAGTGTTGTTTGATGCTTTGGCACTCCTGGTTTGAGTACCAAGATAGCTTTACGAGCATTCTTGGTACCGTTACCTTTATCAGAACGGTGAGCTCTAACTCATTTACTCTTTCTGTCTTTTTGTGTTTTGCTTGGCACTACGATTTTTTGCTCGTTTCTTGATTGGTTTTCTTGAGTTCGGTGGGCTAGGTCTTGTTGCTAACTTTTTGAAGAGTTTTTCTTGCTTCTTGAGAAGTCTTTGCTTGCGGCAAGTTTATACTATTCTTATAAGTGTTTTGGGTGTTTGTGTTTTCTTGTCTTCTTTTGCTCTCATTGATCTTGCTACTAGTTAGCTTTATAAGGTTTGGAGCATTGTTGAAGTTTGTGCTTGAAATTCGGTCTTGTTTGGTTTGGATTTTTGATAGTTTTGCTTGGTCTTTTCGAGCTCTTTCTCTATAAAGTGGCTAAAAAGCTCAAAAAACATTTGTTTTTGCTTTTTGTTTTTGCATTTCAAAGGCTCAAAAAACATTTTCTCTTGTTATTTTCTTTTGTTGTTGCATTTTTCATTTCGTTTTGCCATATCTTTTGAAGCTTTTGTGGGGTTTCACCTTTTTGGTTTTTGGCTTGATAATTGGAAGGGAGTTGTCATTCATTTCTTCTTGTTGTTTTTAAGCATTTTTTGGGTGTCTTCATATTAAGAGTTCTTGATTTCGGGAACTAGCTTTACTGGACAACCAAGACAAGTTAAAAGCGAAGGAATTTTGGGAAATTTTCACTCTGCTTTAAAAGATTTGCATCTTAGGATTTGCATGCTTGTAGTGATTTGCATTAGGTGCATTTAAACATTTAGTCAATTTCATAGTTTTTTTGAGTGTGAGTTTGCTATTTGAAAAGGAAAAAAATACAATTTTTAATCTCGTAGAACCCATGTAGAGATTGCTTTTTTTCATCGAAAGACAATAAGCACATCTACATGTAGTTAAGTTTTTATTAATTTCTTTACACGTCAAAAACATCATAAGTTTCTATCTTGCATATCCTTGTGACTTAACATATATGACCCATTAAAATGAGCGATTTAATTTAAAATCAACTAAGCGAGTTTTTCTAATATTGTATACACCACTAGCTAGGTTGTAGAGGCCTTGGATTAGGTGAGTGGAGAGTTAACTCTCCAAGGCCGCTCAAAGCAAAAACTTATAGAGGAGTTGATTAATTGAGCGAAAATCCAACTCCTTTGGGTGTGAATGGGGAAAGCTCTCCTCCGGAGAGTCAAGCGCGAGGAAGTGAAGGTTGAGAAGAGGATACCCCCCTCCGGTGGGCGGGATACGACCTCGAAGACCGTTGCGCCAGAAGCCACGATACGGATTGGTGCCCATAGTTTCCCACTCCTAGGTTCCACATAGGGTGGTTACGGGGGAATACGTGTACCGGCGCGGAGACGTCGCATCACTTTCGGCGGTACTTACAGGGGGGTGCCCTTGCGAAGCTTGGGTGCTTGAGCCGGAAAAGAGCGTCGTTGGAGTGCCGGCGTAACTATTTACGATGCCTTCGCTAGTTTTTACTGGGCCCCTAATCATCCCCGGTGGCTTTACGGGAGGTCCTATGTTCGCTTTCTGTATTTTGGTGTGGGTGCATCATCACCGGAGCGGAAATAGCTTGGTGTATTCTTGATTGCATCTCGGGGATTTTTATTTTAGTAAGTGCTCTTTCCTCCTAGCTTGCCTAGCTTTTCACTTTTTTTGAGTCTAATTTAAAATCTATAAAAGTGGGCGATCAAGCGCCTCGTCGATCGAAGGAGAATGATGGGGGTTATCTCGCAGGAGTCCCGAGCCTTCTTCGAGAAGGCGTAGGAGCGATCTAGCAGGTGGTTACCACTGCATGGTGTCGACACGGTCAGGAGAGATCCTCCGCAAAGGTGCGAAGGTTTCATAGGCGGTGCAGTGTCGGTTCGAGAGGAGCGTTCCCACTCACCTCGCGAGTTTTGTTTCCTCGGGGAAGAAGATTTTTCAAATTAGAAGACGTACATGAGCCTCACGAAGTGATAGGTCCATCTCCTCTTCCTCCCGAAGTATCCGTTCGTTGTTCGGTACATCGGACCCCGAGTCTCGAAATAGGAAGATCTTAGTATCTTTCCTATCTTTCGATGGCCACCGGCCCCAGGAGGCAAGCCTGCGTGAGTCTTGCGAGCATTCAAACCCCTGCTTGTTGAAGGAGGGGGCACTATTGCTTTATCTTCGATTGCTTCTAGTGTTGTTGTGTTTGGCTCGGTTTCACCCCGAAGCACATGCTTCTCATTACGGTCCCATACATTGGGGATGCCCTCTGGTGGGAATCCCTCTTTTTTTCCTGCATTCTTCTTATTTGGATCTACACCCATGTCTTCCCATGGCTGGTGGATCAACTTCTTTTGAGGTTTCCCCTTTGGGGCTGGACACATTCCTAGTTCCAATCCTTCTTCAGGTCATTTCCGTTTCGTCCCGGACACGAGTTTGACCCTTGGTACGGGGCGGTCGGCTAACACGGGGGATGGAATCCTGTGTTTACTACGAGCGGGGGGCGAGTCGGTTTTACACGGGTCATCGAGAATGCTTCTTTCCCTTCGTCGAGTGCTTACGGACCTTTTCTCCTCTTTAATGCAGAACCTATCGAGCTCTCCTCTTCATTCGATACTTCGGCGGGGAAGCTGGTCGGGCTTTTGGCCAACTACTGCGTTGGGAGGTTGGCCTCCTTATATACGAGTCCTTTCTAGCAAGCACGGTGCCTTATCAAATCCGACTGTTAACACCGGAATGTTGGGAATCCATCCCATCGGATGAATCCTCGACTCTACCGCCTCACCCTTTTACGCGAGCGTTAAACAGGATACGCGGCGATTGACTAATGATCAGATTCGTTATAGTCGGGGTGGCCTCGGTCCACGACTAAACTTCCTTCGGATATTCCAAAATTTGAAGGTAAGAATGGGGAGGATGTCCAGAGGCCGTTTCCCACATCACCACTTTCCACTTGTAATTGTTCTTCGAACTCTCACGATCGATGATTTGATTAGGTTGAGATTATTCAACGCACCCCTAAGCGGAAATTACGCGAATGGTATATCGAGCTCAACGGGGGCAGTTTTGCCACATTTGGAGAAGCGGGCGTCACATTTCTAAACCATTTTTCGGTTGCCTATCGGATATGAAATTTTGGGACGGAACTCCTGGCTAATTTTAAGAAGGATGAGGCAACTCACATTTCGATCACATTCGGGGAATGGAGGAGAAGGAAGAGGCTTATTAAAGCTCATATTCTGGGGAGAATTCATTCTCGAATGGTTTACGAAATCTCTGTGATCGAGACATTTCAAAAGATGTATCCCTATGGGGTATTTTCGAGGAGCGGAGCCATTTTTAGGGCCCCGGCGGCTGGAGGCAGTCTATTCTCGGTCGGGGTCCTTTATAAATATTTACCCAATAACCTGCCGCTCCAAATGGACCATCGAAAACTAAACCCGGTCGCATATTGGTGATGGGCTTGTTGGATCGATCGATAGTGGTGCGGCTTGACTTCTTTCTTAGCTACTTGTGATTGTCTTTGCAATGCAACTCCTTCTAAAATAGGGTTGTTACTGCCGAGTCATCACCTTCCCGATCTTTGTCCATAAATCTTGTCCAAGCTTACGATCCCAAAGGGAATCCAACAATCGATGGGAAGAAGAAGGGACGAAATAACGAAGAAGAGACGGAAACGAAGAAGGGTAATGCAAATAAAACCAACGGCGTGTTGGTGAACCGAAAAGGAAGAAAAGTGAAGTTTCCATGCAAGCTCTGTCACTGGAGACATCTCACGCCTAAAATTCGGGATGCTCGACGCTTGTTATCTCGGCGGGGTTCTTCTAGTTCCCGGTGTGTTAACAAACCCTTTTCCCCAGACGGCAATTAGTTCTTTGGCGCAAACCAAAATCCTGGGGCTTCCTGCGGGGGCACCGAGGAAGGGGAAATTCCATCGAAAATTTTTATGATGAGTGCTCACGCGGATATCGCTACGAGATCCCGTGATTATGGCGAAGAAAAGAGTCTTGAAAAGCTAAGGAAGTTCCCCTGATGCTACTAGCGCTTCACATTACAAAGCCCTCTTGTTGAGTGTTATGCCTCGGATGCCCAAAGCATCTTCCCCAAGCGGTCAACGATTAATCCAAACGCTAGTCTTTATACAGGCTACTCGATTGTGGAAGATAAGGCGCGATTCCTTGTGCTATGTCGGCTTTAGAGGTACTCCCGGTCTTGTCGGCTGTTGCTTGATGCTTTGCTCTTGCCATTGGGGCTATTGATCCAAAAATTCTCTTACGATTACTTTTTTGATATGAATAATTTTAAGAAGAGACTTCCTCATCACATGGCTTTTCATATTAAATCGTGGTATTGGAAGTGCAATATCTTTTGAACGGTCGTTGATGAGGGTGCTTCCACATGCGTGATGTCTCTCGCATCTTGGAAGATTGGATCTCCCAAAGTACATTCCATCCTTGCTTGTTCTTCTTGCGTTCGAAGTGGTCGTTCTCACGAGACCCCATGGTATTATCCCGGCTTTTCCCATACGTATTTGAAAAAACCGTTAATATAGAGGTTGAGGTAGTAGACACGGCCTTGGACTACAGCCTTCTATTGGGGAGGAGCTGGTTTATGATATGGATGCCATTGCATCCTCATTATTTCGGATTGTATGTTTCCCCACGAAGGGAGGATCGTTACGGTGGATCAAGTTTGGATTGTCCTCTGTGAACTGAATCGCCTTCGACTCATACGTTTCCAAAGTTGGATAATACTAAGGCGCATGTTGAGAATCTAGGAGTTGGAATGTATTCTTCCTTGATGGGTACTTTCGATCTTCCTCCTCCTACGGTGCATATTAATGCTATTTCATCCTCCAAAGCTCCTTCGAAGAGGAATTTCTTGAACTCATTGGCCTCGAACCCTTGGACCTTACCTTCCTACTACCACTTTAGCGAAAGGTCAAGTGGGTGGAATGGAATTTCCGATTTGCGAGGCCCGGGGTGCCATCGGTCTATTGTTGACGCTGCAGAATCCATCCCGGCTCCTCTTTCACCGGAAAAGTTGGATGGTGATGTGGCTCGGTTTGGACGCTTAGTTCTTCTTCGGCCAAGGTTGCCTTGATACCACTCTTCCATCGAAGAGGCCATCACGGAAGCCATGACGGGTATAGATAGACCGTGGGATGATTTGTATCATCGGTCTTACTTCCTGATTTGAACGAAGTTGAAACAAGTTTTCCAGGGTCCTCTAGTCTCACCGAGGTCACGTTTCACCCGGTCTTGAACCCTTTGGCACCAATACGGATTTATCTTTGAAGGGAACGCCGTTGTGATTTCTCCTACTATCTAGGTAGACATTTCCGGGGATCCCAATATTATTGAGAATGTCTTCATTGGGTACAAAGATGTTCTAGTGAAGAGGTTCAAATTTATCTGGGGCTCTTAAAGAGTATAGGGATGTATTTGATTGGTCTTATGAGGAAATGCAGCACTGTAGACCCATCTATTTTCCGGCATGAGATCAAGACGTATGAAAACGCTAAGCGATTGAAGCAAAAACTCTTCCGGTCGATCCTAGGAAAATGGCCGGCTATCAAAGGCGAAGTTGAAAACTCGCAAGGCGGGATTCATTTTCCCTGTTCCTCTGGCCCGAATGGGTTTCAGGCTTCCCCGTTCCGAAGTAGATAAAAAACGAGAATAAATTCCGAGTGTGCATCGATTTCGAGAGACCTAAATAAAGCATGTCCTAAAGACAATTACCCCACCATTTATCGATCAAATCATTGACGAGTGTGCCGTGTCGAGATTTTCTCCTTCATGGACGGATTTCTCTGGGATATAATCAAATTACTATCAAGATCCTGAAGATCAACATAAGAGCGCATTTATTTGTCCGGGTACGTTTGCATACAAGAAGATGCCTTTTGGTCTTAAAAATCTTTAGACTACCTTTCGGCGGGCCATGTCTTACGCCTTCCACGACATCAAGAAGATTATCGAAGCATGCTTAGATGATCTAGACGCCATTCTCGAAAGAGGATGGATCATCCTGGTCACCTCGTGATATTTGAAAGATGTCGTTTTTATAAAATTCGATTGAATGCGAAATGATGCGTTTTCGATTACATCCGATCATTTATTGGGATTCATTGTGTCTAGGGGAAGGATAAGGGTGATCCTTCAAGGTTGAGGCAATACTTCGGTTTGCCTCCCCGAGTCTTCAATTCGTCGGCTTCAAGTCTTCAAGGGAAGTCTAATTTTTCTTAGGAGATTTATCGTCGGTATCTTTGAATTACGAAGGGATATATGAGGCTGAAGAAAGGAGTTCCTTTCTTTGGAGACCGGCATCAACGCTCATTCGATGCTTTGAAAAAGGCATTGACCTACGCTCCTTTGCGAGTCCACGATTATAGCAAGATTTTATTTTGTATGCGGCGACGACGAGAATCTACCATTGGTATGGTTACACGGTTCGAAGATGATGCTCTTGCGAGCATGTTATTTACTACCTTGGTCGAAGGAGGCGGTAGGACCTGAACTTAGGTACACTCCGATAGAAAAATTAGCCTTGCTTGGTGATCCTCTTTGTACGGCGACTCCGGCATTACATTATTCTTAGCAAAAGTATGTTTTGGCGGTACCCGATCATTTCGATTTGTCCTCGGGCGAGTGATTGGGGGAAAATATAATAGATGGATTGTGATTTTACGAAATTTGATCTTGATTTCATCATCGCAAATCCAAGAAATCATTAGTTTTTTGCGGAATTGATCTCCGAGTTGCCGTTTTGTGGAGAGGAGATGATCTGTGATGAGTCGCGCTAGGACGAACACTTGTTTCTTATCTCTCCACGGGGATCAGTACGGGGGGATATCATTGTGTATCTCCAGGGCTAGGATTTCCTCTACTTTTTCGAAAGATGACGTCGTAAGTTGCGTCACTTGGCCAAGAATTATTTTATTATTGGTGATGCTTTGTGCGGTCGAGGGGTTGATTCAATCCTAAGACGACGCCTTTCGAAAGAAGGGCGAGGCGTAACCGATGATTCTCACGGTGGAGCTTGTGGGGTCGTTATGAGAGCTTGCTACAACCCAAAAATATTTTGCGTCTTGGATACTTTTGGCCCTCGATTTTTAAAGATTGTATTGAATCGGTCAAAAAGTGTCATCCGTGTCGAGTTTATACTCGAAAAATGCTTGGCTCATCATTTTCAGCTTTTTCCGGTCGTTAACTTTATCAGGACCCTTTACAAAGTGGGGTATTGATTATGCTCTTGTAACTGTGTTCGGCAAAAAGGTCCTAAGTACATTATCATTGTGATGAACTACTTTACGAAGTGAGTCGAGCTATGCCTACTTTTTGAGAATGATAGTGAGGCTGACTTTGTTCCTTTTCAATCGAGTTATCGCTCGTTTTGGTATTCCTAGAGGGTGTCCGCGGCTCATGTGGAGTCATTTTAGAATAGTATGATGGCTGAGTTGGCTCTCGAAATTGGGTTTTCGGCGGGCACCATTCATCTCCATATTATCCTCGAAATATTGGGCAAGTGGAAGCCGTGAATAAATCATGAAGACAATTCTTTAAAGGACAATTATTAAATGAATCTAGCGGCATATTATCCTATATCTTGCACTTTGGGCATACGGGGCCACGTCGATGGCACATGGCCCGGCTTTACTTATTTCGGTTAGTGCACGGGGTGGAATACGGTATTTCCTATTGAATGCGAGATTCCTTCTCTTAAATTAGGCGTGAACTTCTTTACGACACTTCTAGTACGGCGAACGGCTTCTTCATGCGGAACATCTCGATGAGTAGCGTCGAGATGCCGCACGATGAATGAGCGCATAAAGCCGAGTAAAAGTTCGGTACGATAAGGCGGTCAAGCCTAGGGTCTTTTCGGAAGGTGACCTTGTTTTGGTCTATGCCCAAAGAAAAGGATGCCTCGGGGGTAGGAAAGTTTAAGTCTGTATGGTATGGCCCCTATATCGTTAAAAAAAGTCCTTAAGAAAGGAGCGTATAACTTGGTTTATTTCGAAGGGAACGAGTTGTCGGGCCCCGAAATGGGCTCTATTTGAAGAAGTATTATGCCTAGGCTTCGGCACAGCATGTTGCTTTTGTATATAGTATTTTTTTGCTTTGTACATGTCGATTGATTTTCGATCTTTGATGAGTTGGTGATGTTTTTGATGTTGCTTTGTGAGTTGTGTTGGATGTCATGAGTCATTTTGGTTTCGCGGAGTGGTGCTAGTAGGTGCGAACTTAGCTTCCGCGGCTTGGGTGCTTCATTATCCATCCAGGTCGGTTATTGAGCGTATCGAGAGGGGTGTTTGCATTGGTCCTGCTTCCAACAATATAGCGAATACTGCTATGATTATTCATCTACTCTCGGAGGCAATATCTTTGGGTGTTGATTCGTTGGTAGTTTTCTTGGACTCTCGAAATTTGGTGGTGTCGCGGTTGAACAATACTTATCGGGTACGAGATGCTTTTTTTATTACGATTGTTCTTGAGGGTACGTTTGTTCTGAGTCATTTCAGTTTTAACTTTCATTCATATTCCTCGAAATTTGGAAAAGGGTGGTTTCAATGACTCATTAGCTAATCAAGCATTAGATTGGCATATTAATCATTCCATACAGTAATTTTTAATCATCAAAAACATCATACATTTGATACATTTATCACATCACATCAAATATCGTTGTATATATATCATCGGAGTGTCGAAAAACTTTACAAAATTTGGATCCATATTAGAGGAAATGCAAAACTTGGGCTTATGCCCCCATCGTATTCGATCTCAAAAAAGAATATCACAGGTCATCTAATACATAATATGTATGCTGCTCCTAAGGTCCACCGCCGAAGTCGTGTTCCTTAGAACGTGGCTGCACGGTGGCAACTCGGCGGAATAATCCTAACCCGATCTCGGGGCACTCCTACCACTCGTCTGGATGGCTTCGGTAGATCCTCCACCCGGTAGCCATAGGTATTTGGCGGGTTAGTCCTCGAATTCCTCTTTGCATGGCACAGAGGAGTCCTATGCAGATCCTGATATCTTCTTCGCCTGCGCGCTTGCGGCGTGGGAGACCCTCGAGTCGAGCGCGTTAACATACGAACCGTGATCATTTTAAATTGTACGGTCATTATGAATCCATCCAAAAAACATGTTTGTTTTTCATTTTTTTTCACACATATTTGAAAAAATCAAAAAATTATATAAGTCAAAAAAATTTACAAACTTACGAAATGTGCCCCATCTTGTGCACAGTGGAAGAACTAGATCTAGATCTCCACGGAAGTCCATCCCGGCATAGGGATAGTCGTCCCCTTTGCACGATGATTTGTTCTCCCACCGGCGGAAAGGCTCATCGTCCCATGTGGTCCGGGGGTACCTCACACCCCCCAATCTCTTCATCATGTCCGCCCAGCGAGAAGTTCTTGGGTCCCGCGGGCCCTGCGGTGGTAGAGATGACTTTGGGTCTCAATGATGGAATATTCTCAAAGAAGAATGTTGTCAAATTGTCACAGCTAGCCAAAATTTTGGTCTTTGCTTGGTGGATTGAGGTCAGCTTGTTGTTTCATGTTCGGTAAAAGGCTGTGCACCAATCATACACATAGTCAAACATTCTCTTTGCCTTATGCTCATTTGCGTCCTGGATGCACGATGTGGGCGGAATCTGCCACTCTCTTAGATGGTGAAAAGGAGGATTTTCATGTGCAAATCCGTAAATCTTCAATTGCAATCGGTTCAACCTTTTTGGAACCGTCTACGCGATACACGTGGACATAGTCTTCCACGGTTAACCCTCCCGGGGGTTTCCGTGCGAGTCATTGGTTCTCCCCTCCCGGGAAAGTCCGGTAATAAAGTATATGTCTTCCACTTCAATGCGTATTGGCATCGATCTATCAAACGAGTCTTGGTACGGTTCCCATTAATTGACGAGCATTTCTAATAGAAAGTTGCTTTTCATATTTGGCATTTTAAAGAATTTGAACAATCCCATGGTCGGAAGGATATTTTGCGGCGCTCTATCTTGCATGACCTCTTGGTCAGCAGTGCCGCTATGCTCACGTTCTCTCCATGAGTTGTCATCTGTCAAAATTCACAAATCATGCATTAGCCACGCTTTTAAGTTTCGGACACACGCATACGCGACTTTTTCTTTGCACGGTCGCGTGTATACGCGAGTTTCTGTAACGAACCCGCGTATCTCAAGTCCGCATTTTTTTAGCAAGGGTTTTTAAGGGTAAAATTCACTTAATTTTAATTTCCAAACGGACAAAATGATTTGCAAGGATGATTTAGGAGCCTACAGGCCCAAGTATGGGTAAATGGTCGGTTGTTCTTTGATTTGACGAAAAGAAGTTTTTGCTCCAAGCACTTTTTCCAAATCGGCAATGCAATAATGAACCAAATATGAGGTAATTTAATACATTTATGCCTAAAAAGTTGAAAATTTTGCCAAAAATTCATTATGCTCATTTTTTTTCGATCTATCTTAAGAGTTTGCATAACCGAATGCTTGGAAGTGCCCGAGTTTGGTATGTTTTCGAGGTACATTTTGACGATTTTGAGATTTTTCACAGTTTTGATCCATGATTTCCGACTCGTCACGGCGGTACTCATGATCTTCCAACGGCATATGGGTTGGGGAAATCCTCTCAGATTTGCATCTTGCATACTAACCTCCATACGATCACTTGCCTTAGGGTCGATCCCATCGAGTCATGAGTATTACACCCATTTCACTCGCGGAATTATTTAATCGACTTGATGGTAGAGCCTTCCTTTACATGGGCTTCTAGTTAGTTCCTCGCTATCACTTGTTTCCCATCTCTTGCGTTTTATGTAGGCTCGGGGAGTCCTCTTTAGTCCCGCCATGTCTTATGTGTTGAAGCTTCATTTAACTTCTTCTTCATCACTATCATTTTTTTCGCTTTTACCCTAGAGCTCCACAGTGTCGTTAAGTTGTATTGCGCATTGCATATTGGCTACTTGTTTATCTGGCCTTTAGCGGCTTCATTTGGACTCGATGTTTAAGCCAACTTTTGACCTTGACTCTCCATACAAGTTAACCATTGCATGCACTTAGCTATCACGACTTGACCACACCTTTTTCCCATGGATGGAACGTTCCTCGGTATCACTTGCAGGTCTTCGCCACCATTGAGCATAGGATTGTTCCAATCCCGAGGAACTAGTCTGTCTGATTTTGATACTCCTTCTATCCATTGTACCATAGCATTCTTTTATTCTTTTTCGGGCTTATTATATGAAAAAGACAAAAAAAATAAATATAACAAAAAGAGCGGGGAACGGGATGTATCTTCGTTGTTTTGATGGCGATGCGAGTCGAGTTTGTCACCCTTAGACAAAGCACATTTACTTATATATATCTCCTACATTTGGGATGGTTTTAGTTTTGACCTAGGTTTCAGCCTTTATGTTTCTTGTCGGTTCTCCCCCGGTTGGTTATCTCTTCCAATCATATGGAGAGTTTGTTACTATCTGCATAACGGACTTATACGATCATCACTTTTTACTATGGTCATCGCGAGTCGTGCTTTTGTTCAAGGAAGTCTAACACGAGGTCGGCCATTACGGGTGTCTCTTGACTCATTATTCGGTCGGCCTTCCCGGTCTTGTCGGTATCACGTTCTATCACATCGGATGTTTTGGTCTTACCTTGCTCGTGTTTGGTTTGAGAAGGTCCCCATTGACTTCTTGCTTTGGAGGGTTTGTCGCTTATCGACTACGACACATTGCTGCGAGCAAACCTAGAGCTTCACCACAGGCCTATTTCCATCATTGATAGGTGACCTTGTGCTCGGCATTTGATCATCATCATGGGTCTTTGACTAAGTGGTTTCCCTGTGTTCGACGTCGACACACATTATCACACTTGGGATTCGTGCAGTACCTTGATTTCCATTTGACCCTATTGGTGGATTTCTCACCTGCGTAGCCGACTTTCATTATTGGTTGGTTCGAGAGGGTTTCTTCCGTGCGCTAGCTTCATCTTGTGCATGTCGGAAACTTGTACTTGGATTTAGTTCATCATCTACCGCCGTCCGATTCCTTCCAAATCTTCGCTGCCGGGTTACACTCGCCAGCCCAAGACGTGTGGGATGCCTTAATGCCTTCCTTCCGGCGGATCTTTTTATCGACTTCGACTCATTGCTGCGGGAATAAGGTCTAGAGTCTTTTGTCGGTACCTTGGGTTCTTGAGTCATCGGTCGCGATTTCTTCGCTATCGGCTTAGGTGGGATTCATCATTGCCTCACGAATTGGTAGATTCTTTCAAGTGTTCGACTTCAACTCATTCATTTTCACTTGTTAGATTGTACTGGGGCACCTTGACACTCATTATCATTATCGGTGGGTTGTCTCGCGTTGGTTAACGGTATACATCATTGACCGGTAATCCAACGATTTCTCACATGGTCGACTTTAGCTCATTTATTCCCATTGTGTAGAATTGTGCCATAGTGATCGGTGAAGACCTCGGGTTGCATCAACATTCTTCGGTTCACTTTTGACAGTCCATTCAGTTTCTGCCAGTGATGCCATCCACCCTTATATGTTGCAGTTCAGTACAGCAGCATCTTATATGTTGGCTCCCGAGTTGCGTGATTGTACCGTTTGTTCCACCTCTTATGATTCGGTACTTGGAGATTCAGTTACTTATATGGTCAGACATCCAGTTGCACCATCTTTGATCAGCTTTCTATATGTGATACTTGGACATTGATTCAGACTTACACTTCCGGGCCATGCTCAGATGATTCATTGTGTACTTTCAGTTCAGCTATACTTGTATACATGTTGGATCCATTCACTACTTTTTATATGATGTATTTTTGGACTGAGCATGGGTATGCCCGCCTCAGCATGAGTTGACTCTCTGTTTTCTTTCATTGCTTTTTAGCAGGCTGAACTCTGGTGAAGTCCTCTCTTGTCCTTGCGAAGTTCTTTCTATGTGCATAATACATTTCGGCCATCATGTACCCCTTCTGACCTCATATATTAGGGGGCATCTGTTATAGCATCATTTCTCACCTTCACATGATTCATGATTGCTTTGATGGTTTTGGGCACCCATTCATACAGACTTGGACAAATTCACTTAAAAACAGTGTAAAAATCCCCATACGCGACTAAGCCCGTACTTTTCCGCGTGTATACGCGAGTCCAGCTGCACTTTTCCGCGTATGCCATTAAAATTATGAAAAAATATATAATTAGCCTCAGCATGAGTTGAATCTCTGTTTTCTTTCATTGGTTTTTGGCAGGCTGAAATCTGGTGAAGTCCTCTCTTGTCCTTGTGAAGTTCTTTCTATGTGCATAATACATTTCAGCCATCATGTACCCCTTCTGACCTCATATATTAGGGGGCATCTATTATAGCATCATTTCTCACCTTCACATGATTCATGATTGCTTTGATGGTTTTGGGCACCCATTCCTACAGACTTGGACAAATTCACTTAAAAACAATGTAAAAATCCCCATACGCGACTATGCCCGTACTTTTCCGCGTGTATACGCGAGTCCAGCTGCACTTTTCCACGTATGCCATTAAAATTATGAAAAAATATATAATTATTCCCTATTTTCGGGCTGGGTTGATGGTTACTCAGGTAGTTCAACCACCCCAGCACGTGGCCAACTGTTTCCAACTGTTGAAACTACTTGGAGGGAGTATAAAAACCCCTCATGTGTATGGCCTAAGGGAGAGAGAGAATTATTGATATTATACTCTGTTGATATTCCCTATCCAAGTCTGATTCCCCGTGCCTCCTGCACTTTCCCAGTTCATTACAGGAAACCCTTGTTTCCTTGAGATGCTCATCTCCCTATATGTCATCTCGTATGCACCAATTTGGAAGGAGTCTTAGCGAGGCAAGGGCGGGACGGATCCGGACGACGATCTGCTCGAAGATCGTGGAAGGATTCAGGTGATATCTCCACTCGTTACTTTTGTACATGCTATTTATAATACAGAAGTACCATCTTGTTCCCTAAATATACGTGTTAGTGTCTGCTTACATATATGAGAAAATTGTTATTTAAGCATTCATTATGGTTCATCTGATGTTTTATATGGATTTCACTAACATTTAGAGTAGATATATGCTGTACAACCAGTTCTTCATGCTTGTTTCTTCTTGTCTTTTAGGTTAAGAAGGAAGGACGGTTGCTGGGGGTTTGAACCCTGCGGGATCTGCTTCAACCGTAGGACCTACGGGTAACTTCCTCATTCTACTCTATTTAGTTTTTCTGAACATGCATGGTTGTGTGAGTCCTTCTTAAGTAGCATGCCCCTGCTCTATGGAGGTTGTAACCCAACGAACCTCTAGGGTGATTTTCCCCAAACAACCCTCTCTTAGTGCTCGGTAAACTCTCACAATATATAACCGGGTTGATAAACTTCTCAGGGTTGGCTTGACACAAATCCAGGGATTCAAATGAGTACTAGTGAAGTAATAGGCCTACTGGAGGCTAGTGGAGTCGCCAGGTGGATATTTTTTCTGTTTTAAGAATGTATGTTTATGGTCCACCACCAATAACTGACAAAAAAGCCAATCTAGTGATTTTTTGGGGTTTTCTGAGTTTCCTTTATATAGCCTTAGGGTTTGTAAGAGTGTACTACAGTTGAATCATCATTTTTCTAAGATGTTGAAACAAATAGAGTCTACTCTTGGCTATCCGTTGAGTTCTCTGTGATTTGATAAGGGTTTCTGAATTCCTATGGGGTACTTAGATTGTCACTGACTCAAAGGTCCCATCATGATCACCATTGTGTTAGTGATAGTGAGGAAGTGGTTACTTATCATAGGATTTTGAAAGTCTAACTGAGGGTTAAATGAGTCTATAAGAGTTTCTTAGGCTACTTATGTACTCAGTCCCACCGTGATCACCATTATGTTAGGGTGGCGATGAGGTGGAAATGAATCAATGGGTACAAAATGTTTCAGCTTGTGACTTACTTAGAAGGTCCCACCATGACCTCCATTATGTTAGTGTCCCGTGATTTGGAAGATTGGTAGACCAAATGGTAGGGTAACATTAGACCAGTCTTTGGAGTCCTAGGACCTATCCTTCCTGGACTCAGAGAGGGCTCTCTCTATTAGATGCAAAGGATGTGTTCTTATTTGCTTTAGATGGTTTATTTTAGGCTATTTGTTAAGTGTAGGGTTTGTTGATTGTTTTGGTTGGGTAAGATGAATAGGTAGAATAGGTGGAGTGAGAGGTCTTCAAATCATTTGTCTATGGAGTCAATGAAAGTCATGGGTATTTCAATAATGAATCAGAGTGCATTACAGGGCCAATCTAGCAAGGTTAATGGATCCTTAAGGTTATGTGTGAAGTGGGATGGACATCAAGTTGGTGAATAAGGTAGGGCAAAGGGAAATAAAGAATCCTTTGTCAAATACCTATAACAAGGAGGTCTTAAACATTAATAAGAAAAAGCTATAACTAATGAGGTAGGGCAAACCACCAAGCTCAATGAAAATACTTAAACCAATAACCATTCAAGACAAACAATTTCAATGAAATATAGAAGGCGAGAAACTCATTCAACTTCTAGTGATTTCACCTTCAAGCTTTAGAAAACATTTAAGATCAAAAATAAATTTAATTCATGAAGAGGGAACTCCTAAACATCATAAATCAAGCTATAAATAACTTTGAGGCAAATTGATAGGCATGGAAAAAGGGCAAGATCGAAACAAGACCTCTTTGACTTAACCTAGCAAGCAGTACTTCAAAGAGAGGTTTCAAGGCAGAGTTTAGATAGCATCAAATAAGAAGGGCTTACCATGAAACATATTTTTAAACTAGCATATTAATCCATTAATGAAACAAACAAGTTTAGGTGGGCCTAAGGAGCAGTTAAGAATTCCTGAAGCTGACCCAACAGAGGAAAACATAAAGGCAATAGAAGGCAGGAGGACTAAGGTGCTTCAAAGAGCATTTCTCAACCTATACTTTTATGTTCTACTGCAACAAAGAATGATGAAACATAATGATAACAAGAAAACATGAAAAAATTAAGAATACATCACCATAAACCAAGCTTAGGGATCCTGCAAACAAGCTTGTCCATCATCAATCCAAGCAAGCCATTCATAAACTCCACAACACCAATTTCTTCTCCAAGCTCATAAAAACCATGTATTTCTCTCAAAGCTCATCAAATGCCAATATTTACAATGAAGCCGTCATGCTCTATTTAACTCAAAAAAGGAGGGAAAAAACCCTAGATAGGGTTGGAAAATGTCAAAATCACTCATAAATGCCATTTATGCCTAGGAGACCATGCAAGGCCTAAGGCACAAGATATCTCACGAAATAAATGCTAAAATAACTTCTTGCACCTAATTCTAGAGTGATTTGCCTCAAAAAACAATAAAATATGATTTTTCAATAAATGAGTGTGTTTTGTTGACTTTTGGTCCAAAACACACTAAACAGTCCATTTGCATAACGCCACTTTTAGCAGAAAATAGGCTCTTTTGCAACCAAGTTTTGGACCCATTCCCGATGTTGGGTTTGGCTCCATGATGGCTCGTTGGAAATCCTGATGACTCTACTTTCCAAAAATTCTTGTAGTTTCCTGATCAAGCTCATGTATCCTAGTAAAAATGTCAAAATGCCAAGATTGCCATTAGCGGAATACCAAGTCTGAAATAGTGGCAGAATGGTGAAAAAAAGGGGTTTTTTTGACCTTTTGAGGGGTCAAACCTGCTCCAAATCATCTGAAACTTGGTGAGAAAAGTGTGATAGGTGTAAGAAATTCAAAAATTTTGAGTTCTCATCTTGAGGATGCTCCATGTATTAGCGGAGCGCCAATGGCACTGCGCTAATGAGCCTTTAAATTCACAAAAAAAAAAAAAAAATTCCAAATTTGCTCAAAGTTGGTGGAGACCTTCCTCAAGGGGTCTTGGAAAACTGGTGAGAAGCCTCAGCCAAACCTCCAAGGCTATCATGCTCTTTTGCCTCCTTTAGGGTTTTGACTTCAAGGAGGGCTTCCTTTAGTTTGGCACAAACAAGCTTGTGTTTCATGGCATAGTACTTTGTCATCTTTTTCTGGAGGGCCAAACCCCTTTTTATCTTCTTGAAGTGCTTGTGCTCATTCTTATAATATTGAATGATGTATTGTGCCATGCCAAAATATCTCTCCCACTCCTTGATTTGTGCATCCTTGCTTTGGAGTAGCAGTCTGGTGGCCATCTCCTTATCTTCATTATCAATGTCTAGGTCAATGAATTGAGGCTTTTGAAGTACGTTGAATTTAGGAGGTTCTTGTAACCCCACAAGGAAATACACATGAGGAGTCTGACATGGTAGGAATAGAGTGTGGAGTATCTCCCCTCATAGGTGAAGTACTTCATGATAACCATCATTAAGGATGCAAATTTGTGTTTGAGGTGTGAAAAAGAGAAAATTGTCTTGATGCCTCCTCTATACCATGATTTTATAAAGGGCTCTAAAAATTCTTTGTCCAATTTTCCCTTCTTAAACCACTTCTCACCCATACAGGGATACCTGTGGCCTCAGAGATGGCACCTGCTGAGATCTCAAAATTTTCTCTTGCAAGGCTTGAGTGCTTGTTGTGTAAGTTGAGAATGAGGAGCCTTGTAAGCTCAGGGTGGCTCTTCACTTGTTTGATCTTCTCACAAAATTGAAAACATCTTGCATTCTGAAAACATGACAGGATCCTAGTAGAGGAGGTGATGGCCACTGTGCTTTTAGGTTCCAATATTTGAATTTTTCTCCCTTATGTTTTGGTTTCAAAGGCCTTTGATCTTTATCACTACTACTGCTGTTCTCAGCTCCTGACATGGTGATAGGAGATGCTGGTTGAAAAATTAGGGTTTGGTGAAGCAAGGTGAAAATGGTGATGAAGTGAACTTTGGTGAATGAGTGATTTGGAGGTTAGGGTTTTTCAGATTAAGTTGTCTTGGAGCTTAATAAGGCTTTTCTCAAAAGAGAATTTGCAGCCACCCTAACTTACTTACCCTCACATGACATCAAACTGATTTTAAGGGGATTTTAAAAACAAAGGCTTGTTTTGTATGAAGGTTCTAGGATTTACCCACCTACGGTTTGAACATTCAAAGCCAAAAAATACTAAAATTTATTATAAATTACTTTGGGACAAGGGGAGAATGTCACTTACCAATTCTTGGCCCTTCTACAGATCCTAGAGGTAGCTTAGAGGGTGGAATTTAGAATCAGGGCAAGAGATTTTGCTTTTTGGAGGCTTTCTGCGTTAGTGCATTGCCTTGCCCTAGCTGTCGGGTCGCCCCATTTGCGTAGTGCGATAGGCCTGCCCGTGGGTTAGCTCAGCACCAGGCGTGTGCAGTGTTGTCAGTCTCTGGTTGAGTTGGGCCCGCATTTGCGCAATGCCCAAGATTAGGGCAACGCCGGGCCAAATTTGCGTAGCTTCGTGTTGTTCTGAATGGGTGGGGGATGGATGAGCACAGTGCCAGCCTTTTTTTGCGTAGCGCCACTTATTTGCGCAGTGCCAGAAAAAATTTCCTAGAAACGACCAGAAAACCTGTTTTTCTTCCTAAATCCTTTTTTCTCTTCACCAAGTGCTAAATGAGTTTAAAATGAAACTAAAACACCTTTATACCTCTTGAGAAAAATAAATCAAACTTATAAACCCACTTTACTATGTTTTCAACCTTTTTTTCATTTGACTGGTACCCTTTATATCTTTTGTAGGGGTTTTTGAAGGCTTTCTCAAGGCATATTTTCTTCTTTTGTGGTGATGTCTGGCTGAGGGGGTGCAGATGTCCTTTTCATCCCTTTTTATCTTTGAAAGTTTGGGCATTGTTCAAACTGTTTTGGCATGCATTTTACAATATGAAAACATTGTTCTTATCCCTTTTGGCATTTTTGATTGCAGGTGACCTGAAACATGTATTCTTACCTTTTACAGATTTGACAGTGATATGTCTTTTTGGAAAAGATGTGTACATGTCAGACCAAGAGGTAACTCTGCAAAAATCAATGTGTATTAGATGGAGATTGTGTGTGTACTTATACATAGAGGTGAGGCTATTGGGATTCACTTCCCAATGACTCTTGACCTTCCTTATTTACTAAATTACAAAAATATATGATCTCACCCAACCCCTTAGGATTAGGTGTCAACATTCCCCCATTTAATCGGAAGGGATGTTGGTGAGTCCAAGCATCGTTCTGAAATTTTCAAACTTTTCTCTTCCAAGTGCTTTGTTTCTTCAGTTGCTGCCACATATTCTGCCTCGGTTGTGGAATCCGTTGGAATTGACTATTTGCGTGATCTCCATGAGACAACTCCCGATCCAAGACTCATGGTATAACCTGAAGTAGACACCCCAGTTTCTTTGTCCCCATCAAAGTATGAATTAGAGTATCTGATCAAGATGAAATTGCTTACCTGTGTATATTTGAGTCCAAAGTCTTGAGTCCCCTTCAAGTACTTTAGAAATATTTTTGCAGTAGACCAATTTCCTTCACAAGGTTTTTGCATAAACCCGGAGAGGATTCCAACAGCAAATAAGATGTCTGGTTTGGTGGTAGTCAGGTAGATAAGACTTCCTACAAGCTGTCTATACTTCATTGCATCCTCGAATTCATTCCCTTCAATGGATGTGAGCTTCAAGTTTTGTTCCATTGGAGTGGTTAAGGGATTGCATTCATCCATGCCAAACTTGTTCAAAAGATCTCCAATGTACTTATTTTGAGAAAGAAATATAAATTTAGGATGTTGAGCTACTTTAATACCCATATAGTAATGAACATAACCTAAATCAGTCATTTCAAAACATTTCTTCAATTCTTTCTTTATGGATGCAATATAACTCTCATTGTTCCCTGTCATCAAAATATTATCTATGTCACCTTTGTTTTGTCTAGTGGAACTTCTTGTTCCTGTGTTTCCAACCTCATCAAGATGAATGTTTTCTAGTGTCTTTGTTAGCTGTTTTGGGGGACCTTTCTAAGATGGCCCAGGATGCTCTTTTGACTGAGTTGGAATTGAATCAAGATTCAATCTCTCAATTTTTTCAATCACATCGTTCAAGGTGTCATTCGTGGTTGGTTCTTCATGTGGGGGAGAGAGTGCTTCGGGAATTGATTCCACAGATTGATTCAGTATAGGAATCCCCCCTTCAAGATGTGGAATTTGATTATCAAATTCTTGAAAATACTTTGCATGTGTGAATCTATTCAGGCGATCAAGTTGCCGCTCAACAACATTGTCAGTCTTGGAAGATTCAAGGAATATGACATCTCTTGCTATTACAAATTTATTATTGACTTCATCATAAAGACGATATCCTTTGGAGGTATTGGAATACCCTAAGAAGATACATTTTTTACTTATAGCACCAAGTTTATTCCTTTGTACCTTGGGTATCAAAGCATAATAGGTGGAACCAAAGACCCTAAAATGCTTTACCGAAGGAATGTGGCCATGCCACATTTCATAAGGAGTTTTGTTTCTGATTGAATTTGGAGGACACATATTCTTTATGTATACAACACATAGAATTGCATTAGCCCAAAACATCAATTTTACATTCTTAAAAAACATCATGGAGTGAACCATATTTAAAATTGTCCTATTCATTCTTTCAGCTACACCGTTCTGTTGGGGATTATAGGGCATAGTTGTTTGATGTTTGATCCCATGTTGACGAAGATAATTTTCAAATTCGTTTGAAGTGTATTCTTTTCCATTATCAGTACGTAAAGAGTCAATATGAGTTTCTGCATCATTTTCAATCCATGCATGAAAATTCTTGAATGTTTGAAAAGCATCAGACTTGTTCTTCAATAAGTAAACCCAACACATTCTGGTGTAATCATCAATAAATGTCATCATATATTTATTTACATTTGCATAAGAAACAGGCATAGGGCCACATAAATCTAAATAAATAAGCTCAATTTTTCTATGTGCTCTGGAATGTGAATTATGAAATGGTTGTTTGCTATGCTTTCATAGAATACAAGCATCACATTGCTTAAGTTTCATAGGAATTATAGGCAGTCCATTAACACCATTTTTCTTCAACAATCGAAGGCTGTCATAGTTTAAGTGTCCAAATCTAGCATGCCATAAAATACTTGATGGGAATGTACCTTCATCATGATGTGAACTGAATGCAAAGTTTTGTGCATGAGCAGAGGAACCTTGCAGCTTCAAGAGTCTTCCTTCTTCTATTCCCTCCATGACAAGTGAACAAGTTGATGATTTTTTGACCTCAACCTTGCCATCAAACATGTGAATGGAGTGTCCTTGCTAGCAGATGTGGACCAAGGAAAACAATTTTCTCCTCAACTCAAGGAGGTATAGAACCTCATGTAGAAGATGATCTGGAAGACCAGGACACTTAAGCCTCACTGTGCCAAGCCCTGATGGCTTAAGTTTGGATTTATTTGTGAATTATACTGCTCCATCAACTTTTTTAGTAAATTCTTCAAAAAAATCTTTTCTAAATTTCATGTGACATGTTGCTCCTGAATATAGAAACCAATCATTTCTTCAAGAAGTAAATGAAACATCAAACAAGTCTTTAGTTACTCCATTGTTATAATGTGCTACAACATAATGAACGGATTTAGGTGCTTTGCCTTTGTCTCTGTCATGAGATTTACCTTTTTATTGATTTCTTTGCTACTTAATTTTATCCCAAGGTAACTTACATGTAGATGCAGTCTTTATTGTAGCATATGCAATGAAGATCAAATTATTCAGTTTGAGTTTGTTTGCCCCCCCTTCCTCTAATATTTCTTCTTTCTCTTCCTCTTCGACCACCCCTTCCTCTGGAAGAATATTGAGCATGACTCTTCTCTCTATGTGCAAAGTGTACAGCCTCTTCAGAATAGAGAGGTCTATCATCTTTCCAAAGGCTTTCTCTCTTTCTGCAAAATTTTTCTCAAGGGAATTAAAGGTGATTTTCACAAGGTTTCCACTTGCTTGCAATGACTCAAGATAATGTGAGTAATTTGGATACAATGCCTTAACATATGCTATGAGAGATATATCAACTTCTACACCAGTGTTCTTAATGTCATGCATGATATATCTTACTTCTGAAGCTAAATCAAGAGGGTCATCATTCTTCAATTCAAGAGTGAAAAACTTAATCATTAATTGAACAATTTCAAGTTTTGAATGTGAGTCATAGAGTTATTTTAGCTTGCTTAAGGCTTCATAGGCATTTGAAAATGGTGTAATATGGCAACCCACGTCTTCATTTACGGAAGCTGCAATCAAGGCATAGGCCTTGCAGTTCTTGTTTTCCCAAATGGCGATCTCCTTGTCTGAAGTGGGCTTTGCTGGTGGAAGGTCTGCTTCTCCTTCACAAATTCCTCTCCACAGCTCATTAAAAATGAGTGTGTGCTTGATTTTCCGAGACCATTCAGGATAGTTCTCCTTGCCGGAGAGAACAAATCCTACAATAGATATGAGAGAATGCATTCTTTTGAAGGAAAAAAAAAATACTTTTCTGTCAAGGTAAAAACTCAATTCTGGTTTCAATTCTACAATTTTTTTTTTTTTGGTAAAAAAAATTGGGGAAAAAAACAGAGGTATTATCTGAGAGAGGTGTTTTTTGGGGGAGGTGATTTCTGGGGAAGGTGATTTCTGGGGAAGGTATTTTCTAGGGAAGGTGATTACTGGGGAAGGTGTCATTGGGGAAGGTAAAATTATGTAAAAAGCAGAATGATATTATTTCTGAATTAAAAAAACAGAGGGGAGGGGATGGTGGGTTGAGAGGGACGGTGGGTTGGGAGGAGTGTGCTGCCATGAGCAAGTGGGGAGGGCCGAGGAGTGAGATGAGCGATGGGTGAGGGCCGTGAGTAGGTGGGGAGGGAAGTGAGAGGGGAGGGGGGTGAGGGCCGTGGAGCGGGTGAGGAGGGCTGAGGAGAGTAGGACAAGGTGGGGATGTAGTGGTGGGGAGAGTAGGTGAGGGGGTGGGGGACGTGAGCAGGTGGGGAGAGCAGGTGAGGGGGTGGGGGAGAGCGACTGTGAGGGGGATGGGGCTGTGAGCATGGGAGGTGACTGTGAGTTGAGAGTTGTAAAAATTGAGTAGGATGTAAAAATTGTTTTTCACAGTGAATTGAATGTGCAGAGAACTGTAAAAATTATCTTTACAGTAAAAATGTGGCAGAATTTTTAGTAAAAAAAACTCAGAATTATTCCAGAATTTCATCAATGGCAGGAACAGTAAGACATAAATGCAGAACGACATGAGCAGTAAAACATAAAACTGAATGCACAATGATAAGCTACAAAAATGCAAAACATGAGGGAGTTACGCCAAAGGCAGGAATGCAAAAAATGGGACTGACTTTGATACCATGTCAGACCAGGAGGTGACTCTGCAAAAATCAATGTGTATTAGATGGATATTATGTGTGTACTTATACATGGAGGTGAGGCTATTGGGATTCACTTCCCAATGACTCTTGGCCTTCCTTATTTACTAAATTAAAATAATATACAATCTCACCCAACCCCTTAGGAATAGGTGTCAACCCTTGAAACATGTCTTTTTACCTTTTACAGATTTGACAATGATATGTCTTTTTGGAAAAGATGTGTACATCATGTTTACCATGTTTCCCCTTTGGCCACTTCTGATTTCTGCAGGTGCCATAACACAGGGTTTTTGGTCTCTTTGTCATTGTTTGGAATTTTACAACCTTTAGTCACCCAATAGGGATTTTAGGGTTAGCATGATTTTCATTTTGACATTTCACCTCATGTTTTCTTCATCTTGACCATTTTGAAGACCTTTGATTGTATTTTGAAAGCTTAAGCCCCCTCATACTGATACTCTTTACAACTTCTTCCTTTGGTGTAGTGAAGCAATGTTGTCTTTGACAAACCCTAAAGGCCACCTTGAATATCCTTTGAATGCCTTCTATTATTATGCAGGAGGACTTATCATCTTCATTTGACCTATTTTGTCTATCTTTCCAAACTCTTATGTTTTAGGGTTGTTAGAGAAGAATAAGCAATGTTGTCTTCTAAGTTCTCTATATCCCTTTCAAGTTCATTCATTTTTGTTCAGTTCACCTCACCTTTTTCCCTTATTTATTCATGATTTATAAAAATATTCAATGTGTCCTCGATTGTGTTGTCGTGCCTTCTGTCTTGGTGGTCTTTGTGATGGTTCCTTGCTTGGCAACACTGTTTTGTCAACCAATCCCAAAAACCATGAATCTCATTGTGCATAGGCCTGCTGCCTTTTCCTTGCTATGGATGTCTTCTTGTGATGATTCACCCTATTACCTTACCTCTTCTTATGCTGATGGCCATCTTCAATCATTCTTGCAGAAATGTGAGCAAGGGCAACTGTCCCTTGCAAAATTTGTGCTTTGTCTAAGGAGGCCTTCCTTGAAGGGTTTTTTATTAGTTTTGGACAAAGTTACTTGACCTTCTTCTTCTTTGAATGCAACCTATTTACACAGGAAAAATAGAGATTTTAGAACACCAAATCAACCTTATGACCTATGAGACCCTAGGTGACCTAGTGGAAGGCTCTCTTTGATTCTATTTTTAGCTTGAAAATTGATTGGGATCTGAATGTAAAACAAAGTTTTGTACAAACTGATGTATTGGAGATCCAAAATCTAATGTAATTGATTTATCTCAAGTGCCTACAGGGACAGTTTTGAGACCATCAATGCTTGAGGTATTTTCAGAGATATAAGAGAGCTAGTTGATTGGTGGCCCTAGGTAGCAGTGGAGGGGTTAGGCAAAACAAAATAGAGGATTGAGGCCAAAGGTGAAAAAAAATAGACAAAATGAGTGACATAAGAACATGATGGGTCTTCTGGAATTGGTGAGCTGAGCTTGACATGATGGGATGATGAAATAGTGAAAAAATTTATCCTAAGGATAATGAAGGCAGTGAGATTTCTAGAACTCATAATGTTCATGAACTTTGTTTCTAGAAATCTAGGATAAGTATTTAGTCATCCATGAGAAGAAAATATTACTGATGACTAACACACATCACAATAAATTCTATCCCTACCCCTATATCATTAAACCCCTATCCCAAACCCCTTTATCCTATAAACCCTAAGAACTAGGTATTTCAAATTCCTAGGCTCCCAAATCCCCATACCTGTAATAAAATTCCTATTCCAAAATCCCACAACATTTCCACTCCCTGTCACCTCCTTCAATTCAATAATACCTTCCCCCATCTCCCTAATTTTTTCCATCCCATTCCCCACTCCCTAAACTTACATTTTACTTCTAATTCATCTCCCTAGGGTTTCTATCCAAGACACTATGGAAGAAGAAAACAAAGAATTCAGTGAGAAAGAAGAAAGGGAAGAGAGGAGGCCACACAAAGGAGGGAAAATCCTCAGACTTGAACCTACAAACACCAAAGAACTCATGGCCTCTCCCATGGCTGTGACATGTTTCAAGCATGTAGGATGCTTTGAATGTTCTGAGAAAATACAAAATGTCCAACATCACCCTGTTTTGAGCAGGCTTTTCAAATCTAATCTTCATGATAACTAGGTAACCCTTGCTATTTTCACTTTCATAATATCTACAACCATCATAACAGATGCCACCTGAATTCCAAACATTGTTTAAAAATTGTACAAGGCAAAGGACTTGGAGAGTCATTACTTTGACACATATATCAAGCCAAGCTACAAGAATGAAAGAAAAAGGTTCTTTCCTTTCTCTTACCTCCTGGATAGGTATGTCCCCATGATGAAAATCATCAGGAGGTACTTTTCTTGTGAAGGAAGGTTCTCTAGAATCTACACCTACCATATCAGGTTATTAATTCACTTCACAAGGGTCAAGATGCTCAACATACCTTATTTTATCTTCAGGGACAGTGAAAAAATGGAATACATTGTTAAAAAGAGAGATTATGACCAGAAAATATGAAGTATTTTACACCACTCTCTCATCAAGATCATTTTCCTCCATCACCTTGATAAATTGAACATCTCGTGGGACACGTTTATAGCTAATGAAATTTTTACTGCTCAACCAATTCAACATGCTCAAGCTGTGCCTTCACCATCTCATCCTTCAACATCCATTCCTCCATCTCAGCCCACAATATCTACTTCTTCGTCAACTCAAATTACTTCACGCATTTCACCACCATCATCACCATTTCACACTCAAATTGGGTCATCCAACATGGTTAAGTACATTGAGCTTCAAAAGACCAAAGTGGCTGAGATAGATACATTGGCAAGAACATATCAGAGAGGGTACATGTAGGTGTTTTATCCATTGATTGTTGAAGGGGCCTTTCCTTCTTCACCAACAAAGCAGGTACAAAAAGGCAAAGAAAAGACAGTAGACTTAGGATGTACATGAGATGACCATTCATGATGAGGATGACCTCCATGAAAAAGAGACTGATTTTGACCTTGTTGATTTAGATGATGATCATGATCATGAGGCCTCCAAAATGATTATTAAACAAAAGGATGCCCAAATCAGTGAGCTCCAGACCAACTTAGAGAGATCTCAGTTGTCATTGCATTTCATGAGCAAGAAAATGAACAACTCAAAACCAAGCAGGCCATCATGGAAATTCAGCTTCTTAAGGAAAAATGAGAAGAAAAAAAGGCAAAGGCTTTGCGTGATGAGGCATATAGAAGGTGCAGTGAAACCAATGAGGTAGAAAAAAAAATTCCAAAAATAAGGCCTAGGACTAAAGGGTTGAAAAGAGCTCTAGAACTTGAGAGGCAAAAGGAGTATGAGCTCGCTAATCAACTCACTTTGAATGAACAATTTGCAATGGTAATAAATGAGAACAAAGAGAAATGGATTGACAGGGCTAACCAACACCCTGAGAAGCTCCCGGAGACGGAAAACAAGGATAATGATATATTAAGAAAGAGGGCCAAGCACTATGCCAGGAAAAACAAAATTGCAAGGTGAAAACTTAAACAAGCCAATGCAAAAATTGAAACCTTGACCATGAAAGAAGAGAAAATAATGCTTAATATCCTTGCTGAAGCCTCACTCAATGCCTAACCATCATCATCAACCACCATTCAATAAATTTTGGCAAGTTTTGACACCTTTTTGAAATTTTTGAAGTTTTGTGCATACTTGGACAGTCATGTGACAATTGGACTGTCCTATGCGCAACTCCCTAGGTGTTGCGCGATTTTTTGAGGAATATTTTGGCCAAAAAGAGACTATCATTGGATTTAGAATGATGAAGACATACACCCTAGCAATTTTCTATGTTTTTTTGGACAAATTGGTAAGTGAAAAGGGCAAAAAATACCAAAAAATTCATGTTTCTTCCCTCTTTTTGAGCCTAGCGCCGCACATAGAGAAGTCTTGGGAGAATCACTTTTTG
The DNA here is from genome assembly GCA_034641835.2 of Pinus albicaulis. NCBI lineage: Eukaryota > Viridiplantae > Streptophyta > Pinopsida > Pinales > Pinaceae > Pinus > Pinus albicaulis. The sequence goes on along the minus strand of CM076569.1, from coordinate 599,580,770 downwards.
GGAGTTCAAATCAAGTAATCTATTCAAACGAAGCACAAATTTGGAAGTTAGACTGGATAATTTTTCCAATATGCTATCCTGAGCGCAGTTTGGACATTGAGAACCCTTACAAAATTCAGCTTGAAGTTGGTGTTGCGCATAGGAAAGTTTTTCTGAGTTCGTTGACATTTTCCTAATTTTCTCAGTTTTTCTAGTTTGACCATTGTCAATGGGATTTTTACCAATGTAAATCATGAATTTAAAATTAATTATGATGTGGTTGACTTACCTAGGGTAAATACAATAGGTAAAAAGTTTTGATGACATGGAATGAATCAGTTTTCAAAAAGTGAGGGATGAGTCAGTTTCACTTCCCTACACTCTAGGTATTCAACTCAGTTTTGGTGGAACTGATCCTCCTCTCATGGATTCGACGCCTGAGGATGGGAGGATTTGTTTTGAGGTCTATATATTCTACTTTTGACTCATTTTTAGAGGTTCAAAATTTTTGTATGTTAAGGCATTGATCACAGACTCTAGTGTAATAATTTTGGAAGGAATCTAATGAAAAGGTTGTAGCTATTTCTTTGGGATACCTGTGGTATGGAAATTTAGCATTGTTATTATTATGTCTCATTATGTATGAATGTTTTGTTTCATGATCTATTTCATTTCTATGATATGCTATTTTTAAAGTTGATAAACAAAATACATCTCTCATACTATGATTTGGGAAAACCTTCATAGTTTGTCCATCTTTTTCAATTTTGAAATAATTCATGCTTTGCCTTGCTCTTTCTATCTCCTCACCTATCTAATCCATCCCACACATAAACCCTAAAGTGTTAGGTTTTCTACCTACCTTTCCCCATTGAATCTCTATAGCCCTAATCCTATTTACCCTGAGTTAGCCTCTTTGAACTTATCCTCATCCAACAACCCAAATTAAAAAAAAAAAACCCTGTACTTCTACCTAGCCTAAAACCCTAATTCATCTAGCCCTCTTGGCTATGACTTTGTGGAGAGAGACCTCTCTATTTTAGGAGGGCTAGATACCAAGCTAAAATATTGGTGTATGGTTACCTCTGTTGGGATTTATTCTTCAGCCTTAGATATCTGGCGGAGTGATAACATATTGGCGCCGTTTCCGGGGAGGCGAAAAGACAAATATTCCTTGGGAAAGAACAACAAAGATCATATCTGATTGTTGATGGTGAACAATGATCAGGCACAAGAAGGTTGTGCATCATTCACCTAGTGACTCGAAATCATTTTAGAAATCAAATCCAAAGACTCCACTGGAGGATTAACCTTGCCAAGAAATATGAAATGACAACATGGTAAGATAAGGTATTCAACTTGGAATTTTATTCAAGATATCATGCTCTTTATCATGAAATATTTCTTCTCTTTTCTTGAAACTATCCTGAATTTTTTCCAGAGTTCGGTATATGAAAAAGATGATCAAAATATTGATTTTTCCTATTTGAAGAGTGTAAATACCGAGTTTCCCTTTGATTTTGATCAATATCAAGACCTCTTGATTGAAACTTGTGCATATCCTTTTCAAGATCATGAGCCTAAAGAGACCAAAATTGATCCTACAACTTCTATACATACTCCTACACCTCGTAAAATTACAGATAGATACAAGCAACTCATCTTACCTCCTATACTCCATGCTTTCCCTGAAAGTCATTATCTATAGCTGCCAAGATTTGATAATGAATGTGACAACATCACTGCTGAGAGACGTATGTAGAATTTTAATAATTTCCTCGAATTTTTCGAAATTGATGAAGAGGATGTTAGTATTAGGTTGTTTTCTCTTTCTTTGCAAGGAAAAATGAAGAGTTGGTTCAAAAAACTGCTTACTGCGAGCATCTCATATTTCCCATAGTTTGTCAAAGTTTTCCTCGAAAAGTGGGTGGTCAAAGAAAACTCTTTCTTGATTTTAGAAAAGTATAACCAGCTGAAAAGACAGATAGGGGAGACAATACAAAATTTTTATGCTAGATTCAATCAATTCTATTGTTTGATACCTGCTAATATAAGATCTCCTCCTGGCTCAGCTCTCTTACATTACCCAGATGCCTTTGATCCGGAAATGGAGTTTCAGTTGAGAGAAAGGAACCTTGAAACACTTGAAGAGATGCAGAACAATGCAGTAGATGTAGAGGCTAATCTGCTGATCAGAAGGGCAAAGCTGAAGGAAGAAGAGAGGGAGAAAATATCAGAGCACCTGACATCTTCAGAGGTAAAACTCGATATTTTGGTAAGTAAAATAGAGGAAATGATGAAAAATATCACCATGAGAGATGGATTTTCCGTTCAAGATAGCCATGACCCACTTATTGCAGAAAAATAAGAGGTTGTTGGCCCTAAACATTTTCCTACTAATTCTAGCTACCATAGATTAGAAAATGAATTTGTAGATCAATCTGAGGAGAAACAATCTGCTAATATAATGTGTATGTTTGATGACATTCCTTATTTTGATGATTTTCCTAAGTATGATCAGTATGAAGAAAATTATGTTCTCCAAACATAAGCTAATCTTGCAGACCAATCAACAGCTGATTTGTGGGAGGAGGAAGCTCAGTTTCAGCAACTGAAATACAGTGATCAGCCGATGCATATCAGCTACGACAGTGATGAGGAAAGTGCAGAAAATTTGGAAGTAAGTGAAGGATCTTTGCCTCTTTATTTTACTTCATTTTAGTTCATCAGATACAACTTTCATGCAATAAAAAATAAATAGTCATTACATTCTGATCTTGAAAATCAAAAGGGCAATGAAATCCTTGATGAAGGCTCCTTAGCTCTAGATTTGCAGCCACCAAATTCCATTGAATTTGAAATTGCAGATTAAGGCTTGGAAGTTGAAACATATGATCAAATGATTCAAGATGGTTCTATATCATTATGTTTTGAAGCATTTAATTTTTTAAAGGAAAATTTTTGTAATGTATCTAAAGCAAAGGATGAGAAGCCTGTAGAAATTCATACAGTCTCATTAGAACCACTGGAAAATAGGTTGCAATAGCCTTTTCAAGTTTTTAATGACCCTATAGATAATGTGTTGGACGATATCTGCAGTAAAATTCCTTCTCCATTAGCTAACTGTGAGCTTGAAAAGAGTGTTGATATAAACTTGATCCGAAAACTGACTTCATTGTCTTGTTCAGCAGGAGTCTCATTACAAAGATCATACAAATATTTTCAGTCATATCAGGAGAGTAACGAAGAAGATTATTGTTTTGTTTTTGATCATCAGGAAAAATGATTATTCACGAGATTCAGGATCCTTTTTTCAACTTGCTGCAGTTATCAAAGGAAGAAAGCACAAATGTTATGAAAATTTTAAAATCAAGGTACGAAGACTACCTAGAGCAGAGCAATAATGAATTAAATGCACTAGAAATCAATATGTATTCCCTATGAATATCCTTTTGCAACATTCTTGAGGTCAGCTAGTAGCCTCATGCTTTGCAATTTTGTTAAAATTTGGGTACTTGTAGGACAAGTGATTCCTAAAGTTGGCTTCGATCTTTCGCCTAGGAAAAGTGTCCAAATGTATTTAACTTTTTCTCCCAAAGTGACTTTATAAGTGGTAAAGTCAAATCTAATTTAAAAGTGAGTTTATATGATAAAGTTATTAAGTCTAATTTTTAAAGTGACTTTATTAAAGTCAATGTGAAATTAGAAAGTGAAACGTGACTATAGGAAGGAAAGGCTAAGAGGGTTTTATTTTAAGTAAGTATTAAAAATAGAGAAAGTGAGAATTGCTGCACATTTAATCTCAAATTTCTAGATCTAAAGCTATCTCAACCATTGGATTTAGGACTTCCTAAAAGTTACTTAGGGTTAGGTTAAAGGAGGAAAAGAAGAGAAAAAGGTCTACCAAGAGAAGATCGAGGAGGAGAAGAGAGCAAGAAGAAATTTCTATGCAGAGAAGGAAGAAGGAGAAACAATACCTCCTTGGCAAATTTACTAAGGCAACTATATTTCAGCAAATCCATGTGCAGCAGCAGCGCAACACAAATTTCGAGGCAAGTGGCATGAAATTCGAGGAAGGAAAAACACTACTTATTGCAAAGACAGCCCCAAGGTCCATACAACAATTAAGGAGGCATGAAAATCGAGGTCCGTACAACAAACTCAACAACACGAAAAACGAAGTACGTACAACAACTATACAACATAGTTTCTTTGTTGCATGTCGTATAAATCATTATGACACTATTTTCTATGTTGTCCGTACAACATTTAAGGTTGTACCTTCCGCCGTAATTTTCCATTTGTGATTTGGCATGAAAATCGAGGTAGAGTTTATGAATGCATTTTCGAGATAAGTAAAAATTACTAGTTGTCGAACTTTTATCAGACATTTTCATTTCTCTCGTAAAAACAATATTAAAAAATAAAGAAGATCTTTCAAACTTCTGTTTTCCCCAAGAGTCAGAGGGGGTTTTTCAAAGGTCATATCGACCAAAATCGCCGTGTTGTCATTTTTCTTCATGTGCGTATCAAATAATTTCAAGTTTTATTTTTGCATTTTCTAGCACTTTAAAATTTCTGCAATTCATGTTTTCGGAAATATTTATTATTTCCTGCCTTGTTGAATGTATGTTTATGTGGAATGGGCATTAAATACATGGGAATAATAAGGATAAACTCAGATAACTAGGGTTGGGCTCAAAATTTCCTACATGGTATCAAAGAGGCTGGTGGTCGTATGCGCTTGGGACAACAAGTGAAAAATTACAAAGCAAGCTTATTTTTCTGCTACGTAAAACCAACCTTACCACAACATTGAAATTTTCTGGGCCAGACAACAACTGCCTTTGGGCTTCGAGGGGTGGAGGATAGGTTGGAAGGGCAAAGAGAAACTACAATGTACATGGAGGGAGAGAATCCAGTGAGCATCTTTGAGGAGGTAGAAGTCTGGGGCATAATGGTACATACCACACAACAGTAGTAGTGCCTGCTGGACTTTGTTCGGCTTGGCATAATTTAATATGAAGAATGCCAAGGGAAAGAGACTCGATTCTAGATGGTGGTGTTAAAGATCATGTCATTCCTCATGAGAGGAAAGACATATGCACATGATATGTGGACAACCTTGACCAATCTCTACCAGAGTACTAATGAAAATAGGAAATGGTCCTAAGGGAGAAGTCGAAGACCAATAAATGGCTAAGATTGATGGTGTTACAAAGACACCCTCACAAATATCACTACCGTGAGAGATGAGTTGGCTACCGTTGGAGAGACCATTCCACCCACCGAGTTGGTGCGGATTACATTGAATGGTATTTCCAAGACATGGGATTGTTGCATGGGAAACCTTCCCACTTGGGAGAGGTTGTGGGATGATTTCATTTAGAATGAAATCGTAAAGAACCATCTTGGGGTAGCCAAACTAGTCGAGAGGATGAAAATGTGAAGATTGTTAGCAAGGGAAAAGGGCAAGGGAAATAAGCAAGCTCTCCACAAGTGTGGGGGCAAAAAGGCAAAGGTAAAGGTAAGCAAAACAGGTGAAAAAGGAGAAGGAATTTTCCAAAGTCAAGTGTTGGAATTGTCAAAAGCCGGGACACTCATGCAGCTTGTGTGTCCGAGAAGAAGAAGAAGGGAAAGGACAAGATCATGGTAGATCGAAGAGATATAAGACTTCTCGAGAGCATTGACCAGGAGTTTGGGTTCATTGATTTTGAGTCCATTCATTGCAGGATCATCTTCCACACGTTGAGAGGGGAGTGTGCACTTCCCTCCACTAGCGAAGAATTTTAGTATTCAAGATGTTGAGAAGGCTTCCCGTCATATGACAAGAGTCTCAGAGTACTTCGAAGCTTTCAGAGAGTGGCACCGATATAGAGGTAGTATTCAGAGATGACAACATTGTTAGAGCAATGGCAGGGGGAGCATTGACATTTGGATAGGGAACTGAACTTCCTTGAGAGTGTCAAATGTTCTATATGTGCCAGGGATGAAGAGAACATTATATCCATCTCAAAATTGGGGGACAAAGGGTGAGGTACTGCTCAACAAAGGAAAGGCTTTTATATATCTCAGGAGTGCTCCACCGATTCAACTAGAGGATTGGTGTACACCATACCAAGGTGTTTTTATTTCATCCCCTTATGGTATCAAGAAGTAGTACCGATAGCGCAGCTAGCGCTTCCGTAGTCAGGCGAGATTTGGCAATGTAGGGATGGGGCATGCATGTATCAGGGGGCCTTGAGGACAGGAGATCACCACATGTGTGCCGCATTTCGCTTTGATCACATTGATACATGCAAGAGGATGTGCTATGGGGAATTTTTCCAAATCCCCCTTTCCCCAAAGCAGTTGACAACAAACTCACCAGGGATTCTTGAAGTTTTCCAAATCCCCCTTTCCTGAGGGATATGAGTACTATGTTTTATTCATTGATGGTCACTCTAGGAAGACCTAGATTTATTTCTTGAAGACCAAGAAGAGTGAGGTCTTCAAGTGGTTTATGGAGTTCAGAGCTCTTGTGGAGACTTCAGATGCCTCAAGATCAAGTCCCCAGCCTGTGGAAAATGGAGGGGAGTATACACTTGGTGAGTTTGTTGATTATTGTGCAGAGGCAAGCATCGAGGGAGTTCACAAGCCTTTGCGGGCCTCAACAGAACGAGGCCAAGTGAGAGGAAGAACCGATCCATCTTTGGGGCTTCCAGCCATGCTACATGATCAGGGATTGTGTGTGGGCAGAGGCCCCGCAACACTACCGTATCGTCATAACAGAGTACACATCATGTGCCTGGCATGTGACTCCGAAGGAGGATTTTTCTCGGGAAGAAGCCCGATTTTTGTCATTTTCGTATCTTTGGGTGCCTACTCCTACGTACCCAAGGAGAAAAAGGACCAAGCTAGAGCCCACTCGGCAGAAGGGCATCTTGTGGGCTGAGACCTAGAAAGCCTTTCGGGAGCATATTCCCGCATGTGGAGGAGAGTTGTTGTCAAAGTGATGTGAAGTTTGAGGAGATAGGGTTTTTAGGAGGTCATGGGAGTTAGAGTATATAGATTCACCAGACCCTTAGAGCACTCGAGCTGGATGTCTCAGGGATGGAAGTGATTGTGGATCAGGGATGTACATCGATTATGGTTTCAGTCCACTGCTGCTGAGTAGTGGTTGCGTAGTCGAGGAGTGGTGCTTCTGCAACATGTGCACTGGTCACAGAGCATCACTAGGGTAGTCCACTTATGGACAATCTACATGGTACTTTAGCATCTAAGGTGTACAGGTTCAGGTAGGAGGGCAGCAGATAGACATTCGTGGAGTTCAGATTCGATGAGGATGACGATTCTCCCTCTCCTGGGAGAAGCATGCTCTGGGAAGAGGAAGCCCAAGTGGCTTCAGACACCTTTTGAGAGGCCACATCATGTCAAGTCGAAGAGACAGGTCGCAGAGAGCAGACCACCGAGAAGTTCTAGCTATATGGAAATGGTTTCAACATCGTTGACTCTCGAGGACTTCTAGATATGAGAAGGAAACCAGCCAGTCCGGAGAAAGGCCACGTATGTGAAGTATTATTCTATCATGAATAATGATGTTTGGGAGGTGGTGGTGAGGCCCGAGGGAAAACCGTGGTTACTTCCTGCATGGCTTTACAAGATAAAGCATGCTATAGATGGTAGCATCGACAGTTCAAGGCTAGATTTGTGGCTAGAGGGTTATCCTAGGTAGAGGGAGGCCACCATGAGGAGACCTTCGCTCTCGTGGCTCAAATATACTTCCATTCACTCCATTATTTCAATAGTAACAAGAGATGGGTTGGAAGATCCACCGTATGGATGAAGAACACATTTCTTAATGGATTCATACTGTGAGGAGGTGTACATTGAGCGCACTGCAGTATTTTGAGGCATGGGAAGGAGTCCCACAGCAGTATCAAAGAAGGCACTTTATGGCCCTGACGCAAGCTCCTAGAGCTTGGTACTCTAGGATTGATACATACTTGTAGGAGATGGGTTTCGGGAAGAGTGATATGGGGCTCCAATGAGAGTGATGCCTTCCATTCTCGGTGCTATATGTGGATGACTTGGACATTATTGCAGTAGAGACTCATAGAGAGCCGCAAGAGAGGTCTTTCTTCGTAGTTCAAGATGAAGGACATTAGCTTGATGCATTACTTTTTGGGATTGGAGGTGTGATAGGAGGAGGGGAATTTTCCTTGGGACAGGGGAAGTATATTATGGCCATTCTTAGCAGATTTCACATGGAGGATTGAAACCTAAGGTTTGACACCTATGATCATTTAACTGAAGAAGCTTCACGCTCAAATTTCGAGTTGGTGGATGCCACTTGGTGCATGCAAAGATGATTGGTTCCTTGATCTCATGGTCAAATCTCGATTTCGTACATATGTTTTATACCAACATGATGAGCTAGTTCATGTGTGAGCCTATGAGAGTGCACTGCTGGTTAGAAAAAACACATTTTGTATTACTCTTTTGTGGGACAAATCTGATTATGGTTTCAAATTATAGCCGTAGAAGGAGTGAGATTGGAAGTGTAATACCGATTCTGATTGGGAAGGTCAGGCTTCGATAATAATAGAACCTCGTGTGTTGTTTTGGGTTAGGTTCAAGTAGCTGAAGTCGGAAAACAAACGTAAAGCAATAGTCGCAGTATAGAGTTCAAAGGAAGCAGTATCACATGGCAAACTATTTTTGGCTAGTTGTGAGGCCATATGTCTTTACAAGATGTTGTTTGGCTTATTTGGTCAACCGTTGAGACTCAAGATTTACCGTGATAATCGTAGTTGCATTAAACTCACAGAGAATCTAGTATTTCATGATAGGTTTGGTACATATCGGGATCAAATATCATTTCATCGAGACTATGTTTAAAGGAGCTCGTGAAGCTTGAGTATATTTCAAAAAATGAGCAAAGAGTCGATATTTTCACCAAAGCCTTACCACTGTGGCAAGCATGTCTACTTCAGAGACAAGATGGGGGTGGTGAGGAACACTTTCCTTGGTAAGAGGGAGTTTTAAATTTGGGTATCTGGGAGGACAAGTGGTTCCCAAGGCTTTGATCTTTACCTAGGGAAAAGTGTCCAAATGTATTTAAATTTTTATCCTAAAGTGACTTTATAAGTGGTAAGTCAAATCTAATTTAAAAGTGACTTTATAAGTGATAAAGTTACTAAGTCTATTCTTAAAGTGATTTTATTAAAGTCAATGTGAAATTAGAAAGTGAAAAGTGACTATAGGAATAAAAGGCTAAAAAGAGGGTCTTTATTCTAAGTGGGGGTGAATTAAAAATAGAAAGTGAGAATTAAATGCACATTTAACTACCCCCTAGATCTAAATCTATCTCACCCATTGGATTTAGGGATTCCCCAAAAGTCACTTAGGGTTAGGTTAAAGGAGGAAAACAAGAGAAAAGGTCATTTAGTATTTCAAGAGCAAGATTTGAGAGAGAGGAGAAGAGAGAAAAGAAGAAATTCTCGAGAAAGCAGAGAACGAAGAAGATAAAAATGACCTTGGCACATTTACCAAGGCGCTATATTTCAACAAATCCGTATAGCAAGCATCAACATGAATTTCAAGGCAAGTGGCAATTTTAAATTCAAGGAAGGGGAAAAACAACATTTATTGCAAAATATGAATTTCAAGGTCCGTATAGCGTTTAAGGAGGCATGAAATCTGAGGTCTCCACGCTGGTAAAAAACACTATTTTCGAGGTTCGTATAAAATCTCAAGAAGACGAAAAACGAGGTTTGTACAATAGTTGTACAACATAGTTTTCCAAGCACCTTTGGAACAATTTTAGAGGAAGGCCATACAAATAGAGTTTCCCCGACACTATTTTTCAGGCTGTCCGTACAACATTTAAATCGTATTTTATACCGTAATTTTCTCGTTTTTCATTTGGCACAAAAATGGAGGTGGAGTTTATGCATGGTTTTCAAGATAAGTAAAATGCCGGAATTTATATCGTACATCTCATTTCTATGTAAAAGAAATATTCAGAAATAAAGAAGAGTTTGAATCGGTTTTCCCAAGTGTTGTAGGGGTTTTTCTAGGGTCATATTGACCAAAAAATCAATGTGTCATTTTCTCAGGTGTGTGGTCAAATAATTTCTGAAGTTTTATTTCTACATTTTCCAAGACTTCTTGAAATTTTAATTTGTGTTTTCGTGAATATTTATTATTTTCCTCGCTTGTTGAACGTATGTTTATGGAAATTGCATTTAACTACAAGGGAGTAATAAGGAAAAACCGATAACCGGGTTGGGCTCACAATTTCTACAAATTCTATTAAGATTCAATCAGTTGACAAGCTTTCATGGGAGTTTCTTTCGTGAGGTTCTCTCTTTTTTTCCTCATAAGCAAGACTCAGAAGAATTCAAATGTAAAGAGACATAATGCTTACATGGTCGCATCGGATGTTCAATTGTTTCACCGTGATGAATGAATTAGTTAGAGTAGGTTTTTGTTGAATAAGCTCAATTCGAGCATCTTTTTCAGCTTATTTTTAGTCTACTCTTATCCAAATGAGTTAAATGAGTCAATTTTCAGTCAAATTTGAGTTTGTCTCGATTTAGTCTATTTCATCCGAGTAATCATTTGTAGTCAATTTTTATTAGTTTGAGTTTTTTTATCGTATTGGCGCAATGGATAAGGTATCGATATGCAAAATCCAAAGGTTTTGTGTTCCTGACACCCTTTTAGAGCTATCATCCCGATAAGGCCAATGTTAGTGTCAATATTTTCATCTTGCCATCAATGATAAAAAATCCTTCTTTTCATACCATTTAGGAGTCTCACCTTTAATTTTTTTGTCATTCCACTAGGTCATGCAAAAAATTAGTCACTTATGGTATTCCTAGTTCTAAAACATCACTCTTCCTCAAATTTGATTACTTTCTCGGCATACCTTCATACCTTGTTGGATCGTGCACCATCCATAAAAGTTTATAAATAATGTAATCTTAAAATTTAATCCTTCAAGTTCTCATTAGGTCTTTATGGTTTTTCAAGGTTTCACTAGGTCATTAGGGTTTCTATGTGGTTCAATAAAAACTCCATTCCATCGCATAAGACTAAAGTAAAGGGTGATCCAATAAACATCTCTTCACCATATGAAGATGATCAGAAGAAAAATTTTGTTTTAGCATGTAATTTTGGTTTTCAAATGTAATTTTAAATTTTCATTATGTAATTTCATGTCTTTAAAATGTAATGATTTCACCATCCTGCTGCTAACTCAAATGTTCCAAAGATGCCAAAGCATCAAAAATGTCAAATCAAGAGTTCTCAAAGGCACCGATGTTCCTAAACACTCCCCATCACTCCTATCCCTCAAAATCATTATTTTCACAAGCACTAAACCCTAATTTCCTCTCCCATCGATCTAGGGTTTGCTATGGAATCACAAACATCCTGCTGGTAGGAGACATAAGGGAGCTCATATTAGCAAGTAAAAGGCCATTAAAACTCATAAATATCATGTCTCCATCATTTTTCAAGAATTCATTCCAAGGGACAAATCATTTGCCACACATAGGGGCCGCTTTTTCTTCAAACTATGTTTTTTCACCAAATGGTGATGAATTTTACAAAGTGAAAGATCCCATCATAGGTCTAGGAAGTAAAACATCCCTTTTCCTTGGGTTTTTACATAGGCTTCATGGTTTTGGAGAAATGCCAAAAATACAGCTTGCTACAAGAGAGCCGTTGCACTTCTAGAGAGCGACCTTGGGAAAATCAAATTTTCCTACCGGATCGTCTAAAGGACTTTTGTGAGAATTTTAATGGATAACTATACAGAGATATGTATTTCCAATGAGCTATCATGAGCTCAATTTGGAGTTCAGGAATACCTCCAAAATTTTTCCTACAAAAGCACACCGCATTTTTTCACCCCCATTCTCGTACTTTTTGACCAAGCCTTGGGATAAATGATTTTTTAGGGGCTACATTTGATCATTTTCAATTCTTGATAGTCCACAGTGTAGCCAAGATAGATATATTTATAGCTAGCTATCATGTGAGCCCAATTTGGACACCGAAAAGGCCTCGGCAGTCTCTTGCAAGTTGGCCGCTTCTCACCTCGGGAATGCTGCGTTAGGCATAGAGCCGCAGGCATCACAAGACTGAAATCTTCATTTGCAAGACTCCAAACTCGCAAAGGTCCTATAAACATTTAGAGAATGGTTTTTTCCAATCCCCATCAAGTAAGTTACCTAAAAATATATTACACTCCTTCCATTCCTCAAATGCAAATTTCATGGTATTTAAGTTTAAGTAAAAAATGAAGAGTTCTAGGCTACAAACCCTAGTTTCCATTTCCCCGATCCAAAATTTGATCCTTGAAGACCCCTTTTTACCTCTTCCCAAATCACAAAAATCCTATCCCTACCCATATATCATTAATCTTTATCCCAAACCCCTTTATCCCATAAACCCTAGGACCTAGGTATTTCAAATTCCTGTGCTCCCAAATACCCATACCCGTAATAAAATTCCTATTCCCAAATCCCATGCATTTCCGCTCCCCGTCTCGTAGAAATTTTGACCCCACTGGGTTTTCGCTCACCTTATCACTCCCATAGTTAAATTCCATTCCCATAATCATACATTCAAAATTGAAATGAAAAATATTTCTGAAAAAAACAAATTTAGGAATATCATAGTTGGCTGAAATGCATAAATAAAAACACAAGAAATAGTATAACCACACACGTAAAAACAACACCGTGATTTTTTAGTCAATGTGACCGGGAAAAGCCCTTACAACTCTTAGGGAAAACTAGTTTGAGAGCTCTTCTTTATTTTTTGAAAATGATTTTACAAAGAACTGAAACACAAAGAAAAATTATAGCAAACACAAACCCACTTATCTCGATTTTTGTGCCAACTTTCAACCTCGGAATTTGTGCCAACAACAAATAGAAATTTATAGCAATAAATGAAACATTAATTGCTGCACTTGCTACCTCGAAATGAATTCCTTAAACTTGTTGTACGGAACTGCATTTAAAATTGTACAAACAATACAACATTCCTCTCGATTTCTATGCCTAAAATAGCCTCAAAAAATCATAATATTTGACTCGCTCGAATATTATCCTTGATTTTAGCGTTTGTACCTTACCTTGAAATGCATGCAAACACATTTAAAATTTGATTCTCGCTTCCTCAGACTCCTCGCTAAGTAAATTCGCATTTTTGTACCCCGCCTTGGGAACCGTATGTTGTCAGAGGATTTATTGAGGTCCTTTGGTTGGCTTCCGCTCATAAATTTTCTCCTTGCTCTTTCCTTCTCTCAATCAAGCCATGAAAGATCAATGACCTTTTATCTTCTTTTCCTATAACCTAACCCTAAGTGACTTTTGGGGAATCTCTAAATCCAATGGCCGAGATTGCTTTAGATCAAGGACCGAGAATAAGTGTGCATTTAATTCTCACTTTCTAATTTTTAATTCACCCTACTCTAAATAAAGACCGCTCAACCTTTATTTTCCATAGTCACTTTTTCACTTTCTAATTTTTCTTATCAATTTTAATAAAGTCACTTTAAAATTAGATTGTAACTTTACCACTTATAAAGTCACTTTTAAAATTATATTTGACTTTACCACTTATAAATTCACTTTAGGAGAAAAGTACAAAATACATTTGGACACTTTTCCTAAAGCCAAAGATCAAAGCCCTAGAGAACCACTTGTCCTCTGGCACTTAAATTTTAACACTCCCTCTTATCGAGGAGAGTGTTCCTCACTACTCCCATTTTGGTTCTAAAGAGACATGCTTGCCCCCTGGTAAGGCTTGCGAATATAAGTCCGTTACCGCTCATCCGTGGGAATATACTCAAGATTCACAACTCCATTCTTAACATAGTCTCGATGAAATGATATTTGATTTCGATATGCTTTGACCTCTCATGAAAAACTGGATTCTCTCGTGAGTTTAATGTAACTCTCATTATCATAGTAAATCACCGAAGGTATCAAAGCCCCACTAAATAATCTAAAAAAACATCTTGCAAAGCCATATGGCCTCACAACTAGCCAAACTAGCTACCATATACTCGCTCACGACCTCAATGCAAATCGATCGTTGATTTCACTCGAACCACGACATTAACCATTAACCCAAACCACGAAACAATTTTAAAGTGCCTCTCCTAATGTGAAGCACAACCTCGCCCAATTTGAGTCACAAAATTCCTGGCTAGTCTCACTCCATCTCCCTATCTATAACCACCAAAATCCATTATCCTCTCGTATGACTAAGAATGTTTTTATAATACCCAAAGGCAGACCTCATAGGGCTCTTCACATGAATTGGCTCTTCGTGTTAATCTCAAAACATATATTTGGTCGAGGTTAATCAAATACATCAAGGAACCATCTTCCAATCGTCTATACGGAAGTAAGATCCACCAACTCGAAATTTGAAGCGTGAAGCTTTTTCTAGCTAGTGATCATAGGTGTAGACATGGGTTTGCAATCCTCCATGTGAAATACTTCTCTATCCCAAGAAGAAATGCCCCTCCTCCCCGCCACACCTCCAATCCCAAAAATTAATGCATCAAGCCAATGTCCTTCATCTCGAATCACAAGATCTTCACAAATTCTCTATGAGTCTCTCTCGTGACCAGAATAGACCAAGTCATCCACATATAACACTGTATCGAGAGGCTTCTCACCTACCACAATAAAGCACAGGTTCGGATCCTGATCACTCTTTATGAAACCCAACTCCTATGTATGTATAATCCGAGTATCGTTTCTAGAGCTGGTTTCCACTGCAAAGTGCCTTCTTCAATATGCATACATTAGACTCCTTCCCATGCACCTCAAAGCCTCTAGGGCTGCTCAATATAAACCTCCTCTTGTATGAAGCCATTGGAGAAATGCGAGTATTCACATCCATCTCGTGGATCTTCCAACCCATCTCTACCGCTATCGATATAATGGAGCGAATGGAAGTATATCGAACTACCTAGAGTGAAGGCTCCTCATAGTCAACTCTCTCTCACCGTGAGAACTCTCTCTCCACAACCTATTTTTGAACTTCTCGATGTTTCATCTCAACATGCTTTATCTTTGTAAATCCATTTGGAAGTAACTAATGATGCATTCTTCAAGCTGCACCACCTCCCAACATCGTTCTTCATGATAGAATAATACTCCTCCTACATGGCGTCTCTACGTACCTATCGCTAGCCGCTCTCAGCAGTTGAAGGCTCAGCAATCAATTATGCTAGTGATCAATGCCATAGCTGTCGTAACCACCTGTGTGGTTTTCCTCTCTAACCTATCTTCGGCCTAGCAATAGATGTGGCCTCACTAAGGTGTCCTAAAGCCACTGGGGCTTCCTCTTCCCCGCCGAGTACACTTTTCCCACCGTGAGTGAAAGAATCTTTCATCCTCATTAGAATCCTAAATTCCCAAAGGCCTCACAACTAACTCCCATGCCCGTAGATGTCAAGGCCGTTAACTCGTTCGTCGTTGACTACCCCGTGAAATGCTCAATCGCTTTTCATGTTACCCGAAGCACCACCAATTTGAATATGAGAGCCATCGCTTTCATTGATGGACCTCGACACCGTAATTGATGTACCTCCCGATCCCCGTCCACCGGATCCCAGATCGACTCAACACTCATAAGGGTCCGGTGAATCCAGACACGAACTCGTGACCTCCCGAAAGCCCTATCCTCTCGAACTTCACAACCCCGCTTGACAAAAATTTTCCTCTTCACAGAACATAAATCCAAAAGGATTTTTGAGATCTCACAAACTCAGACAAGATGCCCCTTATCTCTGGCTCTAGCTTGTGAGTCCCTTCTCCTGGGAACATAGGGAGTATGTAATGCACCCAAATATATTTAGGTGACCAAAATCAGGCTTCTTCACGTAAAAGCCTCCTCCGAGTCATGAGCCCAAATCACGATGTGGAATCACCGTAAGTACACATGAGTGTTGCAAGCCTCTACCTCCACAAAACAAAGGTAACCCCCGATCACGAAGCACCGCTTGGTAGCCCTAATGATGGATCCGTTCTTCCTCTCCGCAACCCCCGTCGCTAGGGGTTGTAAGGAACTATGAACTCTCCCCGATGTCCCAGCTACACACAATAATCGGGACAACTCACAAAGGGTATACTCCCTCCATTGTCCGACCCGTCCGAGTCTCCACAAGCACTTTACACTCTTGAAACCGTTTGAAGAAATCACTCTGGTCTTCAAGAAATAACCAGTCTTCCCCGAGTGATCATAACAACAAAACATAGTACTTTATATCTACTAAAGGACACATGAGACATATGACCACCAAAGACTTGCTGAATCTAAGTCAGAATCTTTTCGATCTACTCATATCGCTGGGAAAAGGGGATTTGGAAACTTCCCCCATAACACATCCTCCTCGCATGCATCACAGGATCAACCAAAATCAGCACACTGTGGCATCTCCCACAATGTCCTCAAGACCCATGATACATGTGCCCTTATCCCGGTGGTGCCACCCGCATAACTCATACAGATTTATTGTTGGCATCGTTTACTCAATGCCATCAGCTAGAACAGAATCCAGACACCTAGTATGGCACACACCAATCACTTTGTCTAAACTGGGCTGGGAGTGCCCTAGGATATATAAGCACCTTACCTCTCATGAAAAACACCTCACACTCCTCTATCCTCCAATGTTGAAATGTATAAGGCTCTACTATTCTTGGAACCTATAGAACATCGTACACTTTCAAGTGGGAGCTGGGTTCCTATCAAATTTCAATGTCCCCACACCGATCGCTTCTAACAATAATGTTGTCACTCATACTACCTCTATATCGCTTGCACTTTTGAAAGTCTTTCCGAGAAGTACTCTCGTACTCTTGTCATATATGATTGAGGCTTCTCCCACTGTCAACACACCAAATACTTGAACATGCTCCGCTTATGAGGGAAGTGCACACTCCTCCAACTCGTGTGGCATGTGATCTTGCACTAGTGGACTCACAAGATATAAACCCAAACTCTCGCCAAATCTCTTCAGAGTCCTCATATTTGCAAAAAGCTTCCATGGTCTTGTCCTTTCCGTTTCTTGTTATTCTTCCAGATACACACAAACTCGATAATTTCCTAATCCTCCTAAAATTCCAACATTTAACTTTTGGAATAGTCCTTCTCCTTGTTTAGTTTCTTACCTTTACCTTTTCCTTTTCCCCCATCACCACTTGTGGAAGCTTGCTTGTTTCTTTTTCCCCTTCTTTCCCCTTTGCCAACAATGCTACATTGTCATCCCCTCCACCCTCGTTTGGCTACCCCAATATGGTTCTTTCCTACCCATTCAATACAATCAACCTGTACAACCTCTACCAGCCTTAGAAAGTTCTTTCGTGTAACAACCCCATCCAAAACCTCCTGGTGTCTTGGGAAGACCATTCAATGTAATCCACGCCAACTCAAAGGTGGAATGGCCCTCCAATAGCTGCCAACTCATCTCTCACAAGGGATCGTTGTGAGGTATTGTTGGACCTTTGAAATTGTCATTTACTTTCATTACATTTTCACTTACATTTCCATATTATCACCTTCACTCCACCTCCATTTCATTACATTTACCTTACCATTACCACTAGTTGGGTTACATTTATGTTTTTCCAAACTTTATTATTAATCCTTAGTATTTTGAAGTGAATTTGTGGTTAAAAATTATAAAATAATATGTACATACTTATACCCTTAACAAGTGGAATGAGTTTGTCACATGTGTAGGTCAAAAATAAGCTCTCCAAAAGACCCTTATGTGGCCTCCTAAGGCCAAATTCTTATTTGGATGGAGAATATCATGGGATCATAAGGATATGTATCTCATTTCCTATTTGTATTGTAAATCTAAGAAGACATGTGCCTTATCACTTCCTATTTGATTTTAACTCTAGAGATATAGTGAGAGATTCATGGACTCTCATTAATGAGATAGCTTTTCTGTCTTGGTATAAATAGGGAAGCTTTCTCCTATCAAATCATGTGTAAAACTGGAATTATGCTCAAGCTTTCAATACGTAATCAGATTGTGGCACCTTTAATCATGAATGTTCCTTCATTTTGATTTGGTTTTGATTACATATGGAGTGTTAGGGTTATATAATAATAGGACTCATAATTTTAATTGAATTTGATTAGTCTTGTAATATGTACATACTTTTCTTTCTCGCGTAAATTTTTTTCCCATATCAGAAAAATAAAATAAAAAATGAAGAGGGTAAAAGTCCTAAAAGAAAAATCAAAGGACTTGGAAGAAAGATCAAAAAGAATAGAAAAAATGACCTTTCAAACAAAAAAGAGATAAAAAATAAAACATGAAAGTGATGCAAATCCAAATGCCACTACTATTTACTTTTTACTCGCAAAAATAAATGATTATGTGTAGCTTGTTGAAAATTCCATAATCCATGATAAGTCAAATAGCTTAATCTTGACTTCTTCATGTTTTAAATTTCATGTTATTAGATAGAGAATAAAGATCTAGCTAAAACAGCTTTAATCTTCGCAGATCGTGTTAGCTAGGGTAGAGAATAAATATGAGCTCAACAGTTTAATTTGAGTTCTTGGAAGAAATAAGGATAGAATTAGTTAGTTTGCTATATTAAAGAAAATGAACAAGGGTTTGCAAGCTTAAATGCACCCGTAAATGAAGAAAAATGTTAGGGTAGCATAAGGGTAGGCATAAGAAGTTTGTACAATCATGGATAAGCATAAATTGTCAATTATTCACTATATTCTTTCAAAAAGCCATTCCCTTGTAAAATAATTCATCCCCACCCATTTTCATTATTTCCTTCATTTTTATTTTTCCCATGATCATTCAACATCAGGTAAAGCCCCTTTACTTAAGTGTAAAATCACTATACTTAAAGGAAAGTAAAACCCTTGACTAATTCTCCTTTTACCCCAAAAAATTACCCAAAAAAACCCAAATAACATTTTATCCAAAGTTTAAAATGTAAAATATTATATTGGGACTTCTACAATGAAACTTATCCCTTTACTATGTTTTACATTAGACTTAGTTTATTTTTTATTCTCTCATCGCACTTCATTATTAACAAATTAAATTTATATATTAGCTCCTTATTAACCTTTCTATCCCTCGTATTATATTAAAATCATTTTAATATATATCCCAAACCCATATTATAGTTCCAACCTATGGTTCATTTTCACCCATGTGATATATTGTTCCGGCTCCCATAGGTTAAAACTATTCTCTTATATAATAACCCCGCCCCATAAATCCACTTATATTCATTGCATTCGTTAAAAAACTACACCCGCATATCATATTCCATATCTAAACTATATTAAAACCTATGTTTTAATATGTAATCCATATCCCGCCGCAAATAAATCTCTGCCCCATGCCTTTGACTCCGCAACTTCATCGAATGATCTCGACTATTTGATCCTATCCGCCGCATCCAACTAAGTGATAAACCAATATAGCAGCATTTCATTGTGCGATCACTAACAAAATCAAAACTTGCGATAAAATTTGTTTTAAGCTTTTCACCTCCACACGCCCGATTCGCGATTGCACGATCCTCCCGATTCCACTTACCGCCTTTCGACCATGCGAAACCTCTTAGCGGTTATTCCTCCCCTACGCCTAAACCACCTTTATTTTTTAATTGACTTGTGTTTAATGCATTTACTATTCACCTAAACCGTTATAAAATGCTCAAATGCATTCATTTAAGCCTTTCTATTACCATTTTCTCGCACAAGAGCATTTTAAATCGAGATTAGAATGTTGTCGCTCTCGTTTTAGCCTAAAAACTAATAGAAATCATCAAAATCAACTCGTTACAACAATGAAAGAACCACTCGTAGTGCTTATAAAGGCCGTAAGAAGCTTTTGAAAGCTTCAACCCCAAGAAACCCTTCTTCACAAAACAAAATTCCATTTTCACAGTATTCCTTTCTATAGAAAAAAAGAGACTCATTCATCAATATGAAAATAAATATACCAAAAAAATCTTTTAGAAGCTTTTATTCCTAAAAGAAACCCTATTGCCTCATAAATTAATTGTTTCTATAAGCCTTGAACATTTTTCCACAATTTTTGAAGCTTTGATTTGTTTTAGAGCAAATTTGGAGTGAATTCTGTTTATCCGCAAACTTGAAAGCCCTCCCGAGAACTCCAAAACCTTTTCTACATTAATCGTAATCCTTCGCATAAAATTTGATACGTAATTGCCAATTTGAGTCAAAATTATCGAAGATCCTTTGCAAGCCAAATATAGAAACCCCTGTCATATCTAAAAACCTTCTGTAAATTGTTTAAACTTACAAAAAAGTATTTCACATGCCCAAATTAGTGTTTTAAAGGTCAAAAGTGTTTAAAATTGATAAATCAAACTAATCAATGGTATCCAAAAGCACTGCTGTGATCAATCATCTACAACCCCTTGTATATGTAGAACATACTCTCTGGCAGATGTAGACTTTAAAATTACAAATCCCGTAATGTAGTTTATCCTTATTGAGCTCCACCGGCTAGGAGCCAAGAGAAACTCTTTGGACTGCAGATGATGTGCTTATTTGGGAATCAAAATTTCCTAAGTATGTTGTTCCTCACACTCATCAATGCCCAAGCCATCGTATTATGCCAATATTGTTATTCTCCGCATCAAAGAGCCATTATGAATTCTCAAAAAGAAGTGTTGTTTACCATTACAACTAAATCTATTACCTATATGCTTCACCATGCTTTAAACCTCAACCTAATGAAGTTCCTTTTATCAATTGAAGCTCTCAACAAGTTATATTTGGAGTTGGATTTTCCTAAAGAGATTTCAAAATTTCAAACTTTCATGCCATCCTATGTGTGGAAATTCCTATGCCTAACCCTCCATACTCCTCTAAATTCTCGTAAAGAAATCCGTATACATTATTTTCATGCTATTTATCCTTGGATAATTCACAGATGAACATGTTGATACCAATACTGTTTCTACCCATTTTGTACCTCGCCATCCCTCTCAGCCTATCTTTAATTTTTCCTAAGATATTGTCGATAAAGATCCATGAATAGCTAGTCAAACCGCCACTCAAGATATCTTTAGGTATACTTCATTTCCCTTTTCCACATGTTCCTTATTTCCGGCCTGAAAAGTTTCCTATAAATCTTCAAAAACTGATGTGGAAGGAAATCCACACCTATAGACATGGACTTCCTTGATTAGGAAGGAGCCGATGAGTTTACTTAAGCAGTGAGTTTACAAATTCTTTATCCATCCATTGGTTAATTTTTTAAATAACAAGAGTTCAAATTTTAGATCAACAATGAAATTAAGAAAGTTTTAGATTTTTCTAACAAATCGTGGATATGTGATTGGTATTTATACCAAAATCACACTCAAATTAGAGTTTATGGGTCAAAACTTATTCCTTACAATCTCGCCAAAATACCTCCTTTCATCGTGTTGTTTTCTCTAGAGTATATAAGGCATATTTTGAACTCGCATGATGTAAATTTCTTTATCGTGAAATAAGAAGAACCAATTCAAATTGAAAAATCAAAGTTGGTCCATTCATATGTAACAACAAGAGAAGGTGTCTGTGAGTGTTTAAAAGCAAATTGTTAGACTACAAATTCAACACTAGTTTTATTTGGTATTATGGTCCCTTTGGTATAACTAAAATGAGAGTTCAATGTAAATAATCCACACATTCACGAAAAGAAGCTTGATATTGAGAAATTCTCAAAGAAAACATAATGGTTAGAGAATACACTGCAGAAGCCGATAAGCAAAGTGGATACTAGTCACATTTTCCGCATCTGCATCAGAAGACAAAGAGGGTATGAAAAGAAACAAGGAAGAAGGGTCTTACACAACTTATACCACTACGTAGACAAAGTTCAAAACTCATATACAACAAAAAGCCAAATATTAATCTTGCAAGCAAAGAAAAAGAGACAATTAAGGTCATTGCCACGTATTCCAAATAAATATACCGTACTGATACATGTTGAAAATGAACAACATCCAACTACTTCTAATACGTATGATTAAAAAAACATAGTATATATGTCATCATCAAAGTAGATAGAAGAAAAGGATATGGACATCAAGGAAAGGTACACAGAGATTAGGCTAAAAAATGAAGAAATAAAAAATGAATATACTTCGCACTTAAAGCACTCCCAACATACAAAATAGGTTGCTTTCAAACTTTGATTTTCAAGAACAAGAAGATGATGATGATGTTGCTCCAACCCACAAGACCAACTCCTAAAACATCATCTCGATTATAAAAATTTGATTTGAAGTTTTAGTCTAGGATATTCATCCTCCTGACCAAACTGACCCATAAACAAGGTGAGAGATGCTTTATTCCAAAATGACTAATAAAGCAATGAGTGCACAAAAGATTTAGAATACTTTGGTAAATGTAAGATCAACTCAAACTAGAAAAAGCATCATCATATGCAAAGGATATTAGAATAAAATCCTGGAGGAACAAGTGATCGAGGCAGGTTGAGATCCTCAAAACATAAAAGTTGCTAAGGAATTGATTAAAAAGAAGAATGTTGATATCACGCACTTAAGAAATAGTTGAAACTCGTTTCCTACCGAACATCCTCAAGCTAAGGAGATTTTGCATGAGTCTAATCAAAAGGATGAGATGATGAGTTTCATTTCATGTACCACACCTGCATTAAAGAAACGAGATTGAGATGGACAAATTGGTCCAAGAAAAATAAACCACCAAGGCATCAGAAGTCGCTCACTACCTGTAATTTTGTAGTTACAACAAGAGGTGCCATCTACTCTGCACTACTAGCCTCAAATGTTCCAATTTCTACAACACCCCAAAAGAATCTCCATCAACAACTTCTACCACCGATTTTCAAGAACAACAACACAAAAATCAAATGAGGCAAGTAAATTGGTAAAGGCAATGCAAAAGATGTCCATCCAAACCAATGAGATAAATAGGTTAAAGGAATAGATTAAAAACTGAAAAATGCCAAAAAATCTTGCACAGATTAATGCCAAGAATGAAGAGGAAAAGGCTAATATGTTGAATGAACAACTCAAGAAATTAGAAAGAGAATTAACCTTGGAAAGAACCTATGGCACATGTTAAGACTCAATTATGGTCCAACATCATTGAAGCAAATAATGATACTTGGGCTACATATATACGTGTAATTTATGAATTGTAAAAATATTTAGAAAGCAAGAAAAAGAAGCAATACATAAAACTAAAGAGGAGCTAAAAACCTCAAGAGGCATTAGAAATTATCAAATTTCTCAATTCCAAAAATAAACAAGAATTGATGAAATCGAATTACAAATAGGAACAAGAGACCATCCTTGAAGTAAGGAAGGTAATATCCAAGAATTTGATGAACCAATTAGAGGAAAAGTGCCAAAACATGGAAATGGAAATCACAAGATTTATGATAAAATTTGATATTTTGCTGGCAAAAGGGCCTTCCAAATCCTTTAGTAATCAATGAAAAATTGATGAAATAGGAGGATTATGAAAAAATATGAGAGAATTTGCTAAAGAACAGTAAATAAATCAACAAGGTGGAATCCTAACAGAAAAGTATTGTATAAGAATTTTGAAAATATGTTTTACTTGCAAAGATGAAGCAAAACACATGTTTGTGAATAAACCAACATTTTCTAACACATCAAGTCGATGAAAACTGTAAGGCTTATGAAGATTAAATTTCTAGAAGCCGAAGTTCTAGGAGAAGAACTGATCTATCAAGATCATATTAAAAGAAAACAGATAGAAAGGTTATAAAAAAACTAGGTTGTTGTTTTTATATCAAATAAAGAATAATTTTTGTAGTCAAAGTGTGGCTATTTTGAAAGTGTGTATCGTATGAAAGATGAAGATCAAAACAAACGAAGATAAAGTTGCCACTTTGAGGGACACCTCGTTTATCTAGTCAGCAGCCCCTAAATCAAAACAACAAGCTATTTTATTTCAATAAATAGGACAAAATAGCAATTAGTTAGGCAGCTTCTTGTCACTATCTTCGCATGAAGATATTTACTTTCCAAGAAAAATTCCTAAGTTTATTCTAGGATATTTTGTACTAGTTTCTTGTATAAATACTTCATCATTTGAAGTAATGAGGGTGGATTAATTTCCGAACATTTCTATAGTTATACTTTTTATGAACTCGAAGGGTTTTTGTATCAATTTCAAGTCAACAGACTAGGATCAAAGGAAATAAAGCATCATATTACAGATTCATGTGTTGGGCCACCTAGTGAAGTATTTCTACTTGTCATCTTGTCAATTTTCTTATGATTTCCATCTATTCATGAATGTGTTCTTTAATCTAAATGATAAATCGTGAATACTACAAAATTTGTTAAAAGCACTTTGTCTTTGACCGATTATCATTTAAATGTTTTCTACCGATATCCGACTAGGAACCCTTAATTCTCTCCCCGATTTCCGACGACCGCTTCACCCTAACTGGATTTAAGAACCTTTAATTTCTTTATCCTCGATAAACCATTTCACCATCAAACCCTGAAGATCTCAAGTGACTTTGCTATCTCTTTTCCCTATAAACATTTACCTTTAGACCTTGATCCCGATCTAACCGGCTGACACATTGACCCATTTTCCCAATGGGATACATATATATAGCTATCCATCTAAGTAAGTTATTTCCCACCAAACTCAATCAAAACCCCAAAAACAATTTGCCGTATATAACTAGCCTAAAACTCTTCAAATATAATCAACAAAGTTAAACTATAAAGAGAGCTCCCTTGAGCATTAGGAAGGCTAGATCCTAAAGCTTAAAAGTAGGTTTGTGGTTACCTCCGATATTCTTCAAACTAAAAATCTCAATTTTAAGAATTTACTAGAGTGATAACATGGAGCATCTTGACTTACCATCTCTCATACTTTTAGACTGGGCTTGTCTAAAATGTGTGAGATTTACTTGATTTTATAGATTAAAGTTTATGCCTTAGTATTAGTTTTTTAGAATGGTCATGGGTAATCTTTGCTTCTCTAAAAACATTTCAATAGGAAATATTTATCTATTTTCGAATTGGATTAAGTTTGAGTAATAAAGCTCATAGTTATTTAGTTTCCTTCCATGTTCATATTTACGTTCTTAGAGAAAAACTATCAATTCATTGTATACTTGAATAAAATATCAAGCCAAGAAGGTGACTTTGTCATACTTTCAAATTGGGTGATTGAATGTTCAACCTATGCAATCATTGAGCTTTTATTTACATGCTTTTACATTTCCTTTTAGATCCCCATTCAATTGTATAATTGGGCATTCTTGAAGATCATTTCAAGAAGGTGATTTTATCATATTTCTAAATGTCTAACATCTAACCTATGCAATTAAAGCCTGCTTGCATACTTTAATTGCTTTCCTAGATTTAGAGACTAAAGTATAATCAATCGTTTATCATCTCAAGAGGGTGATTCTATCATACTTCCACATATTGGATATTGGAGTGATTTAACATACCTTGCTCTTACATGCTTTGAAATGCTTTCTAGATTAAAATTTCAATTTCGCAAATGTGATTGCTCGCTATATTTTTCTTTTGAATTTGTTTTATTTCTTTAGTTACTTGATTTCATAGGTTAGTTGAATTTCATTTTTCATTATTTGATTTCAGATTAGATGAATTGGTTTTAGTTATTCGTAGGTTAGATTGATCTAAACTAAAAGATAATTTCTAGCACATATAGTGCACGATGCTTCACAAGCTACGAAACCCCCGCCGGTTGACAAATTAAATGATGCATAATCACTTTGCCCCAACATTTTGGTGACATGGTTGGTTCTTGTGTTTCAACCATATTTTGTTGGGTAATTCAACTAAAAGATTTGCAGAAGTATGAAGTTATCAAATGACATCATGCAAAGTTAAGCCAAAGCTCAAAGGATAAAAAAGAATTAATGTAATAGATTGCATGAGGACATGCAATAGCTTCAATGGGGGGTATGTTGGGCCTTGAAATTGTCATTTACTTTCATTACATTTTCACTTACATTTCCATATTATTACCTTCAATCCACCTCCATTTTATTACATTTACCTTACCATTACCACTATTGGGTTACATTTATGTTTTTCCAAACTTTATTAATTCTGGTATTTTTAAGTGAATTTGTGGTTAAAAATTAGAAAATAACATGCATACTTATACCTAACAAGTGAAATGAGTTTGTTGCCATGTGTGGGTAAAAAATAAGTTTCCAAAAGACCCTTATGTGGCCTCCTACAAATTCGAATTTTGATGGAGAATATCATGGGATCATAAGGATATGTGTCTCGGTTTCTATTTGTATTGTAAATCTAAGAAGACATGTTCCTTATCACTTCCTATTTGGATTGTAACTTGTAGAGATATAGGGAGAGATTCATGGACTCTCATTAATGAGATAGCTTCTCATCTTTTGTATAAATAGGAAAGCTTTCTCCTATAAAATCATGTGTAAAATTGGAGTTATGCTCAAGCTTTGAATACATAATTAGATCGTGGCACCTTACTCATGAATGTTCCTTCATTTTGTTTTGGCTTTGCTTACATATGGAGCATCTCGATTACCATCTCTCATACTTTTAATCGCTTGTCTAAAATGTGTGAGATTTACTTGATTTTATAGATTGTTAAATTATGTTGAAGCACACACATGGTGTAAGTGAGAAGAATAAATTACATACACAAGAGACTCAAACACACAAACAAACATGCAGCTGCAGTTCTCTTATTTTCCATTATACAAATATGTACATTTATAATACAATGGTGTGACTCTCGTTCACATTCCAAGGTCACTTGGACTCCATTGTGACTTCACACATTCCACACCTACCCATGTAGGATTAGGTGTTCCAACATCCTTAATTTGAAGGGTATGTGAGTCCAAGAAAAGAGTTGCAATACAACTGAAGTATGGTTAAGGTCATTGGGATGAATCAACTCTCGAAATGTTGGAAAAAAGAGATGGTTTAAGGATGACCACCAACACTCGGAACGCAAAATCATGGCGCTCCCTAACTCTTCCAAACCTGCAAGAAGCCGAAAGCTTCTCACGAGAGGAATTTTTCCCTCATAAAAAAGGGAGACCTTCAACTCTAAAAGAAGGAGGTCTAATACCGTGATGGTCTTAGGATTACCAACAACTCTGGAATGCTTTGAAGCATTTCGGAACTCAAACAAGTCGGCAAGAAGTCAAGGTCGCTAAGTCAAGGCTTCTACCAGAGAAGTGTTCTCAGAGGCAAAGTGACCTCGACCTAAAAGAAGGGAGGTTCACTACCTTGTGATGGTTTTAGGTTATCCACCAACCAAAGATGATATTGCTGTGTCCACCAACCGAAGGCATGCTCATGGGCATCCGTGTCTCTCGGCTACATCTCCGACTCGGAATGACGAATTGTGGCTTAGGTTCGCTTGAACCGCTCGCTACAACTCGAACATGGAATGAGAGATCGTGGCTCGTGCTCACTTGATCCGTCGTCGGAAGCCAGCTACGACTACCATTTTCTCTACCCACAGGGACAAGGTGAGATGATGGCGAAAACTCAACCGCAAAGTTTGCTCAATATCCTGAACAAGTTCTAACATGCGACTTAAACATATTCTTGGTCGGCCGATGCCCATTGCCAAGAAGTGATCCATCCAAGATGAATCTTGGTTCTTGTAGGAGGCTTGGTGTCCTAAGCATCCGTCTCGAAGAATGGGTGTGCCAACCACAAAGAAGCTTTGAAGATGAAGATCAAAACAATGATATATTTCATGTGGCCAACTCCTCGATCACAAGTGTTGGCATTTCCTCAATCCGTTGTGGAAGTGGAGCAAGATCCTGAACAAACTCGGCAGTGAACCGTCATACATGAATTCGACACTGAAATATGATAGGCTTATGTGAACTGAATATGAAAGGTCACATCCTTGTCATATCCAAGACCAGCTTCGGTGCTTGTTGTGGACAAGCTCTTCCCAAGGTCCGATGATGTATTTGAGAAGTGCGTATTGAATCGTCGCATCTTCATGTACATCTCGCTTAGTGCAAGGGAATCGAATGTGAATCAAATCGCAACTTTATCTTCTTTTCTCGATGAGAGTCCTTCACACCTTCGAACAGAAATAGGTTCAATAAATGACTCTTTTGTTGAAGTTCGCCTTGCTTCAAGTTGAGTTTCCAACCGCAAAAACTCAATCTTTTCGTGCATCTTGTAAACAAATCAATATTACAAAGAGCATCCTCGTTCATTTTTATCACATCATCAACATTTGAATGAATGAGGCTATTCAACAACACTAATGCCTCATTGATTTTGGCCATTTTCAACAACTTAGGCTCAAAAAATGAAAGGGTGCTCGTCTAATCCTAAAAATGCACCCATTTACAATGTATGCAACAAGAAATACAAATGACTCAAACAATTTCCAACTATGGAAATATCATATAAAATATGCTCCTCAAATGATGGAGGGCAATCAACAATCCAACAACTCACCACCGATTCCAACTATGAACGAAGAGACAAATTCCACTAAAATACAATGTCACATCTTTGCAAAAATATTTGTAAATGTGCAAATTCTCGAAACAATGTGCAAGAAGCCTTGAGGTAGCCGACCCTCTTCAAAGAGTTGTTTCAAACTTGTCTTCTCATGTAAAATTCTTCAGAAAAATCACCCTTATGTCAATGCTATAAATCACACAATGTCAAATCTACAATTTTCTCTATGTGTACCGTCCATTTACTAATATGTCAATTCCTTTTCATTTCCTCATTGCTCATCTTTCTTTCCTCTCTCTCTCTCTCTCTCGTTGTAAATTAAAAATTAATTAAAAAAAAATTAATGAGAATAATTAAAAATGATTTAGCTATAAGAAGAGATTAATTAAAATAGAGGGAATTTTTAAAAAGGGTGGGAAAGGGAGAGATATTAAAATGAGATTAAAAGGTGGTATTATATGAAGGGGCAGATTGCAAGTGGGGAAAAGGAGGCGGTGAGATGCGTTGAAGGGAGAAGATGGGAGGAATGAGGGAACTAGCATTATTCCAAGTGAGTGCGTTGGGAGTCATCGTTGAGGTGTGCGTTGGGAGTGTGTGAGCGCTGAGTTGGAGGAGGCCGGGTGTGAGAAGGGGCAAGGCCAACATGCGTTGGGTAAAGGGAGTGATAAGGAGTGGGTGCGTGCATTAAATGTTGTGGTGTGGGAGTGGTGGGTAGCTGTAGGAGGGTGTAGGAGTAGTGGAGTCGAGGGTTAATGGGAACAGTCAGAACTTTTTGACAAGGGGGCGAAGCGTAGGGGAGTGATAAGGCGTGAGTAGCGAGGTGTTGTGTGTCGTAAAGGTGTGTTGGGAAATGTAGAGCGCCGTGGGGATGTATGGGAGTAGACAGCTTCGCGCGTGAGGTAAAGAAGCCGAGAGGATGGCGTATCAAAGGCGTGCAGAGGGATAGGGAACAACGAGTATCGAGAGCAGTGGCTGGAGGTCAAGCCCTCGCGTGGTGAGAGGGGTAAGGGTGAGGCACAAGCAGTGTGAGTGATGTGAATCGACAAGGTGTGAGTGATGTGAGGTGGGAGGCCGAAAGGCTGGACAGGGCTGTGATAGTGTAGGTATGGGGAAGCGTTAGTGCCAATGTGTGAGGGAGTGGATTGAAAATGCAGACAGGGTATAGGTGCTGGAGCGTAGAGTATACAAGAGTTGTGTGCAAAGTTTTTATTTTTATTTTTTATTTTATTTTTTATAACAAAGCAGAGAGCAGGAGCAAATTTTTCTTCTTGCAGAATTTACAAAATGTACAACAAGAGAACTTCAGAAATTGGCAAGAGAAAACTCAAAAATTTTCCTTCCTTCAAAAACTCGAACTTTTCTTCAAAAAATCACAGAGAGGGCCATATAGCAAGTTAAAAAATCGAGGAATTGAGAGTTAGAGATTTAAAACTCAAATCTCGTAAATTTTCCAATGAAACTCGTAAATATTTCCAAGAAAAAACCCGTAAATTTCTTCAAAAACCCTCTTTTAAACTATTTTCCAACAAATTTTCCAAAATGGTGCAGATCAAATGCAAGTAGATTTTTCAATGGAAAAATAAGGAGAAACTTTCGTATGCACAAGGTTGCATCTCCAAATCAATTTCGAATGTCGCTGTGATTTTAGTCGTCGTCTTTCTCCAAGATAAAATTTCCCGAATGGCTGCAAATCACCGAATAATCGCTCCCTTCAAAACCCCGCTCGCAGTAAAACTTCCGAAAGGCCGCAAAAATTATCAAAGTTTTTTTTGCGTATATGCATGTGCCATAAACACAAATGGCTCACCCAATTTGAGCAGGGCCAAAGAATCGCCCACTCGATACCATGTTAAACACCATGTTGAAGCACACACATGGTGTATGAGAAGAATAAACACACACACAAGAGACTCAACACACGATGAATGATAAGCGTGTAGCTCTCTTATTTTTCCATTATACATGATGTACATTTATAATACAATGGTGTGACTCTTGATTTCATATTCCAAGGTCACTTGACTCCATTTGACTTTTCTACATTCCACACCTACCCATGAGGGTTAGGTGTTCCAACATAGATTAAAGTTTATGTGCTTTCTTAGTATTAGTTTTAGAATGAGCATCGTAATATTTGCTTTTCTAAAAACATTTCAATAGGAAATATTTATCTATTTTCCAATTGGATTAAGTTTGAGACAATAGAGCTCATGAGTTATTGAGTTTCCTTTCTTCATGTACTCACAGTATTTACTTAGATCAAACTATCAATTCATTGTGATAATTGAATAAAATATCAAGCCAAGAAGGTGACTTGTCATACTTCCCAAATTGGGTGATTTAATGTTTAGCTTCTATGCAATCATTGAGTTTTACTTTCATGTTATGTTATTTAGTTTCCTTTCATGTTCCTTGTTATTTACTTTCTTAGATAAAACTATCAATTGATTGTATAATTGAATAAAAAGATCAAGCCAAGAAGGTGACTTGTCATACTGTCCCAAATTGGGTGATTGAATGTTCAACCTATGCAGTCGTTGAGCTTTACTTTTACATGCTTTTACATTTCTTTTTAGATCCTCATTCAATTGCTTACTAATTGATGGTACTTCTCAAGATAATTTCAAGAAGGTGATTTATCATATTTCTAAATGCTCGAATATTTAACTCTATCGCAATTCATTGAGTTTTCCCTTTTTTGCATTACTTTAATTTCTTTCCTACGATTTAAAGACTAAAGTATAACTGCTTATCATTTCAAGAGGGTAAGTTTTATCATACTTCCATATTGGATGTTGGAGTGATTGAACATACCTTAGTTGTTTTTCTTTACATGCTTTGAAATGCTTTCTTAGATTGATTTCAGTTTCCTACAAATGTGATTGTGCTATATTTTCTTTTGAATTTCCTTTATTTATTTTCGTTACTTAATTTCATAGGTTAGTTGAATTTCCATTTTCATTATTTGATTTCCTTAGATTAGATGAATTGGTTTTCATTATTTGTATAGTCAGATTAGATCTAGTAGGAAGATAATTTCTTAGCACATACGGTGCACTCACATGCTTCTGATGCTTTACTGATTTCCCCGGGTTGACAAATTAAATGATAGGAAATCACTTTGCCCTATTAGGTATGTTGTAGCACTATCAGCTCTAGCCATGTAATGGCCTTCAACTTCTCCCTTAGGACCATTTTTCTATTTTCATTCGGTGTTGCGGTAAAGATTGGTCAAGGTTGTCCACATCTCATGTGCATATGTATTTCCTCTCACATGTGAGGAATGACATGGTATTTAACACCATCCAAAATCAATATTTTTCCCTTGAAATTCTTCTTGTTAAACTTTTCACAACCGTTGAATAAGGTTAGCGATGTACTTGCTATGCTGGAGTGTCAGGTGGTGTGAACCATTATGCCCGAGTACTCTCTCATCAAATATGCTCATAGATTCTCTCCCTCCATGCACGTTCATAGTTTCTCACGGCCATCCAACCTATCCTCAACCCTCAAGCCCAAAGACATGTTTTGCTGTCTAAAAAACCGAAAAATTCAAAGGCCTGTGTTAAAGGTTCAATTTTCTATGTAAAAAATCAAGTTGCTTGTAATTTTTCACATGTTGTCCCAAACCGCACTTTTCAAAGTAACCCAAGCTATGATACCATGTAAAAATTTTGATCCTACTTCGATTATATCATTTTCACTAGCTTATCACTCCCCATATAGTTAAATTCCCATTCCCATAATCCTATACATTCAAAATTCAGAAATGAAAAATATTTCTTAAAAACACAAATTTAGGAATTTCTGCGATTGTTGGAAAGCTGCATAAATAAAAACAAAGCCTAAAATAGTACAGCCACACCTGACGTAAAAATAACAGCGTGATTTTTAGCTTCAATATGACCCTAGAAAAACCCCTCACAACTCTTTGGGGAAAAATAGTTTGAGAGCCCTTCCTTAATTTCTGGAAAATTCTTTTACAAAGAACTAAAAAAGCACAAATGATAAAAATTACGACAAACAAAAAAACTCCACTTATCTCGAATTTTACAGAGTGCCAACTTTCCTTCTTGGAATTTGTGCCAACAACAAACATAAATTTATAGCAATAAATGTTGCATTAATTTTTGTAATTGCTGCCTATGAAATGCGTGTCTACACTCGGTTGTCATGCAAATTGCATGGACAATACAACAATCCTCCTCTGATTCTCGTGGCATATCGAAACAAATGACCTGAAAAACCATGCCTTTTGATTCACGAATATTATCCCCAATTGCGGTAGCTGCTATCTTTCCTTGAAATGTGTGCAAACATTGTTGTACATATATCACCTTAGGTATTCATGCCAAGTAAATGTACTCACTGTCTCAAAGAAAATGCTACCTTGGGAAGTGTGCTAAGTACATTTGTCACGAATTTGCTGATGTATCCTTGTTGCTCTCCCTTTGCTCAGTAGAATTTTTCTCCTTGCTCTCCTTCTCTTTCTCTCAATCTAGCTCATGAAAGGATGAATGACCTTTTCTCTTCTTTTTCTCCCTTTAACTCTAATCCTAGTGACTTTTTGGGAATCCATAAATCCATGTATGTAGATAGCTTTAGATCAAAGATCTTGAGAATACAGTGTGCATTTAATTCTCACTTTCTAATTTTTAATCCACACAACTTAAATAAAGACCTACTCAGCCTTCTTTTATTTCCATAGTCATGATATTTTCACTTTCTAATTTTTCATATCGACTTTAATAAAGTCACTTTAAAGGATAGATTGTAACTTTACCACTCATATAAAGTCACTTTAAAATTAGATTTGACTTTACCATTTATAAAGTCACTTTACGGAGAAAAGTATAAAATACATTTGGACACTTTTCCTTATGCCAAAGATCAAAGCCTTGAGGCGAACCACTTGTCCTCTAGTACCCAAATTTTAACACCATCACCTCCCTCAATTCAATAATACCTTCCCCCATCTCCTAATTTTTTTCATCCCATTCCCCACTCGCCGAGAAACATACATTTCACTCCCAATTCATCTCCTTAGGGTTTCTAGCCGATACAATATGGAAGAAGAAAA
This sequence comes from Pinus albicaulis, assembly GCA_034641835.2. NCBI lineage: Eukaryota > Viridiplantae > Streptophyta > Pinopsida > Pinales > Pinaceae > Pinus > Pinus albicaulis. The sequence goes on along the minus strand of CM076569.1, from coordinate 599,547,164 downwards.
CGAGAATTCAATGAGGAAGAAGAAAGGGGAAGAGGGAGGCCACTCAAGGAGGGAAGATCCTCAGGAGTTGAACCTAAAAACACCCGAGAGAACTCATGGCCTCTCCCATGGTTGCATGACATGTTTCAAGCATGTAGGATGATTTGAATTTTCTGTGAGAAAATAGAAAAGGTCCAACATCACCCTCGTTTTGAGTAGGCTTTCATATCTAATCTTCATGATAACCGAGTAACCCTTGCTCGTGTGCCACTTTCATAATATCTACAACCATCATAGAAGATGCCATCGGAATTCCAAATGTTGGTGAAAAATGTGTACAAGGCAAACGACTTGGAGAGTCATTACTTTGACCCATATATAAAGCCAAGGTACAAGAATGAAAGAAAAAAGGTTCTTTCCTTTATCTTACCTCCACGGATATGTATGTCCCCATGATGAAAATCATCATGAGGTACTTTTTCTTGTGAAGGAAGGTTATCTAGGTCGTACACTACTGCACTGTGCAAAGTTATTAATGCACTTCACAAGGGTCAAGATGCTCAACATACATTATTTTTCTCTTTGAGGGACATTGAAAAAAAATGGCATACATTGTTCAAAAGAGAGATTATGACCAACACATAAGAAGTACTTTTTCACCACTCTCTCATCAAGATCATTGTCCTCCATCACCTTGATAAATTGAACATCTCATGGGACAATTTTATAGCTAATGACATTTTTATTGCTCCACCAATTCAACATGCTCAAGTTGTGCCTCCACCATCTCATCCTTCCACATCCATTCCTCCATATCATCCCACAATACCTACTTCTTCATCAACTCAAATTACTTCACCCATTTCACCACCATCATCACCATTTCACACTCGCATTGGGTTATCCAAACATGGTTAAGAATAATGAGCTTTCAAAAGACCAAAGTGGCTGAGATAGAGACATTGGATATAAAATATCAAAGAGGGTACATGCGTGTGTTTGCTCCAAATATTGTGGAAGACACCACTGCCTTCTTCACCAACAAAGAAGGTAAAAAATGGCAAAGAAAAAGATGGTAGAGGAGGATGTACATGAGACATCCATTCATGATGAGGATGACCTCCATGAAAAAGAGCCCTGATTTCTGACCTTGTTGATTTAGATGATGAGCATGATCATGAGGCCTCCAAAATGATTATTAAATAGAAGGGTGCCAAAATCAAGTGAGCTCTAAACCAACTTAGAGAGATCTTAGTTTGTCATTGCATTTCATGAGCAAGAAAATGAACAACTCAAAAACCAAGCAGCCATCATGGAAATTCATATTCTCAAGGCAAAAAGAGAAGAAAACAATGGAAAGGCTTTGCTTGATGAGGAATATGGAAGGTACAGATGAAACCAATGAGGCGTAGAAAAAACAAGTGCCAAGAAGAAGGCCTAGGACTAGAGGGCTGCAGAAAGAGTCAGTAGAACTTGAGAGGAAAAAGGAGGTTGAGCTTGCTAATAACCTCACTTTGAATGAAAAATTTGCAGTGGTAATCAATGAGAACCAAGAGAAATGGCTTAATAGGGCTAACCCAGGCACAGACTTGAGAAACTCCCTGGAGAAGGCAAACAATGATAATGATATATTTAGAAAGAGGGCCAAGCACTGTGCCAAAAATTGCAAGGTCAAAAATTTAAACAAGCCAATGCAAAAATTGAAACCTTGACTCATGCAAGAAGAGAAAATAAGGCTTGATATCCTTGATGAAGCCTCATTCCATGCCTAACCATCATCATAACCACCATTCAACAAATTTTGGCAATTTTTGACACATTTTTGCAATTTTTGAAGTTTTGTGCATACTTGGACAATCATGTACTTTTTTGAGGAATATTTTTGGCTATAGAGACCAAAGATTAGATTAATAATGATGAAGAAATACACCCCTAGAAATTTTTCTAAGTTTTTGGACAAATTGGCCGCTGAAAAGGGGAAAAAAAACATCGAAAAAAATCATGTTTTTACTCTCTTTTTGAGCCTCACGTCGTACATAGAGTAGTCTTGGGAGAATCACTTTTTTGGGAGGTAAAATCAAGTCAAATCTCGCAAACCAAGAAAAAATTTGGAAATAAGACTCGGATAATATTTCCAATGAGCTATCCCGAGCTTAGTTTGGACATTGGTAACCCCTCCAAAATTCAGCTTGAATTTGGCGCCGCGCATAGGACAAATTTTCAAAGGTTTGTTGATATTTTCCTAATTTTCTCGAGCCTTTTTCCAGATTTTGACCATGGTAAATGGGATTTTTACCAATGTAAACCATGAATGTAAAATTAATTATGATGTGGTTGAATTACCTAGGGTAAATACATTAGGTAAAAAATTTTGACGACATGTAATGAATCAATTTTCAAAAAAGTGAGGGATGAGTCGCTTTGACCTCCCCTACACTCTAGGTATTCGACTTCTAGCTTTTTGGTGGAACTTCTCCTCCTCTCATGGATTCGACCCCTTGAGGATGGGGAGGGAGTTGTTTTGAGGTCTATATCTTGTACTTTTTGACTCATTTTTAAAGGTTCGAAATTATTTTATGTTAAGGCATTGATCAAAGACTAGTGTAATCATTTTGGTAGGAAATTAATGAAAAGGTTGCACCTATTTCTTTGGGATACACCGTGGCATGGAATTTGAGCATTTTTCTTGTTATGTCTCATTATGTATGAATGTTTTCTTTCATGACCTATTTCATTTATATGATATGTTGGTTTTCAAGTTGATAAATAGAATACATCTCTCATGCTCTTTTTGGGAAAACCTTCCATAGTTTTTCCATCTTCTTCAATTTAGAAATAAACCATGCTTTTTCATTTCTCTCTATAGCTCCTCACTTGTTTGATCCGATCCCACTCATAAACCCTAAAGTGTTAGGTTTTATACCTACATCACCCCATTGAATCTCTAACCGTAATCCTATTTTCCCTAACACTAGCCTCTTTGACCTTATCCTCATCCAACAACCCAAATTCAAACAAACAAACCTTGTACTCTCACACCTAGCCTAAGCCCTCTCCGGTTCGGGTAGGGCTAGATACCAAGCTAAAAGACTGGTTCCGTGGTTACCTACGTCAGAGATTTCTTCTTCGGGGACCCTTAGAGCTGCGGTGGAGTGATAACATTCAAAGGCGTTGTTGCTGGGGAGGCGAAAAGACAAATATTCCCCCGGGAAAGAACAAAAAATATCAGATCCGATTGTTGATGGTGAATAACGATCGGTCACAAGAAGGGCGGAAACGTGAAGCCTGAGTTTACACTTTTCGTGAGAATCGGGGGTGCAAAATTTTTTTTCAACAATAGTCTCGGCCAAACATTTTACAAAGTCTCGGCAGAACTACGCTAATAGTTCGGCCGAAATTTCATATAAAGTCTCGGCCCGAACTCATGTTTTCGTTTAGATTGACGGCGCACACCGACGACGACGGGCAAACGAGAATTTTGTGTCGGAGATTGGAAAACCGGCAACAAAGTCTGAAACCGAGTCGCTAGAAAAGTTTGGTCGGAAACCGTGAGTTCGGCCGAACTTTTTATTTTTAAAATAGTTCGGCCGAACTATTTTCTATAAATAAATCACCCATGAAGTTTTATGGTTTACCGTTTTCATTTCGCGCGCTGTCGGTGTTTGTACTTGTTTCGGCTGTTGGTCACACGCTCTGCAGCCCCGGGTGCTCTCGCAAAGTCAGCCTATTGCTCACGCCGTCCACGCTCGTCGGCCCATTGCGTTGGGTATATTCACAGCTCGAGAATTTTTTTACTGCCTCAGTTAAAAAATTTTATGAAAATTTTGTGGTGTATGAAATATGTAGTAAAATGTATTTTTGTGTTGTGTGCATCGGGTATGTTACGCTCGAAATTTTTTTGTGCTCCGAGTTAAAAAAAATGTATTAAAATTTTGTGTTGTGCATGAAAAATGTATAAAAATGTATTTTTGTGTTGTGTAGTGTAATGTATTAATTTTGTAGTGAATGTAATGGTTAATGGATTTCATAATCATGCAGTGAACTTGTCACAAACCCAATAGGTCTTGGACTCAAGTGTTCATTGTTTGCATTACTTGCTGCAATAGTTCAACAAGGAGTCACCCCCCCATGTGGGCAAATTTTCATCATCTACAAACTATGTATAACCTATGTCCAAGGAGGCTAAAGTAATGAAGGCAATGGCCTCCACCATATATAGTTTTATCGAGCGAATTTACCTATGCTGGAATTCCGATGATAGTGAGGACAATGTAGCCCTCCTGTACAACTATAGTATGCTTACCCCACATACTATACACTTAAAATTTCACCCCCCAAGTTACACTAAAGACCAGTACAAAAGGCATTCTCTTAAGCTTTGTCACTGTATAAGGAAAAAACTTAGGCAAATTGCACAGCTAACCATGGTGATCTGTTATGCAACTGCGACAGGAATTGAATGCAGCCCTTGTTGGCAGTTCTAGATATAGTAGAAGAGCAGCATTTGTTCTTCAGCTACTTTCATAGCAGTAGGTGATTAATATGCGTAGAGACTATGGATGCAGGAGATGTAGTAGAATCCCATGTAAAATTATTATTACAACAGTTATTCTTCAACAGATTATATATATAGTTCATTGAGACTGCGTGTTACAGGTGGTTGGCTTCAGAATTTTTAAGGTGGCAAGATTCACTTGCTATCTGTCTGTATGCAAAGAAATTCAAATTGTAAGCACAGAAGTCCATTCATCAAGAGCCCACTGTAAGTATGCAGGTTTCCTATTGCATAGTCTTCTAAAAGAAACACATATTATTATCATTACCAGATCACCATAAATCTTCTTAACATGACCCTAATCTTACGGTGTTTGGTTCTGTGAACATAATGTCCCTAGTTCTCCTCCCATCCTTTGATAGTCTGCCATTAATGCAGCAAAATAAAAGGACCAAAAAACAAAAACTCAGTAATTATGTATAGAAAAACTTTTATGAATAGAAATTTGTTTTGTTTGGTTCTGTGAACATAATGTCCCTAGTTCTCCTCCCATCCTTTGATAGTCTGTCGTTAATGCAAAAAAATAAAAGGACCAAAAAAAATAAACTCAGTAATTATGTATGGAAAAACTATTATGAATAGAAATTTGTTTTTTGTACATTTGTTCCATCCTCTCAGCCTTTCCATCGATTATCATGCTAGAACTTTGTAACAATGCTTCTAGATGACTCTGTGAGATCCACAACGTTTTGATGTGGTAGCATCTGAGATCTCAACTCTGTAAAATTTTGAAGTTGTGTCTTCTTTGAATTTTGTTAGCATGGTGTTGACATAGTGTTGTATAAGAAGGAAGAAAAATGCTTATTTGAAATTTTGATAGTAGAGGTTTCAATATATTTAAAATATTAAAAGGTATTTTTTTAATGAATAATATTAATTTATATAATGATTGGAGTAAAATTAAAATTATTCAATAGTTTTTATATTATCATTCACAACAGTTCATTATAAACATATTTTATTGTTAATTTTATTTATAAATAATAAAATAATAATTATTTTGAAATTAAATATTTTTTAATTATTATTTCAAAAAATAAAAAAAAATATTTGTTGTACTTTAAGAAGTAAGAGATTAGTCTGAATTTTTTACTATTTTGTTTTTATGTTTAAAAAACAAGAAGAGTTTTCATAGATCAAATGTGATTATATGATAGATAATATAAGAGAAATTGTTTTTCAATTTCAACTCTTTGAGTGTGGCAAATGTATCAAATGCTTCCATCTCACATTATTTTGGGAACTGACCAATAGTCTTGAACTAATATTATTTTTAATATTATCAATATACTGCAAAATGATTTCTTACTTTATACCTAATCATCTAGCCAAAAACTAACATCAAGGATGCTACTTTATCTTAAAGTTTAGAAACGTTGGTAATCTTACTAGTCCCTAATATGCAAATTGTGATATTTTTGTAGAAATATTTAGATTTCCAATGATTTTATATTAGTTGAGATAATATTTTTGGCCATTTTTAAGGTAAAATAATGGTTTACTATAAAATTTTGGCAAATCACTTTAGAAAAAAAATGAAATTGGCTAATCTTTTTTTGGAAAAAGCATGGAAAATTAGCCCACCTACTAATATTAGCCCCTAAAATTTTTCCTGATGTCATCTCCTCTTGAACCAAAGGTGGGGGCTTTGGCTATAGCTATAGTTAAAAGCAATTTTTGTGAACCTCTTGGCTTCGATGTGGTTCAACTTCCTTCTTATACATAAAATGCCTAGTCATAACCAAGTTTTCAATGGGCTAAAGGCTTGCTTCAATAGGAAGATGTGAGAGGGAGTAGTTTGAGAGGGAGGGAAACTCGTTCTACCTCTAGAAACTCTCTTTGGAGACTCCCGGCTACTCGCACTCTTGCCTGCAACATGCACTGACTAACTGGGTTGCATAGCACTACCACTAGGGAACTTGTTCTTGCCTCTTTTGTTGGAAATATTTGCCTCCCTTCTTGACTGGAATGTTGGAAACCTGCTCTGTCATGAAACCATTTATTGGAGTCTCTCTAGCTAGAACTGCACCTACACTCTGCAACTAGCCAAAAAACAAATTTGAAATATTTGACTAATTTTTTATATGATTGAAATTCAAAAACAGATGATTTTCTCCATGCTAGATGCAGTCCTACCTAATAAAATGTGTAGTACTGCTTTTGAGAAACTCGTTCTACCTCTAGAAACTCTCTTTGGAGACTACTAGCTACTGGCACTCTTGCCTGCAACATGCACTGACTAATTGGGTTGCATAGCACTACCACTAGGGAACTTGTTCTTGCCTCTTTTGTTGGAAATATTTGCCTCCCTTCTTGATTGGAATGTTGGAAACCTGCTCTATCTTGAAACCCCTTCTTGGAGCCTCTCTCTAGCTAGAATTGACCTACACTCTGCAACTAGCCAAAAAACAGATTTGAAATATTTGACTAATTTTTTATATTTAATTGAAATTCAAAAATAGATGATTTCCTCAAGTTTTAATTGTTTAAAATATGATTGTTTGAGCAACTCTTTCTCTGGGATACAAGGAGGCTGAAAGATTTTTTTCTTGTATATTTGAAGCTCTCCATTATTATATAAAAGGATTTTTTGCTTACATATATTTTTATGTTCTTTGCCATAGTAATGTCATAGTGTATGAAGTTTTAAATTGTTTTTATTATTTTTATTATATGTTGAATGTGATTTTGATTGAAAATACTTCTTTTTTATTTATTAATTAAAAAAAAAATATTAGAAAAATTATTGCTTTAAGCCTTGGAATTTACAATCAAAAATAGAAAATGTATTTATATCTAAAATATTTATGAAAAGTTTAATATTGCTTGATTTTCTCTACCATGTCCTTTTTACATATATCTAGAATAATATTATTTGTAGTTTCCGGTTTTTTGTAACATTTTACTACCATAATCAAAATCTATAGAAATAATAATCTAACATTATGATATCTTGAAATGGAGCTAGCCAACTCAAATATAGTATTGCAAATCCTTGGCTAAGTTAGATGAGGAGGCTATGTATTACTTAGTATTGTATCCATATTGGGGTTGCAAGTTCTATGGGTTCAAAAGAACACTTGCAAACAATTTGTTTTCCATATGAACTCTCTTTTTCATAGATAAATTTCATTCTTTTAGCCATTATGGATTTGAGAAAAATACATCCTCATAGGCCAATAAAAAGCCTTAACAATGAATTAAACATGAACAACTATTAAATATGGGTAACCAAGCAGCATCAAAACAAACAACTAACTCACCAATGCTAGTAGTAATAAATAATAAACATTCTAGAATACTTCAAAATTCCATGTAAATAATTTTTTACCTAAAATCACTAGATGGTGAGCCCCACAACAACAACTGCAAAAGCAATGCAATATAACCAATCAAACTACATCAACAAAACATATGATCTTGAATGAGGTTTTGGACTCTTTAGATATAAATGTACACCGTGGCAATAGGAAATGTAAGAAATATAAAAACATAATGAAACACAACGTAAGAAATAGAGAACATAATGAAACACACACATACATATCTCTAGACAATCAACACAATTATTTTCCTAGGAAATCCTTATATGGGAGACAAGCAACCCTAAAAAGTAATGACGCTCTAGACTCCTTTCTCCCTAGGAAATCCTTATGGGAGAAAAACAACACTAAAATGCAAACATGCTCTACTCTCTCTTTTCTGGTATGGAAAATATGTGAGTACAAAGAAAGAGGTAATCTCTCTAGAGTTAGCTAAGACTTTTAGCGTGTAAGGTTGCTATAAAACTTAACTTCATACATTTTTCTCTCTAACTTCACACTCCTAGTTGTATTTTCAACTATGGAACAAAATACAATAACACAAAATGGAACTCTTATTCCTCCTAGTGGCCAAGTATTTAACCTAGTGTGATAGCCAACTAGGTGTAAGATTTGACTCTGTCAACCATTAACGAGGTTTTTGATTTTATACATTTTAGAGTATTGTTAAAATTCCACATGTAGCTAGCTTGACATGCATGAGCAATGGGGCTAAAATGTCATTATCTCGTACCATGGTGGTCAACATGATAAGTCAACTTACTAAAGGCATAAATTTTGAATGAACTTCGTTTGATGTTTTTCTTGCACCATTGGATATGTCTTTAAGTGTAGAATAATGGTCAAGATTTCATGCCACTAAGTCAAGAATTTTAAATTCAACTGACTTTTAATATAACCAACTAAATCCTGCAAAAAAAGAATAAAACAATTTATGTTAGGATTGTGGATTCAGGGATTGAAACAACTGACTCTCAAGTCAAATAATAGAGCTCATGTACAAATTTCCATATTTGTTTCATTTAAGTGTGTCAACGTAACTCTACTTTCAACATCTTGCTTCATGCAACATGCATCATACTTTGAATTTGCAAAGAAATTCATGAAACATCAAAATACATGCAAGGCCTTAATTAGATAAGAAATCTAACCATCTGTTAGCAAAAGTTCTAGCTACCAAAAGTCCATATGCCAATCTACCTCCCAAGAAATACATTTAGTACACAACTGGTTAGTTTTTTGTCTTCCTATATTCTTTATCAACCTCTTCTAGTGATTCTTGAAAGGTGGATACTTAAATCCTTCCTAAAAATTTGAGCTCTAAAATGAGATTCCAAGCCTAATTTCATAAAAATTAAGTTGGGGATGATCACATTGACTTGCTTGATGACATGTCTATGAATATTAACTACCTTGAACTATTTTTTTGCATAGGGAAAGAGACACATTCCCATGTCTGAGCATGAAAGCGTTCTTTGATATTGTTAATGCCTCTAGTGTTTACTTCTACAAGTTCTATAGGCAGAGTCTGTAAAGGGCCAGGTAGCCTCTGGATCTCATCTTTTATGAAAGGTGACATATCTAATAAATGCCCCTACAGTCAATCTCTGGAATGGATCTAAATAGAAGTTCTTCATTTTAATATCCATAAAACACAACAACTTTAAGGTAAACTATGTACATGTGTCATTTCTCCCACAAACTAAAGTGTATAAGTGGTAAATTTTATACCAAGTGTGCTCCCACCATGTAAAGCACAATTTGGTGAACTTATCATTTTATAATTTCTTTTTCAATTAAATTTAGTTTCACACATGATCAATTATTGCTTTGAAAGTTATGTTCTACATAATTTGTGTATACTAAATTACAAATTGATTTTTTGAAATATATTTTGTGTAAATGTCGACAAATAGATATATATCATGGAGGATGAACGACGAAGATCAGCCGAATCCCATATGGAGATTCAGGGATCGAGGGATGTTCACAGTATTTAAATATAATCTTAAATCTCCATACATGTGTGTACATATGGAATTGATTTTTTATTAACTTTGTGAGTTAAATTAGGTGTTAATAAGTTTCATATTTTAATTTTTAGGAGGTAAGAGGAGAAGGGTTTCTACTCCATCCATGGAGCGTGGCCATGGTTCAACCGGTGCGAGTATGAGTGGTAGCGGGTTGCGGGAAAGAGGTGAGAAATGACTTCCCAGAGACGATCAACATTCTTCAGTTCTCAAATGAGTCCTTTGTAGACGCAGTTCTCGGCGAGCGTCATTACCATTTGATTCTATCGGCGGAGATCTGTTGGAGAAGATTTTAACCAACAACATCAAGGTTGCCATCAATTTCAATATTTTTTCATTAAATTTGTACAACTTTTTTTACACGTGTTTTTTTGTAATATACGAAATTTTATATATATTGATGCAGAGGCCGAAAATGTTCGAGCTAGTGGTCAAAATAGACGCAGGGCAGCTCGCTACATTCAAGAAGAAGGCTGTCAACCCAGCACAACTTATCCGGCTGAGATTACTGATATACCATGGGAAACTAACATGGCGGAATGCACCTTACAAAGGTGTGAAAACCTTCATGCAAAATTGCAAAGAGATCTCATGGCTTTGTCTCTACCTGCTGAGAGTAGACAAAGCCTTGAAATAGTTTCACATTCATTGGGTGAAATGGTAAAGGTGTACAGAAATTTGGGGCCAACGACTGATTCGTTTGTAGAACTGATGAGAAAGAGAAAAGAAACAGTGATAGGTCCCGATAAATGGCAGGACATAAAACAAAAATTTACAAGAGCAGAGGCCAAGTCAATGTTTAATTATAAGGAAGGGCCAAAAAGAAAAATGTTGAAGGTGCAGTATTTCAAGCACCCAGACAAAGCTGGTTATTTGTATGATCGACATCTTACGGCCTTTGGAAGGCTTCCATGGAACGATGAGGTTCCTGTTTATTTTGCACAAATGTTTTATGCAGAATTTTTTTTGGGTATGAAACCCGACTACAATGACCTTCCTTCAGAATTTTTTGGCCCGGGGAGAGGTTGATTATATCAACGTAAGAAGCTATTGAAGATAATAGATTTGCCCACCATACTGAGCCGCCATTAGTGATCAGCGAATTTGATCAAACTACTATGATCATTTCAAGATGAATCATTCTCAAATAAGTGAGGGAAAGCGAAGATGTTATGATCACTTGATGTTCATAGCGGATTGAAATTAGAGTATTCTTTTATTTAAATGGAGCAAAACGCATTTGAAAGTACACACGTACCAATTTTGTTCTCTCCATAGATGAGAGAAGTTACAATATAGATGTTAAATATCAAGACATATCACGATAAATTATAGCAATGATACTGCAAGAGACTAATTTTTCATAAGGAAGAGGCAAAGACGGTATATGGTACTGACCTTAGGGTTGATATTGTTGCCTTATACATGTGTACAATTTGTAATAAATATACATGTGTATGTACATGTATACATTTATTTGTATGTGTGCATTAATCTAACAAAAATGTATGATTATATGTTAAAACACCATTTGCAGTTTTCAGGCATGATGCGTGATGAAAATGTTAATATTACGTTCGGGACCTCTGGCTCAAACGATGCAGATGGGTCTGACCATCATGATATGTTGGCACATGTATGTTAGTGTTTTTTAAGTGACTCTAAAATAAATAATTGTTGCCACACATATACATGTATGTATATATATAATTCGATAAAATGTTTTAACAGGTACCGATTCCGTTTGATGTTTTTGGGATGGCGGTACCTTCTTCTTCCTTAGGAGATATACCTTCTACTTCATTGGGAGATGAGCCACAAGTATGGACAATTTTTCACAAGTTAAAATTTATGTTTAAAAGTTATATATATATATATATATATATATATATATATATATTCTACCTCAAAATGTTCCACTAAAAATTGAGATATATATATATATATATAAATCTATATTTTGAGTTATTTAAAATTTTTTGAATTTAGGTTCCTATAGAAGATTTCTTTAATCCGAGGACTCTAGCGACGGAGATAGGAACATCCACAGCATTTGAACAAGTTGTCTTTAGTTTCTTTTTTTAATATTATTGAAAATAAGTTTATATATGTACACGTGCATTTTCATTTGAAAGTTTTTAATTTATATAAATTATATATATATATATATATATATATATATATATATATATATTATTGTACATGTATATTATCTGATTTACCCCTTATGAATGTTCTTAAGGGAGAACTTATTTTCATCAAATGGAGAGGGGGCAACACGAGGTATTGCATGATTTTTTTGTTATATTTTGTTTTTTACATGAAGTTCTAGATATATATATTCTCATTCATTTTAAAACTTCAAATTTTAATGTTCAAGTACATGTGCATTGTGTATGTAGGTTTCCTATTCACAGGATAGGGCGCTACCCGAGACCCAGACGCTAGATCATCCATTTGATGGACAAGATTTACAGTAGATTTGATTTCAAAATTTAGATGGTTTTAAAATTTGTTAAACTTGATACAGTTTGATACTCAAGTGAGATTTACAATTTTTGGACATATTTTATTACATTTTTATTATATAATTTGTTTTATTTAATTTTTGGATGGTTTTAGTACTTTTGTCATGTGAATGTGAAGTAATGTTGTCATCTGAACTACATTTGGCATGTGATATTTAATGTTAAATGTTTTTGTTGGATAGTTGAATTATAATTGGCATGGCATGTAAAGTTTTTAAAACTCAAGTTTTGGATGGTTTCAATCTAAATTTTGCATGTGATATTTAATGAACTTTAAATGTTTAATGTTTTAATGTTGCACAATATATAATCAAAAGGGTTTTAAAACTCAAAGTTTTGGATGGTTTCAATCTACAAATTAAAGTTTTGGATGGTTTCAACCTACATTTGCACATGTGGTAAATTGAAATGTTACTTGTAACAAGACAATCCCCATTGATTTCATTGTATATGTTGATTTCTGATTTGATATAATTGCATGTATGATGGTACATTACTTGTCAAGTCATTGGATTAATAGTGTTCATTGATTTCAGTGTAAGCACAAAAAATTATTGACAATGTAGAACGATTTTTGTGTTATAATAATTAAACCTAATAATATTGGAGAGAAAGAGAGACAAGGTATGGTCTTTACTACAAGAGTTCGAGTTAAATATTTAAATGGTTTATGATTTATGATTTTTACTTTCTTTTTAATATAATCGATACGGAAAGATGACAAAACTAATAAGGGTGACAATAAGAATAGAAGAAGAAAATAGTTTAATATTGATCACAATAAATGCTATTTGTAATTGATTACATTCTAATTATTCACATTCTATCATTCAATATTATTACATTGTCACTTTGCATTCAAAATTTTATTTGATCATTTTCCATTATTAAAGTTATTCTACAATATTTATCATCTCAACAAATTGAGGTAACTAAGAAAATTTAAAATTAAAATGACTTGATAAATCTAAAACATATTTAGCATATTTAAAATGGTTATATTAATATTAGATGTATTTACATATTATTGATAAAATTAATCATATGTTCCTCATATTATCAATAGTTTTTCCTTGGTTGCACACGACTGAAACCAACCTAGATCCATCTTAACTACGGATCTATCAAGCGCCGAGAGGGATCAAATCTCTGGGTTGCAAACCTTTCCTCAAGTTTTGCACTCAAAAAAGAGGTTTGCACCTCTAGATATTTGATCCCTCTCGGCGCTTGATAGATCCATAGTTATGATGGATCTAGGAAAATAACTTTCTAAAAATAAGTAAGGAAAAAGCAGCATAGGGAACAATTAGGAGTAGATTTAGGTCATAGGGAACAATTAGGAGTAAATTTAGGAACATGTGATAGTTGGGTGAGATAAAATCATATATTTTAATAAAATAATGGGAATTTGTAGGAGAGACAAATAGTGGATATGACATGTATTTTGGTGAATAATCAAATTTATGGAATTAAAAAATTAATTATTTTTGTATGTGAAAACAATATTCACACCTAATCCTCACCTAAAAGACTAAATTAAACACATTATTATTAAGGGGACGAGGAGATTTCTAGGTTTTGAGCTCCCCATTGTTAGATGGGTGTCATAATGGCATTCCATGTATTTTTGTGAGAACTTATGATATTGTGATATTCTAATTACGAAATAGTGATCTTGAGTACACGCTGGATAATGTAGTAGATAGGAACTTTTTGATAAGGGGAGATTAGGGATGTGACCAAATTCCTATCAGTGAAAAAATTTTTCTTCACCTTCCTATAACTCCATTGTAGCTTTGGGGGCCAAAGGTAAGAAGAGTACCTTGGAATTTCTTGGGTGAAAAACCAAGTAGGTCACCAACTTTGGTCTGGTGCATTGGAATTCATTAAAGAATTGGTCATTGGAGCTGCTTGAAGCTAGGAGTGAGCATCGTCACCAACCTACATTGAATATTTTACACTCCCTAGGGTGAATGATACTTTAAATTGATTAATGATCTAAGACTTTGAATTTTCAAAATGCAAATATCTTACAAGCTAATATTTATAATATCTAATGGAGTCATTCGGTGACAACTTTTAAAACTTGAAACAAGAAGAATCTATTCTTGGCTAGGATATGTGTAAGATGCTGCTCATAACTGGTGGAAAATTATATTTAAAAATTTGAGATTAAATAAAGTGGGGACAACCACTTCATTATCTAAATATCACCATGGAAGCTCAACCATATAGGGCAGAGATACGAGCACTTAAAATAAATTGAAATAATTTACTTTTCATACGGTGAGGGAAAACTTCTCAAAACAAATTAATTTCATTCTAGAATATATATTATATATATATATATATATATATATATATATATATATATATATATATATATATATATATATATATATATATATAACATTTTTCATCAATGCACATGTATAGAAAAACTACTTTCAGTTGATACTAAAGCACGTGCTTGTACCCAAAAAAATTTTAACATGTGCAAGCCACAAATAACATAAGAAACTCAATTTTTAGTTGAGTACTGGAAGTTCTAAAACATATTTAATCCAAAGATAATAAATTGTTGGACACTTCACTCAAAAAAATTCTAATGGAATTCCATCTTCAATAATCCGTTCATGATCGGATTTTGACATTTTCCATTTCTTAATTTTCGATTTTTTCTTTGATTGAACTTCTATCAACTTTATGCGTGCTGCACACACCAAGTGACTATATTGACAACTTATGGAATCAGGTTCATAGTCTTCAAAGTAAACAAAGTCTCTTCTTTGATGAGTTTGTCTGAAAAAATAACCTTTCAGTATAATAGACCCTCTGTCATACTGAAATCCGTGATCATTATAGTCTTGTAATAATTTCATTTTTCGTTCAGTGCAACGCATCAAATAATACTTAACATTTTCATCATTGTCAATAGGTGCAATTACAGCAAAAACATCTCCTGCACAATAAAATAAATTTAACATTTAATTATGCATATTTAAATTTATTTTTAGATCTTTAAATCATTAGAAAGTAATTCAAATGTTACCTTCTCTAACAAGATCAG
The DNA here is from genome assembly GCA_034641835.2 of Pinus albicaulis. NCBI lineage: Eukaryota > Viridiplantae > Streptophyta > Pinopsida > Pinales > Pinaceae > Pinus > Pinus albicaulis. The sequence continues at coordinate 599,531,679 of CM076569.1, read as the reverse complement.
AAACTCGATCACCATCGGATGATATTGTAGTTTCCTCTGATTGCATTTCTTCAAACATTGCAACAGACATTTTTCCCTTTGTATTTAGCTCTGTATGTTTCCAATCGTTCACATACATTTTGTTTTCACAAACGTCATTGGATTTTATGTTGTCTATGCAAACATCACAAAAACAAGAATATTTTCTTTTATCCAATGCAAACACATTTGTGGACAACTTTGTTTGAATTGAATGCAATTTTCGAGTCCCTTTTATTGTTTCAACGTCATTTCCAATTGATCTATCTACGTCTTCGTTTCCAATATGCCAGAAAAACCTTTATATGGAAAATTAGAAAAAGAATTTGTAAATATGATATCAAAATACAATTAAAAATAATCATTTCATGATAAATGTACAATGTTTAAAATTAGATTTTCAATATAGATTAAATTGAATGTACCTTCGCACTTCTCTTGATGGGTTATTCTCATGGCTTAGAGCAGCGATGCACAATTGAACAACTTCTTTAGCGTTCACAAGTCAGCGTGCAGAGTGGTTCATTTGATATCTTCGAAGTACTTGTTTTATGCATGCTCCTGCACAGTCATGTTCTCCTTTTCCATGGCCAGTCTCAAAGAAATTCCAACAATGTTTAATGCATGTTTTCTTATGAAGACAACACAACCAAAAGAATGATCGTGCAGATTTGAATTGACCTGTGCATCTGTCTGACCATATCCAATGTTCATTGAATGTTATTCCACGATCTTTCAATGAATCATAAATTCTTCCAAAACAATGTTGTACAAAACATGTATCATGTGTACGATCATCACTGATATAAAAGTGATATTCTTTAATTATATGTCGATTTTCACTCGTGCTTTCTATATGATCTACATTTTGTTCAGCATGTCTATATAGAATATGGACAAGCATGGAGACTTGGTCAGAATGATAGTATTCACTCTGAATTTCTTTTTGTGGAACAAATGTGTAGTTTTCCGCAAAATCAATCACTGACAAAATGGTCACTGGTGGAAAAAATTCACGAGATTTTTTGAATTGAAAGTCTTGCCATCAAGCTCTATGGGAATGCTTGGTGTATTTGTAAATTTCTGCCTCAAAATTTCTCAAAAAGTCTATCAGAAAAATTTTGTCTTCTCGTAATTCGATCCTTTTAATACTATTTGCACCTTGAATCGATGTACCGATATATTCATATCTCTTCCATTTCACTTTCATGTTGGACAATGATTGATCATTTATATCAATACGATATTTGTTTGGAAATTTAGTCAAATTTCCACAATCATCGCATTTTTTACCACCAACACATTTTTTTTTGTAAAATAGTTCATCGCTTTCTCTTTCACATAGAATTTGAGATATGAATTCACGGATAGTGGAAGGAGGAAGTGAATCCTTCCATAATGTTCTACCGAAATCAAGGAATGTGTCATAATATAACTCAAATTCCACATGATAACGGCAACAACAAGTGTCGCGTACGGTGATAGGTTTTACATACCATGGTTTTTGTTGAACAAAAGCACTGAGTGAAACTTGAATTTGACGATTCTCTTCTTTGAACTTGTTGAATAACTCTGTTTGAGTGGTTTCCAAGAGATGTTTTTCATGTTCTTCGTATTGATTTCGTGCTATTCTTCTTCGCATCACATGTCTTGCAGTGGGTGAAACACGCGAATTGTTCTTCCAATATTCATATATTATTTTTTTAACATCTTCTCCAAGTCTATCTTTGTATGGTTGCCTACAAATAGCTCTCCAACAAGCGAGTTCATCATTTATATCTATTTGCAGGCGAAATTTTCGATGTTTGTGCAGAGTTTTTCGCGAGGTTCCAAGTGCTCGTGCCATAGATGTTAGATTCAAACGGTTCTCTTGAGTACTTGGTGAAACCATTGCCATTTGTATTCCTCTACGTATATTTGAAACATCTTTATCTCTAGATCTCTTAATTGACTCTATAGCACTACTCATATTTTTTATCACCTCTTCTTTCATTTTTTTATCTTTGGTTGATTTTTGAATACCCAATAGTGTCATCACTTCTTTTAATTTCCTTGATGATAGGAGACCTTTCAACATTTGAGCTTGAACTGTCACTTGCTCATTTTTGAAAAACTTTTCAAAAATTCTATCGACACGATATCGTATAACATGGTCAGGTTTTTTATCTCTATATGTGTGAGTGTCAACATTTTCTAACATCTCATTATCGATAGTGATTTCATCTGTACATATTCGAAAAAATAGTACATATTCAATAAATAACTAAATTAATAAATATGTCAATAAATATTAGGAAAATTTTAAATATATCAGTAGATCATAATATTTACATTTACATACCCGATTCAATTTCTGCTTGAGGTTGATTTTCTTCTTCAATATTTTGAGGAGTATCTCTGTCTGTTTACATTAAACAAAATATTTTTCAAACTAGTTCATCAAATAAAAATTAAGCTTCACATTTTACATTAGGAAAATTTTAAATATATCAATAGATCATAATATTTACATTTACATACATGCTTCAATTTTTGCTTGAGGTTGATTTTCTTCTTCAATATTTTGAGGAATATCTCTGTCTGTTTACATTAAACAAAATATTTTTCAAACTAGTTCATCAAATAAAAATTAAGCTTCACAATTTACATTGGGAAAATTTTAAAAATATATCAATAGATCATAATATTTACATTTACATACCTGCTTCAATTTCTGCTTGAGGTTGATTTTCCTCTTCAATATTTGAGAGGGCTTCTAACTTTCTTTTGCGAGATTGTCTCATCTCTTCTCTACGTGCCTCAGGGTCTCTTTTTCGATCATATTTTCTCGCACAAGTTCTTCGATTTCCCATGATAATAGGGTATGAAGTTCAAAAATTTTCCTTCAAAAAATTAGACAATAACTCAATTACAAAAAATATCACAAAAGATTTAATTTTAAAAAATTCAGTGTAAATTTTTTGTAAAAAATACATACTCCAATCCAAAACACACACTTTAAAAAAATCGAGAGAAAAATGTTTTATAAAAATGAAACGAAGCTCAAAAGAATTACTTAAACTCAAAACATGTACATACCTCTAAGAAATGTCTTCCAAAAAATCAATTTGCTTCCAAGAAATGTTCTTAAACCCAAACTTTGAAGAAACCTCCAAGAAATGTCTTCCAAAAAATCAATTTGCTTCCAAGAAATGTTCTTAAACCCAAACTTTGAAGAAAAGTTTTTGAACCCAAACCAAAATCTTTGTAAAATGAGATGAAGTGTGCGAAATGTGCAAAAATTGTGAATCATTTCGTGGCAATTTATATTGACGCAAAATGTGTTTTAGTAGGGGGCTCCGCAAAATTTTCCAGCCGACGGAGAGTTATACAATAGTTCGGCCAAACTTTTGATCAAAAGTTCGGCTGAATTATTAAGACGTTAGATTTAACGAGTCTTAAGCGGAAAACATAGTTCGGCCGAACTTGGACTAAGATCGGCGAACTAACCCCGTCACCAATTAAAAAAACTAAGCTCGCTTGATTCTGCAACTTTGAATTTGATTAAACTCATGAAAGTTGTTAATTAACCTTGAACCAAGACAAGCATTTTTAAAATTGAATCTACCTTGGAAATATAACTTATGAATTTACTTCAGCGTTTATTAATTTAATTATTTCTAATAAAATGGTACAATGATTTAGAGTCATTGTGATTGATTGAAATCAAAATTTTACCTCCCAAAAATATTGTAAAAAATTGAAAAAATTATGGGGCATTACATTGGTTAAATCGTCTCTAGCAGGTAGCTTTAAGTTTTAGTTTATAACTTATATGTTAAGAAATTTCTTGTTGAAACGCCTCAAATAAGCATTTTTTAGTATTAGTTGATTAAAAAATTCTATTAATTATGATATGCATCCAAATATGATGAAAACAAAGTAGACTCTGTCTAGATTGTTGTAACACATTTTGTTTTTTCAAAAACACAAATTTTCAATGAATACAACATTGCGTCATAACATGGCTTCTTATGAATCCTTTGATTGTTAAGAAACACACACTCAAAAAAACGCTAAGTTGACATATCAAATCTGCATAAAAAAATTTCAAAAAATAAGTAATAGAAAGCTAACAAAATTTCTCACAACTTTTATTTTTATCGCAAAATGAAATTCTACACAGAAAAATTGTTATAGTTTGCAGAAAGTTGAAGAACCGAAAAAAATGAAAATTTTTTCTCAAAAAAGCGCAAAAAGTGTAATCCAGCTTCACATTTTCACCCAACTCCAGAAACAACAACATATTCTTTGCGATAAGTTAATTTTAATGCAAGTGAAATGCAAACTGATTAATGCTCCACATCAGGGTTTTTTAACACTTTACCTATCCTACTCCACTCCAACGTTTTACCTATCTTAGTCCACTCCAATCCAAAAAGGAATAATTAGAAATTGCAACATGTGTTCCACAGCCTGTGCATTTCTGTGCATGTCAAACTTTTCTTTAAAGAAAAATATGTCATGATAACAATAACTAGAACAGCAAATTGCCCAATCTAAAACTCAACTTCAAGAACAAATTACCTTAGTCAAGAGACAACATTCTGTATAGATCAAAAGAATCATTGACCAATTAAAAGAATTACAACGAAGCATTGAGTGAGCAAAAGCAAAATCTTTGGATTTCCTCGACTTCAAACATGAAGCTTATGAACTTAATTCACAACTCCAAAAACAACAACATATTCTTTGTGATAGGTTAATTTTAATGCAGGTGAAATGCAAATTGATTAATGCTCCACAACAGGGTTTTTTAACACTTTACCTATCCTACTCCACTCCAACACTTACCTATCTTAGTCCACTCCAATCCAAAAAGGAATAATTAGAAATTTATCAACACTTGGAAGCATTTTTGGTTGCAAACATAAAATTCATTAAAAAAAAAGGTTGAATTTTATGTGAGTAATCCCCTCCCCTCTCTCATTGAACACTTTGATGCTATTATTCAAGGTAGAAAAATAGTTGCAAAAGAAGCAAAAGGAAACAAAGAAAATTGTACACTCTGATGCTATCATTCAAGGTAGAAAAATAGTGTTGAATGATAGCTGCAAACACAAAATTCCCCTCCCCTCCTCACATTAAACAAAAAGGTCAAATTTTATGTGAGTAATCCCCTCCCCTCTCTCATTGAACACTCTGATGCTATCATTCAAGGTAGAAAAATAGTCACAAAAGAATCAAAAGGAAACAAAGAAAATTGTACCTAAAACAAACAATCCTAAGTCTACCAACAAGAATTCACTAAGATGTGAAACATATTTTTGAATTAAGAAATGAAGCTATGAATACAGTCAGTGCAAATTTGTTAGTACAATCATGATAGAGAGATATCAGAACACCGATGTGCCTAACAAAAACTAAAACACAAGAAGAAGGTTCAAAATCTAACGAGATAACAAAGTCTACAAGATTGCATGTAAGCCGAGTAATAAATCAATGATCAAAGCCCAAAATTTTGATTCAAAACACACCCCTACAGGGTTTACAAAGACACAAAAGTCCCTAGATAGGCCTGATCTTAACCCCTCAATTTCCAAGGAAAAGGTCCTTCAACACTATGTTAGAGAAGACTAGAACGAACGAGAGGCCCTATCAACACTCTTTAGAAATTATGTAGACTAAAACATTAGGCTATCAATTCCATGGACTGAACTATCATTGAAGGCCTGGTACAAAGGACTGGTACAACTTGTTAAGATTTATTTACAGAGGACTTAAGTTGTAACAGGGAATTTCACATAGAGCCAAGGAGGACTTATAAATTTCCCTGTTTATTTATACATGTTACAGTCAGAGGCTAACAAATTATCTTTCTTTCTGTTAGGATATTTTCTGATTAATAGAACTAAGAATAGTTTATTTGTGTGTGTACAGTTAGAGTCTCAAACAGAGCTTGTGTAATTGAGGAGGAGTCTCGGGAGTAGAGCCAAAATAGTTCAAGCAGGAGCACGAGAGCTCAACAGTGGACAAACCCTAGACCACTAGAAAACCCTAACCCCTAAGGCACATAAGCCACTAAAAACCCTAAACCCTAAGGCACATAAGCAAGAAGAGATAAATTGAACCAGTGCCATGAACAAACAGAAGCAAGAAGAGCTAAATTGAACCAGTTCCATGAACAAACAGAAGCAAGAAGAGGTAAATTGAACTGAAATAGATTAGAAGTGTTCATAAACACATGTTTAAGTGTTGAAAAACACAACAGGGATGGTAGGAATTATTTTCCTACTGGGAGGTGAAGATGCCACGTGAAATGAAGAGGAAAACGTCGATGCAAGAGCCAACTAATAGCCAGAGCCCGCCAAAGTTCAGCAATACCTGCAAAACCCTCACATATAGCATAAATTAGCCAAAATATGTGTAAAACCCCTCGAAAATGCAAGAAACACAACTGCAAAATGTAAAAACCCTCAAAAATTACTTAACCTTATGGTACTTCAGCAAACCAGTAGAGGGGACGAAGCGATCAACAACTCCGTGCTGCATTGAACAGTCGAGGAGGGAAAATTGACAGTCCAGGGAGCCGAGTAAACTAGTAGAGGGGACGAAGCGGTCAAAAACTCAGTGCTGCATTAAGCAGTCGAGGAGGGCAAATTGACAGTCCAAGGAGCCGAACATGTCCACATCAGGGTGCGGGAGAAACAGCATCGAAAGCACCACAAACCAACAAGCCATCTAAATAGCAACAAACATCGCGAGCGTAAGTTCAACAGGGGAAGCGAACATGCACGAGCGCTGGTGACACAGCGCGCAGCCACTGGCGGAGGAGTCCGAGCAACATCCCGCCCCGGACAAAAATGCACAGGTTGTGGAATGCATGTTGCATAACAGGTGGTTTGAAACCTTAAACGTACAGAACTTGCTCGAATTTAATATTGTCACCAACCGGAACACGTCAACGCAGCTCGATGGCACCTGTCGTACAGCATCCCATGTCTTGACCACGTGGTTTGCTGACGTGGAATGGAGGGCGCCCAAGTATTGGCATCCCTCCCCTACCTGTCATTGATTCTATTCCCAAGATCATCCACTTCGTTCCCTTCTCTATATCCATCACCATGTTATTTATGGGCTTTAGGACATACCTCAGGTCTCGATCATTCTATCGCATCATTTAAAGTGTGGTGATATCAGTGATATTTTTATCATAGTTTTTGAACATCATGCAATATATTAATACGTTTTATCTCCTTGATTGAGAAGTAAAACACCTTGTTCGAGGTAAGTATTTATGTTTGCCTGCTCATCAATAATTTTGTTGTTTTCTCTTCTTATGTGATAAAAGACAATGGATTCAAATTTTTTAATTAGTTCTCAAATCTTTAAATCTAAGGGAGGCTAGTCTTGTTCACTAAGCTTTTTATATTTATGGAATTTTTAGATGTTTAACATCAAATCTTCCAAAACAATGAAGTGTTGTGCATTTATGAATATGGCAAGCTTCAAGCCTTACCATAAAGCTAATATTTTTGCCTAATTATTGGTAGAAGTTCCTAATCCCATGCGTATTTTATCTCTATTTGTTCATGCCTTCGTGCTTATGCCTCCCCAAATAGCAAATTATTACCTAACTAAATTTTAATTTTTTATATACAATAATTGAAAATTTAAATTTAAATTTTTATGATAATTATTAAAATATTTTTTTAGAAAATTCATTAATATTCAGATCAATTCATTGAATTTAAAATAATATATTCATTAAATTTAAAATAATATATTAATTATATTATATGTGAATTTAAATACAACCTTATTGCATGTAAAGTAATTATAAATCAATTTAAACCAACCAAAAAAACATACATGATTATTAAATATATTTAATAATAAAATACATAAATTGTGATTTTGGCAATTTATTTAAAATATTAAATAAAATATATAAATATTAATTATATAATAACACAATTTAAAACTTGTAAAGAAAATTGAAATTAAGAATACATATAAAATTATTATTATTATTATATTTATATATATATATAAACAAGATCTCATTTAAAAATATTAAATAAAATAATCAATTTTTGATATAATAATGATTGAAAAATTGTTTAAAAATCAATTAAGTATTTTTTAAATGAATCTTTTAATTTTGATAAAATAAATATGTACAAAACTCTTATTAAAAGAAAGCAAATGTATATAGGAGGTTGGAGTGGGAGGGGTTTTAATTGGTCTTGATAAAAAAATGATATCTCAATTTGCATGGGGTCTTGGAACCGCCACCAACATTTGGCCTTATGGAAGGGTTTGGAAATTGCCAAGGAATGCAAAGTATCTAAAATAGATGTCTTTGTGGATTTGGTGCTCATTATTCGAAAATATACAAAGGCTAAGAAAGCCACGATCAATGAGTTACTGGCAACAAGCCAAAGAATTCTTTGTTTAGTGTCAATATTCGAAGAGGTGAATTTATTTCACATTCTGAGACATATAAAGTAGAAAGCTGATAAACTTGCCAAAAAGGGTGCCATGGTGAAACAAGGTGATATATAGTATAACCAACGAAGGGACTTCATTCCAATTCCTTTATATGCTAAGCGCAAAATTAAAATTTATGCTCCAGTAAGAACCTCTGGGGATGACGAAGAATAAAAATCATATAACAATGGATCACCGAGCCCCTCTCCTTTCCCGACCGACCCTTCCTCACCTTCGGCTTTGAAATTCTAACAGGCAATACTAGTGTCCCTCAATGGAGTACATGTGGTCACGTCTCATGGCATTCATCCAAAATATCAATCATATCTATTTAATGGTCATGCGGCTTGGGCCTCTACATTTTCAAAGATTTGAGGTGTCTAGTTCATTTCAACGGGAATGAAGTTAATTCCCCTGTCATGGATATCCCATTAATGCAAATTCTCTGTGGTAGAGATTCAACAATGAAGAATTGGGTTTGTTCATTACGGGCTCGTGCCAAGACCTAGGAATTTTCTATATAATCGTAACTCTTGCCTCTTAGGTTCTTTAATGTGATATGGTTGTTTCTCTTGGCGGGTTGGATTGTCACTCTCTTATACCTTATTTTGTTAATTCTCGGCGAATTTCAAGTGCTCAATTCAACATGGATGACAATTTCGACCCTCAAGGAAATATGGATTTTGCAGATGTTGTAGACAAGATGTTAGACGCTTCTTAGACCCCGTTGGTTTCAATTCAAAAGTTAGAGCACATTGTTAAGCGGTAGAGATTCTCTTTCCAATTTTTCTTGGAGGCAAAACTACTTGCCCACCACATTGAAATGGCGGAATCTTTGGATAGCGTTAAGGAGGAAATTCATCTTGTCACTGAACGGGTGGTTGCATTAGAGGTTTCATTGTTGGTGAGAGGCTTTGTGGCAATGGTATAGGTGCATCTCCTAGTCGTAAAAGAGTTCATCGTCCTAGAGGGCCCGACAAGAGTGAACACAACGTAGGGTGACTCTAGTTTGGCCTCGTGATGCAATTGGTTCTTTTTTGTCGGTTCAAGAATTTCCCCCTTTAAAAGTATGATTTTTTGTAAATGTAAAGTATTGCTTAGATCTTTTGCAAAATATACAACACAAATTTTTTTTATTTTTATTTTTTTGGTATGATTTGGCCATGCAACTCCAAAGGCTAGTAAACTTTCAGTTTACTATGACAGAGATATGTTTTTTTTGTAATAAACACAAAATGTAAGGGTTCTGAGCTCTCTCTCAACTTTTACTAATACAAATATCTATATTCATTTAAAAAAAAAAAAAAAAATTTAAATGTACTATATAAATAAAAAACAAGAACAATTGTTGCATTAATCTAAATGCTACTCTAAAAAGTTTTGGAGTAAAATTCTTATTGCTAAAACCAAAGAAACTACTACCATTAGTTTGAAGAACTCAAATTAGTATTTTAAAAATATTTATGAATCCCATAATTCCACTTACACCTTTTCAAATGTTTTTATAGAGGATGAAATCTGTTTTCTAGAAGACACAGAGTTGAGGGTTAAGTGGCTTGAAATTGGGAAGGCTAAGGATATGGAAAGCTATCAAGCTGAAATTTTAAAGTAGGAGGGTTTATCCTCATCTCTCACATACACAAGCTCTTCAATTTGGCAGTGAAATAATGCTTCGCTAAGCATTGGATGTATAGCCTCATTGTACATATCTTTAAAAGTAGGAATAAAAAAATTCCCCCTCATTATAGGACCATTATGATTAGTCTTGTTTTAGATAATTCATATGAAATCATTTTGGAAAACAAGATTAGCCTATGGTTGAAAAGACATGATAAAAGAGATAAAGGCCAATTGGGTTTAGGAGACATTTTTCAATTGTAGACCACCTTGTTACTCAAGCATCATTACGAAGGAGTGTCTGATAGTAAAATACATCTTTTGTGTTGCTTCATGGACTTCAAAAAAGATTTTGACATTGTTCCCAAGACAAACCTTTGGAAGGTGTTGGAAGAGATGAAGGTTCTTCTTGAGTTGAAAGTTGTTGTGACAAGGTTGTATGAGAATGTTATTGCCAAGTTTAGGACCACTAAGGGTTGGTTGGAAAATATTAATTTCAATATTGGAGTCAAGAAAGGGTGTCTCTTGTTACTTTCCCTTTTTGGCACATACATTTATAATTCATAATATTGCTTGGAAGAAGTGGGTTTTGTTGGCCCCACTCTCATTGGTATAGTCATCACTCTTCTTCTTTATGCTTATGATAATTTTTTTTTGGCAAGGAATATTTACGATCTTAAATAGAAATTAAGAATCCACCAATATTTTTGTTCCAAGATGCGTATGAATGTTAATAATGACAAAGCAAAAGTCGGGATAGTTAAATCTAGAAAGATCACATATGATACTTTTTTATATGACAACAACAACTTGGAGGTATTTCCTTCATACATTTTTTTTGGAATCGATACTCATTACAAGCTCAACTTGAATTATAACATTGAGAAAAGGATAAATGGAGGATGGAAAACTTATTACAGACTTGAAGATAATTGTAAGTTAGTATATCTTAGGATATTTGATAAATACATAAATAAATAAACTCAATTTTAAGACTTTTGTCACCCTTTTTATTTTATTGATTTGAGGTTTGGAGATGTGGAATCTTCTGAGAGTTATGGAGGAAGATTGAACAAATCCAAAGCATTTTATAACCTATAATATTACGATCAACTTGAAAGTATGCGCCATATTATGCTCTTCATCAAAGCAAGCCAGTCTTTTTACCATTTAAAACATGTCAATGAGTATGTATCTTATGTATAAACAAGATGATGCTCATTCTTGGCTAGACCATCCTGAGATAAAAGAAGATGTCATTTTATACAATAAGAATAATATTAAAGATATTATTAAATCAAAATTTAGGAAGAAATTATGGGGTTATAAGAGTTAGAGGAAAAAATGAAACCAAGTTATTATAAGGAGATGACCAATCCGCATCTAGAAATTCAAAATATCTCTCTGCTTTGACTAGTATAAAGAAGAGAATAAGCATCCCGAATATAAGAATAAATTCTCATAAGCTCCATAGTAAAATTGTATTTTGGTCATTTCCAAAACATCATGCCTATATGAAAGAGTATCAAATTTCTGGTGTAAAAAGAATTGAAAATAAAAAAAACACTTTCTTTTAAATTGTCTAACCAATACCTAAATTAAATCTAAATTTCAAAATATTAATCATACTATCCTTTTAATTTTTTAATTCAACAAAATTATAAAAAAAATTAAGCTATTTAAACGTAAAAACAAAATTTTTAATATTTTTATTAACATATAAATAAAATTTTAAAATTTTGTTTTTACATTTAAATAAAATTTTAAAAATAAAAATATTTCCATTTTTATAATCCCAATATTCAATTTTAGTGAATCCTATTATTATTTATAATACATTTATGAAAATATTATTCTTACTTGAAATGTTGATCAACGTTTAATTGATATATGGTCATGTTTACATACCAAAACGTTATCTTAACCCCAAATAACATTTTAATTGCAGGTAACAGATTTCTTCCTTCCCACGAGCAGCCATAAACCAATAAAAAATCAGAAGCTTGAAGGCACAAGATATAATTAAATAAATAAATAATCCATCTTTTGTCCGTGAAATAAGGGGTTTCGTGATTTTCCTAAAATACTTCTAGGAAATGATCATATTTGAAGGAGTAGGCTTAATTTCAATTAGAAGGTCATATATTCATTCAATTCTTCCACAATGAAAAGCTTAAAAAAATATATATTATTCAATTGACAACAATATATTATCATTACATTTCATTTTGAATTAAATTTATTCAACAATTATTCTTAAATTATTTATCATGAATCTATATTATGTAATAAATATGTCTCAAAAACTTAAATCACCACTTAACCAATAACCAACTCCTGTAATAATCTACTCTATCAAGGTAAGTACTTTTGATTTCTATCTTTTGTTTTTACTACTATTTCTAGACCTACTTAGTTTAAAGATTTGGTTGAGCACATTAACTTTTATTTTCAAAGATGTGGATTTTGTATTTAAATGGCTTGCTTATGAAACCTTTTGGCTTCATTTTAATTTAATGGGAAAAAACATATCTAGAAAGAGCTATAGTGTTTTTACTTTTAATGGGTTATAGCCTAGAGAGTCTAGGAGGAAGTGTTTTTTGTCTTTTATAGTTTACAGTGCATGTACCCAGCTTATGGTAACCATTGAATCCTTGCCTACCCCATGTGCTTGGTACTTCTGAAATCAATTCTCCGTGATTTTAATGGATTCTTAGTATCAAGATTGGACTTGATTCTTAATATTTATTACCTCTTCTATATAATTCAAATATGAAAAATAGATTTTCTTTATATCAACCAAATATTGAGTATGAATATGAATATCTTGAAATTGATGACAAATATTGGGTACTGCTATTTTGAAATTGATGCCTTTTCATTTGAACTAGTATTATCTTGGAGCCAAATCCTCAAGGGATATGCCACATTGTTTTCAATAAGCTTGCAACTGAGGAGGTATAGCATAGATGATATTCAAAAGAAAGATTACCTATAAATCAAACACACATCCAAGTAATGCTAGTGCATAGTGAGGGAAAAGACTATCACATCCACCCAGTAATTGTGTCATCATGTTAGTCTTACTCACAGGAATTCAGAGGCATGTCCTCAAGGATGTAACTCCTTTCCAAACCATGCAGGTCAGAGTATATTTTGGCTATGATAACGGCCAACCGTGCCAAATTTAAAAGTATCCCAAAGGTACAATGTGGATATTTGGATATAACAACCATTATTTGAAAAGATAATAAACTTATTACCTTCATCAATGTATCAACCCAAAACATCTTAGGGGATGACAATCATGTTATACAGATTTCACAGCTAATAATAAACTTCTTACCTTCTTCAATGTATCAACCCTAAACAGCTTAGGGGATCACAATATTGTTATAAAAATCTCACTAGTCTCTCTGCCTCAAATCTCACTCAAACATTTTTGGTAATAGTGAAATCATTATTTTTTCTAATCAAAGTACTCTTAGAGAGACCCTCAATCAATGAGAAAGAGAACATGGTTTATAATTTTTAATCACAGTGACTTATATTTTGGTTTTACATATAGCTTTTCTAGAGATTCTACCTTTTGTACTTGGCTAGATATTAGCATGAGATCTTTGTGTGACTCAAATGGTTGCTTAATTCCTTGTAAGTTAACTAAGCTTCTTTGTTCTTATATTTTTGCCATCTTGTAAATTCAAAATGAAAAAAAATGGTTTCTCCTCAAATTTTCCTAAGAATATTTGTTTGGAACTTTATCTACAAATACTGAGAAGAGAAATGTGCCTTTCGATGTGGCATCATTGTTGGGGAACTCAGTGTGCAATGAATCCCAAAAATATGGAGATTTTGAGGAAGGAAAACTCACTCGGAGCATGCTAGATATTCTTAGTAAGTCAAGGGTTGTGAGAGATTAATATGACAATGATGCCATTGTTCATGATATTTACTATGCACAATTGTTTTCAAACCTGGATAATGGTGCACATAAAATGAGCAATAGAAGCTGATATTAGCAAGTTCGGTACCCAAATTAGTGATGTTGAGCTTCAACTTTAGTCAAAACATGTTTAACAAATACCAAATATCTTTCTTTTCAAAGCAACATCGAAACAATTTAATATAAATTTTCTACTTAAATGTTTCACCATTTTGGAAATATATTGTATAAAGAGTTCTCTTTGTTCACTTCTATGCCAAATAACCAAAAGCAAAAGCACAACCAAGAGTTCAAAAAGTGTATAGTTCAAAGAGTGTATAATATAGTCTCTACTATGTTCAAAATCATAAATTTACACAATTGGCTTCCTTTTAAACAATTGAATAGTTATATTAAAGGTTGAAATTGACACAATAATAGCTCACTAGCGATAAATTTACACAATTGGCTTCATAAATAAATATGCTAAACACAAATTAAAGCAATCTCCTGGACCCTTCAAACAACAGAAAAAAACAATTATTTTTAAAGAAAAAAAAAACCTTCATATATTAATGATTTTTATATTTCAAACAATAACCACTCATTACAGATTACTTTACACAATTGGCTTCCTAAATAGATATACTAAACATAGAAATTGACGGAATCTCCTCCCTTCCAACCACCAAATCTAACCTCCAACCAAAAAGCAATTATTTTTCGAAAGAAAGAAAGAAAGAAAGAAAAAAAAAACCTTCATATATTTAATGATTTTTATATTTCAAAAACTTATAGATGATAGTTCAAATAATTCAAAAAAAGTCCAAAAATTTATTTAAAAAACTACAAGTCTACAAGCATTACATATGTAGTTATTTTAATACTTTAAATTTAAAACATTAACCTAGACAATAGTTAAAATAATTATACAGCTATAAAAGTTCGTTTGAATATCTTTCAGTGTAGGTGGTTAAGGTGGTTACCTGGTTCTAATAAAAATATTTAGAAAAAAATATGGTCATTAGGGCCATGGTGATTATGCTGCATCTAAGTCTCCCATGGAATGCAAATGCCACATAGGCCAAAAATTATGCTTCATTGTCTCTGACGGAATGCAAATGTGACATTATCTAGGAAGAGAAGCGTGACAAGGAGGCCTGGGCCCTCCCCCACTCCATAAAATCATCCTCCAACCTAAGGTTTCCTCTAGCCTACGGGCTAGCTGCTCCTTTCCTTGTCTACCTGAAACAATGAAGATAACCTAGTGAGACAACCTCATACCCATTTGCAAATTCAATCTGGCACCAACGCATTAGAGTTTTACCATCATTGAGCTCGGGTTTCGCCATCGTTGAGTCGGGGTTTCACCATCGCTGAGTTCCACCTTCTCACTTTGCTGCAGTAGACCTTGACTATAGTTCAAAGAAAGCTCTGTATTTCTGAGCATTTTGAAGGGTTTCCTTCAACCCACGGGCTAGCTGCTAATTTCTATATGTCTGTCTGAAACAGAAAAGATAACCTAGCGAAACTTCTTCATACCCATATTCAAATTCAATCAGGTACAAACACGCTATTGTTTTACCATAGCCGAGCTGGGGTTTCAAAATAGATGAGTTCCACTTTTGTACAAAAAAATTTCATGAAAATTGACAAAAATATAGTTTTCTTCCTATTTTATTTGGGCGGCAGGATGACATTAAAGTTGCAAGCTCAGGTAGTACCTGAAAATAGAGTGTTTAACAAAGAATAAAGAAGATAGGAAATTTCTCGGCCGCTAAAAATAACTCACACATCAGTGCCGTCATTATGATTGTTGGCAATGCATTAACCTTCAGTGTGCTCTATTTAGTGTTGCAACAACCTCCTGCGTACTTATACACCAAGTTCAACGTCCTACGTACAGTCTTTGTGATGAGAACAAGGCAAGTTGAAACCAACGTTCTGGGTCCAGGTTTCCTGCATCCATAAATAATAGATATCTGGAAATTTATCTTGGAGCCTTAGCCCTTCGAGAGCCATTTTATAATATTGTTTAAACTTCAAAATAAAAGGGTAGAGATTAAAATTTACATTTTTCTGGACGGGTAATTTTAATGTAGCACTTTTCTGACGTGCTAGAAGCCTCTTGACGAGTTGTGACGTGTTCAATTTTGAACATTGCCTCAAAGTGTAACAAAAGCGGACAGACACAGGTAATTTTACCAACGTTCTGGGTCCAGGGTTCCAACATCCATAAATAATAGATATCTAAATTCTGTTGGATGTGATATTGAATCCCTATTAAATAACCCAAACCTTGATTTCGCTGCCCTCACAATTTTTGATAACATCCCTAGGGACCCTGATATTGTCATCTCGCCAGCTTCGGGGTGCAATATTACGGTGAGGAAAAAATCAAAATCTGCATCCAGACACTTTAGAGGGAGGCCAAAAACAAAATCCGGGATGAACTTCTTGACCTCAGGGAGGTACCAATTTATTCTGTTGCTGATCTCAGGGTGCTTCGTGCTGGCAACCCGCTTGGGGCCTCCAAATGACATACATTATCCCCTTCTATATAAGAGGTCCGTTTGCTGCTATGGCAAATTCCGTGGGCCATCACGACCTGGATATCCTCCTCCTGCAGGCGGGCCAGATTTTATATTAGTTTTCTGTTCAGGTGCAAGCGTGCCAATTTTTGGATGAACATAATATGCAAGCGAGGTTGTTTCCCTCACGTACTCATTTCCCTGGATGTATCCTTCGGATGGGGTATATGAGCCGGTTTTTCCACAGGTTTACTCTGGTTCCTAGAATTAAGTAGTGGCATTTTTATGGTGCCAAACTTTTGATATAATTTGTGGACACATCATAATATTTTTGCCTTCGTCGGTTTCTTTCTGCCGATATATATGGGGCATCATATATTGTAACTGATTTCATTATCTATGCTCTATAATTTGCGCTATTCTGCCGGTATATATGGGGCATCATATATTGTAACTGATTGCATTATCTATGCTCTATAATTTGCGCTATTTGTACAGTGCTGCTATGCACTGTATCATCATGTAATATGTACTGTTTTGCATATCTTAATATATAAAACAGCGTTTTTTTCTTTCTGAAAAAAAATAATAGATCTCTGGCAATTTATCTTGGAGCCTCAGCTCTTCGAGAGCCATTTTATAATATTGTCTAAACTTCAAAATAAAAGGGTAGAAATTAAAATTTACATTTCTCTGGACGGGTAATTTTAATGTAGCACTTTTCTGACGTGCTAGAAGCCTCCTGACGAGTTGTGACGTGTTCAATTTTGAACACTGCCTCAAAGTGTAACAAAAGCGGAAATCAAATTCTGGTGATATAATTGTGAACTTTAAATTCGTGTGATTTCAAGTTTTGTGGAGAAATGGTTGTTTGAATGGAAGGCCCACCCGCTCTTCAATGTAGGAAAAGTAAAAAGCATAACCGTTGGAAAGAAAGAGCATATAACACATTCTTAGAGTCAACATACTCTGAATTTCATTTCTTCTCTGCTTTGGGTGGCATATTTTGGTTTATTGTCTTCTTGATATGTGTTTGTTCCATTGCATAGCCATGCATCTTATTTTTTATAGTCTTCTTGATATGTGTTTGTTCCATTGCATAGCCATGCATCTTATTTTTTATAGTCCATTTTCTTTTATATTTTTAATTATGTTTGGATTGGGTGGCATATTTTGGTTTATTGTCTTCTTGATGTGTGTTTGTTCCATTGCATAGCCATGCATCTTATTTTTTATAGTCCATTTTCTTTTATATTTTTAATTATGTTTGGATTGTAAGGTGGTTGTTGTCCGTTTTTTTTTTTTTCATCATCTACAATGTGCTTTCAATGTTTGTTCAATTTTATTTTGTTGCAGAATGCAGAGTAGAAACACATAAGTAAAGATGAAAACGGTGATGTTGGATTTTTGGATGGGCAGGTATGCTTTTGTTATTTTGTTTTACATTTTAATTAATATTTTTTTTTCAGAAGAAAAAATAACTGGTTTATATTATATGTACCCATACAATTAACTTTTATGTTTTGATTTCAAAATACAACATAGTCAAATACAAAAAATTGTTTATGCCTATTACATTCTGCCATTATAAGACTGATCCTCCATTGTTACAAATTTTTCCATTTTAATTCCAGAGAAAATTTTCTGTCACAGTCTTGAAGGAGCTTTAATTCTGAATTTTTCATAGGTTTGTTCATCAAAAATAAAAAACATTCCAAGACTCCTTGATGCGTTCATTTCTGTTGAAAGTCATATCTTCTTCCACTCTTATCTTCCTTTCTTAATTCGACGCTTGTTCTATAAACCCAGGGGGTTCGGGTGGGCTGGGAGATCTTCTCTTCGTTGGGAGGCCTCTTCAAGTTCATTTTGTTCCCTGACTTAGACAGAGGTCCATTCCCCAAAAAGTGTTCCAAAAGCCTTTTTCATACCCTACAAAAAAACCCATTTTGTTAGAGAAAACACACATTGCCTTTCGCATCTTGACCATTCGCTACAAATAACTCATATTTCATCTTGCCAAATCTTCCAGTCAATCCCATCTTTTATAATCTATCTGCCTCTAATTTTTTTTCTCTGTAGATGTGAGCAAAGGATATAGTGGAGAACTTATTCATCAACATCTTTATCCTATCCCTCCAGCCCTCAAGATTGCTAGGATTAAGATGAGTTCTTTTGTTAAGATGATCGATAAGTACTTGCGAGTCCCCAAATACATGAAGAGATTCAATGCACAGATGATAAGAAAACCACATCAGGCCCCAAAGAGCTAGAGTCTCAGCTCGCATGTTGGTGCCTTCACCACCAGTCCAATGGATTTTGTAATGGTACAAAGGGGAGAGAATCAACCAAGCTATGCACCCACAAATGTTGTTCTGGGCAGCCCCGTCAAAAACCCTAGCTGGGTAGTGGATTTCATGTGGTTGACATATTTTGGAAAGATCCCTGGGTTTTTTCTGTTTTACCTTCATGTTACCCCAGTGTTGCATAATCTGGTTGCCAACCATGATCGAAGTGCTAGCTCTCCCATCGAATAGCCACCTGTTTATGTTGTTCCATATGTACCAATGGAGTAAGATGGGTACCTTCCTATAAGATTTCCCGTGCCCTCCCCACCAAGTGTAGCAGTCCTCTGCACCTATGAAAGTGGGGAATTTTAAGTGTATGTAGTTGTAGATCACTTGTAAGACACTCCTTGCAAAAAGACAGACATAAAAAATATGTTTATTGTCTTCGGTTGCACTCTTACAATGACGACATTTCCCAAGTCCATAGATGCTTCTTTTTTGTAAATTGTTCCATGTTATATTTTTGTCTCTCCAAACCAGCCAGTAAAAAATGACCATCTTAGATTGCATTTTTAGTTTCCATAGCCCATGAAACCAACTAACCTGTTGTGTTTCGTCCTTCTTCTTCATCATAGCTTTGTAAATTTCATTGATTACAATTTGGCCTTTGTGTATCTTTCCTTTCCATTTAATCCTATCCCCTCTTCTTTTTATAATCATTCCCATGGCTCTTAATCTTTCATAGTTTATGTTCCAATCTTCTTTTAATGAATATGGGATCCCCATTTTTCCAGCTAAGAGCCACTGTGGGGATTCATTGTGCCAGGTTAAAATTTGACATAAGAAGAAAATCTCTTTTTGACTCAGGAAAGAGATCATCTCTCTACTGACTTTGATGTCTCCCTTGTTGTTTATCAGGCCAGTGTCACCTATAAGTATCCGGCCACCATTGCCAAAACTCCATCTAAGATTTTCCTTTAAGATAGGTCAAATTTTTACAAATCCGTGCCAAATTGGCAATCCTTTCTTCTGCTAGTTGTTTTCCTCTAGGTACAGATCCATCATTGATCTTCCTTTTATATATTTGTAATCCATAATATCCTTCCACACCCCTAGTGTGTTAATGCTTCTCCAAAGTGACTTCAACATCAGGGCTTTTCCGAATATAAAAAGATCCATAATCCGCCAACCTCCTAAATATTTTGGGCATGCTATCATATCCCAATTCGCCAGATGATATGAGCCTTTCCCCAACCCTCCGTTCAAAATAAAATCTGCCATGATGCTTCGGATTTATTTGATTATCATTGTCAGAATTAAATACAAGGATGCCCAATACACAGAAATTTGTTGTAGGACTGCCTGGGAGAAAACAAGCCTCCCCCCTCTAGTTAGCCACTTGTTTTCCCAAGTGCTAATTCTTTTCTTGTATTTCGTCAGCAACCTTGACCAGTCAGATATGAGGTATCTGGTCGCCTTCAGGTGGAAGCCCAGGTATTTGATGCCCCCTTCCAGGAGTGTTATTTGGAATTCAAAAAGGTTATTGATATACTCCACAATTTAAGAATTACCCTCTAAACAAAAAATACAAGATTTACCTTTATTTGCCTCCATTCCCGATGCACTACAAAACACCCTGAAAATGTTAAATAAAACCAGCCATGCATTTTTTATTAGCATATCAAATACCAGAACATCTTCTACAAAAAAAACTATGAGAATTTTCCCTCTGCCTGGTGATTTGAATGCCTCTAAATTCTCCCAGATCCACAGCCTTTTTAATGTTTAGGCTTAAAGCATCCATTACAGGAATGAAGAGAAGTGGGGAGAGGGCACATCCCTGTCTGAGGCCCCTTCCAGGCCGAAAAAATTTAGTTGTCGATCCATTTATGATGAGTGCCATCGAGGAAGAAGTGACACAGCCCATGATCCATTCAATCGCCCCATTTTCCAATCCAATATTGTGAAGAATCAGTCTTAAAAAATCCTAATCAATTCTATTGTATGCCTTAGTCAAGTCGACTTTCATCACGCCTGAGAGTACAGTTAAAGTCTCCCGCAATGATGGACCCTTCCAGATGAAGAATGCCCACAAAATCCATTCTTTTCCAGAAACTGAGTCTGTCACGATAGGGGGCATATAGATTTATGAGATGAATCCTTATGCAGTATCCTCTTATGAAACCAGACATGATGATGCCCCTGAAAAACCCAAATGCCTTCAAAGAAGTCGGGCGAGGATCCCACGTTACTGCCAAACCCCCCAAAATACCCACCGTGTCTGTGGCTACCACATGCCAGTCTAGACACAATGAGTGAAAGAAAGACCGAGTCCTATCAGCCGGGGTCATCGATTCTTGGAAGAAAATTAGGTCAAGTTTAAGATCAAAAATAAAATTCCGAAGAGATACAAACTTCTCTTTACCCCCCACCCCCCTAATATTTAGAGAGAAAAGGATCATGGATTTACACCAGGGGAGGGGGCCAAAGCTCTAAGGACCCGATCAAGAGCGAGGGTGACAGGGACCTCGCGGAAGTCTCCAAGGGGGAGGGATTTGCCCACAGCTGAAGTAGTTTTATGTCTGCCCCTTGGCCTGCCTTTCCCTTTTCGAATGGTGACATTAGCAATAGACGAAGGACTAATGGATAAGATAGAGGGTGAATGGAGGCCAGTGTTAACTTGTAACGGAACCATCTTGGCATCCGGGTTATGAATAATGAGCTCCATATCGTTGTCGATCGAGTTTACAAGAGAGAGAGGGGCATTCCCACCCGAGTTAGATGGCTGAGGGATGGACAAGGGGCCAGAATCAAATGGTTCCCCCATGGAAGGCGATACAGGGGAGAGAGGTGATCAAAGCAAGATAAAGGAGGCGTCCGAAGGAGGTGGATTAATAATAGAAGAGGGTGAAATCGGCTCGGCCGAAGGTTTTCATCGCCTTGCAAAACTTGGTCAACAGGCCCCCCGAAGGATGCAGGTCTTAAAGTCTTGTTTGAGGCCTAGAGGAAAAAATCCCTATCTCCCTCTAGATCCCATCCATCAAACCTTAACTCACAAGCAATATGAGGAAGAGAAGAATTAATAGGGGAAAAAGAAGCAGAAAGTAGCTTACCAGAGCTGTAGAAGAGACTGGTTGTGGTGAGATGTCGGGTTTTCCAAGCCGATGCGCAAAGCCGCCCGACAGTCGAGGAGAAGAGAGTTTTTTATAGCCTTCCATACAATTTTTTCACTGCCGCATGAGATGACCAGTTCTATGGCACAAGTGGCACCTGAATGGCATCTGCCAGTAGTCAAGCGACTGCCGATAAACTGAACCATCCCATTCCAGCTCAATCTCCGCAGGAAGACCCCCAAAATATGACACTTCTACAAGCAGCCAAGCCATTCTTTTGTCATATTCATCCTTACATTTTGGGTCGATGAACCTGTAGGTTCCAATGCTATCCCCAGTCACCGAGAGGACGTTGACAGTCCAGAATTCAAGTGGTAAATCATACAGCTTTACCCAAACAAGGTGATTCCAAGGCGCATTGCGGGTAGGATGAAAACCTTCAGTCCATCGATGGAGTGCCAGGAAGCAATTCCTATTGACCCAAGTGCACCTTATAACCTCCCCAACATCTTCATTCTTGATGAAATGGAATTTGTACCAGCCTCCCTGAAGCTTACTCACCAAAGGACGATATCCAAGTAACTTGTTCCAAGCCTCCAGCAACCAAGGAAGGAATTCGACCTTACTGAACCTTTCTAACTGGCATCTACCCACCAACGCCTGATCCAGTAAACTTTCTGCTCGATCCCACATCACGTCCCTACCAAAACTGAGAATCTTGCAACCTTGTTTTCGCTTGAATGATTTATTTGGTTGTGATGTCTTAGGCCTCGGAGCAGAGCCAGAAGGAATTACTGGAGAATTGCCAAGCAAATTCCTCTCGACAGAGATCAGTAGAGGGTCTAAGAGTTTGGATATCAGTAGAGGGTCTAAGGGTTTGGATGACGTGCCAGGAAGGTTTTCCACAACGCATCTAGCCTTTTCTTCATTTTCCTCCACCTCAAGTGCATGCAAGAATGCGTCGTCAAACACCCCCGTCTCGAGATCTGCAAGGTGATCTGGTAGGTCTGCCAATCTAGAGGGAATTTATGATATGCCACGCATAGGGATAAAGAAAAATATGTAGAAGAACAAAAATTAAAAATTATTTTACATCCCAACCCCCAACTCTCGATAAAACGCCCAGCAAGGACAGATATCTCACGTCGCAGAAATGCAAAATAGATAGGAAGCTAACAGAGAAAGGATTAAAAAGCCCTATAAAACCCCATAAGAAAATCTTGATGATACCAACTTCCGATCCTATTAAATGCCAAATAAAGATATAACCTAAGAGTAGAGGACGTCGGTCACAATCGGACAGTGATCCGTCGACTTCGTCAAGAGAACCGGATACCCGCTCGGGATTATTTGAAAAGTTCGATTGCCGGATTAATTCTCGACACACTACAAAACCAAGTATGGCAGAAAAATGGATGGCAAGCCTTATTTTCTATGCTATTGGCCCATTAATGCTTCAGATGAGAAGCATAAAGTACCAATACCATATCTCATGTCCATACAAGCCCATGCCATGTAGAGCAGGGAAGCACATACCACTGTAGGGACAGGCTACAGTGATAGTACGGGCATGGTAAATCGCCATTTCGAGAATTGATAGGTGCCCCTCTAAGATATATTATAAATTAATATTTCTATGTAATGGGTGGGACCATGTGCACCATGTGAGGGAAAAAGGCTCTCCGCTTTCTCGAAATATCATATATATAATGTTATTATTATAATATAATGGTATTTTTATAATTTATATTGAAATTGTCATTTTTGGTTTTGAAACATATTCTTTTTGGGTAATTGGTGAAATTCCACGATCAAATCGCTTTACCTTTGGTGAGGTCTGCTAGAATTTGGTAGATGGTTTACTCAAATTTGGTAGATCTAAGACATCAAGCCATTTTCATTTATTTTTAGAATAAAATTATAATTTTAATGATATGAGTTGTGTATATGTTTTAATTAATATGTGAATATAGTGAGAGTGTTGGTTAATAAGAGAGTTGGGTGGTATTGTTGATAGAATATTTTAAATTTTTAAATTTTGGATATTTTAAGTATATTTATTTTTATCAGTTTGATTTGAAATTGTGTTAGAAATTATTGGAATTAGAAAGTTGGAATTTTGAGTTAATACAATATAAGTGTTTTGATTTTTTTTTTTTTTTTTTATTAAATTCATTTATACATTTAAATATATAAAAAGTATTTTAAGTAACAAAAAATTGTAATTTAATTAAAAATTATATCACTATTACTAGATTCTAGTGGAAGGAAAACAAAGCATAAAACATATATATATATATATATAAGCTATTAGTCTTGTTGGCCAAACCTAGGAAAGCAATGATAGTTAAAAAAATTGGTTTGTGTATTCTTATAATGTCATGTCTTCTAAAGATAAACACATTAATGCTTAAAAAAATTGGTTGAGTGTTCTTATGTCATGACTTCTAAAAGTAAACATATTATGGTCTATTACTATTTGATGTTTGATGTGAGATATTACAATGTGGTAACTCATAAATTACAAAAACATATTTCAACTAAAGAGTTATTAATTGGAAATAATATAATAAAGCCCTCATTTAACTAAATGGTCCTTGAATGGGGTAATTCTTTTGCCAAAATTCTTTGTCCTATATTAAAGATGATTAAGCTATAAAAAAAACACCTTTTTATATAGAAGTCCTAATTTGAAGTATTTACTAAGTCAAATTTATGTGTATAATTGTCTTACCAAAATTGCATAATACTTGTAATAAATGTCTGTCCACGGAAGTGATAAAGACAACACCCCACTTTTACATTGTCAAACAAACCCTTGTTAAAATGTTTTTATTTTCCATGAATGGAAGATATAATTAAGCTTCCAACTCAACCAATTCATGTGTAAGATTTGGATCTTAGTTATATACTGATATTGTTTGTATTAACTAATAAAGTAATTCTCATTAACAAAAAATATATACATGTATGTATATTTTGGAATAAGAATTTAGAATTTTAATTCAATTATCACTAATTATTAGACAGATGGTAGGGATTTAATCCCCACGAAATATTCTAGAATATTTTTATTAATTGTCTCAAATCAAAGGTTGAGGTTTATCTAAAAAATATTTATGCCATTTTTGCCATTTTAATTAAATTGATTAATTTTTTGTAAACATTTATACCCATCAAAACACTTATTTGATGACATAATTCACATTGCCAAGATTAAAAACAATTCATAAAAAATAACTAAATTACAAATCTATTATAAATAATAATAATAATAATAATTATTATTATTATTATTATTAATTAAATATATATATATGAGTTAAACATAAGCATATTTTTAAAAACATGTAACAACATTACTAACGATGAAAATTCATCCACATTACCATGATTCTTAATTACGTCGAAGGCATTTACTCTGTGGGCTTGGGGTGAGCACGCACTATTCACCCTAGCTAATAAGAGTCCCTAGATTTCGTCCTCCTCGCATCTATTCAAAGTTGACACATGGCTATTTCTTATTGTTCCGGTTCCTTTTCGTTTTCTTCTCTCACTGGAAGGTCCTTTTCACATTGACTTCAGGTTTGAAGGCTCTAACGTCCACAAGAAACAGACGATGTTCCCTCCTTGCAGAATCACGACCCATCAGAATTCCTACCAGAACCTCGCGACAGCACCGACCTCATGTTCGAGTTGCGATCGAGCACTAGCGTCAGTACTTCAATGGCATCCGGTGCAACAACGACGTTGCTCGAGGGCATGGACGTGGGTAGGTTGGCACCATAGCTAGTGAAGTTAATCACACCTACAAATAACAAGAAAAACCAATAAACTCTCAAATTGTTTAATCAAAAATGATTTTTTCTTATTTAAAACACAACATACAAAAATGTAATTGAATTATGTGAGCCATGGATTTTATTCTGATGTTTTAATGGTGCTAGAGATCCTTTCTTGTACAACCTAAACTTAATCGCATAATTCATTCAAATATGTCACTCTCGATCTAATCTTCTTTCCAAATATTCGAGATACCAATCACACTTGCAAAGAAAAGAAAATTTATTTGAAATAAATTCATAAAACTCAAATTAGTGGAATTAATAGACCAATCGAGAGATTTGATGGCCAAATTCCTCGTTGGAAAATATTTTCTATTTTATTTGGTTTAAAGTGCTCTGAATTGGCTGAAGAGGACAAGATTACTCTCATAAAATTGTGAGACAATAGACACAACAACCATAATAAAAACTAGCATTTGTACCAAGAGGTGCAGAGACACCCCGATAGATTTTTTATGTTTGAGGATAGGGTTTTTTTTTTTTTCAAAAGGTGCAGCATGGAAAATATATATTGGGAATGTTAGTGGAAGTAATATATGCTGAGTTGACAAGGAATCCATATGCGTCGTGAAGTACCATAAAAGTGGCATGCCATAAGCATTAAAGGTTGTATCACGTTAACACATTGAAGACAACAATAGACTTGGAATTGAATTAATGAGCTTTGCTTGTAAAAATGATGTACCCTTACGTGCAAAGAAATTTCAGTCACAACACCCCATCATAGTCCATGGGACCTTTATGTAGGTAGTTTCATGACAATCAAATTTAGAGGAAGTTGTCTACCCAGGGTACAGAATAACCCGGACGACAGGTTTTTGCCGGAATCCGGTTCAGTAAAATTCAAAAAATGAGGTAGTTGCAGTGTTTGGAATCCATTTTTGAGAGTGGAAATGGATTCAACACTATCAAAAACCCTTTGGACACCAAAAATATTGAAGTTTAACAACTGTAAACAAGATTCTGATAAAAATCTTTGCTAGATTTTGGGCCATTCTGTTACTTTCTTAGACTAAGGCAATTTAGAGATGTATATTCACAAACGTGTTTTTATGGGGAAGCCAACAGGTAACCGTAAACCATTAAATGTTGTCGTTTTTGAAAAAAGGAATTAATCATTTTAAGTTGACTTCTACAATTTCAGCAAAGCCTAAGGCTCCAATTCCCAAAACATGAACAAAATGAAATTTGATAGAATAAAAATATATATATATATATCTAAATAAAAAATCAATTAGTATTGATAACTTCTATGCGAAATCCATAATCATGTGTTGAGGATTCAACTTATAGAGATATATTCCATTAGATGTTTTTAGCATACCATGTGCTAAAAATGGCCATCAAATTCTATAATTTCTGCCAAATTATAAGCGATAAGCATGTAATGAATATTTAACTTACAGAGACATATTCCATAAAATTATTATCTATGACTGTGAGAAATTTTCAAGTTTAAGGTGACAAAATATTTTAAATGTTAATGGAAATAAAAAATGTACAAGGTATTCAATATGCTTGAGTTTTTGAACTGTGGACCTATAACGGGACCATAGTTGTTGTTTTTTTTTTCTTTTGGTCAACACAAGAACAACCCTTGCACTAATTGCCATGGCTTGTTGTTGTTGTTGGACAACACAGGAACAATGCTTGCACTCATTGTAATGGACTTTTCCAAAGGAGGCTGTTTGTGTGTCATTGTGGACCAACACCTCACTGTAGTTCCACATATTTTGTCTTGTTGGGAGTTCAAAGAGTGAGAGTGTAAATTAGAACCAGTTCGTTGTACCACTTGGGCACTTAAGTATGCCAAACTCAATGTTGTTGTGTAGACAGGTCTTTAGAATGTGGTTAAAATTTGCATAGTAACCCCAACATTAGTAGCTAAAAAAATATATTATATTTAGTAACACCAAAGAATTTGCAATTCTGAGACAGTGTACATTCAGTGGACAATGAAGGCATAAGAAAATTTGAACTAGTTCAAAATTTCAAATTCAAACCATGGAAAATGAATTAAATCAAAAATCAAAAATTCCATACAAACACACAGAATAAAAAGCTCACAAATGAAAATCCATGGATGGGATCAACTTGTTTCTTGTTATTTATAGTTTATCATTTCATGAAATGAATTTCCTGTTTTTTGTGTTTCTCATTTCCAGAAACATGTTTCTTGTTGCTTCCTTTCTAGTGCTGAAATAACACAAGAACAAATCCAGAGTTAATTCACAAAATTACACAGTCCAAAACAATGGTTAAGAGGCAAACGAGACAGACAGTGACTCAAATTAAAGAAAAAGGGAAACAAAAGGTGATAAAACCTGAAGCTGAGACCAGAAAGAGAGGCAGGAAGACAAAGCAAGAGGTCTTAGTGAATCTCAACAGTATACTCCCTTGGGAATTTGTCTCAAGTAAGGAAAGTAATTCATGGTCGGGAAAGAGAAACTCAAAGCAATGAGGAAGACAATGAAGCAGAAGTGGAAATTCTAGACTTTATCACAGATCCTGGGAATACTAGAGGTCGTCTTTCACTGTTCAATCAAACAGTCCATACATATTGGATCATGAAGTGTCTGCTGGCTAAGGCTATCCAGAGTCTTTATCCACGCAGCGAGAATCAAGAACCAAAAATGTTGGAATTGCTTCAGGATATTGATATTCAAATCCAACATATCAAGGTGACTCAGTATCAAGCGATGAACTGTATTGGGAGAATTGAAGACCGTATTGGATGAATTGAAAAGCATATTCAATAGCTGCAGCAAGCAGACATGCCAGGTTCTACGGCGAAGGACCCAGCTCCAATTGAGTCATCATATGGATGGCATTTCAGTTTAATCTCAATTTTTATATCAAAATTGTTTTTTTGGACAGCTTTGGTTTTAAGTTGCTACTTTGTAAATGGTTTAAATAGTGAACTAGCTAATGCGGGGAGTAGAAGAATGAAACATTTTCAATTTTGGTTGGATTTTAATGCATTAAGGTGGCCAACAGACCTATTTTCCCTTCGGGCAGGTTGAGGTCACCAACTAAATATCTATTGTAACCTGCTTTAAGAAGATGAATAGAAAATAGCAAGGTACTACCAAATTGACAAAAAAAAAAAACAATCAAGTGCGCAATGCATTGCGGATCCTGATCCTACGGTCAAGTGAGTGGTGAAAAATATGGAAAGAGCTCATGTCTAAAGGAATGTAGAATGTGTTGGGT
The DNA here is from genome assembly GCA_034641835.2 of Pinus albicaulis. NCBI lineage: Eukaryota > Viridiplantae > Streptophyta > Pinopsida > Pinales > Pinaceae > Pinus > Pinus albicaulis. Next base: position 599,502,663 of record CM076569.1, on the reverse strand, counting down.
AAATGTTGCAAAAACCATGAAAAAAATGGTGAACTGTTGATTTTCTAGAAAATCAACATGCAAATGAGATATTTCCCAAAATAGTATGCTGGTATGAAATAAACCACATTTTTCTTGGAAAAAAATGGCAGCAGTAGAATAAATCTTCTATAAACCACGGAAAAATGATTCACTTTGTTAATTGAATTTAGTCATATATTCAGTTTAGTATTTTTATATGCATTTTCGATAGAAAACAATGTTTTTTTAATTACTAATAGTTTTTGTAGATATTTCTTCTTTAAAATATGGGTAGATAGTCAAATATGTAGTCTTGATGTCAACTAATTCACATCATACTACAATTGTAATATTTTTCAAGTATCCTTGTGTTTATTTGTGTTCCTTGCTGGCTTGTAAGATAGTCAAATATGTAGTCTTGATGTGAAGTAATTCACATCATAATACAATTGTAAGATTGTTCAAGTAGTGTTGTGTTTATTTGTGTGCCTTGTTGGCTTGTAAGAGGTCATAATGTGCAGGTCCTTTTCGACATGAAAGCTTACAGGTTTGCTTGGATGCAAAGGTGTGGGGATGGATGACCCCACATTACTATTTTAGACATTTTGTGATTCATCGACATGGTAAAGGATAATTTCAAAAATCAATTTTGGGCCAAAAAATAGGCATTTTCGAACTGAAAAGTTTCCTTGGATGCACATATGTAGGGATCCAAGGAATGTTGTTTATTTGAGTTTTTTTAACGTGTGCACCTTTTTAAGGGTAAAGGCCATTCCTTGGGTTCTTTATCGTTTTTCTTTTCTCTGAGATTTTGGACATTTTTGCTACTTATTTCAATGTCAAATAATTTTGAATATTCCACATGCATTGTATCTATATATTCTGCAACCTTTCATAGTGGAAAAGATTCAATATCCTTTTTATTTAAAACAGTGGGGCAGATTGATCCCAACAGGTTAAAGTCAAATGTGGACCAGTTCATTTCAAAGATCTTTGAAAGTTGCTAAGAAATACTGAGATTGAAAACATTCATTGACCATAGATGGAGAATGAGAAATTGTAGCGCCAAAACACCAAGAGCTTGGATTTTTCCCCAAAATTTTCAATGCCCCAACTGTGACAATTTAAGGGATTAAATGCCATTTCAACACTGACCTATCACTTAGACATAAATTATTCTAACACATGGTCTACGTTGAGCATGTAGATTGGATCGAATATAAGAGATGTTAAATGAAGCGACAAGGGTGTGTGTTCTCAATGTGTGAAATTTATTGTGCGTATGAGGCCTGTCATAAACTTTGAGCACCTTCAAGGATACAATAGTTGTATAATTGTTGTTCCAAGAAGCCCAACATACAAAATAAGTCACACAGAAAAGGCACAGTCTTACATCCTATTTTTCATGATATCAAATGGCAGAGAGATCTGCATTCTTTCAATGAAGGAATTCACATGTAAATAATCTTTGACCAAGGCAACAACAAATCCTCCTAAACCAACATTCATGTCCATGGTATTTCGGGATGTTCCTTGGGCCAATTATCATATAAGCCTCCTAGAGTTTTCTATCCTGTCATTCCACAGTTGAGAATTTTCATTTACTTTTTAGTAGTAATTAAGGTTCAATATTCTTATTGCATAAGCTCTACTTTTAGTGAATGCAAAACCAATCAAACTTGCCTATTGTTTTCTATTTAAGAGTAAGAAATTTCTTGAACCAATAAAGAAAGGTGCTCAGAGCAGGCATGAAATTCAGAAAAAATATTAGTGAAATCAGATTGAAATGATACAATATATAATGTGACGAATGAAGAGAAAATCGGATTGACAACCCCAAGAACTAACATATATGCTAGTCATAAGGAAAATACACTACCTAGACTAAAATGATATATGCAATAAAATTGAAATAACTGAAAGTAGTTGTCTCAAGCAACAATAATACTATTACTTGCAAAAGACAGAATCCATGAAACCTGGTGATGAAATCCTCAACTTGGAATAGAACTGTTCAGAGCCTCTTTTTGTGGACCAATTCATTTCAAAGATATTTGAAAGTTGCTAGGAAATACTGAGATTGACCATTTCCAAAACCTTGATCCATTTAATATGTCATAACCAGTGGCATTTAATACTACTTTCATAAATAAATTTGAAGACCAAACAAGTTCTAAAAATGGTATCAATGGTTCTGCTAGTCCCAACATATTTTTGGCCATGATGGGTCTTTGAACAAGGAGATGTATTGTGTGGCCTTGGTGATTCTGTATTGCATTTCCTATTTTACATAATTGGAGGAATTGCTTGATAATGCAGTTGATAAGATTAATGGAGGTGAAATGGATCCTTACTGCAGGAATCAATGAATAAGAGTGCCATGAGATTAGGTGTTGATGTGATTGTCTTCAGTTGTTTTCCTCGTGGAATTCTTGGCACATAGAGCATCGAGCTCTCTTCTTAGTAATTTTTGTGGCAGATTCAATAAAAGGTAGTGTTGTTGTTGCACTACTTCAAACCTGTTATCATGTCCCGAACCAAATCAAAACTGGGCTAAAAATCATCAGAAGTGAAATCCAACTCTGAAATATAATGCCTCGGGAAGTGGATATGTGTTGGAGAACATTAAAGGCTATGTATATGTGTAGCTGTGAATTAGATTTTTGATGTGGTTGATCTAAAATATGAGCTTGGATTCACTTTCACAACTTGCTTATTGATTGCCTTAATTGATCTGTTCTTGATCTGCTCTGGTTGTCCTCCATTGTATCTTAATAATGGTACCAACGAAGTTGTGGTTTATTACAATGTTTTATCACAATATTTTAATAGTTTTAAATATATGTATACATATGTTCAAATATACTTGTCACATGAGGACTAGACTATAAGCCCCTGTTTGAAAGAATAGTTAAAAGGTGAGAAACAATAGTGAACTGATTGAAAATTGAATCAAATACAAGAAAGGAACATGTAACAACACTATAATGAACTTGTAATGAACATGTAACAGTACTATATGAAATATTATTTAATTGAACTGAATCTAAAACCAATTAGAGAGAAATAAGTATAACAACTAAACGTTGAAAATAGTAGGCGTGATCAAATTGAAAGAAGTTATGACTTGATATTCAGATTAACAAAAGGAAGTATTATCCATTAATAAGATTACAAAGCTTATAAAAGTGGCTTTTTCACTTCCTACTATATTTGGTTTACGTGTACTGAAATAGAGGAGGACGTGCAAACAAAATTGCATCATTGTTGGTGACAGAATAGGTGCAAACAAAAGTGCAATATTTTGCGTCCACTGTTATCAAAAAATTCCGATGGAACAAAGTTGATAGTGTTTTGTGCTTTTTACATTGGATTTTCAAGAGCTCCCTTTCTCTTGGAAGGTCTTAGGAGGAGGTTATCTTAGGGTTTCCATAGAATTTTTAATACAGAAATTTTAGGGTCGAAGTTCTAGGTGGTGTAGTAGTGTCGTAGCTAACAGGTCGAAGTTACAATGTGTAGCAATTTTTGTGCAAATTGAAGGAAGAACTTGAGGAAGGGCTGGCTTGGTAGTGAGAGAAGGACTTGGTCTAGGGATTGTGTCTTTGTAACACATTTGAAGCATATTCTAAGAAGAGAAGAGTTTTCTAGGTTTTCCCCTTGGAGGGGTATTTCCTTGACTGAGAGCCTATATCTACGTCCTCTTTTCTTGATATTGTTTGATGAAGAGATATAACTAAATAACATAAACAAGATAACTAAATATTCACAAGCAAGTATCAAGGACAAAGAAAGTAAGATATAATCGTTGCCACCTTACTTATTTTAACAGACCCATAGGGCACGGAAGGGAGCCAAAATTCCAATTGAAGGCCTTTCTCCAGGCTTGGAAATTCAACACATACTGAAATTAATTAAGAGCCATAGGGATTAAATAATATTATCTATGAGCCCAATTGAAGACATGCCACAAAGACGCCTTCTGGTGCTCAAGTCAAGTAATTAACTATTCCTGAAACTCACCATCCTCTAGGTAACACATGAGAATGGAATCTCATCCTTCTCTAGTCCCAGGACTCATCGTCACTTCTCTCTACAAGGGTTATAGCTATGATTAGACTACCCCTGAACATTATCACAAGTATTACAAGATTCAACATGGATTTACTTTGACTAAACCTTCACCCTAACAAAGTGAAATTGTGTATCAACATGCTTTGTGTTTTTATGAAACACTGGATTATTTTCATGTTTGATTGAACTCTGGTTGTCACATCTGATATCTGTTGCATATTTTTGTTCTTCTCTAGCATGTTGGAGAAGTCTCCTCAACCAAAATGCCTCACACATTACTTGATATTATTCTTCTTCTGAAGACAAGGATACAATGTTCTGCTTCTTGCTGCTCCATGCAATGACCTCGGATCCAATGCTAAATGCATAACTTGTTATGGATCGTCTGGCATCCAAATTTCCAACCCAATCTGAGTCTGAAAAACCTGTCAATGTAACATCAAACGAATCAGTATATTTAATACCAAAGTCTAAGGTTCCTTGAAGATACCTTAAGACATCTTTCGCTGCAACCCAATGAATCTCAAGAGGCTTTGACATGAATTGGCACAATACACTGACTGAAAAAGCCAAATCCGGCCTAGTTGTAGTCAAATAAATTAGACTCCCAACCAACTGTCTATACAGTGTTGCATCCACATCCTTGGAACCATCATCATTTTGAAGTTTGGCATTTTGTTGTAAAGGCACTGAGGCAACTTTACACTGATCCATTCTGAAATTTTTCAATAAACCCCTGACATACTTTCCCTGAGACAAAAAACGTCTGGCCAGAATCCCTGCAGACTTCAAGACCCAAACAATAGTGTAACTCTCCAAGGTCTTTCATCTCCAAAACCTGTGACATATGCTCTTTGATTTCTTTAATGATTTCATCAAAATTTCTTGTAATGATAATCTCATCTACTTATAAAGAAATCAAAATAGTTTTCCCCTCTTTATCAAACACGGTATACAGATTAGTGTCATTCTTGCTTCTTTTATAACTATGTTGTAGGAAAAATGAATCAATTTTATCATACCACACCCTGGGTGCCTATTTTATTCCATACAATGCTTTCCTCACTCTAAAGACTAATATTCCTTCCCTTGTTTAACAAACCCTTCTGGTTGCATTAAATACACTTCTTCTTTTAATTCCCCATTTAAAAATGCAGATTTTACATCTAGATGGTGTATCATCCAATGATGTTTGGTAGCTAAAGCAATTAACATTCTAATTGTGTTTAATTTAGCTACAGGGGCAAAGGTTTTCTCATAGTCTATGCCTTCTTTCTACGAATACCCCTTTGCAACCGACATATCTTTATATTTGTCTATACTCCCATATGCTTTAAATTTATGCTTGTATAACCATTTGCAACCTATGGGTTATTTTCCTTCAGGTAGTTCAACTAGATCCCAGGTTTTGTTTTTAGGTATTGACTCATATTCCTCTTCCATGGATGCCATCTATTCATCATATTGACTAGCTTCTTGATAATTTTAGGGTTCAACAACATTTAACATACTAGTTATAAGAGAATGATCCCTATATCTTGTTGGCAATTGAATTTGGCTACCTGATCTCGCCTAAGCGATTCCCCCCTCCATCGTGCCATTGTGCAAGGAGTGAGACTCATAAATCCATTGTTTACTGCACGACTGTGGTGATCTTGAAAAACCTATTATTTTTCCCTTTTTCTCTAGAGGAGCTTGGAATTATTAGAGGTCGATTCTACTAGGTTGTCCATAATTCGCATCATAGATCACAAAATCGATCTGCCTGCATGCATCTGATCTGATCTAGTGCATATGTCAGGAGATATGGTGTGAATGGTCTATGTGTATTGGTTGCAACGTGAGGATATTCATGGAGCAGTGACTGCGTGTGGAAATCATAGTGTGAGTCTGCCTGGTTTGTTGAGGGAGACAAAATATATCTACGTGTATTGATTTCTGAATCAATTTTTATCATGGTTGAATAATGAGGTTGTCGTTGGAATGTATGTGGAGGTCGAATTTGCAGATTGGAGAAACTAATTGGTAATTGTTGTTGGGGTATGCCAAAGCTACTGTTCTGGACTAAATAGTCATGCACAATCGAGTAGTGAGACTCCTAACAAATAGATGTTGGTAGACTCATACCAAATAGCATATATATGGCCTAGTTCCTCTGGCTTCTACAATTATCTCCCTGCCCCCTGCCCCCTTGGCTTCTTCGGCACCTTCCTTCACCCAACCTTCAGCTTCTGTTCGTCCTTCAAGATAGCTTGTCTAGGGCTAATTTGGGTAGCCAACACGCTACGCTCCAATAATCTTATGGCTCCCAACTTCGTCATTGCTGAATCGGCTCCTAATATGACACTTCCTCACCTTGGAATGTCATATACATCACATCAACAAGTTGATCAATAAATTTGATCCATCACTGGTTAATACTTGACCCCATACAACTTCAAGACTATTGTTGTCACTCCCACTCTCCCTATCCCTTTCTCTCTCTCACTCTCACTCCTTGTTTCTCTCTCTCCCTCTCTCCCTCCCTTTCCTCGTCTCTTTCTCCCTCTTCCCATATCTCTCTCCCTTTCATGAAGCCCTATGGATGCATGTGTTTACTGTTGAATTTATGTGACCTTAGGTCTAGGTTATAGTCTTAAATCACTTACGCTACAAAACCAATAATATCAACCATAAAATACTTTGCACAGTGGAAAATATAAAGCAATAAATTACATATGCACAATATACACAGTTTTAAACAAATTTGTACAATAACATACAATCCCCAATCTTCGTTATATTAAAACAATTCTGAATAATACAACAGTCTATGGTATACAACATACAATGACAACTTTGGTGTATCTTCTTTTTCGTATCTTGTCCTATCACTCTGTCACACCCGCACTGCTCACTAGTAGTGCCTTAGTCCATCAAGGCCACTACACATCGATACTCCAGGATGGCTACCACCTAACACTGATACACATCCTTCTGTAGAGTGTACTTGGGTTGATCCAATCTTCTCTCTAGGTTGGCCAACACCCGAGCTCCAACCTGCCATGTTAGAAACAACTTTTTTCCATCAAAGTATTGCTTCTTCGACACCTTCCTTCACCCAACCTTCAGCTTTTGTTCGTCCTTCAAGATAGCTTGTCTAGGGCTACTTTGGGTAGCCAACACGCTGCCCTCCAATAATCTTATGGCTCCCAACTTCGTCACTGGTTAATCGGCTCCTAATATGACACTTCCTCACCTTGGAATGTCATATACATCGCATCAACAGGTTGATCAATAAATCTGATCCATCACTGGTCAATACTTGACCCCATACAACTTCAAGACTATTGTTGTCACTCCCACTCTCCCTATCCCTTTCTCTCTCTCACTCTCACTCCATGTTTCTCTCTCTCCCTCTCTCCCTCCCTTTCCTCATCTCTTTCTCCCTCTTCCCTCTCTCCCTATCCCTTTCTCTCTCTCACTCTCACTCCCTGTTTCTCTCTCTCCCTCTCTCCCTCCCTTTCCTCATCTCTTTCTCCCTCTTCCCATATCTCTCTCCCTTTCATGAAGGCCTTACTTTTTTTTTATGCACAAAGGAACAAAAAAGCATTTTTTTTTTAATAATGCATGCATGTCATTATTTAAATAGCTTGTGCACATTCCTAAGACATGTGAGAAGCTCGTAAAAAAGGAATGCGCTCACATTTATGAGAACAAACATGCATTCTCAAAATTTGTATGCTTTGTATACTCTTGTTGCATCAAAATTTGGTAGCGTCTTCATGCATGCACAAGAACATTACAAAAATATATTGGATATGAGTTCATCATGTCATTTAATTCATGCAAGCACAAGAACATTACAAAAATATATTGGATATGAGGTCATCGTGTCATTTAATTAAAAAAACGCTACAAAATTAAATGAATAAAATATTTTGATTGTAAAATAAGTTATGGTTTTCTAGGGCATGTGGTATTGATAAATCATCCTATTGGCTCATGATACTATAATAGGTCCTATTTACAGGTTAAGAATATTTACAGAATCTGAATATTTAATAAAGTAATTTAAAACATAATTATAATTGATTTAGTTGATTGTTTATGATACTTTTAATTTTTGTAATGTAAGGTATATCACTAGATAAGCATTTTGATGTCTATCATAGATTGATGCTTATTGGCATTTATCAATCATTTAAATTATATAGGTACAATAATCTATAATGTGAGATCAAAATTAAAAATATTTAAAACCATTATTTTAATTATAATTTGGTTCTAATTTTTATTAATAATAATAAATAAATTGAACTAATTAGTATATTATTTTTTATATGACACTATTTTATTGAAAAAATATTTATTTAATAATATTAGTAATGTATGAATATTTTGTTTATTATAAAAAAAATACAAAGAATATATAAAAGTGACACTAGTGGTATAAAATTCAATTGAGCAAGTAATAATTCAATATTTAATATTGGCTAATTAATAATAAAATTAAATTATCATATTGTATTTTTCTCTTAATTAATATATTATCCATAAGAAAAAATTCATTTTTATTATTTTTGAAATAAAAAATATACAAATCCATGATATATGTAATAAAAATATAAAGTGTTTATTTTTAAATATATTAAAAAGTGATCATAAATTTTTTTAATATATATTTAAAAAGAATTATTTAAAATAATAAAATTTATATTATAATATACACTTTATAAATATAAGACTAGTCTATTATGTTCATTTATATATTAAAAAAAAAAAAAATTGAAAAAAAAAATAAGTAACATTATATCATATATATATATATATATAATTCAGTTAATCAATTGCACATAATGCAAGAATAGAAACCTTAAATATGTTTTTATGGCAGCAATGATCTTAAATTAAAACAAACAAACATAGTCGCATACATGGACAACTTTTTTATTAACTCAAAACAATACTAATAATAGTTTTTGCCAATACCAATGAGGAAATTTTTTCATTCAATGAAGGAACGAGAGCAATATATTTTCCCTCTCGCATTCTGCCGGGAGTCTCTAAAAGCCTTTGTTTTTTTTCCTGAACTTTAAATGAGCATGGCCGAAATTTCATTGAATGAGATTTGAAACTTGGAAATCACCAATTTTTATTACTTCAAACACCTAGACAAAAGTTCTTAGTGCTAAATCCGTTGCAGTTTACTTTCTACGTGAGATGATTTACAGGTCAAGGATTTAATAATTTATGTGAATAAAACAATTCACGCCCTTATTCTTGGTAATGCATTTGCGATAATCGAAGCAACTATTAAACTTAGCATAGCCGCACCCATGCTTGTTGCGACCTTTATTAGTCCCTGCCGCTTGCGGCATGGGACTATAGTAATCGTTTTCGAATACATAGCATTAATCCATGCGAATAAGTTAAAGTTTTTAGCCCCTGCGGAAGTTTAAGTTTGGTCTAGGCATTCAATCTATCAAATAGAGACATAGTTTTGTCCACCAATAAGATTTTTTCTCATCTTATTTGGCCTCTTCTCGAGAAAAATAGAATAAACTATAAAGAAAAAGGCTATAATATCATGGTTAAGGCTATTTGTTTGATTCGTATTTCCAAAACAAAAATTAATGTCAACATTAGTTCGCTAACATTAAACGTTAGTTGTTTTGGTTGCTAATATATGTATCTCTTGGTCTGATTTCTTGGTCCTGTAGGCTTGTCTCTGAGCCAGACCACATGGCGAGCTGCCGGACTAGATGCAAATAGTGCTACATGGCCATTTGCATGTGCATGTGAACCAGCGATGACTATGTTGCTTATTTATGTCCTGCCCTGCTTATTTACTTTAGATTTAATATGGCGCATTATCATAGTCTGTTGCCTTCCTCCAAAAATATTTCCAAAAAGATCTCAGATTTCAGAATACAGTATTTTTCTAAGCTTCTGCTATCTTTTAGATTTCGTCTTCTAGATTTCATAGTACCAGTATTGCTCTACGTTTATGTGTTCTTCTGGGTTTCATAGTATCAATGTTTTTATGTCTTTCTATAACAACCAGTTTTGCCTTAATCCTTCTATGTTTTTCTAATTTCTTTTCTTATAAGAACCGATTTTTCCTTAATACGCGTAGCTTTTGATCAGGCATTGAACTATTCTATCAGCATGAACTGCTCCATTTGGGCACAAATAAATGGACTGATGTAGGAGGACATATACGGTTGCATTCTGGCCTAATTAATTAAAGTCGCATGCGTTGCTCCATTTTAGTTTAGCTTTCAGTTTGGCCAATTGTAACCACTATCCTGAAATGAGGAAGACAATTAAGAACTAAACAGAACAAGAATAAGAGTTCAGAATAGTAATAACTTGTTCACCATGTCTAAGAGAAACCTTAGGGAAGAACATAGAAACCTTATGCTGAGCTTCAAAACACAGAAACCTTGTGCGGAGCTTCTCTGCCAACAGAAGCTGTGGTAGAGGCGCAACAACAATGGTAGAAGGCACAGGCGAATTTCTATTGAAGTAAAAGCGAACTTGTATATATTGAATAGCATTTGAATTTTGACTAAATTTATAATTCTTCCTTTCAGACGGTGCATAGTTTTCTAAAATATATCCTTTGTAACTGCATCTTCATCATCTATAGAAATTTCTATAGTATATATTTATACTCTTTGTAAGGACTGTAAACTTGAATAAAACAATTGGTGGATGGCTTGATTTTTAATGTACATTAGCTATATCTATATATCTGTGTGTCTTTTTGTGTATCTTCCATCTTCGATGCTTCTGGATGTAATTCTTAAATGAAAGGTGTTCGAAGGATCCAAGACATCAAATCTATTATCAACCTGGTAATCTATGTGAAATGACTCTAAACTTTCAAAATTCGATATTTTCACTAATTTCAACAGAAAATAAATACCAATTACCTCTTCGTCTTCCTCTGTAAAGTTGACAGAGCATTCCACCATTGTTGTCATCAAAATAATATCAGGGTAGCACGGACCTGCAGTGCCCCTACATAAGCTTATTAAAGCTGCTGAGTAGAATCAAGTACAACATCAAAACTAAGTTTGCTAAAGTTCCATTTAATTTCAAAACAAAGCTTAAAATTGCATTTAACAAAAACCTATCTTCCAAGAAACAAACCCAACTGTAAAAAAAAAAACTTTCATCCATTGAACTTTGATTTATTTCGATACTTCTCTACATAAGAAGAATGCGAGATGTTCATAAGCATAAGCAGATCCTTGCTTAGTTGTTCATGGTTTCCTTCTGCAGAGAATTGATATTCCATCTGTGTACATAATTCAGATGGCTCCTCATAAGGAGCTGTAGGTTCTGTGTCCATTCATACATAAAACTGAACAACCATACCACATTACACTAATTAAATAAAACATAAAAACTACTACATAAGGGCGTAGATTTAGCAAAAACAAAAGTCCAGAGGTCTAACCAAGAGCCTGCATGACTAGTAGGATTTCTACAAGGGAAGAGTAGTCTAAAATACCTGCTGCACCACTACATTAAGGCTGCAACTTTGGGCTTAAGGCTTGTGGCTAGGTCTTCAAAGCTTCTTACTAATTGCACTTCATCAAGACTAGGCTGAAATGTTCCATTGCCAATATTGGCCATTTCTTTGAGAATATTGAATGTAGGATAAGTCCCAAACATTATGGTATGAAGAATCATCCTCGGCTCTTGTTGTTTCATTCTGTTGACATAATATAGAGGATCCCCTCCCCCATTATTTCCTCCGTCACTCAAAAACACAATCATTGGTCTTTTGTGCTCAATTGTAGGATGTTTTGAGGCTTTGATCATCACCCTTTCAGCCAATTCCAACCCAGATGAATAAGTATTTCCTCCATCTGCATTATAGTCAAGAAGCGAACTAACAACTTCCTCCCTCATCTCTTTCATCTCTACAGCAATAACTGCGCTGCATTCGAAGAGAATCACTGACACTGAATCATCAGATACCGCCCTGAGACGAGTTCTTATGAATCTTATTATCGCCTCAAATACGCAACCAAGCCTGGAATCATGCGAAAGATAAAACATGGACATTGTTGGCCCAATATCTATACTACCTATGGACCCCGATTTATCAATGACAAAAATGACATGATGAGGAACATTCTTGGAATGATCACAGCCAAAATGATGCCCATCATCTGTTATGTAGCCCGCAGAACTGATATTCAATCCAGTTCTTTTGATAGGAGCATGCGAAAGTTTCTTGGTACAATAAGATTTCTGAGCTCCAACGGCCCTTTTTTCAGAAAGATCTTCATGTTCCTCTGATCTGCAATAGTGATTGCAGAGGCCAAACTCGTCCTTCTCTTCCTCAGTGCAGGGATCAACGAATCTAATATATTTCCAATAAGTTTCACGAGTCATCTCATCCTTGGGCACATCCAGGTCAGGACCATATTTCCTAGTCTCGTGCCTGGAGCCATCGTAGAGCTTGCTGGTGCAGTTTTTTGGGCATGGGACCAAATGAATGTGGATCTCACATATTCCAGGCACACGCATTTTTCATGGCACACATGCTCATTCCCGCATAGATGTTCGGCATCGCGATTGAGGTCATGAAAATGGTCCTTGTGACCACATGTTCTTGTACAGCCCTTCATGAGGCATGGGGTTTGACATTGTCTTTCATGGCAAGCATGCCTATCATGGTCCCGAAACTCAATTGGGACAACACAAGGATTTTGGCAACTAGGAAGAGAACATTTTTTCTTGCACATATATTGGGGAGAATTACACTTGTGTGGACCGTCATGCCCAAGCCTAATAGAACAAGACTTGTTGCAGTTGGATGACTTCTCAAACAAGTCACAAATTTCACCACAGATGTGTTTTTTTATTTTACAGTCATGGGGGCCATTATGCCCTGCCAAATCTTTGCATTCTTCAACTGAATTCTCTACTTCCTCCTTAGTGCAAAAGGAGCACTTTTCTGAAGATACATGACTACCCATACAAGAATGAGAGGAGACATGTCTTTTTTTCAGCATACATCTCCAAAAGCATTTAGAGCATTTACATCCGCAAATAGACAGGCTTTGCTTCATTTCTGCGATGCCCGCAGCAGCCTCTAACTGTAATTTATGCACCTCGTCAGCATTGGAAAAGTCCACTATGTAGTATCGATTCGATTGGTGACCTGCCTGCCCAACCTCACACTACCTGTACCCGAAGCCTGCCTCTTCGGCATGATTTCATTTACTGAGGAATGGGTGGTTGCCCTGCCTTTGATTCAGCAGTAAGTATAGGGAGGGGAGATTTTTCTTTTAGGATGTTGGTTCAGAGTGCCACCATTCACCATCAGTTCCTTTTCTTGGCACAACACTTTCTAATATTGACCTCAGCTCAGATAAAATGCTTCCAGCATATTCTGTTGGTTCTAGTGAAGGTGCCAATCCTAAGCCAGTATCCGGGAAATCAAACATGATATCCTCAACAACTACGGGAAAACCCGAAACTTCTTCCTGCATATCCAAATTAACTAGCATTTGGATTTCCCCTGTGGTGGAGGGGCGTCCTCTATCTATAGCAGACTTTAGATTTCTCCTTAATATGTCGACATTGAGGGCTACACGTTTACCATCTACAGACGTCCAGTCTTTTGCTGCAATCTGAGAGATCAGTAGCTTCACATCATTCAAGAAATCAGTACCATTGTGATAGCATGAATTCATCTCTTCTACTGTATTTTCTATATCCCTTAAGCTATCATGGTAGTCAGGTCGATTATAAGGAGGCATTTCTGCTATTTCAACCTTTCCATCGTACATTTTTGAGAAAAAGTTTTCATGAGTTTTGGAACATGCCAGCCTCAGCCCGAAAATACTGTTATTAAATGAAATAACTTCTAACCTATTAAGGTCTGGAAGAAACGATTACAGAGGGAGATCGAGAAGCCTGGTTGTAGTTTGGGCTTAGTGTAATTCGGAGACTGAACAAAGAGATTTGATCTACCAGGCTTAGAGAACCAATGATAAGATTTTCCAGCTGGCTCAGAGAGAGATTGCACTTGAAGGAGAAAGGTATCGCATGAGGTTACGCTCCTGAAAATGCATCATCGCATGAGGTTCAAATTATTGTGGCTTGCCTCATATAACCTGTCGACTTCAACTTCAACCTTTCAACCTGAAAACTATAGGAGGAGAGGCTGAAAGTAACTCCATCGTTGAGAAAGAAACCACGAGTGGGTCATACTCCATCGGTGAGGAAGAAACCACAAATGGCCACCATGCATTGTGTCCAACTGGCTTTTCTGGAGGGCAAAGAAGAAACGAATGTCAAGTGGCCACCATGCATTGTGTCCGACTGCCTTTTCTGGATGGCAGGAAGTAAAAAAATGTGAATTAGTTCCATGTTCTCGGAATTATAAGAAAATGTGTCACATTTAAAATCCCAAGTAAATTTCAGACCCTAATTAATTCGAGTTGGGCTGTCACGTCTAAGACAGAATTAGTGGTGGTCTTTTTATACAGTTACATATATCTCTGGCCAGCTAGTTACTAGTTACTATATTCATTAGGCGCGCAAGTCAATTGTTTATCTATAATTAGCCGAATTGATGGATTACTAGGACGAGCTACTATAATTCGCTGGATTGATTCGATTACTTGGACGAGCTAGTCAATTGAGTTGTTCACTTCCTCGTCTTGTTAAATATTGCGCTGCTTAGCTGGATTTTACAATTCAGTAACAACCACTGGTTTATCAAACTTTACTTACTGCTCACCCAACCTTTATTTATCGAGTGGTGCCATTTGCTTGTATTTTATATGTCTATTGGTGAGAGAAGCTACGGCTACCATCGCGGGATTGATTCGATTACTCAGACTAGCTAGTCAGTTGAGTTGTTCACTTCCCCAGGGTTGTTAAATACTGAGCTGCTTAGCTGGGTTTTACAATTCAGAAGCATCAACTGGTTTATCAAACTTTACTTGCTGCTCAAACTTTACTCGCTGCTCACCCAACTTTGATTTATTGTATGCTACCATTTTCGTGGAAAGCTGTGAACAGATGGCTTTACATCGCTTTTGTGACATAATTCAGTGGCCCACTGAAGGCAGGGACTTGCTGCCCCGCAGCCTTCTTGTTTCCTTTTTTTAACAATTAGTTATGAATTTGTGCACATGTATTACCTAGTGGGTTTCACAAATACTAATATATGACTGATTCATTATATGTTCTACTGGATATGCATCTATTTGACATAGATTGTGTATTGATATGCTTGCTACAAGTATTATAATAGCAGAATTTTTCCATGAATCTAATGAAGTAACGAGAGCAATCTATTAGCAACCCGCATTCTGCCGGGAGTCTCTGAAGGCCTTTGTTTTTTTTCTGCAAGTTGAAGACAATAATTTTGAGCAATCTATTGTCAAAATCTAAATCGCCCAATTATTATTTAATATTAATTTCCCAGCATCATAGCGGTGGTTGGTGGGTTGGTTTCAGAACTATCAACTCGTTTTAGCTGATACCTCTCGTCAACCACAAAGGCAGCTTCAGATCTTGCATGGTGATGCCATATTGTGTTTTATGTATCAAGACAGAATCTTCCGAGTCTTCGGTTGTTCACTACTAATGAACCAGTTATGGCACACGTCCGGCTTGCTAGGATATCTACATCATTATTTGAACGATTCCATTGAAGTTTCACCATTTTAGGCATTTTTGTCCCAAAGGTTGTTGGAGGTTAGCACGTGGATATGGGTGCTTTGCTTTGCGCCGTGGTTCAACTTTTTATTGATTCTCTCCAATTTCGTAACCTGTAACGACAATGGAAATGGCAATGAAGGCCTCCACATTTGCAGTGGCAACTGCATACATTGTGGTTTTGATGTTCACTCTCCTTGGCATCGCAAACGCTACTGAAGCACCCACTCCAAGCTTCATTGTCGGCGCGGGTTCCATGGACAAAAGAAAGAGAGGGCATAAAACTAGAAATGTATACATAATTTGATAAAACCACATAAGAAATAAAAAATATACTAACCAGCCATCCTAAGCAGAATCTGCAGCTTCATCATTGAAAGATCATGAACCAGGTGGGATAAACTCATATTGTCGAACCAGATTTCATTTCAAAATTTTGGCGCCCAACTCTAACTCGAACTTTGGGGAGCGATATAGAATTTGAAAGGAGAAGGAATTCAATTCGTATCTCGAGCCTTATCTTGTCCACCAGTTGGGTTCACACTCCGGAGTTAGAGCTATCAGAAAATGGGGGAGGTGAGCTTGATGCAGTCTTCGAGGTCTGCACAATTAACAAGTGGGACAGGTATTGATCATCGATGCCATGGGCATGGACATGGCATGCTTAGTGGTACTTTTAACAGCATTAATGGGTGAATAGCATAGGAAATAGGAGTTGTCTTTTGATCTACGAATCGGGAGCTGATGTGACAGCTCTCGATCGTCCAACTCTTGCGACCCTACCTCCCTTCGACACGATGTGCACCCACGCGACCCAACGGCGACGGAGACAAAATCAAACGGGACAACATCGTTAGCGGACCCCACCAGCTCCGCCACTCCTCCCGCGAGCACCCCTTCTCTGCCACCCGCCGCTCCTCCCCCACCCGCCACCCTCACATCCCTCAGCCACCTACCCAAATTTAATGCTGCGGGTTTTTGAATTTTCAACCCGCGCCTCAAACTCTCTATCTGAAATTTGAGTTTGAGTTTTGAGCGCGCCTAAACCAATATTTCTTGTTTAAACCAAAGATCAGGCAAATATATTATGTAATTTTAGACAGAACCTTTCGTCTGATGTGTGTTTTTTCTGCGCAGATTTTTAGTAAACAAGGTACCGACCTGTGTGTTCAAGAATTGCGAGGACGTGGGCGTGGAGCACCCATTTAACCAGCCGATGAAGGTCCATTCGAGCCTGTGAAACGTGGATATCTGTGGTTTCTTCTCTGCAATCAGCGTCGATGGAATCAAGAAGATTTCAAAGAACTTGACTGGTAGCAATGGGGGCTTTTGGAATGGGTGAGGAAGGACTACACCATATACACTTACTGCACTGAGGCACACAGAAACAAGGAAATGCTTATGGAATGTGTTCCCAAACATGATATTATTTCGAAAGTGATTGCTATTAATAAAAATGTATGCATGTGTGTCATGTTCACCCTGCTTAATCATGGGAATTATAAACGTTTTGTAGTAGTGAATCGTGATTTTTCTATTTTTGGTTTCCCCGATTTGATATAATAACCTCTCTTCTTTTCTTTTCTTTTTATTTTTTTTTATTTTACTATTTTCGAGTTAAAGATCTCACCGATGCAGTTGGGTTGGGTTCGGTGAGACTCACATGAAAGACTTTTGGCATGGTTTCACTCTTTTATTTTTTTTACTGCTTTCCAGTTAAAAATCTCACCGATGCAGTTGGGTTCAGTGAGACTCACATGAAAGACTTTTGGCATGGTTTCCATCTATTTTTTTGGAACCATTTAAAAATAAGAAATTTAATACGGTTCTCACAGGGTTCTACTCAATAATTTTCTCGAGAAGAAATGACAATCATTCAACAAATAGCATAAGAGTTAAATAAAAATTCAGTAATGGATTCCATTGGTTTACAATACATTGTTAATGGATTCCATTGTTTTTACAACATGTTGTAGCGTATTCCAATAAATGTGGAAATCTAATGTAAAATTCAAATATTTTACATTAGAGGTTTCAGTGGATTTCAAATATGTAATATGTGGCATTGCAATGGATTTCAATCATGTAAGTCAAATTAGGTTCCATTGTCATTGACAATGAATGACAAGTAGAGGTTTTTTTTCTTCATATTATTTCATCTCATTTTTCTCCAGAGATGTCATTATGGGATTTGACTACTTTTAAAGGATTGTTATACCATGTTAGAATGAAATTGCTAAGTGATTGATTTTAATTAATTGCTTTGGTTTTTTTTAAAGTAAGAAATATTTATGTCAAGTTAAATTAAATTAAAGAAAACATTGTAAGTAATTTAGATTTTGAAATAGATTAGAAATCTAATGGATATGAACCAAAATTTAGGCTCTGGAATAGGTTGGAAATATAATGGATGTGAAACAAATCAATTTAAATAATTAAATTGAAAATAATCCAAAAAAATATAATATAATAAATATAAATTATTTAACTTTATTCATATCTATCACGTTTCAAATAATTAAATTGTGAAATATGTCAAAAATATAATGAATATAAATGAAATTTATCTAACTATTTAATTTAATTTATATATATCCCATTTCAAAATTTGGAAGTCATATTTCAAAATTGCAACTTTATAATTAAATTAAGTTTAAATAAGCTTGATATGAAAATTTCTAAAACTATTTTATAGACATGTTTATGATGTAATTATCCTTTTTAAGTTTATACTTCACTATAAAAATCACTTTGTACAATCGAAAATGTTAAAGTTATTTGAATTAATGAGAGGAGTTTAATTGCTATATTCAATTTTAGAATAACATTATGATTAATTAATTCAAAAAAATTACAAATATGTTGGAGGGAAGTATATAATTATTTAAATAATAAATCAATTTTGATTATAGTTGTTGAATAATGTATATATACTGTAAATAAAAGTAATTTTCTAAATAAGTAATTTATTTGTAATTTTATAATTGATATAAATATATTAGTTTTAGGGGAATGTGTGATTTATTATATTATTATAAGTTTCTACATGCAACATAAAGTACAATAAAGAAAAAATGTCACTTCAATCCTTTTTAAGAGGTGGTTAAGGTTTATCTAAATAACTTCCACGTGAAATGACTTGTTCGGCTATATACAAGTTTCCTCTCTTTGATCACCTCAAAAGTTATTTTCTGTTAGTTGGGATCATGATTTTCATTACACAAAAACCCACAAGTATTAGGAAACAAATGCATCGTCAAAGTTCACAATCCTCGAGAGGAGGTTACCCAATGCCCAACAATATCCCCCCAATGCTAGCCAGGGGTGTTCAAAATTCGATACCTTTAGCTTTGATACTGCTTTTTGGGATTACGATTGTTGTTAAACCAAAACTTGCAGGTGTTAGAAACGAATGCATCACCAGAGTTAATAGATCATTAAGAGGCGGTTAGGCAAATGTCACGAAACACATGTGGAGTTTTGTATTATCTAACCCCCTTATCTCCACATGGTTAGTAGAGATTAAACTATCACTATTGCTGTCACTTAGTGTGCATTCGACTGATTTTTGTTCTACTTACTTTGGAAATATATCTATACTTGTCATTCCTTCTCATGAAGAAGAAGCATATGGAGCAATCCCTTATGAAGTTAAAAAAACAAGGACCCCTTCCACTCTCACACTTATAGTACAAAGTTTTGAAGAAAAAGAAAAAGACATACCAACCCCAACTCTTCAATCACTTGAAGGTGATACAATTAATCACAAGACAAGGACATGATCTTATTGCTCAAATTTTTTGTAGGATGCATATAGGGTTCAAAACCACATGAATTTATACAATTCTTGGGTTTCATTTTCAGAATGTGAAAAGACAAATGTTTTGAAACCCCCTAATTGATAAGGAGAGAACAATCATGCATTTTTTTAAATGTATTGTTGTCACATACACAACAATCTCCACCTTGACAACAATATCTATTTGCAATATATTCTCTTCTCCATTAATTTATGGATTATGTTCTATTGAAATAAAATATGTATGCATCACATTATTAAATATTGGGTTCATGGAGCTGTGTCAAATGATCTACTCATATTTGAAATTTCAGAAGGTGTAAAACCCGTGAGTCGATCAACCATTCTTTCTTCATCTTGGTCATAATAACAATCCTCTAATCTCATTGTTTGTCTCTTGATAATTAGGTAAATTCCTTAATATGTTTGACAATCAACTTGATCAACAAACAATATAGCAAGAACATGTCGACTAGAGGGGTTATTGATTTATTATACCAATCATCGTCACTTGAGTTACCAACCATTTGAACCATTGGCCATGACACACACACCATCACTCAATTTCTGAACTAACACAACTTTCACCAAATCAACCATAGTTGGAAGAAATATTCAACTTCTTCATGTCTTCATTTGTTTCTTATTTTGAGTATATTTCTTGAGGAGCATCCATGATCATCCTTCATTAGAATATTTAAACACACTTTGTCATTCACAATTAATAAATGTGCACAAAAAAAAATTTACATTGTAGAACAACATCCATGAAATTTTATGCAACAACAACATTCCTTCACAAACATTTCTTAGTCATGTTTCATATGATCATCTCAGACAAAATTGAACCCGTCATCTTTCAAATTTAATCTCCATTTTATACTACTCTCACCCATATGGAATGAAGGAGGGAATGACAAAAATTTGTTGCAAGGCCAACAAGTATCCAAGAACATACTACATTGTAGTGGAGATATACACATGGAGATGTGTACTCGAAAGGAAATTTGTCCATCTTTTAATTTAGTTGTCATATGCATTTATACATTAGATAAATGGTTGGAGTGGATGTAGCAACTTCAACTAATCATTGGTTAATTATATTTACCATTTATTACATGCATATTTATATATTCAGTTAGTATTTAGTGACTAATGTGTGATGACTATTACGTAGGCCTAAAAGGCACCTTGACAACCTGCAAAAATATCGAATTCTTTACTCTTTCCAATTGTTGATATGCCAATATCCTAACACAACCTTCTAAGGCACCCTACCATTTTCCCTATTATCCATATAATATCTTCTTCCTATATCAAAAACTATATAATTTTTCTTGTATATTATGCCAAGTGAAGATCTATTGGTAACCCTATCTATAATCCCTTATTTTACAACAAGAGGGTAAAAAATTTAAAATACAAAACTTATAAGATTTCGTCAATTATTTTTATAAATTATCAAATAATGGAAACTACAATCATAACTATTTTTTTTAATTTGCATAATATATTTTAAAATATATTTTATATTTATTTTCAAACAAAATTATCATACAACACATAAAAAAGCATACACTTTCTTTTTTCAATATGAAGTTGGAAAACTTGTTCAACAAAAGGATGTAGCAAACTCATAGCA
Organism: Pinus albicaulis; assembly: GCA_034641835.2. NCBI lineage: Eukaryota > Viridiplantae > Streptophyta > Pinopsida > Pinales > Pinaceae > Pinus > Pinus albicaulis. Next base: position 599,481,469 of record CM076569.1, on the reverse strand, counting down.
AAGTTATATAAGAAATGGATTCTTGCATATATTTTTCTTATAAAAGAAATATCTTGACTATATATAAGGATACCAGTGGGGGGGAATTTTATTATAAATTTATTTTGAAATATAAAATAGTATACATTTGATAGAAGTGGCCTAATTCCTTGTAAATTTTAAAATACATATATGTTTATGGATCAGAGGGAGAGTCATTGAGTTGTTGTTTCCTTTCCTGCTACTACTAATCCCTTGTCTTCATTGTTTCTAGCAATGAAGCTTACACATCCACTTGAGTTGAATGACTATATTCCTTAGTTTTCATGTATAGTTGAGTTAGGGGTTTGATTACTGAAAGAGACATAGTCCTTGCATCATGGGAGGAGATCGTCATGTGTCTTTAAATGTCCCATATTTATTAGGGCTGCGAGGACCTTTAATTGCATAATGAGGGGACCTATTATAATTAAACCTTACCATTGATAATTAGAACCCCCATTTTTCCCCGAGTTGCTATATTTTCTCACTAATCCACCATGGAATCATTCTTGCATAGAGTGTGAAAATAATGTAACTTCTCAAATGATTCTTTAGCATGCCTAATCCTTTCAATAATTGATTCCAATTGGAAATCAAGAGGAGAAAAACTAGAAACTAAATAAGGCTTGGATTACTAAGATTTTTTGTTATATTTCACTTTCATAGGAGAGCATAATCTTTAGCCAAATTCTCTGAAGAGAAAATGAGACTCAAGAATTAAGTATAAACTACAATCCCTATAAGGATATAAATAATCAATTCTACACTTGTCACCTCAAAGAGATAGACATACAATTACTATACTAAAATTACACAATCAATATACATGCCATTCCATCTACCACTCCCTAATATCCTTCGTCTTCTTCCACCCTAATCATCATAGGTATTGATTTCATGTAGATCATTCATGTACAACTACCTCCCTTCAGAGGAAAACCAACCATGTACCCATGTCTTCTACAATATTACTAATAAAAATAAAGCAAAGTAAAAAATAATACAACATGTACATAAATATATGAAAATGGTGTTGCAAAAACTAATGTATTAATTGAATAAATTATAAATGTTACTTGTTATGAAAACACATAAAATATTTAAATTTATTTTATTTTATAAATTTTAATTTTATTTATCAAGATATTTAAAAAAAAATCACTAAAATTTAGGGAGCTTAATAATAATAATATAATATTAAGGTAACAATTGTATGAAACCCACTTGCTTATAGATGTTGAACCCTTGTTTCCAATTGGATTGAATTTGTCTCTAATAGTTAAGAGAAATGATTGTTATCCTCCCATTTAGGTGTAGTTTCCATAAGTAACATATGTTGAACTCATGTCAAGCATGTTGTTGGAATGAATTGTAGCTTTGTTATTAACCCATCCTTGAAAACCATGGTACCATTACCTATCAACAAGAGAATAAAATACCTGGTTTGAATAATAATAATAATAATAAACGCTTTTATAATATTTCAATTATCTAAATAATTGTTCATTTTCATATATACACTTAATATCTATAATTTAAATTTAACCTTTTAAATATGCACATTGAATTTTAAGGATTTCTTATAGATTTAAGAATCTTAATAATTCAATTCTTCAATTTTATGGTTTTTTCTATTAAAAACAAAAAAGTGTCATCTTATTCTTAGATTTACTATTTACCATAATGTTGTATTAATAATGATGATAACATGACATCTAGAGAACAACCTTATGTCAAAAAAACTAAATAAATTGGAAAATATATATGAATGTTTTAAAAATAAAATTTAATTTTTATAAAAGTTATTTCACATTCTTGATTTTCTAAGTGCAATAAATATTAGTACATATTTTTAAAAATTGATAATTATTTCTGATGTAGATAATTATTTTCAAGCTTATTTAAACTTAATTTAATTGTAAAGTTGAAATTTTGATTAATGATTGTGGGTTTTAAATTTTGAAATGTGATAGATATGAATAAAGTTAAATAGTTAAATAATTTTCATTTATATTTATCATATTATATTTTTTTAGCATATTTCACAATCTAATTATTTAAATTGATTTGTTTCACATCCATTATATTTCAAACTTATTCTAAAGCCTAAATTTTCCATCATATCCATTAGCTTTTTTATCTATTTCAAAATCTAAATTACTTACAATATTTGGTTTAATTTAATTTATCTTGATTTGACATAAAAAGTAAATATTTTAAAAACCAAATAAATAAATTAAAATCAATAACTTAGCAATTCCATTCCAACATGGTTTAGCAATCTTTTAAAAGTAGTCAAAACCCACAAGGACATGCTCTGGAGAAAAATTGAGATGAAATAATATGAAGAAAAAAACACTCTACATCTCATTCATTTTCTTTATAACGGTGAAACCTAATTTAACCCACATAATTGGAATCCATTGCAATATCATTGTAAAAATATTTGAATTTTACATTGTATTTCCACATTTATTAGAATACGTTAAAATGTGTTGTAAAAACAGTGAACCTCACATATTGAAAGTTCATTTATTTTTTAAATATTTAAATTTATGTAGCTCTTATGCTATTGGTTGATAATCATCCATTAACCTTACATACTGGAAATTTTTTAAATACTTAAATTCATTTAATTATTATGTTATTTGCTAATTGATTTCCATTTCTTCCATGGAAAATTATTGAGTGCAACACCTCAGAACCGTATTCATTTTCATATTTGGGTCTATGAAAACAGATTGAAACCATGTCAGAAGTCCTTCATGTGGGTCTCACGGAACCCAACTACATCGGTGCCAGGATTTTTAACTCGAAAGCAGTAAAAAATGACTTATTATATCAAATCGGTGAAACCGAAAATAGAAAAACCACTACTACAAAACCTTCATAATTCCCAGGACTAGGAAAGTCGAATATGACACACATGGCAAACATTATTATTAATAGCAATCACTCTACATAATTTATTATGGATGAATACGCTACAATGTGTTGTAAAAGTAATGGAATCCATTAACAATGTATTGTAAAACCAATGGAATCCATTACTGATTTTTATTTAACTCTTATGCTATTTGTTGAATGATTGTCATTTCTTCCCGACAAAATTATCGAGTAGAACTCCTGTGAGAACCATATTAAATTTCTTATTTTTAAATGGTTCCAAGAAAATAGATTGAAACCATGCCAAAAGTCTTTCATGTGAGTCTCACTGAACCCAACTGCATCGGTGAGATTTTTAACTGGAAAGCAGTAAAAATAAATAAAAGAGTGAAATCATGCCAAAAGTCTTTCATGTGTGAACCCAACCCAACTGCATCGGTGAGATCTTTAACTCGAAAACAGTAAAATAAATAAAAAATAAAAAATAAAAAATAAGAAGAGAGTTTATTATATCAAATCTGTGAAACCAAAAATAGAAAAATCACGATTCACTACTACAAAATGTTCATAATTCCCACGATTAAGCAGGGCGAACATGACGCACATGCGGACATTTTTATTAATAGCAATCACTTTCGAAATAATATCATGTTTGGGAACACATTCCATACGCATTTCCTTGTTTCTGTGTGCCTCGGTGTAGTGAGTGTATATGGTGTAGTCCTCCCTCACCCATTCCAAAAGCCCCCATTGCTGCCAGTCCAGTTCTTTGAACTCTTATTGATTCCACCGACGCTGATTGTAGAGAAAAAACCACAGCGATTCGCGTTTTACAAGCTCGAATGGACCTTCATCTGCTGGTTAAATGGGTGCTCCACGCCCACATCCTCGCAGTTCTTGAACACACAGGTCGGTACCTTGTTTACTAAAAATCTGCGCAGAAAAAACACACATTAGACGAAAGGTTCTGTCTAAAATTACATAATATATTTGCCTGATCTTTGGTTTAAACAAGAAATAATGGTTTAGGCGCGCTCAAAACTCAAACTCAAATTTCAAATAGAGAGGTTGTGACGCGGGTTGAAAATTCAAAAACCCGCAGCGTTAAATTCGGGTAGGTGGCCGGGGGACGTGGGGGCGATAGGTGGCGGAGGAGGGGCGATAGGTGGCGGAGGAGTGGTGGAGCTGGTGGGGTCCGCTAACGGCGTTGTCTCATTTGATTTTTTCTCCATCGCTGTTGGGTCGCGCGGGTGCACATCATGCTGGAGGGAGGTCGGGTTGCCGGAGTTGGAAGATCGAGAGTTGTCACATCAGCTCCTGATTCGTAGATCAAAAGACAACTCCTAGGAAATATTGGTTGCCACAATGGATGGCCCCGCAGGAGATCAACCAGTCCCAAAACCTATCCCGATCCCCGACGGGATGCAACAGCGAATGCATTCACCAATATTCCACCAACGTTTACACCATTTCACTTCGAGATGCTTCCAAGGCTTGCTGCAACACCAGATAGACGAATATAAAAAGCAGAGACAGTAGACAAATTATTCGCTCTTCTCGGCTATTTCGCCATGACCGTAACATCCCCGAAAAATTCAATGCTCAAAAAACATGATACTGGATAAGCCACTTCAATCAAAGGCTTCCCTGTCCCAGTGCATACTAGCCATAACGAGTTCATGCACATAGAAAGTCAATCCCTGTGATCCTCACAGAGTTTTTTTATCCATGCCTGCATTTGCTACCAGGGCACTGTTGCCCTGCTAGCACCACCACTACCTGCCATGGCTACCTACCTCGAGCTTAATTAGTATATATTCAGATTATTTTACTAATAACTATGTCCAAAATTGGAAGTGGCCATAATTGCTAGGCATAGGTCTCAATAATTAGTAATTGTTTTTTGGTTCATTTACCTTTATTCTATCTTTGTAATTCTTAGTCAATGATTTTTATTTTGTTGTTTTAGAAAGAAAAAAACGTTGTTTTTATTAACAGCGCATATATCGTATTATTACATTCCCACCATGAGTAGATAAGAAAATCAAGATCCAAAACAAAATTTTCCACTATGACAACTTCTAAAGAAGGAGGAGTCAAAAATAAAATATGTGGGGATCATACATTTTGGGGACAATAACACCCCAACCAAATTTCGAGTCGAGATAGAGAAAAAACCAACAGAGCAGCGCTTAAAAAAGGGGAGATATTGCCATCTATAACTGAACTCATCAGAATTTAAGAAAAAAGCATAAAGATCACTAGCAAATAACTGGCTCGCTTGATGTGTCTTATATGAATGCAAATAAAAGACATTTGCATCATATGAGAATAAAACCTATGTTATAATGACCAGCAGCGTGTAATCAAAGGAATGTAAACCGGCTCTCCGGCTGTGTGCATAATTTTGGCATTCAGGTATCTATCTTTTGAACCGGCTCGCTTGAGAAAACAGCTAATTTTCTTATTTTGTTAATCGGTGTTTGGTGTTGTTTCTTTTCTCAATCTTTTCCAGGCTAGGTTTATATGGTCTGCAATGCAATTCGGGAGATGATAAGCCGAAAGATGAAAAATAAGTTCGTTGGCCCTGGAATCAGGTAGAGCACGTAATATTTGCATTTACAAATTGTGTCATATTCTCTTCTCTGTTTCTGTCTTATTATGTTACTCAGGTTAGGGTAAATGGTTAAACCATGCTTTTAATTCACTCATGGGGAGCTTTATATTAAAATTCAACTTTCAGATCTCGATGATTATGTACCTGTGAGGTTATTAACATAATTATATTTTATTTATTCCTTACGTCAGGGTTAGTATTATTTTTTCCCTTTTTTGTCTCAGTGTTTGTGTTTGCCTAGCGATTTTAATTGGTTGTTGGATGTAAAACCAGGGGAGGAGTAGGTATGCTTTAGCCTGCATATAGCTTTAAGAATTATTTCTTTGTCCTATTCATAGGAGAGGTTCAACCCTCCTTACTGATTTATTTATTTTTAAATTTCATAGGAGAGGTTCAACCCTCCTTACATATTGATTTATTTATTTTTAAATTTCAAAATGAAATTGTGTGCAAGGAAATCTTAATTGTGTAAATCTCATTTGCCTTTTGATTCTTTTGACTATTGCTTACTTATTGGTTTTGACGGGGTTCATCATTTGCAATGTGCTCTGTTGTGCAACAGGTAAATACGGTTTTCCATTTGCAAGAAGATGAGACCACAAGTGTCGGTTCTCTACAGTTTTCGAGGTAAAGAGGTCGGTTCTCTATCATTTTACATATAATTATAAAAATGTTTGCACTTTTCAATGTGAATGCTTTTTATATGTCTCCTATTTGCGAAGAAGGCAGACTCAAAGAGGACGAGTAACGAGGAATACGATCAACGGTCTAGTCCTTTTAGTTTGTGCCAAGTTGGCGTGCGCTCTGTGGGTTCGTACAGGGCTTTTCCCTTAAATTCGCTTTGTAGGTAAGTACAATTTGAGGTAAATTTCTCATGTACGACATGCATTAACTAAGTCCATAAAATCTATTTTTCCAAAATTGGAATTAGAATTGTCTCTTACTCGTGTTGGCTTTATTTATATTTAGTTGCCGGTAAAGAATGTTTTAGTCTAAAAAATTGGAGTAGTCTACCGAGCCCATGTTTTAACTCGGAAACCTTGCCCGTCGGAAAACTTCGCTGCCCGAATTCGAAGTCATTTTCAGGGGTAGAGTGTCTCACGATCACGACATGACCCCACTATTGTAAGACCTAGAAGGCGGCGGCGGCGACGGGTTGGACGGTTTTAGATTCAAAACAGTCCCATTCGTGCCAGAGCTAATTTCAAAAAATCTATATCATTTGAATTGGCAGACAGAAAATTTGCAATAACGTAGATGGCGTCGAAGGATGGAAGCCCGAGAAGCTCCCACAGACTTCTCCTTTCTAACATTCCCTCATACTTTGTACTGAACTTCGCCCCCCATGAAGTTTAGTGGCCCATGATTGCAGTAACTACGAGGGCATTATGCAGTGAGTGCAGCTCAGATCATAACAAAGAAATGGAACGTCCATAACGCCAGCTACGCTTGTTTTCCTTAAATACCCAACTCTGCATGAGCCCTCGGCATACTATATATCAGTGCAGGGCCGATTTTCTCTCTTGCTATTGTTCATCGAAACAAATAAAAAGATGGATTTGAATGACAACAAACTGCATTTCGGAGCTTCTTTTTCATGTGGGTAGTTGATATCAGATTGTCTGCAATAATTTGCATCGAAGGCTGTATGAGAAACCACTGTGAAAATTCAAGCTATCAGGACTCCAGTCTTGAGGTATGTTCTCTTGGGCTTTTGATATTTTGTTGAATGGTGCATTCTTTTTTGAAAACAAGTAGAGAACAGATATAGCATGTATGCCTGTGAAACAAATGTAGTCATTCTATGGTCACTGAGACATGTTTGATTTTAGGTGGTTTGCGACTCTCTGGGTTTTAGTCTTACGGCATTTCCAGCTGGCAGGAGTGGTTTTCTTTGTAAACTAGTCATTCTGAGAAGTGGGGTGTGCCTGTGGATTGGTTAGGGATTGCAAGCAGTGTCTTATATAAATTGGGTCTCTAATGATGTCGAATTTCAATGGGAATAGAACGAGGTTTCTTTCTGTTGGGCCTATTGGCAAATATGTCCAAGAAACCTCTGATTTGATAGATTCACGAGGGAACTTGTGGGCCGTGGCTCCAGGTGGAGTTTCGAAGGCTTTTTAACAAGGCTTTGTATCTGACACTTCTATCATTTGTATCTTTCTTGACTTTGCTTATTTCTCTCCCCATTCTGAATTTTTGAATACGACAACTGATATCGTGGGAGAAATTTTGCTGAGAATTCCTTCGAGCTCTTCTCCGGCCATGGCTCAGCTAACACAGTGGACACAAAAGCCTCGCAAAGAGCCCCTAAGATCCCCACATCTTACTTCAATGGTTAATCTGCGGGTAGTTGATGCTAAGCCCATTTCGTTTGAATTTCCTGTCGGATGCTCTGTTTTTAAAGGTGGAGCCGAGGCCGCTGGGATTGCAAGAAAGAGGAAACATGCTTATTTGGAATATATCAGAGAACGGGTGAATCAGATACCAAACAAGTAGACTCCAGTTTGGCCAAAGCAAATCTAGCCGAGAATACCACGCGCAAGCGAAAAAGAAGAAATGAGCCAAAGAACTGGAAAGAGCTTAAAGATATTTTTGACAAAGAGGCCCAGGATAGAAGGGCAGTGGTGTCAATATTCCATGCTTTAGTCCAGAGACTGACACGGAAACAGGAAGCTATGGAACCAGAGGATGATCCAAAAACCAAAAAGGTATTCCATGAGGCATCAGATAGGTTGAAACCTCTTTCGAAAAATATTTGCAAGAATCATGTAGATCTGTTCCTGGAGTAGAAGTAGGAGATGTGTTCCAGTCTCGAACGCTCCTGAGCAATATAGGTTTGCATAAACCTCTTCAGGCATGTATATATTATCTAAAGCCGGAAGAAACCGGCCCCATGGTGCCACTCGCGACCAACATTGTCCTTTATGGAGGTTATGAAGACAACATTGACAACGAAGATGTGATAATCTACTCGGGCCAAGGTGGAAATTATCGTGACAGGAGCAGGAAACAGATTACTGATCAGAAGCTCACTTGAGGGAATGAAGCCCTGAGGTATAGCTGTATGATGAACCAACCTATTAGATTAACCCGATCATGTGAGGAATTTCCATGTGGGTATAGGTATGATGAACTCTACAATGTAGAGCTAAGAACTATGGTACAAGTGAGATTCCAAAAAAACATCAACAAAAAAATGGACTCTACAATGTAGAGCTAAGAACTATGATACAAGTGAGATTCCAAAAAAACATCAACAAAAAAATGGACTCTACAATGTAGAGCTAAGAACTATGGTACAAGCGAGATTCCAAAAAAACATCAACAAAAAAATGAATTCAAATATTACACAACACAAGTCTCCTATAGCTGGTATGACATTTTCAAATATATTTCATATTCATTTTCAAATAATTTGACAAAATTATAGTACCCAATTTACAACTTATGTATTTTGATTTATTATTAAACAATTGCACGCCTAAAATTGCTAGGAAAATTGAAATACGCCATATTAGTATGGATTTTCCACATTAAAGATCCACTTTCACACAAAAACCCATGCAAATAGTACTAGAAGTGGGTTTTTAATGGAAATCCCATACTAATATGGATATTTTTCTTTTCCTAACAATTTTAGATGGTGTCATATAGTAAACTTGCATAACACATGTACTCCTTTATTATTGTTCATGTAAATGAAAATAGTGTATTATAAGGTTGTTTAATAATATTTGGTATTTCATGTACTCCATAATTTATTTATTTATTTCAAAAACTGTGGAATGTGGTGTGCCTAAAATTCCAAGTAAAGAAGTGAAGAGAAAATGAAAAAATAAAAATTGATATACAAATAATGTCTCCTTCAATTGTGATGGTTGTTTTATAATTTATGTATACTCTCTTAGAAATGGTTAGATTAGGTGTTCTTGTCAATTTTTTAATATCATTACATGACAATATTTGAAATTTTAATTTCATTTTGATTTATGCAAATAATTTTTTTATTTTTTTCTGCAAAATTGGTTGGCACCAAAGCAAGTGAAGTTACAGTCATCATTCAAGAAAAATAATATTCATTCAACTCAAATGGCAATGTCAATAACACCTTCAACTTCTACCTTTGAAATGATTATAAACTACAATAAATCTAATAAATATGAGTTTGTGCAATATTGGTGTGTCTAGATAGAAGCTCCCATGAATATGTATATTGATGTGTATCTATTTGGATTCATATATGGAAAATAAACTGAGATACTAGGAATAATTATTAATTTCTATGCTTACAATGAAAATGACATTGACTTTCAAGTGGAGGCGATTAAAGAAAATGAAGTAAAATTAATTTCTTTCAAGTGGAGTATACAAAATTTAGACCAGATTTGATTGAAGCTTCAAGTAATGATTCGCCAAATACGATAAATGATACAATGCTTAAGTTAGATAACTATGAGAGTCTTTCTAAATCTCGATTAAATAGTTGCATATATCTTTAACACCCAAATAGACTGAATATCACTCTGTCTAAAATTATCTCCAAACTTAAACAATGCATCCTCCTCTACTATGTTTTACTTACTCTGGTCTATAATGGTATTTTACATTCAAACAATTGTATACACAGAAACCATATCGTAACAGTAATATTAAAATAGGAGAATGTATACACTTCCCATAGCAAGTTAATACTTGTTGAAAATAATTTAGAAAGATAGTAAAAGTAAGATGATATTGTTGCGGCGATATGACTTTGACATTTAAAGCAGCATTTTTTTCACCATTCAATTGCCAAATAAACCAAAGAAATGCTCTAATATGGAGCAATTACTTACTTGGAGCAACTCCTGAGCAGTGGCGCAACTCCTGAGAAGCAATTCGCAGGCGCGGGCGCTAAATTAGCAGCAAAGTGCGAACATACTATGCGAACAAAGACGCGCCACAGAAACTCAAACAGACTATGCAAACAAAGACGCGCGAACAGACTATGCAAGAAGACTATGTGAACCTGCGAACAAAGACGCACGAAAAAGAAAATAGTTCGCGGGTAATATATTTATAAAATGTGAATTCGGCCGAACTTTTTTTAAAGTTCGGTCGAACTGTTAGTGCCGCTTTTCCCATCTTCGACAAAAATTATGTTTGCCCACGCCGTCAGTGTGACGTCAATCTAAACGGAAGAACGATTTCGGCCGAACTTTCTCATACAGTTCGGTTGAGCTATCCAATAGTTCAGCGGAATTTTCTCAAAATTTCGGCCGAACTATTGCCGAAAAAAAATTTCCGCCCCCGATTCTCACAAAACTGTAACCCAACTTCACATTTTCACCCTTATAGTAACTCCCATTGGCATCTACATCTGCATTGCAACCACATGTATAATATTAACGTATCTCCACTTCAACACTTTATTGCTTAAGGACATAAAAGCGTAACATTTCAAAAATGATGTTAGTATTTATTATGAATTATTTCCATTTGTATACAAAGGGAATTTTACATTGAGTTAATGGTAATCACAAATTATAGTTACAATGGCCCCATTAAAGTAAACAAACAAATGATATGTTTACTTTATACATACAACCTAATACCTTTATTTAATTTGTATGGAATAAGAAAGTCTTAAATAGGACCACATTGACCAACACTTATATGAAATATTTTTTTTATAAGAATGTAGTGAACCATCCTTTGCATTACTAATTTCTAATAGATATAATGATAACTTAAACCACAATTGAAAAAGATAATTTTAATGATCCAATTCAAACAAATAAACCAATTATCTATTAATTTTTATATAGAGTCTAATCCATTGTAAAAAATTCTATAGCATGGGAAATTTTGATACGAAAACATTAAACAACCATTCAAATCAATAATTGCTATCAATACAATATCTCACAAAAATAAATAAAATAAAATTATTTTATTCTACTTATGACAAACGAAATCAACAATTATTTTATTATTATTGTGAAATAGAAGTCAACTTAAATTCAAAAGGGATACAAAATATAGTGAGACCTCATGATGCCATACATATTATGACATGAATAGACACCAATCATTTTAAGGTACTATTAGATGTGATTGAACATCCTTAAAAATAACTCGCACATATGTTTCCTTGCTGAGTTTATTCAACACTCTCCATAGCTTATTGATCAACCAATTATCCTCTTGAATTGTTCCAATGAATGGAGGGGCAAGAATCACATTTTTATTTCGGAGTTACTTTCATTCTCTCAAATGAACAATCCACTATGACATAAAAGTAATCAAATAATGTAATCATATGCCTTACGGGTCAAAAAGTTCAAAGGCATGATTCATCTATGATAGCTTCCAATCAAATCTTGATAGTCCACTTAGCAATCATTATCATTAATTTTATGGTTTTTTTTAGAAATGAAAAATTATTTGCAATAGATTTTTATCTCAAAAATTAAATATCACATTTATGCACTTATATTAATGTATTTTATAAATAAAAGGTCAATAACTGACTTTGAGTCTTGTTGATTTTCAATATGATATGATTTTAATTACAACCATTAATTGATTTAAGTATATAAATTTATGAAAATTATTGATTAAGAAATCACATATCTTATGCTTCAAAAAGTTCAGATCATTTACTTATGATACCTTTCCCATTAGCCTCAATAGAGAATAGTGCATGTAGCATTTATCAAGTAAATTATTATAATTTCTTCAATAAGAATTGCACCTTTGTTTGCAATGAGCCCTATTTCAAAACCTGTATTTCACATTTTTATATCAGCATTGATACATAAAAGTAAATATAATTCAATAAAAATAACAACATGCCTTGATGGTTTGTGTAAGTTGATTTCAATGGCAAATAATTCATTTAAGAACACACATACACACACATATTAGCAAAAAAAAATCGATACAACAAAGTCATTGCAAAAATAGTTATAAATAATAAAACAAATATATAATAATATAATTGATAATTCCCATTGTAATTTTTTATTATTATTTATTAATAGAATGTTTTGATTTTTTTCCTCATAAAAAAATAATTGACAGTTCCCATATAATATTCCAAGAAATATGAAATCATACAAATTGATTCAGAAAAAACTATGTTCAAATTGCATTCAAAAATTGGAATGTACTTGAGAACAAATTTATAAAGAAAATTATCTCCATCCACTACAATGAAGTAAATGTTCTATTGAACATTCGAATGTACATTTGTTTCTCTTTGATACAATGGAGTGTCTTAAGAAAGGGCAATAAAACCTGCATAAGCTAAGTATCTTGCGCTTTTCATGTATAGGCTTTTATGAAGATGTGGTTTGATCGATATTCGATGAATTGAGAGGTATGCTTTTTTGTATCTATTAGCAATACATTTGATTCTTCATAATTATCTCCATATTGGGACCACACATGAGTCAACCTTTTCTCATAAAATTGTATTATACTCCCCGCTTCTAATTTTATTTGCAAATGGCAATAAGACCTGTTCCATGCGAATTTAAAGTCCTCTATATCAATATTTGATATTTCAAGTACTTGCTAGATGTACTTGTCAGTGACATTTAATGTCCATATTGCAACATCATAATTTTTTAAGCAATATTTTAACAGTTCTGAGTGAAAAGGACTTAAAAAGTAGGACTTATCACCAAACTACCAATTTGGTTCTCTTTGAATATGACATTTTTGTTCATATTTGGTGTATGATTGGAAGAAAAATCCTTCCATTTCAAATATCAACAACATCTTTTGACTTATAGTAATTCCCATTTGCGTCTACATCTACACTGCAACCACATGTATGATATTAACATATCTCCACTTCAACACTTTATGGCTTAAGGACATAAAATCCTAACATTTCAAAAATGATGTTAGTATTTATTATGAATCATTTCCATTTGTATACAAAGGGAATTTTACATTGAGTTAATGGTAATCACAAATTATAATTACAATGGCCCCATTAAATTAAACAAACTAATGATATGTTTACTTTATACATACAACCTAATACCTTTATTTAATTTGTATGGAATAAGCAAGTCTTATAGGATCACATTGACACACACCTATATGAAATAAAAAAGTTTATAAGAATGTAGTGAACCATCCTTTGCATTACTAATTTCTAAGAGGTATAATGATAACTTAAACCACAATTGAAAAAAATAATTTTAATGATCCAATTAAAACAATTAAACCAGTTATCTATTAATTATTACATACAATCTAATCCATTGTAAAAAATTCTATAGCATGGGACATTTTGATACGAAAATATTAAACAACCATTCAAATCAATAATTGCTATCAATACGATATCTCACAAAAATAAATAAAATAAAATTATTTTATTCTACTTATGACAAACGGAATCAACAATTCTTTTATTATTATTGTGAAATAGAAGTCAACTTAAATTCAAAAGGGATACAAAATATAGTGATAGTTCATGATGCCATACATATTATGACATGAATAGACACCAATCATCTTAAGGTACTATTAGATTTGATTAAGCATCCTTCAAAATAGCTCACACATCTATTGCCTTGCTGAGTTTATTCAATACTCTCCATAGCTCATTGATCAACCAATTATCATCTTGAGTTGTTCCAATGAATGGAGGGGCAAGAATCACATTTTCTTGGGGATTTAATTTCATTATCTCAAATGAATAATCCACTATAATAGTATTGGTTGCATCATATTGAGTATGCATTTCCCACACTTTTTTCAATGATTTAGTGTGTATACCTTTTGTTTGATTGTCAATGGCCTTATGTTCCTTTTGTGGTTTATACTCTGAAGCAGTCCACATAAACACAAGTTTATCTTGTAATGTTTATGAAACCAACTTTTTTAGAATTCTTATTGTGTTTTGTTTCAAAGCTGTCGTCCAAATTGAAATTTCAAGAGATTCATTTTTGAAACACAATTCAAAAAATGTTTTTCATGTGAATGAATCCAAAATAACTTTTTCTCTATTGTGTAATCTACATCAATTCCCATTTTCTCAATATGTCCTTTGTTTGTTGCTTCATCATTGATGCTATGATAAAAAATGTCCTTTAATTGAAAAATAACTATTTTATTTTCTGTTATTTGGGTTTCAATACAATAAAAAATAGTCTAGTCAAACCATTTCATTCTTGTTACAAATTACTAAAAAAAAAAAAATATTGAAATAATACACTTATCTTGAGTGTTTTTTTTATTATTTATAGATGAAACAATCATCTCTTTTATCATATTCATTGAACCTGGAGTTAAAAATATTTAACCTTTAATTAAATACTAATAATACTTCTTATGATCAAATTATGTAATACAATATATATTCAATACAAAATTGGTAATTAAAGAAGAGAGTTAGCAATGTAACCTACAAAATACACACACACACACACACTTTTAACATTATTTTTATTGTTAGTTTTCTTATTTTTATTTGTTCCTATAATAAACATATGTACATTGTTATGGTAGTTACAAGCATTAAAAATTGAAGAATAATAAGAAAAACAAAAATAAAAGTAATAAGTACCTCATATGACATTATCTTCATAATTACAACTTTGCACCTCATCACCATTTTTTTTCTCCTTATTTGTCTCTACATTAAACATATAAATTAGTTCGAATTGTGAAAATAAATAAAATCATTAAATAATAAGGAAAACAAGTGGGCAAATTATAAGTACCTGATATTATATTTTCTTCTTGATTATAGCTTTGTTTCTCAATCTTCAGATTATTGTATTTGTTATAATTATTTGTCTCTATAATGTACAATTAATATGTTATAATTGTGACAATGATTATTTGAATAAATAAACAAAAAAGAACAAAAAACAAAGTTCATGTTAACTACGTAATATGATATCATTTGATTGATTATAGCTTTGTTTCATACTGATTTAATCAATGTCTTTGTTCTCCTTACTTGTCATTATAATAAACATAAAAAGATGTTATAAATTATGACAATGAATAAAATTCATTAAACAACTATATAAACAATGAATCATCTTTAATCATCAATATAATATTTTGGTCTTGGTTGTAGTTTTGTGGGACATTCTCTTGGTCATTATATTCTCTCTTTAAATAATATGTGTATATATAATGAATAATACCCATTTATGTCTCAATCATATATATATATATATATATATATATATATATATATATATATATATATATATATATATATATATATATCATTTCATGGTCATTGCCTTTATTAATTCATTTCTTCTCATAATTCCTTATAATAGACATCCGAAAATGTTATAAATATGAAATTTAAATAAATGCAAAAAGTATCATGAGCAATAACTAAACAAATTATGTACCTGGTATGATAATGTCTTCTCCTCCTATTTCCATCTCTAAATAGTTTTCAACATCATGTGCACTATATTGATTAATTCTTTGATTCCCACTTTCATAATTCTCGGTTTTAGAATCTCCATCATTAGTCATTGTAGTAAACATTTTGAAAATTAAGAAATTTGAACAAAATAGTATCCAAATTATTATAAGATAAACAACAAAGAAATTGTAGTACTTGAATTTTCCAAGAAGCTAATGGATCTTGGATTTGACAGTTGAAAATATTTGTAACTATTCAACATGATTGTAATTTTTTGGGGAAGGATATTATGGAAGTGGAAGAGATTGTAAAGGAAAATGCCTAAGAATAAAGCGTTTGGGCCTGATGGGTTTACTGTTGAATTCTATCAAGCATCATGGCATTTTTTGAGGAAGGATATTATGGAACTAGCTGAGGAATCTCGCCGAACTCATCAGGTATTCCCTAGATTAAATCCTACCTTTCTTACTTTGATCCCTAAATATGATAGGTTTGATACTCCTTCTGGGTTTCGGCCAATTGCTTTATGTAATGTTATTTATAAAATTCTGTCTACTGTTATGGTGAATCACCTGAAACCATTCTTTCTAGCCCTCATTTCTCCTGAGAAAACAATGTTTGTAAAGGGCAGACAAATTTTAGACGGCATTGTGACTTCTTAGGAGGCTATTCATTGTCTTCGTAACCTTAAAGCTAAGGGAATGCTGATTAAGTTAGATTTGCAAAATCCTATGACAGCCATAATTGGAAGTAACTTCAGCAAATCTTACTCTCTTTCGGGTTTGATGATCGATGGGTTTAGTGGATGTTATCTGCTATTACCTTTGCGCATTTCTCTATTTTGGTTAACAGGTCTCCTTAAAGTTATTTTAAAGCTTCTCGGGGCCTTCGACAGGGTGATCCTATATCCCCCTTCTTGTTTATCTTAGCAGCTGAGGGGTTGGGTAGATACATTAAGCAGAAATTTTAGGATGGGGTGTTAAAAGGTCTTAACTTGTGGGTTCCAAATCTAACTCTGTCTCATCAGAAGTTGGTGGACGATATAATGTTGTTTGTCAAGCCACACTCCGTGAATGCAAATCGGTCTTGGAAATTTTGAACTTGTTCATGGATGCTTCAAGTACTCAGATTAATAAAGAAAAATCAAATGTTTTATTTTTTAATACGACTCCCCAATCGAAAATATTTCTTACTAGGACTCTTGGGTTTAGTATGGGGACTTTTCCCTCCAAATATCTTGGGATGCCATTGTCTGAAAACTCTTTTAAATCAAGTGGTTGGAAAGCTCTTATAAGTAGAATCCAAAAGCGAATGCTTAACTCGTCTTTTAGGGCTCTAAATCTGCCTAGTCATGTTATTCTTTTAAGATCTGTTCTTCAAGCTATCCCTATCTACCATTTGTCATGAATGGCCTGTCCCAAAAAAACCTATGCGGACATGGTACGTTTGTTTAAGAATTCCTATGGCAAGGAGCCTAGGAGAAGCGATAATGGGCTCTTATTTCTTGGGATAAACTTACGCTACCTAAGCTTAAAGGGGGGTTAGGTTTTCAAGATCCGTTTACTCTTAATCAGGTCATGGGAGCTAAATTGTGGTGGAGGTGGCTGCAAGGAGGTGTAGCGTTATGGCAATGTATATAGGAAAGGAAATATCATATGCCTCAGACGGTGAAGGAACGGCTCACTTGCCCTAACATTCAAAAAGGTTCAGGGATATGGAACCTTGTAGCTGCTTACAGACATCTGATAAGGATTCACAGTTTTTAGGAGGTCATAGATGGAAATTTGGCAGGCTTTTGGGAAGATTCCTGGCAAGAGCGGGAAAAGTTGTTTACAAGATCAGAATTGGTGGAAATATTTATGTTTACTCGAAATCCTCAGAGTAAGGAAGTAAAAAACTATTGGGAAGACCAAAATGATTAATTTTGGTAGAGATGGAAACAAAAGCAGCAGTGGCAACAAGCTCCAGATATGCAGCTATGGGAAAATTTTGCAAAAGAGCTTCACACTAGGAAAATTCCAATTCAGGCAAGTAATGATATATTGAGATGGGGATATAAGCCGAGAGGAATGTTTACAATTCAAGAAGCCTATTAGCTACAAGAAAATCAAATTCAAATTCCGGAAAACCGACTGTGGAAGAAAATTTGGTCTCTTAAGCACTAGCCGAAAATTGAACATTTCTTGTGGCTTGTTGGGCATGGGAGGATCCTTACCTGTGATCAGTTACAAAAAAGGGGAATGTATGTACCATCAAGATGTGTGATGTGTGCAGCAGCAGAAGAAAATGTGGAACACCTTCTTAATTCTTGTAATGTGGCTGAACAAATGTGGTCAAATCTAAATACACTATTTCAACAAACAGATAGAAACAAAAATAACCTTCGGCAAACAATTGAAAGATAGTGAAAGAGAGGATATCAAAGTCCAGTGGTGAACAGAGGATGGATACTTGTGGTGGGATTCTTATTATGGTCCCAATGGAAAGAAAGAAACAAAAATATTTTTCAAGAACACGGGTTAAATAATGAGGAGATCTGGAATATAACATTGCAAGGAATAAGAGAAACCATACTGTCTGAAAAATGGGAGCATGAGGATTGGGTAGTACAAGGGTTGGAAGGGAGAATCCTTCAGAAATTAAACTTGAAGTAAGTGATGCTAGCACCATCTTCCTGGAAACAACTACCTCCTCGATATCATGTAAGAAATAGTTTTGACAGGCTGCAATCGGGCTTCATAAAACTAAATTATGATGGGGCCTCGAAAGGAAACCCTGGCCAAGTGGGTGCTGGAGGTATCTTTCGAGATTGCACAGGAGAATTTTAAGAATTTTTGCCACTGATTTATGATATACCACGAATAATGAGGCAGAGTTAGCAGCGGTGAAATTAGGATTGGAAATCACAAGTCGTGAACACTACAACAAACTGGAAGTTGAAGGGGATTCAGCAATGGCTACCGGTATTATTAGAAAGCTTCAACAAGGAGAAAACTGGGAGATGATTAGTAAAAGTTGGAGAACGACACGATTGGTACATGAAATTAAGCTAACATTGGGAAGAATTGAATATACTATACCTCTGCATGTGAGAAGGCAAGGAAACAAAACGGCAGATTGTCTAGCGAACTGGGCGTGTAAAACCGCTAAAGGATTTCTTGATCGGCCATGGCAACAGGAGGTGTATGTACTGGTGCCTGAACTTCGGAATATTGTAGCGGAGGATTAGATTTCTGCAAGACTGGAACATATTATTCCCCGATTGGGGTGTAACATGGTGAGGATGGAGCCATTTCGACATGCCGATGACCGTATCCTGCCGCGTGGGGAGGGCGAACACCACGTGGAGCTGGCATGCAGGTGATGGGATGGTGGAACGGAAGACGGGACATCCGGCACCTAACGCTATTAATGCGAAGTACTTGCATCGGACTCCAGCTGGGTATGTCAGCAGGGTTGTCAGGAAACTTTGGGGAAAAGCGCCAACAAAAAGGTAATATGCATGGCAAGGTAAGGATTTGCATTTTGTGGTTTTGTTGGGAAGTTAGTTGCGCGTTCAGTGGCGACTTGAAGCGAAGGCACAGGTGACGATCCGGGCAAATCATTGGTATGTATTATCATACTTCCCCTCTGAGCCAAAGGTTTCTGATTTTCTTCGAATGCGGAAAATGGTAATGGTTTTCTTAGACTACTTGTTTGAATGGCGATTTGGTTGGTTCTGGTATAAGCAAATGATGAAGGTTGATGAAGCTGGGTGTATGCTCATTCTTGCTAAGCAGCTTTTTGTTATGTTGCCTACATCTTCGTTTAATTTAATTTGGAAAGAATCCTTCGAATGGGGAAGATGGTTACAGTCTTCGTTTCCTGCTTCTGCTCTCTGCCTAGTTATGATGTTGGTTTTAAACTTCTTTTATAAATACTTGTTGGTTCAGCTCTTTTACGGTAATTGGCAGTATGTGGGAATTGGCCAGGTTGTTTTCCTTAATAAAACCTTTATTATAGCTAGGCAGATGGGGTATGCTTTAGTCTCTTTCTCTCAATTTCTTGTTTATGATTTCATCTATGATAGGAGGCTAGGTAGAATTTGGAAAATTTCAGAGAATTATTGTCTGCTGAAAGTTAAAAAGGTTTGCCTTCGTAATGGTCTTCGGACTCTAACGCAGCAGGGTAGGGTTTCCTTCTGTCATCTCATACTTAGTATTTTTTTCAATAGGGTTTTGTTGACGTTTGAGAAGGGGATTTCGCCTTGTCGCCTCTGTAATATTTTATGGACTCTGTTTCTGCCTTATATTTTTCTGGCTTCGCCTAGCCTGGGTTATGGAACCTATCTATCTATTGGTTCTAAAACTTTGTTACCTCGTCGGTTTGTAATAGTGTATGGACTCTGTTTCTGCCTTATATCTTTCTGGCTTCGCCTAACATGGGTGATGGAACCTTTCTGCATGTCGATTCTCAAATCTTTGTTAGGAATATGACTAGTAAATGTCGTCATGTTGTTGTTTGGATGGTAGCTTTAGCATATTCCTTTTCTGGTTACTCTAAGATGGTCAAGAGAACGCGAGGAAGAAAGCCCATTGGAGGCAAAGACAAACAGTCTATTTCCTAGCAGCCTTAGAAAAGAGAAAGAAAATCTATGCAACAGCATCTAGAACCGCTTGTACAAACATTTGCTTTAGAGATCTAAAACTCTGTGCGATCCCGCATTTATGGTTGGGAAACTGAGGTTATAAACAGTTTGCATAGGGAGGATGAAATAGCTTATGAGGACATGCAGAATGTGGTGACTGACTCAGGGCACACCCGAGGGTGAATTTCTTTGTTTCAACAGTCAGTTAGAACCTACTGGTTGATCAAATGCTTTCTAGCCAAGGCAGTCATGTCGACAACAGAATCCAAGTTGGAATTAACCCTGGCAGATATTAACTGGAACATTCAAGAAATTAATCTTCGACAGTTGCATCAGTATGCTAGGCTAGGAAGGTTGGAGAAGGATATTAAGTCCATGCAGCAGGTTGAAGTTGAATTGCCAGGTTCCAGTGCCAAAGACCTTGCACCTGTGGAGTCAGAGGAAGATTAAGGATTTCATGTTGAAATGTTTTAGTTTCTTTTTAGCGGCTACTACTCCTTTTGTGTATGTTGTTATCTCCAGACTTAGATATTAAGTATTGTTAGATACAATATAGATTATTAAGACTTTTCATGTTTTGGTTGACATACTTTGCACTTCGATGGCCAAAATACCTGGTTTCCTGCGGGCGGGTTGAGCTAATTTCTGTATATTTTTGCCAAGCCTATATTAATAGAAAATGGGAAGGAACTACCTAAGCTTACAACAAAAAAAAATGTTCTGTTGGTTTTCAATTTAGAACAATAATATTTAATTTTATGGAATTTGTTGGATGATTAGGTGGAATAGAAAACCAAATTGTTCCATCCAGTATTTTGTCAAGAAGTTTACCTTTTCGTTGTAAATAAAGTACAAATGATGTTTTTTTACATCTTACATAATGATATCTTAGAATGGTAGTGATGCGTTTTAAAAGATATATGCAACTATTTAATCGAGATTTAGAAAAACTCTCGTAGTTATCTAACTTAAGCATTGTATCATTTATCATATTTGGCGAATCATTACTTGAAGCTTCAATCAAATCTGGTCTAAATTTTGTATACTCCACTTGAAAGAAATTAATTTTACTTCATTTTCTTTAATCGCCTCCACTTGAAAGTCAATGTCATTTTCATTGTAAGCATAGAAATTAATAATTATTCCTAGTATCTCAGTTTATTTTCCATCTATAAATCCAAATAGATACATATCAATATTATACATATTCATGGGAGCTTCTATCTAGACACACCAATCTCGCACAAACTCATATTTATTAGATTTATTGTAGTTTATAATCATTTCAAAGGTAGAAGTTGAAGGTGTTATTGTTACTGCCATTTGAGTTGAATGAATATTATTTTTCTTGAATGATGACTCTAACTTCACTTGCTTTCGTGCCAACCAATTTTGCAGACAAAAATAAAAAATTATTTGCATAAATCAAAATGAAATTAAAATTTCAAATATTGTCATGTAATGATATTAAAAATTTGACAAGACCACCTGATCTAACCATTTCTAAGAGAGTATACATAAATTATAAAACAACCATCACAATTGAAGGAGACATTATTTGTATATCAATTTTTATTTTTTCGTTTTCTCTTCACTTCTTTACTTGGAATTTTAGGCACACCACATTCCACAGTTTTTGAAATAAATAAATAAATTATGGAGTACATGAAATACCAAATATTATTAAACAACCTTATAATACACTATTTTCATACATGAACAATAATAAAGGAGTACATGTGTTATGCAAGTTTACTATATGACACCATCTAAAATTGTTAGGAAAAGAAAAATACCCATATTAGTATGGGATTTCCATTAAAAACCCACTTCTAGTACTATTTGCATGGGTTTTTGTGTGAAAGTGGATCTTTAATGTGGAAAATCCATACTAATATGGTGTATTTCAATTTTCCTAGCAATTTTAGGTGTGCAATTGTTCAATAATAAATCAAAATACATAAGTTGTAAATTGGGTACTATAATTTTGTCAAATTATTTGAAAATGAATATGAAATATATTTGAAAATGTCATACCAGCTATAGGAGACTTGTGTTGTGTAATATTTGAATTCATTTTTTTGTTGATGTTTTTTTGGAATCTCACTTGTACCATAGTTCTTAGCTCTACATTGTTGATTCCATCATACCTATACCCACATGGAAATTCCTCACATGATCGGGTTAATCTAACAGGTTGTTTCATCATACAGCTATACCTCAGGGCTTCATTCCCTCAAGTGAGCTCCTGATCAGTAATCTGTTTCCTGCTCCTGTCACGAGAATTTCCACGTTGGCCCGAGTAGATTATCACATCTCCGTTGTCAATGTTGTCTTCATAACCTCCAGAAAGGACAATGTTGGTCGCGAGTGGCACCATGGGGCCGGTTTCTTCCGGCTTTAGATAATATATACCTGCCTGAAGAGGTTTATGCAAACCTATATTGCTCAGGAGCGTTCGAGACTGGAACACATATCCTACTTCTACTCCAGGAACAGATCCTACATGATTCTTGCAAAGATTTTGCGAAAGAGGTTTCAACCTATCTGATGCCTCATGGAATACCTTTTTGGTTTTTGGATCATCCTCTGGTTCCATAGCTTCCTGTTTCCGTGTCAGTCTCTGGACTAAAGCATGGAATATTGACACCACTGCCCTTCTATCCTGGGCCTCTTTGTCAGAAATATCTTTAAGCTCTTTCCAGTTCTTTGGCTCATTTCTTCTTTTTCGCTTGTGCGTGGTATTCTCGACTAGATTTGCTTTGGCCAAACTGGAGTCTACCTGTTTGGTATCTGATTCACCCGTTCTCTGAGATAGTCCAAATAAGCATGTTTCCTCTTTCTTGCAATCCCAGCAGCCTTGGCTCCACCTTTAAAAACAGAGCATCCAACAAGGAATTCAAACGAAATGGGCTTAGCATCAACTACCCGCAGATTAACCATTGAAGTAAGATGTGGGGATCTTAGGGGCTCTTTGCGAGGCTTTTGTGTCCACTGTGTTAGCTGAGCCATGGCCGGAGAAGAGCTCGAAGGAATTCTCAGCAAAAGTTATCCCACGATATTAGATGTTGTATTCAGAAATGCATAATGGGAAGAGAAATAAGCAAAGTCAAGAAAGATACAAACGATAGAAGTGTCGGATACAAAGCCCTGTTAAAAAGCCTTCGAAACTCCACCTGGAGCCACGGCCCACAAGTTCCCTCGTGAATCTATCAAATCAGAGGTTTCTTGGACATATTTGCCAATAGGCCCAACAGAAAGAAACCTCATTCTATTCCCATTGAAATTTGACATCATTAGAGACCCAATTTATATAAGACACTGCTTGCAATCCCTAACCAATCCACAGGCACACCCCACTTCTCAGAATGACTAGTTTACAAAGAAAACCACTCCTGCCAGCTGGTAATGTCGTAGGACTAAACCCAGAGAGTCGCAAACCACCTGAAATCAAACATGTCTCAGTGACCATAGAATGACTACATTTGTTTCACAGGCATACACGCTATATCTGTTCTCTACTTGTTTTCAAAAAAGAATGCACCATTCAACAAAATATCAAAAGCCCAAGAGAACATACCTCAAGTCTGGAGTCCTGATAGCTTGAATTTGCACAGTGGTTTCTCATACAGCGTTCGATGCAAATTATTGCAGACAATCTGATATCAACTACCCACATGAAAAAGAAGCTCCGAAATGCAGTCTGTTGTCATTCAAATCCATCTTTTAATCTGTTTCGATGAACAATAGCAGGAGAGAAAATTGGCCCTGCACTGATATATATTATGCCGAGGGCTCATGCAGAGTTGGGTATTTAAGGAAAACAAACATAGCTGGCGTTATGGACATTCCATTTCTTTGTTATGATCTGAGCTGCACTCACTGCATAATGCCCTCGTAGTCACTGCAATCATGGACCACTAAACTTCATGGGGGGCGAAGTTTAGTATAAAGTATGAGGGAACGTTAGAAAGGAGCAGTCTGTGGGAGCTACCCGGGCTTCCATGCTTCGACGCCATCTGCATTATTGCAAAAGTTCTGTCCGCCAATTCAAACGATACAGATTTTTTGAAATCAGCTCTGGCGCGAATGGGACTGTTTTGAATCTAAAACTGTCCATCCCATGGCATGCATTAATCACGTTGAATGCCAGTTGAATGCCACATCCGTCACCCACAAACTCGTCGCCGCCGCCGCCTTCCAGGTTTGACAACAATGGGGTCATGTCGTGATTGCGAGGCACTCTTCCACCTGAAAATGACTTCGAATTCGGGCAGCGAAATTTTCCGACAGACAGGGTGTCCAAGTTAAAACGAGGGCTCTATAGACTACTCCTTAGGTGGGAGCCCGCGATGTATCCATTTTGGAACTGAGGGTTAATGGTGGCCGTCCCCTGACAATGTACGTTCAACTCTGACATGGTCATGTGGTCCTAAGACCAATAGGCCATGTGGTCCCAAGACCAATAGGCCAGGTGAAAAGACATCAGGTTTCCGTGAACGGGCAACAAAGGTTTTCTGATGGGCAGGATTTCCGGGCTAAAATGTTGCCTGGGTAGACTACTCCGAAGTAAACTGCTCATGTACTTAGCAGGATATTGATATTAAAACTCACATGCACTAACCTTGTCCATAAAATCTATTCTGCCAAACTGAGCTAGAATTATGGCATACTGGTGCTTTTTATTGGTATATTCCATTGCTGCTAAAGAACTAGATGATTCGAGTAATTGAGTAACCCATCATAACTGAAAGAAATAGATGACTCTCGGATTTTGAGGTATGGCCTTTTCTCCCATGCAAATAGAATTATGTAGTTGATCTAAATAAAAAGGCAGTATGCGCTTTGCAGCGGATTGATCTTGTTATGTATACTAATGGATGATTTGATACTACGCATGGAGATCATGGATTGCACGCACCTCCGTAGCTATTGCGGTTGGATAGGGCTCTGTGAAATTGCCCGTGCCGGGGAGCAATTTGGAAAAAGATTTTCTTTATTTGTACATTCTGCCGATCTGTGTAGGTACACATTCTGATTATGCCACTCCACTTTTAGGTAAAATCTGCTAACCAGGCTCTTAATTTACTCATTGAGAGTTTTATATTAAAATTTAACTTTAATATCTTGATGATTAAGTAGTTAGCAGCTGTATTAACATTACGTCAGGGTTTATATATATATGTCATTTTTTCTCTGCGTGTTTGTGTTTGTCTTTGCATGGGCTATTTTAATTTTAATTTGTTGCAGGATGTACTACAGAAGATAAATTTGTATTTCAAAGAAGCTAACCACTCGAGGGGAGGAGTAGGTATTCTTTAACATGCAAATAGCCTTCAGAATTATTTCATGGTCTTATTCATAGGCGAGATTCGACCTTCTTTATTTTGTTGGTTTATTTATTTTTAAATTTCAAAATAAAATTGCATGCAAGGAAATCTTAAGGGTGTAGATCTCATTTTTAGTTCTTTTGATGGTTGCTTGATTACTGGTTTTGGCAATGGTCCATGATTTGCAATGTGCTTGGTTGTACAACAGGGAAATAGGGTCTGCCATTATGAAGAAAGATGAGACCATAGGCCACGGTTTTTAGTTTTCTTTTTAAGGTAAGAATCCGAGCCATGGGTTACCTATCATTTATCTCTAATTAGAATGACCACATTTATATGTAATTAGAAAATTGGTTCCACTTTGCAGTATTGAATGGTTTTTATATGTCTCCAATTTGTTTGAAAAATGCCGGCGAAGAATACGTACGTTCAGTAAATGGTGCTTCGTACATTGAACGACACACATTCTGTCCCACTGGTTAATCGGTACAATCTGGCAGGTACGATCCTCACTTGATGTAAACTGTTGATCATGTGCTTAGTACGAAGTTGATACTGAAACCCTGTCCATAAAATCTGTTCTTGCCAAAACTAAAATCAGAATTGTCTGTTTTATTTATATTTCATTAAAAAGAACTAGATGATTCGAGTAATATTTAACCCATCATAACTCAAAGAAATAGTTGAACATAGGGATCTTTTGGGATTTTCTCCCATGCAACACGAACCTAAGATTTTTTTCCTTGTTCTGATACATGATTTAGTTGATCTAAATAAATAGGCAATAGAAGATTAGAGAAGGCACTTTGCATTCGATTGATCTTGTTTTCCTATGGATGACTTAATAACTCTAGTGAACCAGATAAGAAGAGTACTCTGCATGGAGATCATGGACTGCACTTTCTTTCGTAGCTGTTATGGCTGAATTGGGCTCTGGGAATCGCCCGTGCTGGGGAGTGTAGAAAGGTTTTCTTTATTGAAGAGTTGTTTGTTCTTCAATTGTACGAACATTGTTAAAGGAAAAATGGGATTATGCGGAGTTCATTAACCTACCCACGTTTGTTTTTAGGAGGAGGGTCCGAACTAAAGGATCAAAATGCGGCCAATCCCCTGCCCGCTGCCTGGTTGGACCATCCCCTAAATTTTTGTAAAACAAATATCAGTTTGTCGTTTCTGCTTGTAGATGTTGATTGAAATACATAACCTGTCCCTAGACTGATCCCGTGGGTGTATTAAAGTCTTTGTTTCTGTTGTCATATTAAATACACCAGATACGTGGTATGAAAGTAGTAGCCCTCATACACTTGTTATATTAAATGCACCAGATACGTGGTATGAAGCCCCCATACAGCTGTTGGGTATTGAATTATTATCATGATCATTATTAGGATGTTTTTGTAATTAAGATTAAGAATGGTGATGATAATAACTGAAGATGATTATGATGGTGTAGGGTTTTATTTTAATGATAAATTTAAGTTGGGAATCAATTTTAAGCCTGGATGATATGTGGGTGAAAATTTTATCAATGAAGTTTAGTTGCTTTTATTATTAGTGAAAAGTACAAGGTGAGGTAAATTAATAATTAAATAAAGATTATTTGGTATTGCAAGTGTAAATAAAATAAAAATACTGGTTTTTTTTTTTAATGAGAAAACATTAAGAAAAATATTATAGGGCAAACATTTTAGTGAAAAATGTGAAAAAGTGTGATAATTATATTTGATTACTTTATTTTAATTGCTATTTTAATATTACTTAAATTATAATGTTGTAGTATGCTATTTTGCTTGGAATTATTTTTAGAGTTTATGAGTTTTGTTTAATTGTGGTTTTTTATTGTTTTTTTTGTCACTTTCTTTAGCTTAATTTAGTTATTAAGTCTCCAGTGTATTTTTTGGCCACTTCCATCATTTGCCCCTTGACCTTGATGTTTGTAGTTATGGGTGTTCTCTTTAATTGTTTTATTGAATTTTATGAATCTATGGACCATTATACACAATTTTTTCAGTAGCTAGTGTGTTCCATTGTTTTTCAAGAGTTTGCTAGTTTCCTATGGAACAAAATGCCACTATTTTTTCTTTCCCATGGATTAAAAACTGCCTTTTGTAGAAAATTCATGAAGTTCCTTTTGGTGCATTTTCCTTGTCCATATTCTCTAGATTGGGCGCAATTATCTTAGTTTAGGGTTTTGTTTCATCACCTTGAATCTTCAACTCCTCTCAAAAATATTTTCTCTCCCTCGAACATGCTTTTGTTCACATTTCCCCAATATTTTCACCTTTGTTCATGTAGCTTTTACTTCCCTCTTGAAGGTCTTGCTCCTCTCTTTTGTTTTCTAGGATTTTTTGGTCTATCTTTTTTGCACCTTTGCTTTTTTCTGTAGGTGGAGTGACTTGGTGACTCCCATGGTTTCATTTACAACATCTAGCGCCTCAAGTTAGGAGTATTTTTGCATGAGGATTTACATTACCCATCATTTTCTTACAGTCCTCTCCATGGTTTTTTGAGATAATAGTGAGAAGTTCCCATTCAAGGAGGTTAAATTCAATTTCTCACCATTAACCCCTTCTTCATAGTTTGAAACCTAACATCCTTGCACAATGTCAATGTTCTCCTTTCACCCTGATTTTACTTTGGCTACCATTTCCTCTTGTTTGCGCCTCATATTCCCCCGCCATATTTTATTTCAATCTCCTTTGTTTCATTCTCCTTCACTTGGAGATTGGAACAATTTAGATGGAGGAGAATACCCCAACATGAAAAGGAGGATGGACATGTTATAGGTTGAAGGTTCCACATGTTCGACTCTAAGGGCACTTTAGGGATTCTCCTTCTTTGTTTTTCTTGGTCTTATATCTAGGATTTTATTTTATAATTATGTCTTCTTGGTTATGACATAGCATTTTATTTTCTTTGCAATATTTAATGGGATTTGGAGAGACTCACCCTTCTTTTATGGGATCTCTATGACAAACATAGGTGCATAACAAGTCCTTACTTTTTTGTATATTGTATGTGTATTTGCTATTTGGATTATTTACAGTTGATTTTTGGTATCTTGGGAGGTACTCCAAGCCCTAGGGTTTGGGGTTTAGAGGTTGGAGCACCACAAAAGCACTTGAGGGTGTGAAACCCAAACATGTGGGTTTTGCACCCAAGCATGTGGGTGTGGATCCGTAACGATATTTCGACATTTTATGGATGAGGATGATAGTACACATCTAGATGAATCTGACGCATCAAAAAGCATCCGATTTCGAGTTGTAGTTGAAGAGAAATGATTTTTTGAAAGTAGAGTGTGGGTTTGGTTAAGGCGACCTAGTTGTTGAGAGGCTTCTTGATAGGTTGGAAAATCTCTTTCTATCATTCGATGGAGCCCTCTTGTTGGATATAAATAAGAGGTAATTTTGGAGTTATCAGATACATCCTAAGTGTTTTCACACATGTATTAGCTTTGTGATTTTGGTGTGGATCTGAGGTAGGGAGCACAGAGCCAACAAGGACGACTTTGGCAACTGTTTGGAGAGGGTTCTCTTATGTTTTGGTTGCAGATTGCTTGTAGAGCTAGGTTGTAGTTGTCTTAGGCCTATTCCAGTCATAGTATTAAAAAACGGAACCGGTGACCGGACAAGTGGACCTAATGAACCGGTAACCAGACCGAAACCGGTCTAATCAGTACTGGTAAGGTCTAAACAAACTGGTTTTTAAAAAAAAGTACATTAAATAATTATTTTTTAATAAAAAAAATAAAAATAAAAAACTTGTTTTAGATTTGCAACCATGATTCCAAGCCAATAGAGACAAAATATGCAAAGTTTGCTCATTTATATACTATGTAAATGTGAATATATCAAAATGGAATCGAGTGCAATACATATCATCGAAAAATACATAAGCAATGAGGGTCCAAATGGCCCATAAAGTCCAAAAACAATGCTACAAGCTATGAGGCCATTGGCCTAATACAAGACTACATATTAGTGATCAACAACATGATCACTCCTCATTATGATCAAAATCATCACCACTACTAGACAAGGGATCATCAACATGAGCTACATAAATAATATGGCTCAGAGTTTGAGGACTCCTAAAACTCCTCTACAACTTTAGTAGTAGTAGTAGCAGCAGTAGTAGTAGCAGTAGAAAAAATAGACATCAAAATTACAAATCACTAAGCAACATGGCCTCTCATGAAACTCATCATTGATTCATCGCTACTAGAAATGGGATCATCAACAAGAGAATATAAACATCATCTAGCTCAAAGTCTTTAGACTTGGATTGCTCAACCTTATAACATGATAGAAATTGAAAAAGTTTAACATGCCTAACCAATTATTTGGTTTGAGTGAAGGGTTCATCTCCTCAACCTTAAAATGCGGTAGAAAAAGATTAGCATGCCTAACCAATTGTTTTCCCTTGAGTGAAGGGTACATTCTTTTTAAGGCCACGATAGGGGACTTCAACAATCAATACCACCAACATCAACAAAGTTCAACAATCAATGCCACTAACATCAAGGTTCTTAAAGGATTTCATGCTCTTGATCAAATGTCAATCTTATACCCTTACACATGATAAAATAAAATGGAAATATTGCAAACCCCCAAACTGAAGCGAACAAATTTCCTTCTCAAGTTAAATACTCTAGAAAACTAGGAATACGAAAATATCCATGAGGATAGAAATATTATTATATAAAAGGTATTATGAATGAATTGATTAGATGATTGAAAATTACAAATGAGGCCTGCTTATATACTTACGCAGGTGCCTCTTCACGAAAGGTCATGTATTATCATACATGCCCTTTTAGCCTAATTATTAATTAACTAATTAATCATTATTTACATTATTTTATTCATTACATTGTCTTCCTACTCAAAAAGCTTTGTCCTCAAAGCTTGTTGATGAAAGGTCTCTATTTCTTTCCTGCTATGAACGTCTTCTCGTCTTGAGGCAGTCATCCTTGTTGATACAAGTTGATATGATCCTCTAAGTGAAAAACAAAATTGTCGCACTGAGAATGGATCGGACCATCCTAAATCAATCTTTTGTGGAATCTTACGATGAATGGAAACTTGTGATGACTTGTTAGCACATGAGTGGATTTCACCGAAATTAGTATTGTTCGAAAGATTAGCTTGTTTCTATTCTGAATACATAGCTTGGTCAACTTGTCTGCTCCCATGATTTGGATGTCGATAGGGAAATTTTTTGGTTTGAATTCTTTTATTTTCTTCTAGCGAGGATGTTATTGAATTGGTTACATAACCTTCACTTAGAATGTTTCTCATTCTTCTGACATCTAAGTTTGTATTTTCTGCAACTTGCTTGTCTTCTTCTTGAGTTGTGACATTTACTATATCAATGTTCGTTTTTTCTTCAACTTGAACTTCTACATTTGAAGATTTCGATGGTTCCTTTTCGACAGGTTGTTGCACTTTGTTTTCTAATGACTTCTTGTCCTCCTTCAATTTCTTAACTTGCGTTAGTAATTTTTCGTTGTGGTCCTTGAGGTGGACAACTTCTTCATTCTTGCAAGTGGTGATTTTGTCAATTTCTTTTTGCATATTTTGGATCGCCTTTTTACTTTCTTGAAGAACTACTTTTGAGATATCTAATATATCTTCCGATATTACTAAATTCGGTTTCACTGTGATATCTTGTAACGTTATTTTTTTCTTTTTGTAAGAAAATGTCAAAAACTTATGTTTTGTATTAAGGATGAATGACCCTAGTGATTCCATCCAGAGCGAACCCATAACTATATCACTATTGTTGCAAAATAAGGTTTTAACAGTGAATTGCGAGATAAAGGAATATTCCCCAATACTTAGGTGCAAATTCTCTATGTCGTATTGTTTGTCATTTTCGTGAAATGAATTTGTTTCAGTTATATTTTATTCAGGGATCACTAATTGGTTAGCACATTCAGTACTAACATAATTATTCTTTTGAGTAAGATCGATAGATATGAAAACTTCATTTCCCGCAAGTAACCCTTTGATTTCAATTAGTGCATAGACACACATACTATAATTTTTAGGGAATCTTCCTTCTTTCATTTTCGATTTAGATGTCATTTGCGTTATCGATGCGAATTGAGGTTTTTAAAGGCAATATAATAATTTCTTTATATATAAGCTTTTCAAAGTCACCCTCCTTTAATGATAACTCTTTTAATATAATTCAAACTTACTTTAAGCCTTGTTTTATTCCAATAGTTATAATAAAAGTTGAATACTTCTATTCCACTTTATATATATATATATATATATATATATATATATATATATACAAAAATACTTAATCAAACTTCAATATCCTTTTAATATATATCACTTTTTCTCCCACTTTACAAAAGACCAATTTTTTTTTTTAAATATGCTTGAACCTTATAATTCAGTGTTAAAACCTTTTCTTGGGGAGAGCTTATATATATATATATATATATATATATATATATATATATATATATATATATTGGTTTTTAATCAAATTCGATTAGCCTTTCAAACAATGCGAAATGCGTTTAATTAATTAACTGGGTCGGTTGGAGGGACACGACTTTTAACTGGAAACTGCACAATTTGCATATATATATAGATATATATATTGGTTTTTAATCAAATTCGATTAGTATTTCAAACAATGCGAAATGCGTTTAATGAATTAACTGGGTTGGTTGGAGGGACACGATTTTTGACTGGAAACTGCACAATTTGCTATGAAATCGAGTCCGTAAGAAGAAAAAATGGATGATTTTGACTTTGATACACACTGGTAAGATGGTTACCAATGGTGGCATAATGCAAGTCAACAGACGCTGGGCAAAGATGGGACGGTGTGGTTGTTGATGTTACAATGATGGAGCGGTGGTGTGTATTGGGAAATGGCGTTGTTGTGAATGACGGGGGCAGACAACTCGCGGTGATGTAGTAAAGAGCAGCGATTGAGCAGGGTCGGATTCTGCATGTAGTTGTAGGAAGGTTTATCCGTGTGGTTTTTTTTTTCTTAGACCGATTACTTTTATTTTTCTTTTTATTTATTTATTTTTATACGGTTGGTACAGTTGAGCAGCGACATGGTGAAATGGGCTTAGCGTGACAACGGTAACGGAGCTAAGGTGGATAGATGCTGACATGAACAAAGCGGTGGCGTTTACCAAATGGAATGGTGAGTGATGAATTGGTCTGTCTATTCTGCAGATAGCCCACTATTCACGGTGATTGCTTTGAGAGATCCTGAAAGAATTTGCGGTCAGTGTAGTCTGCTAGATCGTTGGTTGGCGTCTCTATGATACGCAACGCGGTGGTTGCAATCAACGGGGTGATGGTCTATGTAGTTGAAAGAGACCCTTTTATCGTGGTCTCAACTTGGCCCCTGAGATATCGATTATAACCACTACAAAAAATTTCTTGTTGTATAAATATTGTTAAATATTTTTCTTTATTACTTTTTTTATTTTTATTTTTTTAATTTGTCTTTATACATACATGTACTCTTTTTTATATATATCCCTTTTTTTTGTAATATACTTTGACTTTTTCTTTTTCTTTTTCTAATATATATTTCTATTTTTTTTTCAAAAAATTTCCTTTTTTTCAATTTTTTTAAAATTCTAGCCAAAGACCTACTTCAAAAATTTTAATTTTGGCCAAAGGCCTACTAGTGAAAATGGAGAAACTCCAAAATTGGTAGCGAAACGCTTTGACGGCAACAACGTTGACAAATTTGACGGTCAAGGACCTAGATCAGAGAGCGTGGCTCTATGTAGCAGTGAGCGGCCAGAAGATCAAACCACTCTGATACCAAATGAAGCGAACAAAGTTCTTTCTCAAGATAAATACTCCAAAAAACTTGGAATACAAAAATATCCATGAGGATAGAAATATTATTATATAAAAGGTATGATGAATAAATTGATTAGATGATTGAGAATTACAAATGAGGCCTGCTTATATACCTACGCAAGTGCCTCTTCACGAAAGGTCATGTCTTATTAGACATGCCCTTTTAGCTTAATTACTAATTAACTAATTAATCCTTATTTACATTAGTTTATTCATTACACAAACCATGAAACCCTGAAAACCATTAATTCTGCTGAATTTTGAAGGCAATCTAAAATTCTAGTTTCTCCATATGAAATCCAACGAGGTCGAAACCACTATTAAACATCCTGAGTCATTTCATGGTAATGTTAAAAATTTAAGTAAAACGATGAAAATAAAAAATAAAGGAAATGTCACTTTTACTTAAAAAATTTAACATTACCATTAATTTCCAAGAGGATGTGTGAGGAAAATGAGAGAGTAGGCATGTTTTTCTTAGAGGGGATATTTATGGAGGAAAAAACCCTAAATTTCCCTTAAAAAGGCTCCAAAACTCAAAAAATTGCATTATTTGGGATCCATAGTTGGCCTTGCAATGAACCGACCAGTTTAGGATGGAATCGGTCGGTTCCATCCTAATCGACTGGTTAGCATCGATTTGACCGGTTTTTTTGGCGAAGAGGAATGTTGAACCCAGTTTTTCTACCGGTTTGACCCAATCAGCTAATGAACCGGCCGATTTGACCGGTTTTCGGTTCAAATAGGCTGGTTTTTAATACTATGGTTCCATCTAATGTGGAGGCTTGGAAGGGTAGTAAAAGGAAACAAATCCCTTGTAGACCAAGCCACATGAGCATGTGAAAATTCCTAGATCTAACAATCTTAGGAATCCTACTGAGCTGAATCTACTTCACCTACTTTGTAAATTACATTATAAAATTATTTCAGACTACTTCTTGAAACATTGAAGTAAATTACTGAAGCAACCTACACTTAATTAAATATGATTCTGAAACAAGGAAATTGAGCAAAGAAAAAAAATCACATAGGACACCTTTATTTTGGATGAAAGTCCCCGGAAAAAACAAATGTGGGAAAATTGGTGCAGCAAATATGAGAGTTTTATTATTAAGCAGTAAAACATCTTGAATACATATCTGAATACCTCAAGGGTTACTTAGTTACCTAGAGAAATATTGGCAGAAATATTTGTGAGATTACCTCACACAATCGCTGAAAAATCCCAGTCGATCCAGTCACTAGATGAGGTTCCCCTCGCACACTCTGCGCTGCCGCTACACAATCCCTACGAAGTCCCTGCATCAACCTTTCTAGGCGCTGCGTCACCTAGCTAGTAGATCGATCTGCAGCCCGAAATCATTGTTATCAGCCTTCCGGCTTCACACCTTGGCTCCTGGCTTCTGAAATTGATTCTTCTACAAAATCTTAGATTATCTTCGACCCTCTGCACTCCCTCTGCGTAGCCTTGCGTGGCTCTGCATCAGCCTCTATGTGAGAGTCGTTGGATCACTCTTTTCCTCTCTCTTCTGATGATTCTCCGGCTGAGAAAATCACTCTCTCTCTGGAAGTCATCTCTGCCCCTCTCTACACTAGAATCACTTAGATCGATTCCTCGTCTTGAGCACTGCTCACTTTAGAAATTTCGATCTTTAGATTCACTCAGCGTGTCTTTCCAAATGGCCCTCGAGCCTTCATTTATAGTCTTCTTGTTGAGGCATCAACGACTAAGATTAGATCTCTTATCAACAACTAAGATTATAACTTGACTTGATCTCCACTTTTTCTAGATCATTCACACTCTGTTTTATTAATACCCTTTAATTATTTAATTTCCCTATTAATTTTAGACAAACGGTTTATGGGTTCTTTGGAATACATGTGCTTAAGCCTCTCCACAAATTTTGAGACTTAGAACATTTTCGATGCTACAAAAATTCATCACTCCATCTTAGCGAGAAAATTTCTCTAACAACATGCCTGCTGCACACTGCTCTGACCTTGAAGCGTCCTCTGCGCTGCTGATGTTTGAAAAACTGTCTACCAACCACTGTGTTGCTGCTGCAACTATACTGATGCCCATGACACTGCCATTGCCACTGCTACATCTGTACTACAGGTCCCTCTCAAATGTTGCATATGTTATGCTACTAGCACTGCCACTACTAACACTGCATTTGCACTGCAACTCAGCTGCTGAGAGAAGCAACTGAAACCACCCAAAATTCAAAAAAAGTGTTCAATGATGCATATTGGTGCTATAGCCACTGACTGCTGATAGCTACTACGATGTCCCTTCGATGCACTGCGTTGTTGTTTCCCTCCACTGCGTTACTACTCTGCACTGTGTTGCATTGCTCTACACGGCATTGCGGTGCTCAAATTTTGGCGCGGATACCCGCTGCAATGATCGCCTTTGCACTCCTCTGCACCGTCTGAATACTCCTCCATCACTACTACTGATCATGGGCTCCCGTAGCAAGGTGATGATCCATGACGTGGGCTCCTTAAGGATCTTGCCCAACTGAAGTTCAAGGTGAACTACAGTTCTATGTCACCCCATCGCCCTCCTGGAGATGCATGGGCACTCATGGTATACTCATCCTCCTCGATTTTCGTGGTTGAAACCTTTGGATCGTGCTTGTCATCCTTGTCCTTTTTCT
Source organism: Pinus albicaulis (assembly GCA_034641835.2). NCBI lineage: Eukaryota > Viridiplantae > Streptophyta > Pinopsida > Pinales > Pinaceae > Pinus > Pinus albicaulis. The sequence continues at coordinate 599,445,058 of CM076569.1, read as the reverse complement.
TCATAGGACACTGTGATGCAAAGTGGCCCATCTCACCACATCTGAAGCACTTCACCTCGAAACATCTCTCTTTTGTTTCTGTTGCCCTTGTTGTCCCTTCGATGTGAGGGTTGCATTCTCCTCCTCCTCCGAATTCTTCGATCTGCTCCCGCTACTATCGTCAAGTTTCCACTTGACCAGATCTCTTCTCAGCTCCTCCTTCTAAAGAGTTTCCCACATCGACTCCCAACTAGGTAGCGTTGCCTTGCCCAAGATAATTTGGACAAAAACTTGCCACTCCTTAGTGACTGCGTTAAGGGCCAGTCTCACCATATTTGTAGTAGGTGGGGTAGATCCCACGGCTGCCAACTGATCATGGACATCCTGAAGTATCATCAAGAATGGAATAATGTGTTCCCCCTTTGCATCTGGATCATCCAGAACTTCTGCTCCAAGTCCATCTTCCGTTGCTCGGAAGTTCCTTCGTACAACACGGACAAGGCCTCCCATATCTGCATGGATGTTTCCTTGCCAGCTATATGAGAGACTATATGATCCTTGACACCATCAAGGATTAGCCTCTTGGACTTTGCCATATCGGACTTGTAATTTTTGTTCTGATCCAGATCTGTAGGTACAACAACCAGGTGGTCCATGAACGCCTTGAGATCATATTCGTCCAGAAGGAATTTGATTATTTCCTTCCAGATCACGTAGTTGGAGAAACCCTCCAACCGATCTTGATCTCTTAGTCCGTGAGATGACATCTCAGCAAAAAATTGTCAAACTGCTCCCTTTTTCTCCCTACTGCGTAGCTTCTAGATTGGCTTATGCACTACCTGATGGAGCTGATAAGTCTGTTTCTCCTCTTCTGCCCAACAAATGAGAAAAAAACTGAATTCCTCGGCAAGGAACTCACTGAGGAAGAATTCCCTCAATATGTGCTCTTCTTCTTCGTCTGACGCTTATTTGCCTAGCAACTGCTTGCAGAAAAACTATGTCCCTCTGGCTCTGCATGAAGGCTCTGTGCTGCTCCTTCTGCCTTGGCAAGATCTGGATCCAGAAGTCTTACCTCTATGTCGACTCACTCAGAGAGACCACCTCGAAAAATTCAGCCCTTCTAGCTAGAACTACACAATCCCTCTAGGGATTCGATCTGGTGTTGTTGCAGCAATTCGGCCTTTTCTTCAGTGCTAGATGTTCTCTTCCTATTTCACATCAAACACTTTTATTTCATGTGAAAATTCTTACATCTAACAATCTCAGGAATCCTACTACAACAAGCTGAATCGACTTCACCTACTTTGTAAATTACATTACAAAATTATTTCATATTACTTCTTGAAACATTGAAGTAAATTACTGAAACATCCTACACTTAATTAAATATGATTCTGAAACAAGGGAACTGAGCAAAGAAAAGAAATCACATAGGACACCTTTATTTAGGACGAAAGTCCTCGGAAAAACCAAATGTGGGAAAATCGGTGCAGCAGATCTGAGGGTTTTATTATTAAGCAATAGAAAATCTTGAATACATCTCTGAATACCTCAAGACTTATTCAGTTACAGAGAGATAAATACTGGCAAAAAGATTTGTGAGATTACCATATACAATCACTGAAAAATCCCAGTTGATCCGGTCACTGGAGTAGGTGCCCCTGGCAGGCTTTGCGCTGCCACTCCCTACATAGTCCCTGCTTCACCCTTTCTAGGCACTGTATCACCCAACTAGTAGATCGATCTGCAGCTCGGAATCACTCTCCTCAGCCTCCCGGTCTCACACCTTAACTCCCAGCTTCTGAAACTGATTCTTCTGCAAAATCTCGTATTCTCTCTGACCCTCTGTCGTGCTACTCTGTAGCCCTATGTGGCTCTGCGTCAGCCTTTGCGTGAGAGTTTTTGAATCACTCTATGCCTCTCTCTATCAATGATTCTCCGGCTGAGAATATCACTCTCTCCAGAAGCTATCTCTACCTCTCTCTGTGCTGGAATCTCTTAGATCAATTTTTCGTTTTGAGCACTGCTCACTTAAGAAATTTTGATCTCTAGATTCATTGGGTGTGTCTTTACAAATGGCCCTCAAGACATCCTTTATAGTCTCCTTGTTGAGACATCAACGATGAAGATTAGATATCTAATCAACGATTAAGATTATAACTTAACTTGATCTTTGTTTTCTCTATATCATTCACACTTTGTTTTATTAATACCCCTTAGTTATTTAATTTCCCCAAGTTTAGACTTAGAGTCCCTTTTAAAATAATTAATTTTTACAATAAAACATATTTCGAGTGGAAATATCACAAACGATTCCTGGGTTCTTTGGAATACATGTGCCTAAACCTCTCTACAAATTTGGAGACTTAAAGCACTTCCGATGCTACCAAAAATCATCAGAGCAGAGGTGAATTTCAATGGTGTTTTGTGCACATTTGGGTTGTTATTTAGTGCTTTGTTTGGGCCACAGGGATAGTAGAGTTGTTGGGAGGTGCAAGGAGGTTGTTTGGTGATGCGTGGGGTCTAGAGAGGCTCTCGTAGGCAGGCCACATCTTTCTGTATAAGTTTGTAGCCCAAACAGAGGTGGTTTCCCTGTGGTTTGGAGGATAGACCCTTGCTAGAGAAATCATGGGTTTGCTGAAGGGTTTGTGCAGTAACTTGAGGCCTTCAAGGGTGTAAAGGAAGGGAAACCTGTTTGGAAGGGAAAAAACAGAGTTTTGGGCAAGGGTTTAGGGTTGGTTAGTGTGCCTTAACCCGACTTGCAGGTGAACATTATATAAGGTAGGGTGACAACAACATGTTGTTGTAGATGTCTCCTTGGAGATGACGATGCTGGTGGATGGGAGGTCCTAGAGTTGGACAGTTGAGGACATCAGAGGAGAAAATTATATCATCAGTTGTTTGGGTGTCACGTCAAGAGGAGAATCAGAAGGTTGCAAGTATGTATGTCATCTTGAGTTGACATAATTTGCAGGTGGATGATGTCTTGGTGTGGACAGTTTGTATTGGGCACCTTTGGTTTATTGGAGAGAAAACTGTCGGTGTCAAAAGTAGCCCTAGAACATGTGGAAAAGGACGTTAGAAAACTATGTTTGGTGAAGTATTGAGCCTATTATTAGCTCCTTTATCGACAAAGGAGGCTACTAGAGGAGGCAATTTGGAGCTCATAGGTTTGATCAGGCAGAGGAGTAGTTGTTGTGGCCCATGTTGGAGAAGAGAAATGCAATAGTGATAGGGGGTAACCCTTCGTGCCCTATGTTAGTTTCATTGGAGTCGGAAGACTACGGGGGGTTGGAGTCCCTGAGTAGCTGAGTAGTAGTGAGTAGTTGAGAGTTGTTAAAAAACGGAGCTGTGAACAACTCAACATTAGTCTTGATGTGTTGTTCCCTTAATGGAATAAGGCACAACTAGTGAGCAAATTGGATAATCGAGGTTCATTGGTCAGATGGATTTGGATCGTTGATAGAGACAGTGCTGCAGATCAGGAGCCAAAGGATCGATCAGGTGTGGTACAGGGTACGATCGAGAGGAGTGTGATTGCATGCTACATCAGCTAGATGTTCAGAGTATGTTGTTGAGGGTAGATTGGTTGTCGATGGACTGACACCAAGCCCCAATTTTGTATCTTATATTAGTGGATGTATGAGGTCAATTATCCTTGGTACCGGAGCCCTAGACTATTGTATTATTCAGTTTGATTAACATAAAGAAGCTGGGTTATTGTAAAAAATTGTGTAAAACGTTGTTTATATTTTGTGCACTAGAAGATTTATTGTTGTTTATATTCCACTATGCAAAGTAGCTTCGTTTTGATTCTTGGTTTGGTAGCGTCAATGATTGAAGATTCTATCCTAGATACCAGGATCATGGAAAAACGACATTTACCACTTGCTATAAATTGGATTCTCATTAAATTTGTAGCAATCCATCTATCCTTCACTCATTTTCATCAATTATTTGTATTTTGCAAAGGGAAATCAACAATATTGGCCAAAATATCATTATATAAAATGACTTAGTGAATTGACTTTGGTTTTGGATTTTTTAGTGAAATCCAACTTCGTTTCTTCATCCCTAGCAACGGCACCAGAAAATGTTGTATCTCAAGAAACAATCCCTTGGCTGTGGTAAGGAATCAATGCTTAAGACATTTTATAGATGTATGTCACAATTACAATATCAAATGGCCTCTGCTTAACACCCTTGGAATTCAATTACTTAATACCCTCAATAATCTGATATAATGAAAGCCTTCACAATGCCATAAACTGTTGATATTCGAATGGAATGAAAAGAAGAACTGTAAAGGAAACTCTAAATGATATGCTGAAGACACAGAATCTACCACTTCTAAGTTTCAGAGGAAATTCATGAAGAGAGAAGAAACTCAAAATAATATGCTGCAATCACAAAATCTATTACTTTAAAGTTTCATCAAGAGTTTGTGAAGAGAGAAGAGGTGAGGTGAAGGAGCGCAAATTAAGGTGATTTAACTCTTACTCACATACGTAATTAAGAGACTGGTTGCTACATTACTTCACTTCATTCAAAGAGGAATAGACACAAAGCGAAACAGGAAAGACGTATCAACATCAATAGGTGTAGGAAACTTGATATTCTTTCATTAATTTCTCAGAGAATTCAGTTCTAAACTAATGGTCCTCTACAGGTCCAAAACTCGGAACCCTTTTTCTTTATTTCTATCTCCTTAAATACATCAGAGTAGTTCATAACTGCTGAAATTTTTGAACTATTCGACTTCCTAAACTATTAATATTACTTATGCAATTATAACAAGAAAACAAATTGAAACTTGGAAATATGGTTCATTTTGTTGAATCTGGTGTTGTTGAAGCGTTCTCCCAGAGTGCCAAGGTGGCCTTTCCTGTCATGATGCAGTGGTTTCACAGCTCTATAACAACGCCTTAGTGCCCGACTTGACCCAGCTGTCGTGCTCCTAACAAGGTCGTTGTATGCTTTTCTGCCCGACTCTGCCTCTGCCCTTGTGCTTCAAACACTATCAATCATGTCACCTGCTGCCCGACTCTGCCTCTTCTCCTTTGATATGTGTCGGATCACTTACCCGATTTTCTCCGCCATGTTCTACCTATCTCTTCATAAAATGGCGTTTCATTGGCTTTACATTATAATCCTCTTTTCTTCCTCTGACACGGTTTAACACAAGAAATTCCTTACCTCCGGATCTAAAAACCTTTGGAGTTTGCTTGTGAAACCACATCGCATCTGCTTGTACATCGCCCTTCGCTACCTTTAACTTCCCCTTAACACTTATCTTTTAAAACTAGCGATGTGCAGTATGAAATCAGGTCCCACCTGGCATCGCTTTTGATTTTTTCTGTTTTAACAGTGTATTTGCAATGTTTGCCCTTGCGATTTTATTTTGTATGCAGAGCAGAAATAGATTAGTGGCGGTAAAACCAATGATTTTGGATTTCTGTCATGTTATCCATGGTTTCCATTCTAGTTATTGGGCAGGTATGCTTCTGTTTTTGTTTTTTAAATCATTCAAATAATTTTTACTTGCAATTTTTTACAGAATTGGAAGCGCCCTTTTAGATAAAGGCTACACAGAGAGTCTCTGTAATTGTTTTATGGTGCCAATGATACTAGAGTTTTGTTTGCCTTTATTATTTGTCTTAGCATTTCTTTTCTAATGATTTTGAATGAAGTTTGAATTTTTTTTAACATGAAAAATAGTCTGGTTTATATTAAGTACTAAGAACATAGCGATAAAGCCAAAAACTATTACATGAAATATCTTGCAACATATTGCAAAATTATTTCAGAAACACCAAAAACATTATAGACCAATCCCAGCATTTAACATCAAACAAAACAACTACACAAAAACTGCTGTTACATCATCAAACAAAAAATAAGAACAAAAGCATAGTGGAAACATCAAGTGCTGAGAAGATCCCAAAAAAACAAAAGTAAAGACCATCCACACACGATGGGCAGCACCATATCAGTTAAAAGAAACTTTTCCAGGAAAGAGTAGGGTTCGCCAGAAACTCCGATTCTTATTTTCTCACTGTTATTTATATTTGTGTGTCTCAATCCGCCAGAAGTCGTTCTTTCTAAATGGTTAGCAGTGAAACTGGGAGTTGAGATGAAAAGCGGTAGGGTGAAAAATAAGTATGTACATTCGTCGCTAAGCCCTGAATCAGGTAGCACACGCTCTGTCAAGTCTCCGCAGGTACAAATTCTGTGATTCTGGGTTTCTCATAGTCTCTGTATAGTCTTTGCAGGTACAAATTCTATCATATTCTCTTTACTGTTTGTGCACATTCTGTCAATTTATGTAGGTACATATTCTGATTCTGGCACTCCGCTTCAATTGTGAATTGTATATTGGAATTTCACTTTAAGCTTTTGATTATATAGTAGCTGTAAGCTGTATTAACGTTACATTTTATTTTGTTCCTCAAGTCTTGGTTGGTTAATTTTAGTTTGCTTCGTTTTTTTCCTTGTGTGTTTGCAATCTCTGCCCCGATTTTAATTTGTTGCAGAATGTACGGAAGAAAATGGATTTTAATTTCTACGAAGCTAACCACTCGGGTGGAAGAGCAGGTATGCTTTAGCCTGTTAGATAATATTCGGGTGGAAGAGCAGGAATGCTTTAGCCTGTTAGATTATATTTTGCATAGTCTTAAGAATTTCTTCATGGTCCTATTCGCAGGAGAGGTTAAACCCTCTTTAGTAATTTATTTTTAAATTTCAGAATGAATGTGCGGGTAAGGGAATCGTTAGGGTGCAACTCTAATTTGTTTCCAATTCCTTTGGAAGTTGCTTATTGGTGTTGGCCTCGTTCATGAATTGCAATGTACTCTGCAACAGGTGAATTAAGTTTTCTTTTTAAGTTGAGGCCCTGAATTATGAGTTATTTATCATCTATACATAATTCGCCGGAATTTGTCCAATCCGTTGGAAAATGCAGGGGAAGAATGAAAGTACGATTGCGATCAGTTTTTTCTTACTTATTTTGTGTGACTGCCCTGTTGATAAAAAGCAATAAATGGCTTGTTATTTTGTAGTTAATGTTCGGCTTTGTATATGCTTAAATCTAATCAGTATATAATACTAACACCTTTATCGCTAACATATCAGTTATTTTTTACCATCATAAAACTTGTTCAATCAAAATTGCCTCCAATTAGTACTTTATTTATTTACATTTCATTGTTGGTAAAGAACTAGATGATTCGAGAAATTTAATATCCCATCTTAGCTCAAAAAAAAAATAATGTAGGATAAAATAAACCTTATAAATGATTTGGAGTATGACAACCCAAACATTTTTCTTGTTCTGTACATTATTTTATTGTTGGTAGAGAAGCTAGATGATCGAGTAATTGACCAATCCATCTTAGCTCAAAGAAAGAAAAAAAAAGATAAATAAATGTTGGTAGAGAAGCTAGATGATCGAGTAATTGACCAATCCATCTTAGCTCAAAGAAAGAAAAAAAAAAAGATAAATAAATATAGAATAAGGGTTTAGAGAAAGCTTTATAAATCGTTTGGGGTGTGACCGTTTTTTTCTGAATAATCCAATTTTTCTCATGTTCTATGCATTATTTAATTGATTTAAATAGAAAGGTAATAGAAGATGAGTGGAGGCCTTTGAGAAAGAGATAAATAAATCTAGAATAAGGCTTTAGAGAAAGCTTTATAAATCGTTTGGGGTGTGACCGTTATTTCCAAGCAACCCAATTTTTCTCATGCTCTGTACATTTTTTAATTGATTTAAATAGAAAGGTGATAGAAGATGAGTGGAGGCGCCCTGCAATCGATTGATTTTGTAATATATATATATCCATGGATAACTTGATAACTGTAGTGAACAAGATTAGAAGTATATGACATATGGAGATCATGTAATGCTCTGAAACATTGAATGTGTTGGGAGCATCTGTGGAAGTCTTTTCTTTACTGGACAACCGCTTATTCTTCAAGTGCACAAGGTTGATTGAGGTAGACGGGTTACGCCGATTTCCTTAACTTACCCATGTTTCTAAGAGGGTGTCAACCAAGTTAAGGATTGAAATGTTGGCAAGTTTGGCGTCCCGTAATGTTAGGTCTGCTCTGTCTGCTACTTTGAAGTTTGACCTCATTCAAACCGTCCACAAATTTTCTTGTCAACTTTTTGAGGTTTGCTTGTAGATTTTGATTGAAATACAAAACTCGTCTTTGGTAGACTGATCCTGGGGATGTGATCGCAGGGATGTATTAAAGTCTTTGTTTCCTTTTTCATATTCTAGCACCATATCCTTGTGAGGTAAACTAAAAATGGTAGAGCCAACATAATGTGGCAATCATGTTTTCTTTGGAAACATGTTGTATTTGGATGCGATAATAATCATTGTTAGACGGTTTGGAAGGGTGATTTTAACAATGATAAAGATTTACTGAATCCAGATATGATGGTGTAGAGTAGAGTTTGCCGATAAATTTAAGTTGTGAATTAAAAATATAGTATGAATAAAGATATGATGGTGTAGATGAGAGTTTGCCTATAAATTTAAGTTGTGAATTAAAGATAGAGTATGAATAATAGGTCGGATGAAAATTTTAGTTATGATTATTAATTAAAAGTATTAAGTGAGATTAATAATTAAGTAAAAGTTAATAGGTATTAAAAGTGATCGATAATAAATTTATAGTTTTTTGATGTGAAAATGTCAATGATGGAAGAGATAGGATTTGATGAGTAATGTTAACTAAATGCTTCAAGGTAGAGATGTTCTCAATAGATTTGAAAAAGTATGATAGATTTGACAAAGTATGATATTTATGTATCAGAATTTAATTATTATTTAAACTATAATGTTAAAGTATGATATTTTAAATGAGGTGGTTTTTTTAGAGATGTTTAACTTTTGTTAGTTGTTTTTTTATTGTCTTTTTTGTTTCATTCTTTTTGGTTTAATTTAGTTATTCGATCTTCATTCTATCCAACAAGTTTTGGCCAACTCAACCTTCTCATATTAATTCATTATTTGTGCAATATCATTATCATTGGAGACTAGAAGTGAAACTAGTAGTGAACCTCCACACTGGACTATAAGAAACTAGTAGTGAACCTTGCCATATAATACCAACAAAGAGTATCACATTTGATTTCTTGGTTTCATTTGTTACTTTGCTTTTTCCTTGGTCTTTGTTATTGGGTTCACTCCTTGGTGGGGTCCATGCGCTTTCTTTTTCTTAGGTGGTTAAACTTTCATTCTTTGCCATTTGGCTTTGCTTTTTGCCTTTTTCGGAATTCTCTCCATTTGTTCCCTTTGAATTTTATGAATCTATGGACCATTACACATAATTCTTTTATTTAGTGAATATTGTTCCATTATTCACCATGTCCTTCTTGGCACATTTTCCTTGTCCATTTTCTCTAAATTGGGCACTAGAATATCCCCATCCACATACTAGAGATCTCTCATCTGAACTTCATATAATTTATGTACATTTTATATTAACATATTGTATCACTCAAATTTAGAAGAGAAATATTAATTTGAAATGAAATCCCTAACATAAAAATATATCTATTATAGTAAGGAATTATAATAAATAAAATATGATTATGTGTTTTTTACTTAATATATTAAGTTTTTACATTTTAATTTGATGTTTTTTTTTATGAGTCTCTAACAATTGTTTTCCTTATTGATGATTATTATTAGTTTAGCATTGACTACAAGTTATACTGTTTAACTTTGAAATACAAATATTTATTTGTCAATATTATATTTTTAGATTTTTCATTGTTAAGTTTCATGAGAAAACCACTCATTAAAATTTTCAGTTTTATAAATAAATTTGTAATTTCATGAAAGCATAATTTCCACTTAAATAACAAAGACTCAACTATCCTAAAACACTTGTTAAAATTTTTTTTGTTTAAAAATTACATTACATTACATTTATAAATAAATATTACATAAATAACAAAATGTTGTTTTCTCATCCTATTATCATCTAATTCTGAATTTTAATTTGTTTTTTAATATAAACCAAATAAATAATTAGGCTGATAGGCCTTTTCTTTTGAATCAACCCTATTTTATTTTTGTCAACCATTTCATTCTGCTAATGACACGTGTTTCTTCTACTCTTTTCACTGTAACTTGACACTTGTTTCTTAGTGGCCATACGATGAGAGAAATCGACTACCAGCCATGGTTACGGTCTTCATTTACTGGCGGAATGGTAGGAATTTCTATTTCAGTTATGGGCAAAGATATCTGGCGAAATGGTAGGCATTTTAGTTATGGGAATAGAGATCTGGCGAAAGGATAACCCTCGTCTGCGCTACTACAGAGATGAGTTCGTACGTTTAGTCTACACATATTACTTTTACATTGGTATGCCGAGGTCTGAGTAGTTTTCTTGAAAATTGGGATTTGACCGATTTGAGGATCCTCGCGGGCTCTAAGGGTTGGGTTGTTCTAGGTTTGTGCTGCATTTGTGTTGCAGTGGGTTGTGAGCAAGGAAGCGATTAGGCTCTCGTTTGCAGAGTATTCAATTCTTCGTGCTCTGCTTCAGTGTTTGTACACCGGGCGAACCCAGGTATGTAAGGCTGGTGTGCTACTTACTGGAAGCAGCTTCTTCATCAGCCATTGTTTGCATAACACAAAACTAAGTCCAGAGATTGTGGGCACTTTCGGCAACCATTCAGATGAGTTGCTGCAATTTCATTTTGGATTTGAGGCGGACATTTTGAGTTTTTTTATTAGCAAGATTCAGTGGGTCCAATCCTGTAGGTGGTCACCTCAATGCCTGCATTCTGGCCGCTTGAAGAAGCTTGTGAAGAAATGTTTTCTAAGCATTTTGATTACTACACTACTGCCAGTGCAAAATTCAAAACCTTAGAAAGGGCCTCATTTATGAAAATACTTTAGGTAGGCTATTGTTTCCCACTTATGGAAATGTCATAGAGTGTTTTGGTATTGCAGGATATTATTTCTGACATTGCCTCTTTGCATGCTCAATATCCACCCTGATTTTGTAGCAGGCGTCCGTGAATACAGCAAGGGTGACTTGTCTGCCTTTAACAGTCTGGAATGTCGAGAGATGGATAAATGTAGTAAACATTTTGAGTTGTGATTATTATGACTTTTGTAGCACCCCCATTTGGTAGTGACCTCTTGAGGAAACTTTCCCCAAGGAGATAGCCTTCATGGTTGGGAAGCAGTAAATCAGCAGCTAGAGGAATGCAGTCCTGAGACATTCTTTGCAGAAAGGCTCTAAAGGAATTTCTTGCTATTGTTCGTTTTCCTCTAATGCCACTTCCTTTAATTCAAAAGGTATGACATATAAGCTGTTGATGTTCATGAAAATTAATTTCGAATAGTTATTTCTTTATTGATCTTGATACATACATATATGTGATTATATGGAACTAGTAGCATGTACCAGCACTACACTTTTCAACTGTGTGGCAGCTGGAGCAGAGTAACCTAAGAAAGCAAATTCCAGTCTTTCGACCGTTGATTAGTGATAACACATTATTTATGTAGCTTGCCCTTTGATATAACTTTTTTGTAATCTTGCTTCATGAAATGAAAAATAGGTAGTGATGGGCAGTTTTCCATGTAAACAGATAATGGAGGTGCTTCAATATCTCGAGACAGATGCAAGCAATGCAACAAAACAACTCTTCAAGAAGAACTTCAACAAGTCTGTGTCGACTCTCTGTTTTTTGCGTGTGATTATACAGATGCAAAACAAATTTAATTTTTGATCGGCCTAAATTTCTTAACATCTTTTTCAAGAGAAAAATGACAATGGTTTTCACATTCTCGTTTGCTTCACAAAGGCCATCACATATAGGGGTTAAAAGCATTTCTAGCTTGAACATATCCTCGAACAACAACCGCACATATGCACAATATGACAATGGTTCCTCTCTTCTGTATGAAAGTTCGAATTCCCTCACACGAAACTTTTATCACAGTCTCCCAATTTCAATTAGGCTCTATTATTGCTAAGGTTTTCCTTTGATCAGCGCCCAAATAGGAAAACTAAAACCTTTCTCTGAGGTTCGCTTCGCTAAATGGATTTCCTTCGCCCCGCATAGCCTCTGAGTATTCATACATATAGAACATTAAAGAAGAAATATCGTTTAACCGAATATGGACACATTGCCTACAGCAGTGATTCTAAAATGGACAACGTAGCGTTGTTCTAGAAGCAGATATTGACAAATAGGCTATCTATCCCATAAAATGGACACATATACTAACAGTGAAAGGAAAAACTAGCCTAGCTGTCCCTCAGGAGACACATAAGCAAAACTAACTATGAGCCCATAAAATGCAACATCCTAAAGCACACTAGAACTTGTCCAAACTGCAAACGTTTTAGTAAAACCGGAAAGGTATCATTTCGGGAAAGAAATTTTTAGTTTCAGATTGTTCATTCAACCAGTTGCAGAATTGCGTGAAACTCAACATAAAATATAGGTCTATATGCTTGTCATCAAACCATTTGACAAAACAATTCATTGATTTTTTTGAATTTTTTCATATCTGCAAATTGGCTTTGTAATGTTTGTAGGTATGTCTTAGAGCCTGAATTGTGAGCCTAAAATTCTCGTTTTGTGTTCTCAATTGCAAATTCCTTCGTATTTTATTCCAAGGAATATTTGTAACTCTGGTTGCTCCAACAAATGCTCTAGAAAATCGTAATTTAGTGATCAGATCTCAAGGAGTCATCTACCAGCATTTGTTGCTCAAAAAACTCTGATTCTGAACCTTTTCTTGCGCTCCTTTCTTATGTTCATCTCTTGCAGCAATTGAATAAATAAACGAAAAGAAACCTCATACCCTGCCTTTTTTGACCCTGAACCTTGCATCCTTATATGGGATAAAGTTCTGCATAGATTTACTTTTAAAACAGAAAGATTTAAAGGAAATGTGAAGCTGTAAGCCTACCTTTTGCTGATCCCAAGCCATGACACAAACTATCAAACTGTAACTCTATTCATTTGGAAATTGCTCTGAGTTGATGTTTTGGATATCAATCTAAAAAAATAGAGAATGTTGTCATCATAATTGTGATATTTTGTTTCTTCTTTGTACATCTGAGGGTCATCTGATGATGAATTGGCATTACTCCATGCACGTTGTCTCCTGTTCAAAAAAATAAATCAAAGAGTGGTATGTTTTCCATTCAATTACACATAGATGTGGCATATTCATAGAGCTGTGAATATGAATTGCGTATTCCTGCTTTGTATGACATATTGTTCATGACGAACTGATTTCTGGCTTGATAGAAATAGAATTTTCCCTCACATGCACTCCATATTGATTGGGTACCCATAACCTATAATGCACATATTGCTATGAATGTGTGCTGTTGTTAATAATTCACTGAAATAAAACCCTATCCAGATAATTTTATTCATCATGATATTCCAAATTTAGTTTATGGTACACATTTGAAATTTAATTACATGAATTATAGCTTAGTAGGTGACTAGGTTTAACTTCAAGCTTGGTGTTTGGTTTTGGTGCATAAGTGGTCAACTTGACAAGAGGTGGACCTTGATTATTTGGTTTTTTTATTTGTATATTTCATGAGATTATATATTGCAGGTCGGTGAACCCTATGCAAATCAATGAGAGAGACCAGAAGACATGGACATGCCTAGAACATCAGATATCCAGTATTCCCAGCAGCTTCTCCAAACTGCAATTCAAGTGAGTTCAATGTTCAAACCTGAAGGAATTTTTCCCCCAAAATAAATATTAAATCTGGTGTTCTGCTTTTCCGGTTTTTTGGGCCACCGCTTGGCAGCAACTTCCCTTCTTATAATGTATGCAACAGTTGTTCGAGTTTGCAAACAAATACAGGGGATCATACAGTGATGACCCCAGCGTGAAACTAGTTGTGTGTCCTTTCTACTGTGACTATGATGGATACTAGGAAATTTTGCATCATATATTATGATTTCAGTTAAGTCTCATCAGAGGTCTGTGCTTAAAAAAATCATTTATATATTTTCCTTTCATTTGCATATCTCTGTTCTGAAGAGATTTAGCCTCAAAAAAATTCATCTTTATATCTAGATTTGACTTCAAAAATGATTTTTATTTCTTATTTACTCATTTTCTTTATAGATCTCTTTTTGCTGATAGATTTGGCCATGGAAAAATCAGTGCTCATCTTATTTTTAAATAAAAGTTGATTGGTAATATAACAAGGTGACTTTTGGAAATTTAGAAGATTGATTAACCAATTTGCTTTAAAACTAGGAAACTTAACACATTCCACAAATCTGCATTTTAGTAGAGTACTGGGTTGACAAATCTTTCAAATGAAAGAGCTATGGTAATATGAGGGGATTGTCAAAGATTCATGCTAGATTCATGTCAATATTGGAGTCTATAGTTCATAAATTGTTTTGTTGTCATTTCAAACAGTTTATAGCAGCAACAAACAAGTAGTTGCTTGGCAAAAATAAATACCCAAACATACCTACTCTTATTAGCTGAAATATCAGACCAAACCTTCCCTTTATGAAGACTAACATATATGCCACCTGGTTTACAGGATGAATTGCTATGGGTGCTACATGGTTGCACAAGGCAACACGGAATAGAGCATATCTTCAGTACATTGTAGCTAATGGCTTGTCACTATTATGCAGAAAGTCTTGATGGCCAATGTGATAAGTCTGCAAAACTACAACGGGTATGTTGATGACTTCATCTGCTTTGTATTGCCAGGATCACCTAATTCTCTACATCTATACACTCTAGATTTGACATTAATAGGCCATTTTTTATGTTGATGGCAAGATTATTTTTATAAATTTTAAAATATTTTGAAAATCCAATTGCTATAAAGTAAAGCCAAATAATTGGCCTGCCTTATATCATAATTTTATGTCTATTTCATTTCTAAAATCTGCCAAAATTAGGATATATATAAACATGAATATCAATAATAAAAATTCAAACCTTACTTCAAAATTCAATAATAAAATAATGTGATTTTATTTTTGTAAGTTTGTATTTGATTAATTCGTTATTAGTGATTAATGTGATTTTAACCTTACAAAGAAAACTCTTTAATCCTGTCATACTAAGGCCTCCAAAGTAGAATTCTAGAAGATTGTACGTTGCCATCAAATGTTGCAGCAGAGTCTGAAAATTAGGGTGCAATTGACGTTCCTAAATTTATTCGAGCCTTCGGTGAAATTGGAGTAGATTGTTAAGAATTTCAGGAGTCAATAGTCAAAGTTCCTAAATTTATTGGAGCCTTCAATGAAATTGGAGATTGGAGTAGATTGCCAAGAATTTCAGGAGTCAATAGTCAAAGAATCCAAGGGACTATAGCTCAGAGTAGATTGCCAAGAATTTCAGCAGTCAATAGTCAAAAAATCCAAGAGACTATCTAGCTCATACCGTATGAATTAAAGTCACGTATTAATAATGAGAAAATGCCATGAAGGATCTGATGTATTGGATTTTACTTGGAAAATACAAATGAGGTTATTTCTTTTTTCAAAAGCTTTATGTGGAATTTAAGAGCTCATGTACTATGGTAAAAGTTGTCATTGCATCCGTCAATCTATCGCAATGTTGTTACATTATGGAATATTGGATTCTTATTTGGCAAATCTATTGCAATGTTCTTACATTAGGTAATATTAGATTTTTACTTGGTAAATACAAATCCTATTATTTCTTTCAAAAACTTAATGTCAAAAAGCTATCATCCTATCCGTCAATCTAATGCAATGTTTTTACAATATGGAATATATTTGTAAATGTGCCATGTTAGTTGTCAATTTTATTCATATGTATTTTTCAAAAGCATTCAAATTGTAAAATGTTTGTAATGCTATTTAAACATTTTAAAAAGATGGATTTTCTATTTAACTTAAAATAAATAAAAAATAAATTATAATTATTTGATAGATTAGTATTTGAACACTACAATGAAGCCACATTATATTATATTTTTTTGTGTTATTTTTTATGGTTAAATTATATGAATTGCTCGAGAATTAAATTGTGGTCATTTAAAATAATTTTAAATAGAGTAATAATAAATATTTTGAAAACTTAAATTGTGGTCATTTAAAATATATTGTTAAATATAGTAATGATAAATATTTTGAGAACTAAAAAAAAAGGTATGCATTGAAATTTTATATATATATATATATATATATATATATATATATATATATATATATATATATATATATATATATATATTAATTTAACTTGAGACCTATAGAAAAGGGGTCTCATATATGGTATTAATGTGAGGTTCAAAATATTGAGTTTATAAATCCATTTGTGCATAAGTCTATTAGCCCCAAAATTTCTTCATACTTGCAATAAATGGGGATCGCATGAAAAGCCTTAGTTGGAATGGAGACATTTGGAAAGTAGACCATAAACAATATATGGAAAAACAATCAAGAAAAAATTAAGAAATTGGTTTGTTGTGTATAAGAAAAAATTAAATGTTGTGTGTGGGGCTTTACCCAACAAATGTTACAGAGTGATATATTCATGCCAACATATAATGATGAACCCACACCAATGCTCTTGAATCCATAATAGAAAATCTCTCTCTGAAAACTCTTAAAAAACTATTAGTTCAGAAAAAGTTTGTGCTGGACCATATCTCACCTAATAATTTTAAAACATTATGTACTATTTTTATTTTCAATGTGTGTTTCAAATGCAAAACAATACAATACATTCATACAAATGCATTTGTCATACAACTTTTCCAATTAAATAAGCCTATCGGTCTCTCTTTGCACCTTTTTTTCAATTATGCTATATTTCCTTTTTAACTATCTCGAGTACAAATAGCCATATGAGCATGTGCTTCTTGTGCGAAAAAAAATAATGGGTGCTCTGTTTTATGCATCAAGGTAATAAAATATCATCTCATTCGTTAGTTAGATTACTTTAAAATATGACATAATCAATTTAGTATTTAATATTCTAGCATGCAGTTGTAATGATATTCCGTAATGTTTTTGTTAAACAACACTAATATAGTTACATATTATGAACTTAAGAAAAAAAATACACAAAAAAAAGAATCTTAAGTTTGACATTTCAATTGCTATTTTCTTTTTCTTGTACAATTTTTCTGATTTAAAAATCTTATTGATTTCTCTTTGCACCTTTTGGAGCAACTGCTAGTTTTAATTATATTAACTTTTAATATTAAATATTAAAAAATAAATACTAATTTAAAAGCTTTATTAAAATAAAATTCTTTTATATTTTTATCACTCAAAATAATGCATTAAATGAAAATTCATTAGGTTAAATTAAATATAGCGTTAAACAAATGTACATTTGAAAATAAAAAATTTCATAGAGAAGTTGTTTTATATATTTCATATACAATACATAGACATCTTACTTTTACGATATATTTATTTAATTTTTAAAATAAATTATATTCATTGTAATTGTATAATAAAATAATTTATAATTTATGATTTTTTTTACTTACTATTTTTATATTTATTTAAAGTAATGATGTGATCGTATTTCCTCGATAATGTAATTTTAAAAAATAACTTTTGATTTTATTATTTTTATTTATAATTATTTAATTTTAGTTTTTAATAGCTTTACAAATTTTGAATAATTAATATTATAATAAACAAATGTATGGTGTAATGGTAATCTTGGTTGGTTCGTTGTTCAAAAAATTTGATCAATCCTCTTAAGTTATATGGCATTTTCTAATTGGGTTAAGTGGTGTCTTTGTATTTGGCTATATGGTTTTTTGGAATTGGCTTAATTTTTATAATTAAATTTTTGCGCCGTATACATTTTCATATAAAATGTTGACTTAAGTTTTAAAAAAAAAAAAAAAAACACTTTGTGCTAGAACATATATCAATTTCTAATACAATTATGTATTATTTATATAATTTGAATGGATAGTAAATTATATACGTGAATTTGAATGGATTATAAATTTACTTTTAACAAAAAAAATTACCACATTGAATTTCCAAATTAAGTAAAATATTAAACATCTTTGCTCTTTATTAAAGTCAATACTATTTTCTAAATCAAAGGAAAAGAGTTAATTCAACACAAACAATCAAAATCCAAAATCTTTTAATATTTCTTTTAATTAAATATTTGTAAAATGAATTTATACTTACTCCAGAGCTATGGTAAATAAATGAAAAAAATATATAAACTAAATGTATGGTAAATAAATAAAAATTATTTTTATATTTATTCCATAAACCTTTTTATATTTAAAAAAACTTTAAAAAGAGGTTTTATTTAGATGAAACCTATGGGACGAATACCATGGGACAAATTAATATTGATACCATGGGCCAAATACCATGGGTAAATAAATAAATATAAAAGAGGTATAAACAAGTATGATAAATAAATAAGTAAATATAAAATAGATATAAAGAGGTATGGTAAATAAATAAATATAAAAGAGGCATAAAGAGGTAAGGTAAATAAATAATAATATATCAAATAGGATTATAAATAAAAATCTAATTATATAACAAGCCTATGGGCCAAATACCATAGTAAAGAAAAGGGGTATGGTAAATAAATATAAATATAAATAAACCGAGTAGTCTTTAGTGCGGCTTTTTGAAGGCTTTTACGCTGACTTTTTATGGTGTAATTTCTCTAAATTCCAGCAGGAATTTTTTGAAAAGAGAAGTTTGATTGCTAACTTTGCACAATCGAAGTGCCCTAGAGGTTTTTGAGGGTGCTAAATCCATATATAGAGTCAAAAAACCAGTTTGAATAACAAAAACCAAGATTTTACCTCAAAAAATTTCACCGGATTCCGACACTGAAATTTCAAAAAGTCGCACTAAAAACAACTCCTAAATAAACTAGAGGTATGGTAAGTAGATAAAACTTCTTTTCATATTTACTCCATAATTTGCTTTAGATTTACGAATATTTATGTTCATTAGTTTACATAACTAAGAAGAAATAGAGAGAGAGAGAGAGAGTGTATGTTTAGGGGTGAGATAAAGAGACAAAGTAAGATGTATGGAAAGAAGGGGGGGGAGAAGAAGTGAGAAGGAGGGAGGGATATAGTAATGTAGTTGGAGAGAGAGAGAGGGGTGGAAAGAGAGAGAGAAAGAAAGGGATGGGGGAAGAGAGAGGATTAGAGAGAGAGAGAGAGATATGGGGGAGAGAAAGGGAGAGAGAGGAAGGAGGTGAGTGATGGGGGAAGAGAGAGTATTGGAGCGAGAGAGAGAGAGAGAGAGAGGAGGAGGAGAGAGGGATCGATAAGAGAGATGGAGTTGGAGGGGGAGAGATGTAGGAAATAAGAAATATAGAGAGTGAGAAGTGGAGAGAGAGGAGTGACAAGGGAGAGACAGAGAGAGAGCATGTATTTTTGGGGCTAAGATAAAGAGACAAATAAGGAGAGATGGAGATATAAGGAGAGAGGGAGGGATATAGTAACATAGTTGGTGGGTGAAGAGAGAGAGAGAGGGAGAGAGAGATGGGAGAGAAAGGGAAAGAGAGGAAGGAAGAGAGAGGATGTGAGATAGTGAAGAGAGGGAGGGAAAGAGAGATGGACTTGGAGGGGGAGGGGGAGAGAGGTAAGAAGAAATAAATAGAGAGAGAAAGAGTCAGTGAGTGATAAGGAAGATGGAGAGAGAGGGAGAGAGGTGGAAGATAGAGATATAGATGGAAGGTGAAGAGAGAGATGGGGAGAGGGGGGGATTGACAAAGAGATTGATATATATGGATTGCGAGAGTGTGTGTGTTTACGGGGGTGAGATAGAGAGACAAAAAAGAAGAGATGGAGGGGGATATAGATATGGATGGAGGGTGGAGAGAGGGAAGAATATTTCTCACACTAGATGGATTGATATAAGTGGAGATGGTGATTTATAATCCTATTTGATTATTTGCACTATATGCATTGATTTTATTGTAGATATTTATTTCTAATGATATTTGATTACTTGCACCAGATGCATTGATTTCAGTGTAGGTGGTGATTTATAATACAATTTGATTGCTTGCACTGAATTTGTTGATTTCAATTTAGATGTCGATTTATAATTGTATTTGATTACTTGCACTAGATGAATTGGTTTCAATGTAGATGATTTCTAATCCTATTTGATTGTTTGCATTAAATGCATTGATTTCAGTGTAGATGGCGATTTCTAATCCTATTTGATTTATTTGAGTAAATACATTGATTTCAATGTAGATGTTGGTTTCTAGAGAGAGAGTGATAAGGAAGATGGAGAGAGAGGGAGAGAGGACAAAAGGAGGAAAGAGAGATATTAATGGGGGAGAGGGAGAGAAGGGGAAGATAGAGATATAGATGGAAGGTGAAGAGAGGGAAGAAGAGAGAGATGGGGT
Source organism: Pinus albicaulis (assembly GCA_034641835.2). Lineage (NCBI taxonomy): Eukaryota > Viridiplantae > Streptophyta > Pinopsida > Pinales > Pinaceae > Pinus > Pinus albicaulis. The sequence goes on along the minus strand of CM076569.1, from coordinate 599,424,674 downwards.
GATTGAAAAAGAGATTGATATATATGGAGTACGAGAGCGCGTGTGTTTAGGGGGGTTGAGATAAAGAGACAAAAAAGAATAGATGGAGGGGGATATAGATATGGATGGAGGGTGGAGAGAGGGAGGAATATTTCTCGCACTAGATGGATTGATATAAGTGGAGATGGTGATTTCTAATCCTATTTGATTATTTGCACTAGATGCATCAATTTTAGTGTAGATATTTATTTCTAATGATATTTGATTACTTGCACTAGATGCATTGATTTCAGTGTAGGTGGTGATTTCTAATACAATTTGATTGCTTGCACTGAATGTGTTGATTTCAATTTAGATGTCGATTTATAATTATATTTGATTACTTGCACTAGAAGACTTAATTTCAATGTAGATGATTTCTAATCCTATTTGATTGTTTGCACTAAATGCATTGATTTCAGTGTAGATAGCGATTTCTAATCCTATTTGATTTCTTTGAGTAAATGCATTGATTTCAGTATAGATGTCGGTTCCTAGAGAGAGAGAGAGTGAGTGATAAGGAAGATGGAGAGAGAGAGAGGACAAAAGGAGGAAAGAGAGATATTAGCGGGGGAGAGGGAGAGAAGGGGAAGAGAGGGAAGAAGAGAGAGATGGGGAGAGAGAGTGATCGACAAAGAGAATGATATATATGGAGTGCGAGAGCGTGTGTGTTTAGGGGGGTGAGATAGAGACAAAAAAAAAGAGATGGATGGGGATATAGATATGGATGGAGGGTGGAGAGAGGAAAGAATATTTCTTGCACTAGATGGATTGATTTAAGTGGAAATGGTGATTTATAATCCTATTTGATTATTTGCACTAGATGCATCGATTTTAGTGTAGACATTTATTTCTAATGATATATGATTACTTGCACTAGATGCATTGATTTCAGTGTAGGTGATGATTCATAATACTATTTGATTGCTTGCACTGGATGTGTTGATTTCAATTTAGACGTCGATTTATAATTATATTTGATTGCTTGCACTAGATGCACTGATTTCAATGTAGATTATTCCTAATACTATTTGATTGTGTGCGCTAAATGCATTGATTTCAGTGTAGATGGCGATTTCTAATCCTATTTGATTGCTTTGAGTAAATGCATTGATTTCAGTGTAGATGTTGGTTTCTAATCTTATTTGATTGATTGCATTAGGTGCATTGATTTCAATGTAGAAGTTATTTTCTAATCTTATTTGATTGCTTGCATTAAATGCATTGACTTCAATGTATATGTTGATTTATGATTTGATGTAATTGGATATATGACGGTACATTAATATTAAAGTGATTGGGTTAACAATATGCATTGATTTTAGTGTAAGCACAAAAAGTTATTAACAATGTAGATTGATTTTTGTGTTATAGTAATTTAAGCTATTAATATTGGAGAGCAAGAGAGACAAGGTATCATGTTTACTACAACAGATTGAGCTAAAGATTTAAATGGTTTAGATTTAAATTTTCTTTTTCATATAATCGATATGAAAAGATAACAAAACTAACAAGGGAGGAAATAAGAATAGTAGAAGAAAATAGTTTGAGATTGATTGTAACATGAGTACGTTCTTATTATTCACATTTTCTCTCTTTCAACACTATTATTGTCACTTTGCATTTAAAAAAATATTTCATCATTTTTCATCATTATAGTTATTAACAATAATTATCATCTCAACAAACTGAGGTAACTAAGAAAATTTAAAATTAAAATGACCAAGTTAATCTTAGAAATATTTAGCATATTTAAAATGATTATATTAATATTTGATATATTTACATATTACTGATAAAATTAATCATATCTTTGATAGATTTTCTTTGGCAGCACACGACTGAAACCAGCCTAGATCTATCTTACATCTCAAAAATATACAAAAAATTTAATAATCTGAAAAATGTGACGTTGATGCCTCCGACTAGAACCAGCCTAGATCCATCTAGCTCTGGATCTATCATGCGCCGAGAGGGATAAAATATCTTGAGGTGCAAACCTTTCCTCAAGTTTTGTACTCAAAAAATAGGTTTGCACCACGAGAGATTTGATCCCTCTCGGCGCATGATAGATCCAGAGCTAGATGGATCTAGGCTGGTATTAGCACAATGAGTTGAGGATGGGTTCAGTTAGCAAAGTGATTTAGGATTGTTAAGCCTATACTATGGGAGGTCCAGTTAGTTTAGGGCTCATGTGGCTCAGGAGTGTGATCTCTTGGATCAAATCTCACCGAGGTTGTTTCACCTGTGCTAAGGGAGAAGACAAACTAAATTCCAATTAGCTTAAGGTTGGTGTGGCAAGGCCGAGTGAGATTCTTAGATAACTTTGACCACTTAAATGCCCCTAAATCTTTTCGAGCCATAGGACAATATTAAAAGAACAAAGACACCTTCAAACAAAAAAAATTAATATTATATAATTTCTAAAACTTATTATTATTATTATATTTTATATTAATAATATTTTGAATGGATTATGTATAAAATTGACTTTAAAATATAAATCTATAATCAAACTTTAAAATTTGGAAGTCATGTTTTAACACTTTTACATTTCGACTTGTGTGATTTACAAATCAATACTTTTGGTTTGTTGTTATCATTATGATATCGGCATTTAAAAGAACCTTCAGGGCACGTTCGGCGAGAGGATCCTACGATGAAATGGGCCTTTCTTTCGTTGCCCGCGAAATAAGACTTTCTGGTCTTTTTCTTAAAATGCTTATGATGTTTTGACGATGAAGTGACAAAAAATAACAACACTTTCGAATTCAAATTCTGTGGAGAAGTGGATCCCTCCGGAATGTCGGTGAAGCAAAAATCACTCATAACCGTTTGAAAGGAAGAGGATATAAGCCAATGTCACAACCAACATACTCTGGATCTCATTTTCTTCTCTGCTTTGCATCTTCTGCTTTTTAATTTTATTTTTGGGTTGATATTTGCTTTCCCCTAGCATGGCCATGCGCATTATTGGTTGATTTCTCCATTTTGTTTGGAATGTAATGGGCGCTTTTGATTTTTCTTTTTTAACAGTGTACTTGCAATGTTTGCCTCGTCGATTTTATTTTGTTGGCAGGGTGCAGAGCAGAAATAGATTGGTGAAACGAAACCAATGATTTGAATTTCTGTCATGTTATCCAATGAAGTGATTGGGCAGGTATGCTTTTGTTTTTGTTTTTTAAAATCATTCAAATTAATTTTTACTAAGAAATTTGTACAGAATTGGAACCGCCCTTTCAGATAATGGCTACACATCGGTTCTCCATAATTGTTTTATGATCTCAATTATCCCACAGGTTTGTTTGATTTTATTATCTATTTTGGCACTTCTTTCCCAATGATTTGGAATGAAGTTTGATTTGCAAGAGTAGGGTTCGCCAGAAGATGAGCCACTCTTATTTTGTCACTAGTATTTCTATTTGTGTATCTCAATCCGTTCAAGGAAGCCGTTTTCTTTCTTAATCTTTCTAAATGGGTTGCAGTGAAACTGGGAAATGGGTTTAAAAGCCGTAGAATGATAAATAAGTATGTAAATTCTTCGCTCAGCCCTGCAATCAGGTAGCAAACGTTCTGTCATAGTCTCAGCAGGTACAAATTCTGTGATTCTGGGTTTGTCAGTCCCTACGTACCCTTTTGCATGTACAAATTCTATCATGTTTTCTTCTCTGTTTGTGCACATTCTGTCAATCTATGTAGGTACATATTCTGATTCTGGCACTCAGCTTCAAGTAAACTGGTAATCCAATCTACTTATTGTTCACTCTGATTATGAAGTAGCTGTGAGCTGTATTAAGGTGACATTTTATTTTGCCCCTTACGTCTTAGTTGGTTAATATTAGTTTTTTCGTTTTTTCCTTCTGTTTTTGCCGCCTTTGCTCCGATTTTAATTTGTTGCAAGATGTACAGCAAAAAATGGATTTGGATTTCTAAGAAGCTAACCACTCGAGTGGAAGAGCAGGTATGCTTTAGCCTTTTAGGTAATAATTTGCATATAGTCTTAAGAATTTCTTCATGTTCCTATTCACAGGAGAGGTTAAACCCTCTTTATTTATTTATCTTTAAATTTCAGAATGAAATTGCGCGCAAGGGAATCTTAAACGTGTAACTCTCATTTGTTTCTAATTCCTTTGACAGTTGTGTGCTTATTGGTTTTGGGCCTTGGCCTCATTTATGATTTGCAATATACTCTGCTCTGCAACGGATGAAGAGGGCTTTCTCTTGAGTAAAATGACGAGGCCAGAGGCCTCTTAAGTTTTCTTTTTAAGGTAAGAACCTGAATTATGGGTTATTTATCTTCTATTACTTAGAATGGCCCAATTTACATTAATTAAAAATGTGCTTGCACTTTTCTTTTTATGGTTGTCCAAGGGAAGAAGGAGAGAACGATTACAATCAGTCGTTTCTTTGTTATTTTGTGTTAAGTTGGCGTAGCCACGTATGTTCAATGGATAGCGGTTCGTACAGGTCTAGACCTAATGATTCGCCTCAAAGGTACACACTACAATCCTGGTTTGAGCTAAACTGCTCATGTACTTAGCATGTCAGTGACGTTGATATTAAAACTCCCATTCAACTACCCTATCGATAAAATCTGTTCGGCCAAAACTATAATCAGAATTGCATCTAACTAGTGCTTTATTTATTCATATTTCGTTGTTGGTAAAGAACTAGATGATTAACCCATCTTAGCTGAAAAAAAGAAATAGATGAATCTAGGATTAGAAAAAGCCTTATAAATGATGCAAAATTTCATGCAGTAAAATAGGGATTCATTATTGCAAATCGAAAGGGATATAGAAAATTAGTTTTGGAAGGAGACTCCACACTGGTAATCAACACTCTCAAATGCCTATACCAGGGCGCTGCCTAGGAGAAATTAAGTAAGAGTTGGAGAATGGCCCGTTTGGTTCAGGAAGTGGACAACCTTCTCCACAACTATGAGTACATTATTCCCTAGCGTGTCCTGCGTAGTGGCAACAAAGCTGCAAACTTTCTAGCCAATTGGGGGTGCAATCACAAGGGAGTCAACCTGAATATTGCATGGAATATTGCAGACCCAAAGGATTTTTGCTCGTTGCTTCGCATCCTTGCTCAAGACCAGTTGGATTCCAACCCAAAAGGTGTTGAGGAGCGAACGGACCCCCGATCAGGGTGCGATCAGGGAATTGATCCCCAAGCTGGATCACAATGATCTCATTAAAGGCGAAGCCTTACGACCTGCATGCAAGGCTGGCCAGAGTCAAATGGCATAGAGTGGGAGGCGGCGAAGGCCGCGTGCGAAGGGAAATACTCATCTCACGAGGTAGGAACCATACGGGAAGTGGAGGTAAATTGGAAAGGAGGCACTGGAGGGAGGTTATTCTTTGGGTTTGGTATTCTGTGAGCACAGCTCCGCGGTTGAAGTTTAACGAGACCGGTGGCGACAAAGCCACAACCTGGGATCCACAGGCTGCGACGCCTAGCTCGTCAAGGGTATGTTGTACTGTCCTCTGCATTGTTCTGTCTCCTAAGTATGGATACTATTGGTATTTGCATGTATACAGTTTCACAATGGAATATTATATTGGGGTAACGATTATGCTGAATGCTTGGGGTTCTGGGAAGTTTAATGGGCTTTTACCACGGCTGAGAAAGTCAATTTTGCTCTTATTTGGTATAATGCTATGTAAAATGGGGGATATGAGGACGGGTAGAGGCGTAGGTGGCTGGGATCACCAGGAACTGGCCGGGTTGGCGACACCACCCTAGCCTGCATGTAAGATTGGTATTGAATGATGCAGTTACCATGTACTGTTGCCACTCCTGTGAGGAGCGTGGGCAAGAAGGGATTAACATGCCTTGATACATAGCCTTGGGTAGGGGTGTGAGCCACCATTATGGTCGCGACATGGGAAATTGGGTTTTAAATTTTTTGACTCGACGCATTGATTACATTATATATCTATGTATGACTAATAACTATCAACACTGTCACAGAGACAGGGTTCGAACAAGACTGTAGAAACACATTTGGGGGCATTTGGGAGCGCTACTTCATTGTTTTCCACATTGCTTCTAAGAAGGAAATACCGATGGCTCGGTCAAAGAATGTAAAGGAGGAGGCTTGGACGGACTTCAGAAGGAAAATTTGGAAAAGAGGTGTGCAGAAGGAGTGAGGAGAGTCATCCTCCCAGGGACCAAGGAGTTCGGGCTGCAAATCTCAAACTACTCATATTAAGGATGTCGCTCAGGCATATGTCCAAGAAATCAGGAAAATAATAGCGAAGTGGCAGGAAGCCCTCACTCGCTAAGCGGAAGAAGAAGATGCAGTTTTGGAAGGAGAACTTATCATGCCCGACCCAAGCAACACCAGAGGCAAAGTTTCTCAATATCAGCAAACCCTTCATCTGCATTGGAGGATGAAACATTTGGTGGCAAAAGCCATCATGCATACCACTAAATTTATGCAGGTAGATCCAGTAATGCAGGAAATTCAAAAGGATTTCCAGTTCCAAGTTCAACAGCAGAATGCTCGCTTGGGCAGAATCAAACAACTCTTTAAGAGACCTCAGCGATTGGAGACGTCCGGGTCTAGTGTTAAAGACCCGGTGCCCATCAAGTCTTCAGATGATTAATATGGTTCTTGTCATGTTAGTTTACTGTCGTGTTTCTGTTTTGTTATGTTTATGTATATTTTGTTGAAGAACATAGAAGGCAGTGGCCGTAGCAAATCAAACTTTTTTAAGGTTATAAACGGTTCGGCTTATAGATTTGAGTATGATAGACTGAAAACATTCCGGTTTTGGATGGTATATAATGTCTTTCGATGGCCAACAGACCTGGTTTCCCGCCAAGGTAGTTTGAATCCTTGGAAGAGAATATCTATTGTAATCTGCCCTTTTTTGAAAAATAAATGAATATAACAAGTACTACTCAGCTTTAAAAAAAAATGTGGTTTTGAGAATATATATATATATATATATATATATATATATATAGATAATCAAAACTTAAAAATTTGAAAGTTACTGTCATAACACTCTTTCTTTTTACTTTTCGAATTGTCTGATTTATAAATCATTACTTCTCGTTTGCTATTATCATTATTATATTGATCTTTAAGAGAACCATGAAGGCAGGTTAGGTGACATGATCATACAATGAAATGGGCCTGGCTTTTGTTTCTCGTGAAATAAGGCTTTTTCATCTTTTTCCTAAAATGTCTACGATGTTTAAAAAAATCAAACAAACAATTAAGTCAAATTATGTGGAGAAATGGGTGCTTGTTGGAATATGTAATTCCTACTTGTCTTCGGTTGTGACTTTATATGTATAGAGTCTGTTCCTATTCCATAGGAGTTAGATAAATCTAAGTTCCTAGTTTGGTGTGAGGTTGAGATATTCTCTCAACCAAATTATTGTGCATCCAAGATAGCTTCCCTATTTTGAGACAATACGTCATGTATATATGTAACTCTATTTGGTTAATAGAATATAGTGTGAACAGTGAGATTTTATCTTGGTATCAGAGCCCATACGAGCCTAGACCTCGGCCCATCCTGGGCTTGAGGGAAATAAGAGAGAAAATACATTTTATTTTAATATTTGTTTGTCCATCAAGAGTCGTGACTGTTGTAAGCGATCTGCTCGAGAGGGCATTTTCATTTCGTGTAAGAGTTTCCATTGCCACCTGCGATCACGGTGAGAGAAAATTGTGCTCACTGGTTAAGGAAGTCCAACACAGTTCACACTTGGTAACATTACGCCATGGTTTGAACGCGGACGAGAACGATTGTGGTACCTCAGCCCGCGAGGTGGAGGGTTCTCGATCCATTCCCACGCGCTGAATCTTCCATGATCTGAATCAATTTGGATGTGCGTAGCGATTCCTGGCTTGGTATTGCAAACTCCTTGAGGAGAACTCCTTCAGGGGAAGGACTGCAAACTTCTTCTGTATGATGTTATTTGGAGGATCTGTGCTAACTGCAGTCGTTTTAATAGGCTCCATGATCCCATATCTTTCAGAATCTTTCGATTTGGCGATCTATCTTTTTGCTGCAGCGATTGGAGTGACAACAATGCTCGTTCGTGGATCGTGCTCTATTGATGGGTTCAAAGGATAAGAGGCCATTGCCAGTTTGGAGCCCATCAGCCGTGGCAGAGGAGGAGTTTGCGTAAGGATGCACGGTGAAGTTTTCCGACTTGTGCAAGGGGAGCCTTGTTAAATACCAGGGAGATGGCGGACGCCTTTGTGCAGGGAGCAATGGATTGGTAGAGTCTTTATGAATTAATCTCTGCTGAAATGGTGTCGTTGGCCTAACCGGAATTAGGCATGCTTTATACAGATCCATTCTCATTATTGGCCTGTTGCGTGATTGGAAAAGTTGTCAATGTGAATCGAGTGTTCATGTGTGGGCAATAATTTTGTGTCAGATGTATTGGAGATGGCACCGAAGCGTATGGCATCACCATCGAATAAGATAAAGATGTTTGGAGATTACATGGCAACGAAGGTGGTAGGGGTTGGGTCCTTTACCGAGGTATGGAAGGCCAAGCATACACTCCACGACAACCAGGTGGCTATAAAAGATGTCGATTTGTAAAAGCTCAATAAACATCTCAGAGATTGCCTTGACTGCGAGATCAAATTTCTCAGAAGCGTGGTAGTGTGGGAAAGAGTCAACCATTCGACGAAGTTCCATTCTCAGAGAAGTGTTCATGTGTGGGTCGCTGGTAATTGATGCTCCGGAGATCCCCTCACAATAAGTACGTTTGATTGGGTAATTTGCGCATAATATGTTTGTGAAAGTGTTGAGCACAACTGATGCTCGGATCCGTCAGACGTGTATTGCAGAGTGCCTGTTAGGAAATGAAATTGGGACTGCATCATTAGATGTTTTTTGGGGATGGTGGACTGGAAGTTTTGAATCCATGGTTCGAAGTCTTTTCCTTAAACTAGTGCATGTGACTGTCAATTCTGTCGCCTGATATCGTCCCGATGTTGAGGGTTTCATGTTTAGCTAGTGTGCAGTACATAATACCTGCATTTTTCCCTTTCCCATGAAGCTCACATTTGCAGTAGAGCTTCACTTAAAGGCAAATCGGAAAACCTGGAAGGTTGATGTCGTCGCTCCAAAGATGCAGAGCGATAATCTATACAACCGTACTAGACATGGAGAGTTTGTAAGATTTTCGCTAATGGAAGCGAATTGTTTTGGTGACTGCGGAATGGGAGGTGTTGAACAAAGTTCGCTTGCCTAAGTCCGTCGTTCATTTTTTGCAGATTATTTAGTCATGGATGCAAAAGATTTGTTGGACAGTGCTGGAATTTGTCCAACGTGTGGATGACGTGGAATTCTCAATCCACATCAGGAAGCCGAGTAAGTGTGGCATCTGGCTGTGGTGGCAACATGGCCGCATTCAAAGATGAGCAAGACCCCTGATATATGCATTCAGTTGAGCGGTGGTTCGAGAAGGCTATGGTTCTATGCAGTAGGACACTACCCTGCTAGCAGACGAAGAAGTAGAGGACTTGTTGATAAGGAATTCTATTTTCCTCAACTTTCTGTAACTCGGCAATGTTGGTGCTGGAAAGTCAGCTGTATTTAAATAGTCTGATTGGTGATTATGTTGGGTTATAAGGGAAACTGGTGTTAGCATATCCAGCGTTGTGTCTAGACAACATTTTGGGCAGTGTGGTGAGCTCCCTGGACGTGATTATGTTTGTATACTAGAACAATCTCTGGTGAACTGCGCAGCAGAAGCCTGGTGAGTTGCAGTTGATGGCAATGTTTTTTGCAGCGTTTGTCACTAAGGAAGAAGACAAGGTGAAGATGAAATTGAAAGTTCCAATATATTTGCTTTGATGAAACAAATTTGTCTTCATGAATTCTTTTGTTTTCATTTTGAGACCGATCACCTTAACATATAAATGCATTCATGTAAATCTGGTTAAAAGAATTAGATGTTGTATTGTTGTGACATTTAGTTTGGCCAACTATTGTCACGAGTGAGAGTCTTTGTTGGAATTGGCCATTCCAACAATAGACAAATTTATTTGCAAAAATGATTTACTACCAGCTATGATGAAGACATTGACAGTGAAAATTGCATCAAAGGATAGTGGTTGGACCTACATCAGAGATTGGAGGAGGATGGACAATCAAGTTTGTGAAAGTTTGTTTTGTGTGAATTTCTTGGAATAGACTCAAATAACATGTTGTATTCTGAGTCACACATTCTAATTGTAAGCAAGTCTAGAATATTTTTTGTCGTGGTCTTTGTATAGTATGTACCTGATAACTCCAAGAGTTGGAGTTGTGTTGTAAGCTTTGTAAGGCATGTGTATCCCCGTAAAAGTTCGTGGTAATCTCAAAACCACTTTGTAATTACAGGTTCGTGGTCAGCCAGAAACCATTTTGTAGTGTCAGTTTGTGGTCAGCCAGAAACCACGTGTAACAGTGAAGTGGAATGGAAACAGGTCTGTGCCAGTGTTCACCCACTAATGAAGAGATCTGGTGAAAGGTCGCCAATGAAGGAATCCGGTAAAAGTTTGCCGAAGAGATCTAAGATAGATCTACTGCCGGTGAGAGTTCACCGATGAAGGAAGAGCATGGTTACATGTCATCCGATAAAACCCACGTTGGAGGGGGATTTGTAGATACAGGGACATGTATGCAGTGATAATGGTTGACAGAACCATGTATGCGAAGGACATCCTACGAGACTAGCGGTTGCAGCAGTTGGTACCCATGCATTCCGGTGGATGGTTGCTCCTTTATATGGACATCGACATATCATTTTGTTATGTTTGACCACAACTAGATTTTGCGAAGTGATATCGAGACAAGTAGTCATTAAAGGGATGTGTTGGAATATGTAATTTCTACTTGTCTTTAGTTGTGACTTTCTATGTATAGAGTCTGTTCCTATTCCATAGGAGTTAGCTAAATCTAAGTTCCTAGTTAGGTGTGAGGTTGAGATATTCTCTCAACCAACTTATTGTGCGTCCAAGATAGACAATACTTCATGTATATATGTAACTCTATTTAATTAATAGAATATAGTATGAACAGTGAAATTTTATCTGTGCTCGAATGGAATGCCTGCCCCTTTGGAATGTTGCCGAAGAAAAAAGCATATTCATGACCGTTTGAAAGGAAGAGGATATAAGACATTGTCACAGCCAACTTACTCTGGGTTTCATCTGTGCATCTTCTGCTTTTTAATTTTATTTTTGGGTTGATAGCATTTCATTTGTTGATTTCTCCATTTTGTTTTGAATGTAATGGGCGCTTCTGATTTTTCATTTTTAACAGTGTACTTGCAATGTTTGCCTTGGCAATTTTATTTTGTATGCAGAGCAGAAATAGATTGGTGGAGATAAAACCAATGATTTTGGATTTGTATCATGTTATCCATTGAAGTTATTGGGCATGTATGCTTTTGTTTTTGTTTTTTAAAATCATTCAAATATTTTTTACTCAGAAATTTGAACAGAATTGGAAGCGCCCTTTTAGATAAAGGCTACACTTAGAGCCTCTGTAATTGTTATATGGTCCCAATGATCTTAGAGTTTTGTTTGCCTTTATTATCTGTCTTTGGCACTTCTTTACCCATGATTTTGAATGAAGTTTGATTTGTAACAATTAAAGAGTAGGGTTCGCCAGAAGATTAAACCAGCGACTTCGTTTCTTATTTTGTCACTGTTATTTATATCTGTGTATCTCAATCCGTCAGAGGTCGTTCTTTCTAAATGGTTTGCAGTGAAAGTGGGAGATGAGATGAAAAGCCGTAGGATGAAAAATAAGTATGTACATTCGTCGCTGAGCCCTGAATCAGGTAGCACACGTTCTGTCATATTCTCCCCAGGTACAAATTCTGTGATTCTGGGTTTCTCATAGTCACTCTTTGCATTTACAAATTCTATCATATTCTCTTTTCTGTTTGTGCACATTCTGTCAATCTATGTAGGTACATATTCTGATTTTGGAACTCCGAGTCATGTAAACGGGTAACCCAGTCTACTTATTGTGAATTGTATATTAAAATTTCACTTTAAGATTTTGATTATTTAGTAGCTGTGAGCTGTATTAACGTTACATTTTATTTTGTTCCTTAAGCCTTCGTTGGTTAATAGTAGTTTGCTTCGTTTTTTCTTTCTGTGTTTGTCATCTCTGCCCCGATTTTAATTTGTTGCAGAATGTAGAGCAGAAAATGGATTTTGATTTCTACGAAGCTAACCACTCGGGTGGAAGAGCAGGTATGCTTTAGCCTGTTAGATAATATTTTGCATATAGTCTTAAGAATTTCTTCGTAGTCCTATTTACCAGAGAAGTTAAATCCTCTTTATTAATTTATTTTTAAATTTCAGAATGAAATTGCGGCTAAGGGAATCGTTAGGGTGTAACTCTAGTTTGTTTCTAATTCTTTTGGCAGTTGCTTGCTTATTCTTTTGGCAGCTGCTTGCTTGTTGGTGTTGGCCTCGTTCATAAATTGCAATGTACTCTGCTCTGCAACAGGTGAAGAGGAGGATTTTCCCTTGAGTAAAAAAATGAGACCAGAGGCCTCTTAAGTTTTCTTTTTGAGGTAAGAAACTTGATTATGGGTTATTTATCAATATATATCACCTATACATACTTAGAATGACGCAATTTACATCAATTAAAAATGCGTTTTGCCCTTTGCTTTTTATTGGGAATAGGTCCAGGCTATGTCTACGGAGCCAGCAAATTTGTTTGTCCGGAGGGCAAAAATAACTCGTAGGAATTTGTCTGATCCGTTGGCTGGCATATGCAGAGAAGAATAAGTTGTTTATTGACTTAACAAAAATAGAATAGTTTGGATAGTAGTTTTTTTTGGGTTAGAATTTGGAAAAACATAAAAAAAAATTAGGTAATTGGAGTTGGAGTGTTTGAATTGTTTTTTTATGGTAAAAATAGATTTATCATCAAAAAATAACTAAACACCTAAAGCACTCAAAATCTTAAAGTTTAACGCCCATAACCCAAATTTTGTTAGATTATTTGGTAAATTTTTTAAAGACTGAAATGATCAATATTTTCTTACTTATTTTGTGAAGTTGGCGTGGCCGCGCATGTTCAATGAATAGCGTTTGGAAAACACATTCTGTCATACTATATACATAGTTAGGTACAATCCTCGTTTGACCTAATTAACTGCTCATGTACATTCAACTACAATGTCGATAAAGGCCTACAATGGGATGGGGATAGTTAATGTGCAGGGTTGTATAGGATAATATACTTGCTTACGCCCTGGGGCATATACACTCCTAATTCATTTACTGCCTAATGACATGTCAATTATTTTCTTTTTTCTGCCGCTGATAAAACTGGTTCAGCCAAAACTGAATCAGAATTGTTGATAAAGAATTAAGATTTAGTAATCCATCTTAGCTCAAAAAAAGGAAATAGATGAATGAAGGATTAGAAAAAGCCTCATAAATGGTTTGGGGTATGACGATCTAAATATTTTCTTGGGTATTTTGTATTTGGTAAAAAATTGTTTAGCTAGTTAAGTCAAATAAAGTAAATGATTTTCAATTTTACAGAATATAATTTTAGAGATTAATTTTTTTTTATTAAAAAAATATTAACATTTATCTGTAATACTATTAATTTTAATTTTAAAAATCTTATTAAAACATACTATGTAATTTATATATGATAATAAAACTTGAAATTTAATGCTAATCAAATCATATTAAAGCAGTTTCAATAATTTCTATGTTTCCCCGATTGAAGGGAATCCAATACATTACCAACCTTTATTTAGTTAGATCTATTAACTACATGCCGTGTAATGCAAAGCCTCCACTTTTTGTTTAAATTCAATATGACCCCTTATTAATAGATGACAGCTTGATAATCTTTCTTTGAAGATGTTAAATGGGTAAAATTCCGTTGCAGTTTGATTTTTTATTTTTGGCAGGTTGCAGTTTTGCTGGCATATTTCAAATTTACAGGAATATTGGGTGAGCATATTAATATCAATATCTAAGCGTCCACTTTTTATTTAAATTCAATTTGATTTTTATTGAAATTCAATTTGACCCCTAGATGACAGCTTGATAGTCTTTCTTTAATATGTTAAATGGGTAAAATTTCGTTGCAGTTAAATTTTTAATTTTTATTTTTGGCAGGTTGCAGTTTTGCGGGCATATTTCAAGATTACAGGAATATTGAGTGAGCATATTAATATCAATATCTATCTATGAGTAGATTCAGTTAATAAATGGATTTGGATAATAACTTTATGCTTATAAATAATATTATTCAACTAAGATAATAAGGAAAAAAATAATGTTAAATAAGATCAATATCAAGTATTTTATCAATAATTTGAATATTATTAAAATTAATTTATAAAGAAAATAATTTTATATTCAAAATATTATTAAATAATATTAATATTAATTAACTTGATTTATAATTATTTATTTATAAATCAAACATAAATTTATTAATAATAACATCAATCTAATTAATTAAGTAGTATATCTAATTAATTAATTAGTAAATCGATCCAATTCTTTTACTTATAAATCACAACATTAAAATTAATTTTAAAAACAATAACTCTATATTATAATGGCATTGAAAATTAAAAGTACAACACAACTCATCTTCATAAGTGTGAACATAATTAGTATTGATATGTGAATGAAAATTTGGGAGAAAAATCTTACTAATAAAGAAATAAGTTTTTTGAAAGTCAAAAAAAAAAAAACATTTTTAAAAATTTGAGTTTTAAGTTGTTTAATTTGTTGAATTCAAGGGATCTAGGTTTTTAGGGCATTGAATCTATTTATGTATTCAAAAATTTATTTTAAATAACAAAATGTTCGCCATCTTATTTGAAAATATATAGCCCAATGAGAAATATCATTTCTTCTATAAAGTAAACTGCATCTTAAAATTATTACAAAACTAAAAGAATATGATTTATTTCAATTAACTTATTTTAAAAAAAGTGTTATCTAAGTTTTGAGTTTTTTCCCAAAAAAAGCTTTCAAGATTTTCAAATTATACAAATTTCATATTTCAAATTTGTGATTCCAATAAATAAAATCCAAAACTTGAAAATCACTTTAAACTAGTAAACAATTGTTTCACATTTAGTGACTAGGTTAGCACTTTCACAAGGATTGAAAATGACCATCATTAATGTTATAGAACATCATCCTACAATAACATGAAGTTGATTATGCAATGTTGTTGGATTCAACTTCAGCATAATCAGGTTCAAATGAGTACAAGTAGTAATTGTGATGTTTGTTATCTAATCTCATGCTATGACATGTTTAAATATGTAAAGCTATTATTTACTTTAGTAAATATATATTGTTGACACCTTTTAATTGTGTGACACTATTGTTTACGTCAAGAAGTAGATAGTGGATTTAGCTAGTATCGCATTGATAAAAAATCACTTAAAAATAAAAATAAAGTTGACTAGTACTATTATTCGTGCCACAACAGATATTATGCATTTGGTAAAAATTTGACAAGCTATTGGTTTGGTTAAATAGAGTAAATAATTTCCAACTTTACAAAGTGAAACTTGGGAGATTACTTTTTTATTTATTTAAAAAAATATTAGGTCAAGAAGTAGATAGTGGATTTAGCTAGTATCACATTGATAACAAATCACTTAAAAATAAAAATAAAGTTGACTACTACTATTATTCGTGCCACAACAGATATTATGCATTTGGTAAAAATTTGACAAGCTATTAGTTTGGTTAAATAGAGTAAATAATTTCCAAATTTACAAAGTGAAACTTGGGAGATTACTTTTTTATTTATTAAAAAAAAATATTAGCATTTATCTCTAATGTTATTGGTTCTAATTTTAAATATCTTATTGGAGCATGTCTTTGAAGAAGTCCTTCTTTCTCTTGCTTCATAGCAACCAATTGCTCGTGAAGTCTAGTGCTTTCCCTTCCATCTTCATAAAGAATTTGCACCATATCCTTCAAGATGTAGAAGTCTTGCTTCATCTCTTGATCAAAGAGTCTTGTAAAAGAGGAGGATTTTGAAACCTCACTTATGAAGTTGTCATCATTATGTCAATAAATTAAAGAACTTCAACAATAATTGACAGAGCTTCTTAAAAATATGGTTGTAGATTTAAGCTCTTTTCTGTAGCTTGTACCTCTTTTTCAAGGAACCTCTTTTGCAAACACCCTCTTGTGCTTCAAGGGTTGCCTTGAGGTCCTTTGGGTAAGGAGAATGCTTTCAGCCTTCTTTCTTCTTGGCCTCTTCTGGACTTAGCTAACAATAGCTCCCCTTCACCTCTAGAACACTCAACTTATAAGCATCAGTCAATTTGCAAACAGTTAAATTCTTTGCACTGTTAAACACCTTTCAAGTCAAACAAGCAAGTAACCTAGTGCTTTGTCAAGTAAGCAATCTAGTGCTCTGTTAAGCAAGCAACCTAGTACTCTGTCAAGTAAGCAACCTAGTGCTCTGAAACCACCTAAAATGAAATGGGAGGATGACTTGTTATGTTATGCAAGCACCTCCCACTTAGTTAAACAAATTAAGACCTTGCTTATACTTGATTGTGCGTAATTGAATTATTGATTCAGGTGTATGTGTTTTAAATTATTTTAAGTCTTTATGTGTGAGGAATTAAAACTTTTCATTGATTAAACACATGTACAACAACCATAAAGTACAACAAATAAGCATCAACACATAACAAATTTAATAAAGGAATTCACCCGAATATCGTGGGCCACATCTCCTTGAGCCATTGTCAACTGACTTGGCTCTTTGGAATTATGATGGAAAATTTATTTTACAAGTAACTACTCAACTCCAGTGGTTATTTGAACTGAACTAATGGGTTTAGAATACCATCATACCCCTGGAATGGTTGCTTTCTCTCTGAAGATGAACCTAGGCTCCCTTTGACTTGATCTCTTCTGTCAGTTCCCTTAAGCTTCCCTAAGCTTCTTTGTGGCACTAACTCCCTAAGAATTCATTTTTTGTCACTGAAACCTTTTCTATTGTCTCCATCATATATCAGACATCCAAAATAGACTATTCATTTTCTTCAAATGAGCTCTGGATCCCCAATCTAGGCCTCCAACCCCTGTTGGCCCTAGGATGCTCAAAAATTCCTTATGGCCTATTTGGCTCTAGAATTCTCCAAATGGCTCTGAACATCCCTCCAATAGATTCATAATGTCCAAAATAGTCAGAATAGACTATTCACTTGCTGAGAAAGCCTCTGGTTGCTCTGGTTAAGCCCCCAACACCTAGTGGCACCCTGTGGCTCTGGGCTCACTAAAAAATTCCCTGAAGCATCTCGGCCTTCAGAATTCTTCAAAATATTCTACAAATCCTTCCATTGGATTCAAAAGATTCAAAATAGTCAAAATAGACTATTTATTTGCTGAGAATGGTCACTAGTTGCTCTGCATAGACATCATTCTCCTGCTGGCTCCTGTTGGCTCTTGAAACTTCTCTGAAACTAGTTCATGCTCAAAACTCCTCTGATGGCTCTGAAAACCTCACCAATGGCTCTGGAATGTTTGAAAAATCCAAAAATGATTCTTGGTTTCATGAGAATGGCCTCTAATTGCCTTGGCTAGGCCTCATTCTGCTGCTGGCTCCTGGTGGCGCTGATGGCCCTTGGAAATTCTCTGAAGAAAAATCACACTTAAAAGTCCTCTGATGGTTCTGAAACCCTCACCAATGGCTCTATAATGTCCAAGATAGTCTAAAATGACTATTCAAGCTCCAAGAATGGTCGAATAATGCTTAAGATAGAGCATAATCAATTTTGCCTAGTAACCCATAAAACAACTCCACTAAATGTGGAGGACTTCAGTTTAACTGGAGTTATTTTTGGCACAAATTTAGGGGCGCGCTATAATTTCGTCAGCGCTAACCGTTAAGTTAAATTCTAGGGGAAGGGGATGGCCACATGCCAACCCCCCAAAACTCGTGGTCAAATTAAATGTCGAGCGAAACTCTACCTATACCGTGGGTTATTGCCTTTAAACCATAGTTGAAGTGCAGTTTGGACATGTAATAGCTTGGATGCGGCAGAGTCTGCGAACGGTTTACATTTGCGCGTTGGTGATTTTAGCCTTGGGTTCATGGGCTAAGGCCATATGGGGAGGGGTTGGCCCCCCTCCAACCCCCAACACGGTTTTAATCAAATGTTAAATAAAACCCATCGCACTATATAGTTAAGAACCATCGTAGCGGAGACGGTAAAGGCTCGTGCGTGCATGGCCGAGGTCGCGGGATCGACTCCTTTGGCCCTCCACAATAATTTTACAATGTTGTTCAAGGGACACGTGGTGGCCTCAGGGCTGGCCACGTGGCACCTTTTCATTGGTCCACAAAATCCGTATGCCCAATAACAATAGAACAGTTGTCAACATATAATTGGCCCGGAAGGAATATTTTAGGGAATATTCCTTGGAATATTCTTTTTTTCTGATTGTACAAATGCCCAATCAATCCTAGTCAAATGTCGAAATTTGCAGTTTACTGAACTTTTCAAAACGCGATAACTTCTTTATATGGTGTCGGTTTTTCGAACCGTTTACAGCACCGGAATCAGGAATATGATATCTAGCTGTTCAGTCAAGTTCGACACATTTTCGAACACTTTGAAATTTTAGCTATCACTTAGGTCCTTGATCCAAATTTGATCAATTATTAACATGTTATTAAGGCTAGGATGCACCTCCGAAGTCTTACTTTTTATCCCTAGTGTGTCCCTTGTGTTTAGACTTATTCTCGTTATTATCTTAGGGCCAATCTCCATACAACTTAAGAAATACTTATTATTTGAATGTTGCTCCACTTTGGAGCCCCTCCTACTAGGCTCAACCTCACAGTCATCAAATGCAAGTTCCAAAAGAGTACTTTTCCTCCTTTCAAGATGAGTGCTTCCCTAATGTAGGTCCTTTATTGCCTCTTCTTTTTAATAAATCATGTTGGAAATACTAAGAGTGGGGTGAATCAATATTTTGTTACTTTTGGAAACTATTAGCTTTTAAAACATTTCATGCACATAAATCATGAGACTCAGATCTTTATACAAGAAACACTTATAAATTTTTCTTTCTAAATATTTTGTAAACTTCTTTGTACAAAGTAAGCACCAACTTACAACTTTTGTAGGCGCCAACCTATATGATATTTTAGTCCCCTACATGAGCACTAACTCAACAACTTCACAGGAACCAACCTATAGGAGAGTTTAATCCCCTCAGTTGAGAACCAACATAGAAACTAAGTAGGCACCAACCTACAAGAGAGTATAATACCCCTATTTGAACACCATCTCAACAACCTCGTAGGCACCAACCTATAGGAGAGTCTAATTCCCTTAGTTGAGCACCAACTCACCAATTTGTAGGAACCAACCTACAACTTTTCCTAGTTCATTCAAATTTCCTTTCTTTAGTGGAGTTGTCACCCAACCATGCCACTCGTTGGTTTGCACCTTCAATCTTGATTAGGGCCACCTTTCTTACTCCTTTGCCTTGTACCGATCCTTGGCTCTATTATGACTTTTTCCTTAGTTTTCCTTGTTATTCCTAGCCTGCTCTTCTTAGCCTATTTCAGAACTAGTCTTCTCCCCTTGGTTCCAATTCCCATTCCTTAGTTTTCTCAACCATTAGTCCTAAACTTGGTCTGTTGACAACACATTTTTCATACTCTGCCCACAAACATTCTTCAAATCCTACGTCCTAAGGTGTCACATGTTCTCACAATTGAACTATCTTTTAGGACTCTCCTAGCCCCTCAATGCCTTGCAAGCTATGCACAATCAAGGGCGTGTTTCTAGCTGTAGGGCAACTCTATTCACGATGCTCATACCTAGTCTTCTTGGTACTCAAACACCTTTGTTATCCAACGATATATCAACCTTAACACTAACTCAAATGTGCATAAAATTTTCCTCAATAGGCCTTCAAAACTATCACAAATATGCAATATTCAATGGTTTAGGGTTTGGCCTACCCTATAGGTCTGATTTTTGTTCTATAAGGGGTTACCAACTAGCCTTTTACAGAGGCTCGACCTACTTCAAAACAAGTGTAAAGGATACCCAAAATTTGGTTTGCTCAAGTACAAAAACTCGGCCTTCACTTTAGTCTGCAATCCAAATTTTCTGCGACTTGCAACTAGGGTAATTCAAACTCGCAACCAAGACAATTCATGCCTACAAAAAGGGTCGATTTTGAGCTTGTTCAAGTTTTTAATTTGACTTGATCTTGTGCTTTCTTAGGTTTTAAATTCAGCGTGATTTCAGGCCTGCAACTCCCTCTCAAAACCAATCTAAAACCTATCCCCAAAATGGTGCAAAATGGAGTATCATACAAAATTTATATAGATGTTCTCACTTCTTTACAATGCCCTACAGACTTGTGGCTTTGAGAAATCAAATCTTGGCCACTTCCCAAATCCACAAGAGTAAGAAGAAACAAAACCCCAAAAGAAACATGTTACCTCTGCAATCCTCCTTGTCTCAACTTGACATTCTTCTTCTACTGCTTGGCCTTGTCTCCCTTCAATTTTTCCTTGTTCTCCTAGATCGACCCTTTTCCTCAACTTGGATCCCTTGGTCACCACAGACCTTATTCCTTGTGCAAAATCCAAGCTACTTCCTCAAATGAGCCACATGAGTGACATATTTATACTAAGTTGTGGGGGTCTGTGGGTTGAATTATCACCACAAAAATTGGAATTTATTAGGCCTTGATGATAGGGACAACTTGAGGCTAACTTTAGTTGATCCATTATATAATTAAAAATTTTCATTTCTCTTTAATCGTGAAGAGTTAGGAAGCATGCCACTTATCACCAGAAATGTTTCAAAAAATGCTAGCTAATTATGTAACTTTCCCCTTTATCAAGACTACCTTTGACATAAATAACAACCATTTTCAACAATATCCCCCCTTGTTATTGATGGAAATACTTCGATATGTGCTTCTTCTGATAACTACTCCCTTATTCTGCATTCTTTCCACATTTCCTTTTAGTTGCTTCCCTTATATGTATTCTCTTCCCCTTTGACATCAATAGCAAAGGGTGCTCCCACTATCTTTTTCCTTCCTAAGAATATTTGAATCAAGTAGGATGTTATACTCGGTTTCAAGTGTCTTGTTTAAGGTATATATAATTTTCTTTCCTTCTGTGTCTCCATTCCTAAAACTGGCTTCAGTGTCATAATAAATTCAACACCCTACATTATATTGTCACACCCAATACCCATCCAAATCACCTATGCTCTCAGAACTGGTCCTCTTAAACCTACTTAGTCTTGAATTTGGTGTTGATAATACAACCACATCACCTTTCTTGAATGAAAACTTCTATTCATGCATAATAATAGTTGTGATGTCATATCAATCACCTTCCTTAAAAAAATGGCCTTCTCCAACACTTTCAACTTGAAATTTCGTTGCCTTTGGTTTCTCATATGTAAACACTATTGACACAAACCATCAAATATGTATCTCTAGAAAATGCATCACAAAGCTCCTCCCACGTGTTGTAGAACTACACTTGAATTTCCTCAAATAACAAAGGTTCAAACACTCGTGCATATTCCTCTGCAGATTTAAACTGACTAGGCACACATTGGAGTTCCATCTCACATAGATGATACCAAAAAATTTCACTTGTCACCTCTTGATGAAGGTACTCAATATATGTGTCTTGATATGATGAATTGCCAAGTCCCTACTTTTTGGATGTTTACACATGCTTCTTTCTAATAGGCCTTTGATCCGATGAGTTCTTTGTTATACCTAAAACTATTGACAACTTTTGATTTAGAAGTTGTTGTCCTTTTGCATGTTTTTTTTATAATACTTGCTTCCATGAACTATGCCTTGATATAGGTGGTGGTAAGCCTTCAACTAGAGTTTTCAAGTTACATTTCATCCTTTTGGACCATGGCATAGTGTTTCCCCTTAAAACAATTTAGCATTTTACATTTGTACAACAAAAGAGTCTTCAAACATTTGATTAGTCCTCCTGTGATGTTGAATTTTAGGCGTGGTGCTTCCTTCACTACTTGATGAATTTGCTTGTATTTGATCCTCATTGTTAAGAAAAACTAGCTTAGCTCTTTACCCAT
This sequence comes from Pinus albicaulis, assembly GCA_034641835.2. Classification (NCBI taxonomy): domain Eukaryota; kingdom Viridiplantae; phylum Streptophyta; class Pinopsida; order Pinales; family Pinaceae; genus Pinus; species Pinus albicaulis. Next base: position 599,402,525 of record CM076569.1, on the reverse strand, counting down.
CAAAATAAGGATGTTAAGAGTGATGATTATCCCTTGGAAAATTACTAGAAGGTCATTGAACTTAAGTTTGTGTTTTTTAAGTTGGTGTCTTAATCAGACCAGCTCGCTTACATCTTCCAAATAAAAAAGAATAGTTTGTCTAATACATTTTTTTTCAAAACTTTGCTTCCATTTGTTTATCAAATTTGTGCTTGTTACCGAGAGAAGATGCAAGCTTTGATTCATGTTGCTCGTTCACTCCCTTTGGATTATTCAACACACCCAACCAAACTGATTTATAAATTATTTACTTGCACAATACTTGGATTTGCCTCTGCTTTCACATCATCCAAACCATCATAGGTTCAATTTTTTTTGCTATCATCCTTGTAACTTTTGTCACTGCTTGAAGGCTTAGTGCTAACATGAATGTCATCAACCTTACCAAAATTTGATGACTCCTCACATTTGATGTCATTATCTAGTTCCTTGCTCTTGTTGGAATCCAACACATATTTCTTGTCTACTTCTATCTTTACTATGATTACAGCAAAAATTACCTCAAACACATTGGACTCATTTCTTCCATTTTCCATTGCTTCCTTGACTTTTGACCCCAAAAAGTCCTACTTCTATTAGTTCCATCAATGTTTCACGATCCTGCCCCACACCCCCCCCCCTCTCCCAAGGATCGAAGGTTGGAACTATGTCTCGTACGGATCCTTGGGCAATCCTTCGGGGGAACCATGGATCTGAAAATAAGATACGAGTTATCTTCTATTTTGAGGTGATTCCTAGAAATCCAAAACCATGTGAGCTTGATTTGGTGTTCTGAATTCCCTATCCACAGATCCATAAAAGGATTCACCGTGGATCCGTGGAGGTTCGACATGTATCCGCATGGATTTCCAGTGGATCCAAAGGGAGATGGGTGATTTTGTGGGGTTATAATTTTATTTATTTAATTTTTCTTTGACTTATTTTGGGTTGGAGATTCCTGGACACTCCCAAGGTGCTCCCTTGATGCTCCTTAGATGCTTCCATCCTTTTACTTATATTTTTAACATTGCCATGAAATGACTCAAAATGTTTGAGAATGGTTACAACCTCATCAGACTTCTTAAGAAGAAAATATAATTTCATATCCTATTCAAAAAAAAAAAAAAAAACTTGACAATTTTCAGGAATTCAGGATCAATGAGATTGTGGCATTTCATTATATTATATCATGTATCAGGGTATGTTATTGGCTTTTAATCAAGAACACCAAGCCCTATATGTGCTCATGTACCCTAGTGTTGGTGGTGTTAATTGTTGAACTCCTTTGTCATGGCCTTAGCAAAAAATTACCGTTCAATCAAATCAAAATAATTGATCAAGCATGTTAAGCTATTTCCACCATATTTTAAGGCTTGATTATGTAGTTTGATCAAAATTTGGAAATGCTGACTAATATCCCAAGACAATCGGGGTGGAGGCAAAGGTGAGACAAGAGGAGAAGAATCTAGATTCTAGATGGTTGATGCTCGAATAATTAATTATTGATGTACAATGGATGCCATATTTATCTTGATTTATGTACAAATATGCATGTTTTCATATCTTCTACAACTTATTTGGTATTTTGGATGTTTTTTTTAATATATATATATATATAGTAGACGCTTCGCTTCCTAGATTGTTGGCAAATGATGCTTCTGCATATCCACTTCCAAAAAACATCCTTGCTTTGTGCAACATTGGTTGCAGCATCATTACATTCCCAAGAATTTTCTTTCGTTTTGCTAGAAGGTTAAACTGTATCATCATTTAATTATCAACATCCCTCTTCTCTATCATTCACTTGTCCATTTCTAGGTTCATTATTGATTTTACAATAGCAACTTCAAGCTTGAATTGTGTGTGATTTCTCTTGTTCTGCAAAAAGGAACCTTGTCTTTATTTCCCAACAACAATCCTCTGATCAACGCCAAGAAAACACATGAATATTCCAAGAAGCAAATGTGTAATCAACTTCCATATCTGCAATTCCTATCTTTGCACATATTTTCCCAAGAAAACCTTCGGGTAATGAAAAACATTCGTCATAGACTCTGGTATAGGAGAAAAAATTTAATCCATATCATGAAAACTACTTTGCAACCTTTGGGTGTGATCAATATGCAGTCAATAGAACATCATATTGTGTTGAAAATGATAGCGAGAAAGGTTCCTTGATTTGTGCCTTAATCAAAGAGACCTCAACGAGTTATTCCTTACCATGCTTAAGTTTCTATAAGTTGGGAATCAATTCCTATAGGTTAGGAGATAATTCCTATAAGTTAGGGTGAATTCCTAGTATTTACGATCTATGAAGCAGTTAACTAATGTGCAAAAGTGGAAGGTTGAGTTCATTGTCTTCTAGTGCGAGTTAACTTGGAAAACGACGAGTGATATGTCTCTAATTCTAGATCAAGACTTAGGATGAATTGCATGAGCCACCTCAAATCAGTTAAAAACTCAATCACTAGTTCGATTCCTAAAATATTGACTTGCTAAATTTAGCCATTTGAATTGCTTATAAGGAAGAGCGAAGGCACAATCGTAATCATTCTTCTTGAGCACAAGTATTGTGTGTGAGCTTGTAAGAGTGACAAGAACAAGAAGGATCTTGTGTGTGAGATTTGAGAGAGAGAATTTCCTTGGGAAAGCACTAGGGAATATGAGCTAATTCCGAAAAAATAGGAGAAACTCATGCGTTGGGAATTAGGGGCTTATTTATTAGGATTTGCACAAGGATTTCATAGCTCGTCCAGGCAAGGAAAGAAGGCATAAGGATTAGGGATCTTCTAGATTGTTTCAACTTAGTACAAGTAGAGGAAATCATATTGTATTCTTTATTGGAAAGGGTTATATTTGTAAGAGATCTGTTGCTCAAATTTATTCAATAAAATTATCAAACAAGAAGAGCATTTTCCTAGTTGGGTTCCTTAGAAAAATTTGCGCCTTGATTATTGTGATGATGTGTTTATTTTTGTTCCTATTTCACTGCAAAATTAATAGAGAAATGTTGTTTATACAAAAATATAGTAGTTTTCAAATTGTTCATATTAGCAGTTGTAGTATTTCATGGATTTTCTACATTGTATCAGAGCTATGAATAGAATCGACCAACATAAAGATTTCAGATTTGAGAGATGGCCACTACATGGTTGAGGGATCATGATAGACTTGATGGCACCTAGAAATTTGGTGTTTGGAAAGTACATATGTCATTCTTGTTGGATGAGTTTGGACTGAAGGATTGTGTAGAGAAAGGTGTTGCAAAACCTTCAAATCCAAACTAGTTATGATAGTTCCAAATGGATATGACCAAAGCCAAGAGGATGATCCTAGATGAAGTCTAGAATGATATAGTTTTGCATGTTTCCTGTAAGGATACCACAAAAAAAATGTGGGATGCAATTGTGAAGCTATACCAAGATCCATCTGAGAATCGTAAAAATGATTCTCAAGGAAAGGCTGAGGACAACCAAGATGCAAAAGGGTGAGAACATAACTTCCTATCTCACCAGAGTTCAGAACATTCGTGATGAGCTAGCAACTGTAGGAGAGAAATCATATGACAATGAGTTGGTGTGGGTAGCTCTAAATTGGTTTAAAAAGGAATGAAGAAATTTAGTTTAGGGAATAACTGGAGGAGACAAGCTACCAGATTGGGAATTCCTATGGAGTGATTTCACTCAAGAGGAGCTCAAAATAAAGAGGAAATTTGTTTATCTTGTTGGTAAATCCAAGGGCAAGAAGGGCTAAGAAGAGACCGAGTCGAGTCAAAAGGGAAATAAGAAGTATCTAAGCAAAATCAAGTGCTTCCATTGCCATGAGTTTGGGTACTATGCTACGAAGTGTCCAAATCAGAAGGAGGAGGAGTCTAGTAAGGATCATGTTTCTCCATTAACAAGGGTAGATGCATTTTTTTCCCAATTCGAGAAATACTTCTCATTGATTGCTTGCATGGAATTCTCAACAGATAACAATATATATTATATTGATTTAGGAGCATTCTTCCACATGACCGGGACAAGAATAGTTTTAGCCACCTGAAGGATAAGGACATGCAAATTTAGATATAGCTAGGAGATGATGGTTAGCATGTAGCTAGAAGAAGTTGGTATTGTAAGTAGCAACAATGGTTAAGGGAGCAACAAAGACATTTCTAGAAGAGATTCCTGGTAGCAGGAGTAGAAGCAAGGAGGCTTAAATATTTCTACAGAGAGGAAAATTGAATTTCTTCTAGGAGCAGAGGGAGGCAGGATGACTCATTTGGAGCTAGATAATAGGTCGTATTATTTTTCCAGACCAAGCAGTGTGAATTCTTGGAGGTCGAGTTTTCTCAGTGGGGTTTGAGCAGGCCAAAGGGAGGTCGAGATTATTTGCAGAAGGGAGAAAATTTCTCCAAATTATTTTTCTAGTATATTCTTCAGAGGATTTCCAATTTGGCATCTAGATTATTGTACTCATATTTTTACTACTCCATAATAATAAAATAAACCCTCATTTTCTACACCAATTTTCACTTTAAGGTTTTTTTGAGGACTACTATCCAAAAATATTAATGTCATTTTAATTTTTTTTGTGCATCTATTTTATTAGTTCTCGCCTTTTATTTAGATCCATAGAATTTATTTGTGAATAATTACAGTGTGATTTATTTTGTATTAATAAAAAAAATTTAATAAACTGTTAACCAGTTAGAAGAGTAAATTCTAGTTATTGCAATTCATGGAAATTTCACACCTTGCCCAAGGAAAATTTCTCTTGGTTGTTGCCACTCCTCCAATACTAAGAAGTAGTGCATCAAGTTTATGTCCTTCATCTCAAACTCCAAAGAAAGCTCATCCTTGCACATCCCTACGAGCTTCTCAGATATTGTCAAGAAGAGATTGTCCACATAAAGTACCGAGATGAGTAGCTCACCGTGAACAAGTACATAGTACAAGTTGAAGTCAACTTCACTCTTGGTGAAGCCCAAACCATGAAGATATCCATCGATGCTGGAATACCATGCTTACAAAGCCTCCTTTAGCCCATAAAGTTCCTTTTCAACCTACATACACGAGACTCTCTCCCATACACCTCAAAGCCCTGAGGTTAATCAATATACACCCTCTCCTCAATCTTTGATGAGGAGTAGAGTCTTCACATCCATCTAATGTATCATCCACACCATCTTTGAAGAAATGGACATAGTTGCTATAATGCATACATGTCTGGCGACATGTGAGATTGTCTACTCTAATACACTCCCTCCTATTGGGAGAACCATCTTGCCACGAACCTCGCTTTATACTTACTGACATTGCCATCAATTACATCGACATTGCCATCAATTACATGTTTTATCTTGTAGATACATTGAGAAGGGACCACTAATTTTCCATCAAGTATTAACATTATGTCCCATACATCTTTCCTCGTGATGGAATTATACTCCTCCATCATGGCATCCCTCTAGACCTACTCATTTGTGGCCTTCGTAAAAGTTTAAGGGTCAAACTCACTAATGTTGTTCAATAAGGCTAAATAATTAGAATATCTCATTGGTGGTTTGCTTTGCTTGAAGATGTTGCTAACTACCTCCATATGTTCCTCAACATCCCTAAAAGTTTGTTGGCCCATCTTGGCCTCCTCCTAGTATAGCTCGATGGAACATATCATTCCTCCTCCAGATCTACACGGTGTGTCCCTGCTACAGGTTTTGTTGGCCCCTACTCAAGGTTAGGAGCCTCTCACTCTTGATCATCTACCCTTTCTTTCTCTCTCTCATGAGACCTCCTAAAGGTACCACCCTAATCAAATATTAAAACTTGATTGATTTTGACTTTCCTCTGCCCTAGAATGTAGGCTCTGTAGGCCTTTAAGACCTCACAGTAGCTCACAAATATGTCTCCTTCTAACAAGGGCTCAACCTTAGTCCTCTTATCCGTTGGACCTTGGACAAACACTGGAATGCCAAAAATGCGTAAATCGATCACATTTGGTTTCACTCCTATAAACATCTCTTCAGGAGTAATGTCCTCCAATATCTTATGAGGACTCTTGTTCTGCACATAAAAAAATGTATTGCAAGTCTTTACCCACAAGAACATCGGTAATTCCCATTCATAAATCATGATCCTTGCTGCCTCCATTATGGTCATGTTCTTCCTTTCAGCTACCCCGTTTTGCTAAGGGTTGTAAGGTATCATGAGCTCCTTCTTGATCGCTACCTTGCAAAAATCCTGGAACTCGTTTGAGGTATACTTTCCCCCACTATCTCATCTCAAAACCTTAATATTATTCCTAGTTTGTTTCTCCACAAGAACTTTGAACTCTTTAAACCGACTGAAGACCTAACCCTTGGTCTTTATGAAGTAGATCTAAGTCTTCTTGGAAAATTAGTCTATGAATGTCACAAAGTACAAAACCCTGTAATTGACTCCTTAGACATAGGAAAAAAAAATATGAGTGCACCAAGTCTAGCACTTCTATATACCTTCTCTTGATGTGAGGAAACATGGCTTTGGCATGATTTTTCAAGCGCACACGCTTTGAACACTCTTTCTTGCTCCACCTTGATCTTTGGAAAACCTGTAACCATTCTTCGTAACATAGGATAATCCCTACAGAGTAGGCGTCCCATCCTCCTATGCCAAATCTCACTTTGACTATCACTCTCATGCATGAGAGCCTTCATTGGTTGCCCTCTCAATAGATAGAGATACTTATCTCTTCTCCAAATTATTTGCTTCTTACTGGGATCAATTCCTTTGAGCCCAACTACCACTTCACGTCTCATGAAGTTGACTTTTAGTCCTTGGTCTTATACGGCTGAAATTGAAAGGAGATTCTTCTCCAAAGGCGATACAAAAAATACTTCATTCACCTCCATGATACCGCTTGAGTCCACATAAAACTCAATGTTGCCAATGCTTTATACTACATACTTGTACCTTATCACCAAGATCTCTATGCATATCCTTAAGTTCCTTAGTAATGCTTGTGAAAATGTCTTGAGATAATGTCATGTGATGAGATGCTCCACTATCCACAAACTAGACAGCTCTTGTGATGGTTCTGGAAAGGCATTACGCCAAGTCAAAGTTCTTCTCTAACTTTTATCCATCTTGTCCATTTGAGTGGTGGATATCGTGGCTATGTTTCCCTTGGTCTTCTTCCTATTTGGAAATTGACTAGCAACATACTCGAACTTTTGTCATGCAAATCACTAGACTTTGCTCATGTCCTTGTCCCTTTTACTCCGTGAAGGTACACATTCACTTTTGTTTTGCTTGGCCTTCCCCTTTCCCTTACTCTCTTGTGTAGAAAGAGAAAACTCATCTTTATCCTCACACTCCTTCGCTGGCCTTCTGTCAATGAGTTCTCTTGGATCTACATCTAGTTAAAGTCATCCCACAACTGGCTCGAACCAGTAAGTCATGGCCTAGTAAGGATCCCATCCGCAAAGGTGGTCCAATAGTTAATGCAACCCTTTAGAGCTACATTCACTAACTCTGAATCACTCATAGTCTCCCCAACAACTAAATCTCATCACGAGCCTGCGGGGTCCTTGTGAGGTTAGATGTTATGGTCTCTGATCTATTCATCTTGTTGCTATTTAATTTATCTCGCAACACCATCTTCTTGTTTTCGTTTGTTCTTTGATAAAAAATGGTTGTGGATACACACATCTGCCATGTTGTATCCTTCCTTGATATGTGAGGGATTATATGATTCCTCACACAACCCAAAACTATACATCTTGCTTTCATATCCTTGAGCTCATGCTCGACTGCTATGTTTATATCTTAAGGAACCTGAATGTATGTTCACAACATCCCACATCCCATTCATTCTTAGAATCATGGTAATATGTTCCTTCCTAAGGACTGAGGTCAGTGGCCCTATCCAACTTGTCTTCATATCACAAACTACTCAATGACGCCACCTTCATAAATTGACCTTGGCCCCAAAACCCCAGCTGCAAAATTAAAATTAATTTTTTTTTCCATAAAAAGAAGAAACTTTCTATTGCAAACCCTAATGATCTCAAATTTCTCTCTCAGAGTTATCTAGAAAACTTTGATACCATGTTAAATCTCCTAATACCAGACCAAATTTATTTTCTCACAACAATTATTTATTCCCAACAATATATTTAATTAACCAAAATGAATTTTGAATTGCTGGAAAAATAAAACCATTGGTATTTTAACTTCTAGAATTTATATGCAACAGAAAACAAAAATTAGGAGACATCAATCACACATTGCAACAGATAAATACCCACAACAGCTCTCCATCATTCATTAATCTGGAAAATCATTGTTTCACCCCATAGAGAATTACAAAGAGAAATACATTTACTGGAACTGGTAACTCAACAACATTGGATGAATTTGGAGCAAGGATATTGGTCTACTGGAAATCAACCTCTGAAGGAACTTGACATGGTGAATTTGGGCATAGAAATTCACCAAAAAATTGATCTTTTGCCTTCCCTTCGAGCTGGCACTATGCCTTAGGAATTTCAACCCTAGCAAATCAACTTCTCCAATCAAATTGACCTTCCTCTCCCTTTAGCAAATTGACCCTGCAATATCAAGTAGTTTGGTTTTTTGGGTGAACCCTTGAATTCTCCTGCACTCTTCCTCCTCTACACTTCAATCTACTGGGCCACTCACACTAGAGAATCAATTTCTCTTGTGGTGCTTTCTCTCTTCTATTTTCATCTCTTCCTTAGGCTTCTTTTATAATCTTCATTTAGCCCAATTCCCTAGCCCCAATCTCCCTTCTAGAAGATCTTAGAGATCAATGGTTGAGATCATTTCTAAGTCACTTAATTAATTAAGTTATTTATTTGAGATTATAAACTTCTGTGATCCATAGCTAATTTTCAATAAAACTCTTCCAAAAAATCACATTAGAATTTATGGAGACGACGCATTTTGAACTAATAAGTGGAGTTGATCATTAGGAGAATGATGATTGTGCTGATCCAAACAAATGAATATATATACTGCAGAGAATAATTAAATATTCTATCTTTCTAATCATTTAATAAAAATATAACTAATCCTTACCAATCTAATTAGATAGAACCTCAAAAAAATACAAACAAAAAATATATAAAATGAAAAGTAAATCGATAGTTAGAAAAAATAATATAAAAAATAAAAAATACATGAACAAATGAATACAATAATAATAATAATAACAATAAAAATAATAATAAACAAATGAAAAAATAATAGCTAAACCAACAATTGAAAACATAAATAAACCACCAAATGAAACAAACAGATGAAAACATAATAATAATAATAAATATTAAATAAATATTAAACAAATAAGAAAAAAAGAATCAAAATAAAGAGAGACAACAAATCAAGGGAGGAGGAAAATGAACAATACTAAGAGCAGAGAGATGGGATCCAACAACTGCTAATTTTCCACCCGTCATCCCTGTTCAGCGAAAGAGAACTTTTCTCAATTTCAATGGCTTCCCTAAATTAGCAGTGATGGAAATGCTCAACCCTAGCAATGACCCTAAAATCCTTCAAAAAAATGTGGTCTTAGTCTTTCCCGCATGTTTGGCCAGAGTTGAGGACCGAGTCCTACAATGTATGATATCAACAACACGCTCTTGAATTCTCCGATTTATAGAGCGACCAACTTCTCCAATGTAGGGAATCCCACAAGAACAAGGGATCAAATAGACACCTTTCATGCTCTTGGGGTGCAATGGGTCTTTAACAGATCAAAGGGAACCACGAATGGTGTTCAAAAGTTTAAATGAGGAAGATATCTTATGTTTCCTTAAGATCCGAGCAATTTTGTGAGTAGTACCATGAATAAATGGATGTTGAACACTACCAACTAAATCATTAAGATATTTCTTAGGTTTCAGACCTCTGCTAACATTTAATAAAGCTCTAAGACCTTGATGTTTGTTATAGCCATTATTCTCAAAGACTTGGAGAATATGGGCTTTCACATCTTCTAAGTGCTCATCATATGAAGCCCTAAGAGCTCTAGTGGCCAATGTGTTGAGAACGTTAAACTTTTGAGCTAGAAAATGATGAGAGTTAGCGTTAAGATATTTCTCTATGTGGGTTTTCTTCTGAAATAATTGGTGAGGGAAGGAGCCATCATCATTCCTAGAGATAAGAACATCTAGAAAAGGAAGGTTGCCTTAAATCTCTATTTCCATATTGAACTTAATGGAGCTAGACTGATCATTTAGGTGTTGGAGAAAAGAATATAACTTTTGACGACCATGAGACCAGTTGATGAAGGTGTCATCCACAAACTGCTTCCATAGCATAGGCTTGAAAGTAGCAGAAGCCAAGGCTTTTGATTCTAAATATTCCATAAAAAGTTTGGCAACCACAGGGGAGAGCGAAGAACCCATGGCCACACCACAAGTCTACTCATAGAACTCCCCTTCAAATCTAAAAAGGTACAGGTGAGACAAATCTCTACAAATTTGGTTGTGTCAGGATCAATGATGCAACTGCATTACTGATAGGGATATTGGTATAAAGTGGGACAACATCAAAGCTAACAAGAGTGTCAATCAATTCAGATTTTAGGCTCTTTAACTCATTGAGAAAAGAGGAGGAATCCTTCACAAAATAATCAGAATGACCAACAAGAGGCTTAAGCTTATGAGCTAAATACTTCGCTAGGAGATAAGTGGGCCCACTAATTGTATTAACAATGGGTCTAAGGGGGGCCCCTTTTTTATGAATTTTGGGAAGCCCATAAATCCTAGGAGTGATAGGGTTGCTCTCAATAAGCTTAAGGCTAATGGAACCCACAGTGCTACTCGATTTAATAGCAGCCGCTACAATCTTAGAAACTTTATTAATGGGGTTCTTCGACAGCTTCCTGTAACTTTCGTTGTTACATGTATACGTAACTAAAATAGCTAATGAGATTACTTTTTATTTTTGTGTAGCATCAGGAGGTATTCCCACATGCTAAGAAGTCTCGAAGTTGACTTAAGAAAATAAAAATAAAAAAATTATTTATTGGGGCATCGAGTTAGCCCAACCATGAAAGGGCGTGTCCCTTGGGAAAGATTCACCCCCATTTGACTAGTATATATACATGATGTGACGATTCATTTTCAATCATCATTCACCAACATATTCTCTCTTCTAGAGTAGTCGAAAGCGTGACAAAAAGAGGCCGACTTGATTGAATTTTGACGAAGTAATATGTTGAACATTGACCAGAGTTGATTGTTCACTATAATTTACTGCAATATGGATTTGACTGTAGGAGAAAACGGCATTTGACTGCATGGGTCCCAAGGTGAAAGTTTGACCATAGGTTGGTTGTTTGAATAGCATTGAATTATAGTCTCCAGATATTTTGGTTAGTTTGACCAACATTGACTTGCTAGAATTTAACTAGGTTTGACTAGTATTTTGACTTTGATTTTGGCATAGATTTCTAGACAAATTAGATTTTAAAACTTGTTGAAGAAGAATTTCTCCTAGAATAAAATTTGGTAGGTTTTCTCCCAAGTTTGGATTTCCCTAGTTGTCTCTCTTGTGCATGGTTGTCTCTCTCTGATATTTAATGTTTTTGATGCATTTACTGTTGAAAGTTTCTGAATTATAATTGCTAAATGGTATCAGTGCATAAGAATATTGTATGGAAACCATTAGGAAGTAATTACCTAGCAGAAAATTGTATTCTATTGTGTATCTTGTGGAAAAAATTCAACCTGATATGAGAGCCTTATTGAAGGAGCAACCATGGAAGTCATTTCAGAGCCAGAGGGAGCTAAGAAGAAATAAGAAGAATGAAGCCAAGGTTAAGGAATATGTAGTACCTCTAAGGCTTGAGGCATAGGCCAATTTTTTTTCCTAAGGAATCAAATCGATTGAGCTCAAGGAAGAATTCAGATATGTAGAAGAAGCATTTGAAAAGGTTCATACCTCATGAACTAGGACAACAAGGAGAAATGAGTTTGAAAATCAAGTTTGAAGCACTTTTCTATTTTTGGTTAGGGAATTCTTGAAGTTATTCTAAATAGTCTTTGAAGCAAATCTTGGAGTAGTTTTGAGAGAGAATTCAAACCTAATTTGGAGCTTTGTTTTTCCCTAAACTTGGATCTATTGCAGATTTATTTCAACCTTGTTGCAGCTCTATTTTTCATCCTATTTGAACCTAATTTTTAGTCCTATTGCAGCCGCAGTTAGCCTCGAATTTAGTCCCTGTGGTTGCCCAAGTTTTTGGCCAGTGGCAGCCTTATTCTTAGCTTGTTTCAACCTCATTCTTGGCTTGATAGGATCCCTATTTTTTGGCCTTCACATACCTAATATTGGCCAAACTTTGGAGCTTATTTTGGAGTGGTTTTGGAGCCTATCTTGGAGCAGTTTTGGAACATAAATCAACATTGTCTTAGACCTAACTTGACGGTTCAATTTGGAACATTTTAAAGGCATATCTAAATTCTTGTAAAAATGATGAATTAATGAGAATTGGAGGATGCAGCAAATATGGATGAGTTTATTAAAGGTGAAGGTGAGCTATAAATGTTTTTCATGGGGAAGGATATCATGAACATGCAATGTATGTTGTGAAAAAGGTTTGGAAGCATGAATGGTATTTAAATATACTATTAGAGGATTTTGGAAGTTATGATGAGGCTTTGGAGTATATCTCTTGCCTCTAACCAATTCAAGCTACAATCACAATAAAAAAAAATATGCGGTGCCTCTAGGCACATGATTGGTTTCCAAGTTTCTCTTATATATTTGTTAGAGAGAGAGAGTCTAAAATCCTCAAAAAAAAAATTCCTTAATCAAGAGATAAGTGCTTCCAATCATATTTTTCTCCCTTATTATTATTATTATTTGTTAGTCTCTTGTCCTTGTATTTTTTTCTTGATTATAATTTTTCCTTCCATGGCCTCCTGAATGAAGTTTTCAAAAAGGAAGAATGGGTACATTATGGAGGTTTCCAAGGTGATGATTCATGTTGAATATGGAAGCATCAAGAAGTATGAAGAAAGGCTTATGGCAAGAGGGTTCTCCCAGAAAGAGGGAATGGAATACAAGGAGACTTTTGCTCTAGTCACTAGATTGTCAAATTCTAGTATGGCCTAAGGGCTCAAGCATAGACTTCGCAAGAGTGATTGATGTTTGAGAGGGAGTATTGTATAGATTGTTAGGACATCTAGAACCATATGGCATGTTAGATGACCAAAAGAGATTCTAGTTCCGAGGGAGCAGAAAATCAGGAAAAATGTAAGAAGAAACCTTCCAAGAGGATGCCATGGGTTGATATTGTTAGACAAGATGCTAAAAGACAGGATCTCTCTAGGATTTGTATGCCTTAAATGAGGGGAACATGTTAGGCAGAAGGGTATGCTTCAGTAACAAAGGGAGCAACAGTGGCAGGAGGATTTTCCTTTGTGACAGGAGGTAGTAGCCAGGATTGTCACAAAAAGGATCTACTTTAGTGGAAGAGGGAGCACCCAATCAAGATAATTAGAGAGCAACTATTGTGATGGATCTAGTGAAGGAGGAATTTGGTCAGTTTATGTTTGAGCCAAGGCATGTGGTGAAACATGTGCTGAGGTACCTATATGGTACTGTTGGATATGGTTTGAGATATGTCTCAGGTTGTGAAGTGAGCCTGCAAGGATATGCACATTCAAATTGAGTAGGGGTGCAGATGATAGAAAGAGAACCTCAGGGGTGTTGTTTTAGCTTTGGATTAGTTATCATATCCTTGTTTAGTAGGAAGCATCCTTATATTGCACTCAATATAGTAGAGACAGAGTATATCAAAGCCAATATCACAAGTAGTGAAGCAGTGTGGCTTCAGAAGCTTCTTGCAGGAATATTTGATCATGTCATTTCATCCGAGACATGGTGTAAAGAGTAGCATTGAAGCTTCAATACATATTCATAGACAAGTAGATTTTGGACATTCTCATCAAGCCTCTGTCTAGAGTGAAGTTTGTATACTTCATAGAAAATCTTGGCCTGATACAAAATGTATCCCTTGTTGAGAGGGAGTGCAAGATCGAGCAGACCATCTCCTATGAAGTTAGAAATAATTTGATGTGTCATGCCGATTTGACTAGGGGAGATGGATAAATTCACTAGATATGCTAGAAGGATTTGGTTGGGTCATGTTGATTTGACTAAGGGTGAATGGCCTAAGGAAAATTATAATATTGGAAAATCTTCTACCGAGAAGACACAAGAACTTGGTTGGGTCATGTGGATTTGACCAAAGGAGATAGATGAAATTCACCTAAGAAGCGAGAAGGACTTGGTTGGGCCATGTTAATTTTGCCAGGGGTGAATGGTCCAAGGGTAGATCCTCTACTGAGAACCCATGAAGGACTGTGGCTGGGTCATGTTGATTTGAGTAGAGAAGATTGATACATTTACCTAAGAATCCATAAAGGACTTTGGCTGAGCCATGCTGATTTGGCCAGGGGTAAATGACCCAAGAGTCACATTGCCTACTCTAGGATGGAGTGAACTATAGATGTGCATGTGAGGAATCACATTTCTTACTCCAGGATGGAGTGGTCTATAAACATACATCAACCTAGCAAACTCATGAAATTTTCTTCTGGGGGAGAAATTTCAGTTGAAGTTAAATCTATTGCAGCCAAGGAGAATACCTCCCTCGCTAAGAGGGAGTGTTGATTTTTGTGTAGCGTTGGAAAGTATTACTTCATGTGAAGGGGTATCCAAGTCGGCCTAAGAAAATAAAATAAAATAAAAAAATATTTATTGGGGTATTAAGTCGGCCCAACCTTGAAAGGGTTTGCCCCTCAGGCAAAATTCACCCTAATTCAACTAGTATATATACATGATTTGACACTTCATTTTTAATCTCATCTCTTCTAGAGTAGTCGCACATGTGACAAAAAGAGGACAAGTTGACCGTAGTTTGACTAAGTAATCTATTTGAACATTGACCAAAGTTTATCATTGACTAGAATTGACTGTTGGCACAAACTACAATTGACCATAGGGTCAAAGTTTCACTGTAGGATGAATGTTTGACCAACATTGACTTTTGTATATTTTGGTTGGTTTGACCAACATTGACTTGCTAGAATTTGACCAAGTTTTATTGGTAGTTTGACTTGGATTTTGGCAAAAATTTCTAGACAAATTGGATTTGTAAACCTTGTTGAAGAATAATTTCTCTTAGAAGAAAATTTGTTGGGTTTTCTCCCAAGTTTGGGTTTCCCAGGGTAAAATTGTTGTCTCTATTGTGCATGTCTGTCTTTCTTTGATATTTATTGTTTTTGCTGCATTTACTTTTGAATTCTTTTGAAGTATAACTCCTTAATGATATCTATGGCATTAGATTAATGTATGGAAATCATTGGGAAGTAATTATCTATCAGAAAATTGTATTCTAATTTGCATCTTGTGTGAAAATCTCATCTATCACAATAACTGGAAATTAATTTTCTAATTGTTAATTTATTTAACAATTTATATGTTGTTTTATACAAAAAATATTAAATAATTCACATTGTGATTTTCACAAATAAACTGCGGAAAATAATAGCATTGAAAATTAAGAAAATATAGCACACACACATAAAATTTACAAAGTTATTTTTGGAAAAATGTCCTCTGAAAAACCCAACTTGGGAAAACTGGTGCAACAACTGAGGGTTTTATATTATTAACCAATAGTGAAATTTGAGTACAATATATGGATGGCATCCTAGAAATCCAAACAACAAGTATCTGACATAAAATAATTAGAGAGGAAATTCTCTCACCCCACTAGCGATCCCGACATTGTCTCCTCCATAAAACCTGGTCATCCAAACCCCTGCGTAGGCCCTCTACACAGTCCTTGTGCTACCTCTCACACGTGTGGCTCAGATCAACCTTAGAGAAAGTCGTTTAGCTTGCCTCTACTGTTGGAAGTGACTCTTTGACCCTTTGGAAGACTTTCCCGGCCTCTGGACACTGAATCAACTTTCTCCCCAGGTAAATTCAACTGCTCTACTTCAGCTATTGCATAGTTCTTGGGCGCTTCTGCGTGGACCACTTATGTCACTTGTTGTTGCCTCTTCAACTCTAGAAAACTTCCTCTGGATCATTGTCATTTCCCCTCATTGTCTCTGCGTCAACCTCTGGCTCTTCGGAAACTTGCTTGTCAGGTTCTTACATTACTAGTATAGTCCCTTATTTTTGTTAGTGTAACCCCCTTATTGTTATTGTTGTACCCCTGGAACCCTCATATTGTTATTATTGTGCCCTTACATTATTATTGTTAGGTCGGATAGGATTACATTGTGGCCCCACTAGGATTATATTGTGGCCCCATGGACTCCTATATAGAGAGAGGAGGTTTTGTCATTTGTATCATCAAAGAATTGTTCATTTATGTAATGTATTGGAGGTTGCCCCTTCGAAGTGGCTATTTCTAAGTCATTGATCTCTCTTTTCTTCTATTTTTGGAGTTGATTTCATAACATTGCTGCTCGCTGGAAATCGATCTGCTAAGGGAATCAAACTTCTCAAGTGTATTCTCCATCTACCCATCGATTTCTTCTTATAATACTCTGTTGGAGCACTAACGACCAAGATTAGATCTTAATCAAGGGCCTAGATTAATCTTCTATCGATCATGTGAGTTTCTAAAGAATTTTCACATTGACTTAATTAATTATTATTATTAATGTTGTGTAACCAACTCCAAAAATAGAAGAAAAGAGATATCAACGCCTTAGAAATAAGCCACTTCGAGGGGGAAACCTCCAATACATTACATAAATGAACAATTCTTGGATGATACAATTTACAAAACCTCCTTTCTATATATAGGAGCCCATGGGGCCATAATGTAATCCTAGTGGGCCACAATGTAATCCTAGCTGACCTAACAATAATAATTTAAGGGCACAATAATAACAAAATGGGGGTTACAAGGGTACAATAATAACAATAAGGGGGGTTACACTAACAATAATAAGGGACTATACTAGTGATATAGGGACCTAACATGCCCCTCTCCTTCAAAAAAGTGTTGTCCTCAACGCTTGAGTAGCTCCAGGTGCTTTTGTATAAAATTCTCATCCTCCCATGTAGAATCTTCAGTGGGTAAGTTCTTCCACTTGATGAGATACTCTGAAATTGATCGATTCCGTAGTTGTCGAGTTCTTGTTTCCGTGACCGCTTCAGGTTCCAATATGATTTTTCTTTCCTCATCAAGTTCTGGCAATATTGTTTGAACTGGAAGATTTTCACCTATAACCTTCTTTAAGCATGAAACATGGAAAACTGGATGCACTCGTGAAGAAGCAGGAACTCCAATTTGTATGCCATAGTACCAATATTTTGCAACACCTTGTAAGGACCATAGTACTTTGGCGATAATTTATTATCCTTCTTAGCTTGCTTGAGGGACATTTTTTTGTATGGTTGTAGCCGTAAAAATACCCAATATCCTACTTCAAAACTTCTCTCGCTGCGATGTTGATCTGCCTGTTGTTTCATTCGGTTTTGTGTCAAATTCAAGTTATCCTTTAAGAGTTGGAGAACTTCTTGTTGATGCTCGATGTGATCTTCCACTGCTTGAACCTTCAAATTTTTCTTTAAATATGATGTGATGGATGGTGGATGATATCCATAAAGTGCCATAAATGGGGTCATTTTTGCTGCAGTATGGAAGGAAGTGTTATACCACCATTCAACGAGAGGTAACCACTTGACCCATTGTGTTTGTTTATCGGATACAAAACAACGAAGATATCCTTCCAAACATTTATTTACTATCTCAGTTTGACCATCAGATTGAGGATGATAAGATGAGCTATGAGCTAATTGAGTACCCAAACAAGAAAATAACTCCGTCCAAAAATTTCCGGTAAAAATGGGATCTCTGTCGCTCACAATAACCCTTGGGCTTCCATGTAGCTTTTGAATTCTGTCCATAAATGTAGTAGCAACTGTACTTGCTTTAAATGGATGAGATAATGCAAAAAGTGTGCATACTTGGTAAGTCTATCAACTACCACCATGATGACACTCTTTCCTTCGGACTTAGGTAAACCTGTGATAAAATCCATTGAAATATCCTCCCAACGTTGACTTGGAATGGATAAAGGTTGTAGAATTCCCGGGGTTTTAATTGTCTCAACTTTATTCTGCTAGCAAACCAAACATTCCGCCACAAACTTTTGAATATCAGATTTAAGGCCATCCCAAAAAAATTCTTTCTTCACCCTGTGGTAAGTTTTTAAAAATCCTGAGTGTCCTCCTAAAGGAGACGTGTGCAGTTCCAAAAGAATATTTTGTTTTAGTTGGGAGTTCCTACAAAGATATAAGCGATCTTTATACCATAAGGAATCATTTTTCCAACTAAATGTATCAGATGTACTAGGATCTTGCTGCAACTTTTGAATGAGTGTCCAACATCTTTTTCCTTCTTCCATTCATCTCTTGCTTTGGTTATCCAATCTGGTTGGATAATAGAAATGGCACAAAGCAATGCTTCCACCTCTTCATTATTTCTTGAGAGTGCATCTGCAACAACATTAGGCTTTCCTTTTTCGTAGATTATTTCAAAGTCATAACCCAACATCTTTGTGACCCATTTTTGCTGCTCTTCTGAAGATAGTCTTTGTTCCAAAAAGTGTTTAAGACTATCATGATCAGTTTTTACCTTGAAGTGTCTTCCCATTAGGTAAGTTCGCTATTTCTTTAGTGCATGCAGTATTGCTAACATTTCCTTCTCATAAATAGGTTTTTGTAAATACTTTCCTTTGATTGGATGACTTTCAAAAGCAATGGGTCTTCCTTCCTGCATTAAAACAGCACCAATTCCATTTCCTGAGGCATCAGATTCCACGATAAAGGTTTTTGTGAAGTCTGGCGTAGCTAAGACCGGTGCTAGGCACATTGCCTCTTTAAGATGTTCAAAGGCCTTAGTTGCTTCAGGAGTCCCTGAAAATGCATCTTTCTTCAATAATGTTGTTAGAGGTGCTGCTATTCTCCCATAATTCTTAACAAACTTGCGATAATACCCTGTTAACCCGAGAAATCCTCGCAACTGCTTTATGGTTGTGGGGACTTTCCATTCCTTAATGGCCTTAATTTTGTTAGGGTCTACCTTAACACCCTCGTGAGATACAATATGACCCAGATATTCCACCTCTTGTACTCCAAAGAAACATTTGGATGTTTTTGCATATAATTGTTTCTCCTGCAATAGTTTGAGCACCCTGTCAACATGTTCAACATGATCCTTCAAGACCTGCTGTAGATTAGTATATCATCAAAAAATACTAGCACAAATTTTCTAAGGAAGGGTTTGAAAATGGAATTCATCAACCCTTGAAATGTAGAAGGTGCGTTGGTAAGGCCAAAAGGCATGACCAAAAATTCATAATGACCCTCATGAGTTCGAAATGTTGTTTTTGGAATATCTTCAGTCTTCATTCTAATTTGATGATATCCTGAACGAAGATCCAACTTGGTAAAATAAATTTCTCCATGTAATTCATCCAATAATTCATCAATAATAGGAATGGGAAATTTATCTTTAATGGTGAGCTTATTGAGCTCCCTATAATCTGGACACATTCGTGATGATCCATCCTTATTGTGTACCAATACTACAAGAGCAGAGAAAGAACTTTGACTAGGTTGAATTATACCTGCCTCTAACATTTCTGCAATCATACGTTCAATTTCACTCTTTTGGACATAAGGATATCTATAAGGCCTGATGTTTGGAGGAACACTTCCTGGAATTAAATGAATAGCATGATCATGATCATGAATAGGTGGGAGTCCTTTGGGAGTTTCAAACACCTTGAAATGATTGTCCAAGACTTTTTGGAGATCTGCAGAAATAGATGATTTTGATGTTGGAACTTCTAGTGAGCATAATTGTGTAATTACGCCTCGTTGTTCTTTCTTTAGAAGCTTTGTCATGACATTAGAGCTTATTATCCTTCCCGGCTTCCCTTCAATACCCCGTAATTCGACTTCCTTTCCTTCTGAAAAAAATTTCAAGAAAAGTTCTTGAAAATTAAAAGCTACCGTCCCCAAAGATTGTAACCATTGTACTCCTAGTATAACATCAACACCTCCCATAGGAATGGAAAGCATTGGACTAGTCAATACATATTCCCCCATGGTTAGCTTGATATTATGGCATTTTCCAGAGCAATTTATAGTTCCTCCATTTGCAACTATCACTTGACATTCTGGTGCTGGGTATAGGAAACAATTTAATTCCTTGGCTACCTTATAATGAATAAAATTATGGGTGCTACCTGAATCAATCAACACTATTACCCTTTTCTTCTTTATATGTCCTTCTATCTTGAGAGTTTGAGGGGTGGTAATTCCTGCCAGTGCATTACACGATATGGTCGGATTCATTTCTTCCTCTTCTAGGGGTGGTTCCTGGTGTATATCGTCTTCTTGTTCATTTTCTTCTTCTTCTTCACAATCTATGTAAAATAATTTCTTCTCAGCACACTTATGACCTTTAGTGTATTTGCTATCACAACTGTAGCAAAGCCCTTTTGCTCTTTTTTCTTCAAATTGTTGTGGTGTCAACCTTGTAGGTTGTGGAAATCTAGGCGTAGCAACACTTCCTTCTTTATAGAATTGAGTGGTAGGCTTCCTTGTCGCCATAATTTTACATTCAACTTTTCTTGCCAACCTGAATGCCTTCTCCAATGAATCGAGTTCCAAAACGCGAACTTCATGTTGGATGTTATCCTTTAAAGTGCCTATGAAGAGATCAATCCTGTGTTCCTCTGGAATATCAGTTACCCTTATATTCAATTTTTTGGAAGTCCTCAATGTGCTCCCCCACTAAACCCTTTTGTTTGAGATTTATCAATTGGCTAAAGAAGGTGTTGCTCTTTGTATCCTCATAATGTGCTATCATTTCCTCCGTAAAAATTGACAAAGTGACAATTTTTTTACGGGAGCAAAGCCATCGATACCATACAAATGTATTTTGTTCTAAATGTAAAGTTGCAATGCGTACCTTTTGTGTGTTTTGCACATTATGGAGATCAAAATGTTGCTCCATTTGTAGTATCCATGTTACAGGATCCTTTCCATCAAACTTCCCCATCTCCATTTTTGGAATATGGTGGTTCTTCCTGCCAACATTAGAGTTTATGAAATCACGATTAACATTTATTTTGTTCTCATCATGAGTTTCTTCTACTATCGTTTCACCATTATGAAACATTTCTTGTATCAACTTTGTCAAACCTTCCATGTCTGATTTTAGATCATTCTTCATGTTTTCCATCTTAGCTTCCATGTCAGCTTCCATGCCATCCATCTTAGCTTCCACGCCTTTCTTGAAAACTTCCGTTTCATTTTTTGTTGCTCTTTGCAAGAGCGAAATTTGGTGCACTTGCTCTTGTAATTTAGATAGATCATGTTGCAATTCTTCATCTTCATGAGTCATAGTAGAGCCTTCTGAATGCTTAATGGGTGTTGAATTATTTTTACGGGGCATCTTTTAGAACCCAATACTGATATATATTCTACAATATGCCCTTGGAATCAATTCAAATTGATTCTTCAAAAAAAAAAAAAAAAAAAAAAACAAAAACAAAAAAAACCACCCTTTTTCTTGCTTTTGAGGAGCTCGATATTGAAATTGGATTATCTCTGTGATTGCAGCACTTCAATATTTGAATTTTGGTACCAACGTAGCCCTCTGAATTATCTTTTGAATGCCATAGGTATGACCTAATTTGGATTCTCCAAGACAAAGTTGTGTCCAATCTCCCACAATGACCTAATTATGGACTAGTTCAGTAGAGCAAACTTGTACGACTTTCCATGTGTCATCGTTTCATCCTTCAGCTCTTAAACTGATAACCAAGAAACTACAGTCCGTGTACTTGCGGCCACTTTTTACGGCACTCCAATCCGATGCTCAGAGAGAGAGTTATGAATCTTTTCCCACGATCACCTCTTTGAGATGAAATTTGGGAGCCTGAAAAATCACTACCTTCCACAGATCATATCTCCGAAAATATTGCGAACCAAGATCTGAAATTTTTTGAAGAGTTTCCTCAGGATTTCAGCTTCGCACCTTAAAAATTTCAGATTCTGAACTTTCGTAGAAAAAAAGTTATAGCGAAAATTCCACGATGACCTGTTTAGAGCAGCGAAACTCTAGAATCTAAAGCTCTGATAGCAAATGTTGTGTAACCAGCTCCAAAAATAGAAGAAAAGAGATATCAACGCCTTAGAAATAAGCCACTTCGAGGGGGCAACCTCCAATACATTACATAAATGAAAAATTCTTGGATGATACAATTTACAAAGCCTCCTTTCTATATATAGGAGTCCATGGGGCCATAATGTAATCCTAGTGGGGCCACAATGTAATCCTAGCCGACCTAACAATAATAATTTAATGGCACAATAATAACAATATGGGGGTTACAAGGGTACAATAATAACAATAAGGGACTATACTAGTAATATAGGGACCTAAAAACTTATGTCACTTGTTGCTGCCTCTTCAGCTCTAGAAAACTTCCTCTGGATCATTGTCATTGCCCCTCATTGTCTCTGCGTCGACCTCTGGCTCTTCGGCAACTTGCTTGTTGCGTCCTTGTATTACTAGTATAGTCCCTTATTGTTGTTAGTGTAACCCCCTTATTGTTATTGTTGTACCCCTGTAACCCCCATATTGTTATTATTGTGCCCTTACATTATTATTGTTAGGTCGGATAGGATTACATTGTGGCCCCATGGACTCCTATATATAGAGAGGAGGTTTTTTCATTTGTATCATCAAAGAATTGTTCATTTATGTAATGTATTGGAGGTTGCCCCCTCGAAGTGGCTATTTCTAAGTCATTGATCTCTCTTTTCTTCTATTTTTGGAGCTGGTTTCATAACATTGTTGCTCACTAGAAATCGATCTGCTGAGGGAATCAAACTTCTCAAGTGTATTCTCCATCTACCCATCGATTTCTTCTTATAATACTCTGTTGGAGCACTAACGACGAAGATTAGATCTTAATCAAGGGCCTAGATTAATCTTCTGTCGATCATGTGAGTTTCTAGAGAATTTTCACATTGACTTAATTAATTATGATTAATTAACCAATTTTCCTAAGTTTAGATTTAGGAAACATTAAAAAATAGGTTAATAACCTAATTAATTTATCTCTAGGTGGAATTTCCATAAATTATTTATGGGTTATGGAGATCTCATGTATTCTTGCCTCCCACCAAGTTTCATGACTAGAACACATCTGATGCTACAAAAACTAACATCTTGTAGAAAACATTCAACATTTACTTTTTTAGACTATTCCGAAGGGATTGTTACCCCAAAATAAAGTAGGTCTTGGAGAGGTAAACCCTACAAGACAAGAGCTAAACAAAGTACTAATAATGGGATAGAGGCCCAATGTCACCTCAACCAAAACCCTCTGCACTTTATGGACTTTCATCGATGGGAGGAGTCCTGGTAGGAAGGAGTTGACTTAAAATAGATATGCTAAGGCACAAAATTATCAAATTAAAGCTCATTCAAGAGAGACTCAATAATGGTTCAATGCTTCAAAGAAAAGCTCTAGAAAAGAAGGCTCAAGGCCAAGGGTTTTGAAATATCTAGATGGTGATACGTACTCACAAGGTCAAGGATCGAGAGAAAGGGTTTCTTACAATGATTTTCCATTAAGCCAAGGCTCATGAAACCCTCAAGAAAGTCCTCAAGTTGAGGGGAAAATAATGTAGGGTTTCCTTCTTGGGGAAACACCTAGGGTAAGAGATTTTATGGATGCAATTTGAGTGTATTCCCACCAAATTGATAGGTTAGGTAGCCTAGACCTATCTCCTAATGTTTAGGCTCTCAAATCACCAAAAAACCTCCTCCCTAAAATTTCATTGCAAGCCCTAGATTTTCGCCCTAGCCTTAAAAGGACCAACTTTTAAGGAGATAGATTTATGTAGAAAATTTTGAGATGATCACCAA
This sequence comes from Pinus albicaulis, assembly GCA_034641835.2. Classification (NCBI taxonomy): domain Eukaryota; kingdom Viridiplantae; phylum Streptophyta; class Pinopsida; order Pinales; family Pinaceae; genus Pinus; species Pinus albicaulis. Next base: position 599,378,525 of record CM076569.1, on the reverse strand, counting down.
AGACTTGAACCAGTGCCTTTTCCTTTAGGCATATGGAGTCAAGGATGTGATAGATAAGCCAATTTGTTGCTAAGGAAGCTGAAATTAGGTGCCCTAGGTATCAAAATTCCAACATTTGCCCACTCAATGATAAATGGAGTTTTATGAAGAGTTATAAGAATTCCTCCACTAAGAATATTCATTACATGTTATATAATGAGTAACATATGCAATTCACAACTAGATAGCTTTCCAAAAATCATCTTCAACAAATTATGGCACAAATAAACATAATCTAGAAGCAACAATTCCATACATTAGATATATTCAAAATGATAAACTTCAATAATAGGAACTTACAAGATAACACGAAGTAAATCCATCCATTTGCCAAATAAATAGCTCCAAAGGCAATCCAAAATAGCTTCCAAACATCAAAGTGAATTCCAATAATCTCCAATAGCCAAGAAGGAACAAGTGATAATTCTCTTATGAGGTCCGAATTTTAGTAACGTATAATTAGTGGGAAACATAAATGTACATTGTCATCAAGCATGCACGATCTCCCTTTTTGTTGATGATTATGTAATGAGATTATTTTTGAGTTACCTTAGTAGTGTTGATATACACGTCTCACATTAAATTTCATGCCGTACAATAACATTGTCGGGGCTCTAGTTGGGTAGACCTTGACCTATGTTTAAAGAGAATGATGGTGGAAGAATATTTTAGGCTTTTGAATAAGGTATCGGGGATATGATCACCCTCCACTAGGTCATCTTATTGGGATGCATGCAACCAAAATCCCTGCATGGCTTTGGTATCCCATAAAAAATCACCCATCACTTGTAAATTATAATAATGAGTTAGCCCGTGAAGGAAGCTCACTTGGAAATTGACTTGTTATGTAGTATGATGTTAAACTATGAGATTCGAGTTCAAATCCCCCATGGGTCAAGCCAACAAAAAATAAAATAAAATTATAATAATGGGTTGTAAAAGAATAACACAATACTTAAACTATATGAAAATATAAGTAAAGAAAAAATGAAATTTCAAAAAAAATTGGAATATCTTACATGAGAAAACTAAAATTCTAAAAAGAATTAAGAAAACTAATACACATTTTAATTAGAAATTTAAAATATATTATGTTTAAATTTGAATTTTTTATTAATAACCTATGTAATTATCCAATTGGAAAACTAATGTACATGCATTATATCAAAATTTTCTCAGTCATAATTTTCCCATAAGAAATTCATAAAATAGAATAAAATTCTTTCAACACATTATAACTAATCCATAATAAAACGTGAAATCTATTAAAAAAAAAAGATATAATAGAATTATTACAACACATAATCTATAATTAGCTTCACAGAACCAAACATGAAATCTAACTTTTGTGATAATATAGGGAATCCAGTAAATTATATATTAATAAAAAGAATTTACACTAATAACAAAATTGTACGCTGTTGATAATGAGTTTTTTTTCACTAACAATTAATATATTCCACTTATAATATATGGTTTGGGGTAAAAAAAAAAACTATTATTTATGATATGGTTTTGGATTAAAAAATCGGTAGGTATGACAAAGCCAAACTTAAAAGCTAGGGGAGAGATGTTTAATGTTGTTCAGGGATCAGTAATTGTTATAGTACTAGTCCCATCAACCCACCAAAAATAGACATATATGCAACCAATAATTAAACATAATAAAATAACTTGAAGTTCAAATATATATTAAATTATGTTCAAAATTTCCCAAGTCATTGACTGGGCCCACATGTGTCCATAAATAACCCACAACTGTCCATAAATAGCTTAATAAGTATCAAGATTACAAATTCCAACATTTAAACTAGAAAACTCATAAAACCATTTCTCCTTCCAAAATGGTCAAGTCAATAAGTACAAAAAGCCAGTCACTTCAACCCATCTGATCAGCTCTGATGCTGTGTATGAGAAGTAAATATCAATACCTGCACATAATAAAAAGAAATGTATGTCAACCATAACTGCTGTGTTATTCAACATTTAAACCCATTGTGTTCAATAAATGACACCCACCCCATAACAACATTTAAACCCACTGTGTACAATAAATGACACCCACCCAATAAATTCAATTAATGGTTTCCTATTAAAACAGATCAAACACATGGATCAACAAAAACAAATTCTCAGCCATTAGATCACATCAACTTCAATCCTGATCACACATGCAAAATGAAGCCATTGCAATCCATGTCCATCATTGTCACCAATAAAATTCAACTGCAAAAAACTATAAAAGAAGTTCAACCACTGTTGAAGTTACATTTTTCAGTTTCAAACTATTCACCAGCCTTGGAGACAATCCAACACAGAACACACCCAGCCTTGGAGACAACCCAGACAGAACACACCCCAAAACAAAACACAGTATATTCAGGTTAGTTTACATTTTTCTTACAATTTTATTTTAATTTCTGAGTCTTTATTTAAGCTTTCTTACACTTTTATTTTCATTTCTGAGTCTCAGTTTTCAGTTATTTCTGAGTCTTTATTTCAGTTTTCAGTTTTTTAATTGCAAACAAACAGAATTGCAAACATTCATTTCTGAGTCTTTTTTTCAGTTTTCAGTTTTTAGGGTTGTTATAAAACGTAAATGAAACAGCAGCAGCAGCAGATAGTGTTTCACCTCTTAACAACATCAATTCACTAGGCAATTCAAGAGAAAAAACACCAAAGTGTGCCAACAAGTTTCCCCCCACTAGCAAAATGTTGTAATGTATAAACCGGATCTGAATTTCAGTTTATGACAGTTGTAAATACAGCAGCAAATCTACCCTATCTTCTTCATTATTAATGCTAAATCAGCAAGACATACAAGTGCTAGAAATTACAAAACCTTGAATAAATAGGTCGTTGAAAACAAATCTGCAAATCTGCAATAGGGACAATTTTTGAGAGTTGGAAACTTCATATAGATGTGTAAAGATGGAAGTTCACGTACACACCATAGCCTCATTCCAAGGCTAAATCCTTACAATCAACCTACAAAGCCACATGCAGGCTCATACATGTGAAGTGTTGCACTCCATGAGTACATATGTCAAGTTTCATGGTGATGTCATACACAAACAAGGCTCCAATAGAAGAATGCCATACAAGCTTGCAACTAAGGTCAAGCAAGCATCTAGTGAAGTAAATTCATTGTGCAAATCCATCATGGATCATCTAGGGGCTGATCAGACACCATGCAACCCAAATCTCTTGAAGCATCCCCAAACATGGTGCAAGCACTGTCAGAGTAATCCCTAAAGCTGAAAACCCAAATAGTGAATGGATGTCTAGTTAATATACACTTGTATCACACTTCATCAAAACATAGAAGATCAAAAAGGAAAAGATTGTTTTAAGTTGAAAAGTTACATGGTTTATTTTATACACCTCTTGGGAGCTAAAGAACAATTTCAATCATAGGTATTAATTTCTGTTTTGTATTTCTTTTCGGTTTATGGAATTGTTTGATCCTTTTAAGCAAGGTTTCTTGTTCAATGCCTGTTGTTTTCAAATGCATTTGGAAGAGAACAGGAATAATCATTTCCAGTTGCTAGTTTTACATCAAATTTTAGTGATATAGAGCTCCCTATCATGTTGCACCTTTTATATAGGAAGACTGCAGAAGTTAACCATGCACAGATTATAGGAATAACAATGTTATATACAGAATACTAATAAATTTAATGATACTTGACAATTCGAGTAACATTTCATGCAATGCAAAGCAAATAATATCACATGGATTGCCTAATTTAGAGTGCAAAATACACCCTTTAAACTTTTGTTCATTGCAAATACAAGTACACTACATGGCTTAGGTGCTCACACATCGGTAACAAATACATTAGTTAAAAAAACTCTTTATAGGTGTCTGTATATATGTGTGTGTGTGTTTACTAAACATCAGTTAAAAAACACCGTGTCCTCTTGCTCTGTAGATACAAAACCTGCAATCTGTCCATTTTGCATGCCTTTCAATCCATCCAGTGACCCACAACCTAACTTTGTTGTATGACTCAAGGGCCTTTACGGGGTATATCAACCACAAAGTAGAACCCATAAAACTACCGAAACCCCAGTTTCTAACATTTGATGGATTCAACATATTTAGAGTCCCTTGGCAAATAAGTCACCTAGATTAATTGAACTAGTCAATAGAAATGTTTTTTAACAAGTTGATGAATTCAGTAACTATGATTAGAATGTTCTGTATCTAAAAAAGAATAATATGAATAAGATGCTAATTTGTTTTGGTGAATGAGGCGACATTGAATTTGAAACTAAAACATATTATAGATTTCATAAATTCAACACCTCAATACCTGAGTTTTGGTCACAGTTTGTAACATTTGATGGATTCAAAAAATTTAGAGTCACAGTGCACAGTGGAACTTACCCAATCAGTTGAACTTACCCAATTCAGCTTCAGTGTACAAAATGACTTCAAATGACACAAAGATCAGACTGGAATTCAAACTTACCCAATCATTTGAACTTACCCAATTCAACTTCGGGGTGCATAATGACTTCAAATGACACAAAGATCAGACAAAGATAGAGATTAGATTCTGGAAACAAGTAACCAAAAAAAAACCATAACCAAAAACAAAACATGAGTAGCTGAGCATAGAAGCTTGTGGAAAATATCTCAGTAGTTGAGCATAGAAGCTGTAGCATTTGAAGTTAACATATATATCTGCAGTAGCTGAAAATAGAAGCTGTAGCATTTGAAGTTAACATATATATCTGCAATTGCTATGCATAGAAGTTGTATTCATCATATGAAAACAATCCTTCTTTTCAATTATGAATAACTAAATGCAATTGGTGCTTTTGCAGCCTACAGGTAGTTGCATCCATGGCAAGAGTGAGTTATGTCGCTCGCACAAGGAGAAGTGGCAGAAGAGTGACCAGGGGTGCCCAACTGCGATGCACCTCATCAGATGAAGAAAGAACAGGTGATGTCAATGTCACCAATGCTCCAGTAAATGTTGTTGACGATGAGCATGTGGCTGAAGCTGATGTTGTGGCACCATCAACCACAGAGCCACCGTCAACCACAGTCCAAAGTGCAACTTCAACTAAAAAGATCAGCGCTATAATAGGTTGGACAAAAGAAGAAATGTTAGCTGCAATTGACGACATAGAGTTCAATGGATATTCTGTTCGGGCATCTGCAAAGAAACATACTATTCCCCCTTCATCAATACATTATTGGATAAATGGGCTGACTCACACCAAACGTAGAGGGCCTGTTACAGTTATGACTGAAGAGGAGGAGGCCGAGGTGGTTGAGTGGTGTAAAGAAATGGCCCAATTAGGACATGGGCTAGAGTTGATACAACTCAAATCTACGGTTGCTCAAATCTGTCAAGGGAGGCCAAACCCATTCAAAGATGGGTTTCCTGGTAAATCATGGTGGTTTGGGTTTAAAAAAAGGCATCCAGACCTTGTATTGCGTACAGCTGAGGGCCTTGACAGAGACAGAGCATTAAATTTGCACCCTACGGTTGTATGTAAGTTCTATGACACTCTTTCTAGTGCATATGATAAACATTCTTATGCTGCAGACCATATATGGAACTGTGATGAAACAGGTTTACAGGCGGGAAGGAATTGTGGCATGAGGGTAATTGCGAAATGAGGTAGCCGAAACGTGCCAAAGATTTTGCCTAAGAGCAGGGAATGGATAACCATTTTATGTTGTGTCAATGCAATTGGTGCTTCAATCCCAGGATTTTATCTTTTCAAAGGTAAAAATCAGTTGAAAAATTATATACAAAACTGTGAACCTAGAGCATGCATGGCTGCACATCCCCATGCATGGATGACTAAAGAGTTGTTTTTAAATTGGCTTTGCCACTTTGCTGCATCTGTGCCAGGTGGTGTCTCACCTAATAACAGACACCTGTTGATATTAGATGGCCATGGAAGCCACACGGCTCTACAAACAATTGAGGAAGCATACAATTTGGGCATTGACCTTTTAACATTGCCCGCTCATACCACTCACAGATTGCAGCCACTTGATGTTAGTGTGTTTGGCCCTTTCAAAAACTATTTCAGGTCAGAACGTGCTGCATGGATGGCAAAGAATCCAGGGGTTGAGGTCAAAAGGTTCGAGTTAGCAGAGCTTGCAAGTAAGGCTTTTAAAAGGGCTCTGACACCATCAAATATCAAGGCTGGCTTTAGAAGGACAGGAATATGGCCACTAAATTATGATGCTCTTATGCATGATACTTCTTGTAGCCAAGATTTCCATGTGGATGGTCAGGAAGAAAGACAGGAAGTGGAAGAAGAAGTAAATGAACATGATGATGTGGTTGCAGCTGATAATATAATTTCCCTCTCTCAAGGACAGTTATATGCTGATGATGATGAGCAGGTATGTGAAACACAGTTACTTGTCAACAAATTGATGGCAACACTGTTGAACATGCAGTTGAGAATGCAGATTTTGTTGAAACAGAAATTGCTGATATTGTTAATGCAGATTTAGTTCAAAATGAAAATGCTGATATTGTTAATGCAGAAAATGAAATTGCTGATATTGGGTATGAAATTGAAAATGACCAATTATCATTGCCTAGCCAAGTAAACCCACCATCATGGCTGGCAGAAAACATGATTAATTTGAACGCCCATAGTGTCTCAAGAACCAATGAACAAAGCATGAACATGCCTTCACAAGTGGCTGAATTGAATAGTGAAATTGTTCATTTTTTTGTGGACAATAGATCAATGGAAGAAGATGGAGGACATAATGAGGCAGCAGATGAAGAAAACAATATAGTTCAATCAAGTGCCACGGATACTGAAGTGCCAAGTAATGACATGCAGGTGGGAGGGAGGGAGAAGTTACTTGGGCGGTTCTTAAAGCTACCAGTAGAAAGAGTGTCAATGAAAAAGAAGCAAGGAACAACCAATAGTCTTCGTTTGGGGCAAAGTTCACAGTTACTCACCTCTGGAGACTATATAAAGCTCCTTGTTGAGTCTGAAAATAAGAAAATGGAAATTCAGGGAAAAAATAAAAGAAAAAAGAAGATCAAGCCAAGGAGAAGAAGGCAGCAAGGGCTATTGCAGCACAACGTCGAGCAGATGAAAGGCTTGAAAGAGAGAGAGCAAGGCAAGAGAAGGAGCAACAAAAACAAATCTCAAGACAGGAAAAGGAAGCAAGGAAGGCTCAACAAATGCTTGAAAGGGAACAAGGGTTGACTCTTATGGTTGACATAAATGCAAGCACAGTTGATGAGAATGAATCCAGGAACATGTCCAACACATTGGACAACATTTCAAATAATACAACATTATTCCAAGACCTCATAAACATTCAAGTGCCTCACTATCAAAATTGGGGTTTACCCACTTGCCTTATTCCTACCACAGGAGGTTTGAATTCAATGTATGCTCAACACACACCTCCACTTAACGCAAGTGTGAGGTACGGGTACTCAATTCCTCCATGGTTGGAAGGGAAAAATTGGTCTCAATTATATGGCAGCAATCAACCACCACCTAATCAAGCCTTCTTGGGAAGGTCAACCTACTTGGCTCAATCAGGCAACTTAGGGTTTGGCACTGAAGATTCTCAAGGCCATAAAGAATAGGAGTGTTAAATGTTTTTGGATGTAACCACATTATGATGTGGATTTTTGGATGGACTCTATGTTTGGACTTTCATATCTTAATAGATCTCAGACTTCCTTTCTACTACACTAGGTATAATTCATAATTCATACTTAAGATTTCCTTTCTACCACAATAAGTATAATTCATAATTCATACTTCAGATTTCCTTTCTACTACACTAAGTATAATTCATAAATAATAGAACTACAACAATGCAAAACAGAAATGAACAATGCAGTCTGCAATGCAAAACAGAAGCATGATTTTCCCTATTCAGCTTCATCTCTGGATATAATTAATCAACAAAATAATAACATCACATAAATTATGAATAGCATGGGAAACTTATCAATTAAAACTGCACACACAAAACAAAATCATGAAATTTATTTGTCAGGCATATTTAATCTGAGCTTTTTATCCATGATAACAAATGTATCCCATGTGCATTTATGTTGTCCTACTTGTTTTAGATTTCATCCCAAACTACAAAGAAAACTAACAAAAATGAAACCAATTCAATTCAATAAAAAGAGCATGAAATTAGAAGTCTCTTACATGATCACTGAACCATAGCACGCGAAGTATAAAGAAAATCCAAAATTTCCTTTACAACACAGAACACCTAAGAGTTTGTTGTCATCTACAATATTTGTCAACTGGATTGTTTGTATCGATTTGCAATAATGATATTTTGTTTTCATGTCTAAGATTCTCCATACCTGAAACCCAAAGGCATGCGCAGTTGGCATATGGCCTGATGACAATACTTCACAGATATAAATTATGACCACTGACCATGATGCATTCAATGGATGCCTGCAACTAAAGTGGGTCACATCAAATACTAATCTGTGTGGGTGCTCATGTCACTATGCATGTGATAATATAGTTCGTATTGGAGTGAAATTTGATATTATCATGATAATTGGGTGGAACATTCATATACGTTCCTGATACTATTCGACGGCAGAGTTAGTGGGTGTGAGTGGACAGGGATTTGATCTTACTCTTGGAGGATGATCATGGCCTCCCTTTACTCTGTTAATTACTCTGACCTATTAGAGTATAGGTCACAGACCCATATCAAGCCCAAGGCTACAAATTGTTATATGCCATTTCTGAAAATTAATCACGAGTGTTGCCTCAAATAGAAAATACCTGAAGAAAAGCAGATTCTTTCTCTCCAAAGAGACCTGTAACGACATTAAAGTATACATTTACAGGGTTACAAATATATTGCTAAATATACCAATAGAAAGAATTGGAGTGGAGCAAACTATGAGAATATAAGAAAATAAAGCCGATTTTAAAAACCCCAAGTTTAACCTAAGGGTTTAGGAAGAAATCCAACAGCGCATTGCCATACCCTGGAGCACTTATTTATGCTTGAGGCTAACAAAAATTTATGGCAAAACGAATTCAAAATTCCTAGCTACATCTAGGAAGGGCTTGAAAACTCGAAATAAAAAATTATGCCAAAATCCAATTCTCTCTATGGAATAAAAAGAGCATGAAATTAGAAGTCTCTTACATGATCACTGAACCATAGCACGCGAAGTATAAAGAAAATCCAAAATTTCCTTTACAACACAGAACACCTAAGAGTTTGTTATCATCTACAATATTTGTCAACTGGCTTGTTTGTATCGATTTGCAATAATGATATTTTGTTTTCATGTCTAATATTCTCCATACCTGAAACCGAAAGGCATGTGCAGTTGGCATATGGCCTGATGACAATACTTCACAGATATAAATTATGACCACTGACCGTGATGCATTCCATGGATGCCTGCAACTAAAGTGGGTCACATCAAATACTAATCTGCGTGGGTGCTCATGTCACTATGCATGTGATAATATAGTTCGTATTGGAGTGAAATTTGATATTATCATGATAATTGGGTGGAACATTCATATACGTTCCTGATACTATTCGACGACAGAGTTAGTGGGTGTGAGTGGACAGGGATTTGATCTTGCTCTTGGAGGATGATCATAGCCTCCCGTTACTCTGTTAATTACGCTGGCCTATTAGAGTATAGGTCACAGACCCATATCAAGCCCAAGGCTACAAATTGTTATCTGCCATTTCTGAAAATTAATCACGAGTGTTGCCTCAAATAGAAAATACCTGAAGAAAAGCAGATTCTTTCTCTCCAGAGAGACCTGTAACGACATTCAAGTATACATTTACAGGGTTTAGGAACTGGAGTGGAGCAAACTATGAGAATAGAAGAAAATAAAGTCAATTTTAAAAACCCCAAGTTTAACATAAGGGTTTAGGAAGAAATCCAACAGCACATAGCCATACCTTGGAGCACTTATTTATGCTTGAGGCTACCAAAAATTTATGGCAAAACGAATTCAAAATTCCTAGCTACATCCAGGAAGGGCTTGAAAACTCGAAATAAAAAATTATGCCAAAATCCAATACTCTCTATGGAATAAAAAGAGCATGAAATTAGAAGTCTCTTACATGATCACTGAACCATAGCATGCTAAGAATAAAGAAAATCCAAAATTTCCTTTACAACACAGAACACCTAAGAGTTACGGTTTTAAACCAGAAATGAGACTATAATGAACAAATAGAAGCTCTCTTCAACAAATAACTACCTTTTCCTTCACACAGAACAATAATAACAATGCTCAATGGATAATCTTGTAAGCATTTACAAAACGAATAGTGAAAGACACATTCGTACATTAATATACACTATATCATCACAGTATCAAAAGCCGATGGTCTGTTTATATGGAAAACATGAAAATCATTAAGGAAGACCCAACAAACTAAGAAAACCCAGCGAAATTCCACAGAAGAGCTAAACCCAAGAAAACAAGAACAGTTAAACATAATTCCACCAAACAACGATTGAAAGTGTTGATAAACACAGTGAGCAAGTGTTAAACAACACAGAGCATGATTGGTAGGATTCACAGAATCCTACCAGAGGTCGTCGAAGGTCCGCCGCCGCCGAGGATGCAGAGAAGCCACCACAACGCCGAAAGAGAACCTCGCCATCGCCAACGCCAACCATGGAACCCTGTACCTGCAAAAATACAAGAAAATCAGTATTTTATCAACAAAAATGGCATTCTCTCAGTAAAAAATGAAAGAATTGCAAAAATACCTGAATAATTTGACCAAAAAGAGCAAACGAACCGAAACCCTGGCGTACAAGCATCGATAGCTGGCGGTCCAGCATCAGAGGAATGGCGGACACAATGACGGACTTCGCGTTCAAGAACAGGAACGGGCGGCGAGCTACAACGTCCAGCAACCAACAAACACATAAACCCAACAAGATCAACAATGCGGAACCGGCGAACAGGTTTACCAACTGCAACAAACAACTAACCAGCAATGGTGGGCATTGAAAGGCTGGAGCGTTAACAAGAAATGGCAACAGGTTGCACAGGTTCTGGAACCCGCAGCAACCACCACCGGTGGAGCCGAACGCCCACAGACCGGTCCCAAGCAACAATGAACGAGTGTCCATAGACATCGCGGTAAAATCGATTTGCAAAAACCCTAAATCGTGTTAAACCCTGCGCATTTAATATCGTCACCAACCCAACACATGGCCGGTCCAAGTGGGCAGTTGTCGTACAACGTCCACGTGGTTTTCGTGACTGGTCGCTGAGGTGGACGAGAGGGCGCCCAACAACTGGCGTCCCTCCCCTAATATGGAATTTGGAAAAAATACATCGTTAAGAAAAGAGAGCCTAAAGAAACTGAGGTGAAGCATACTCTGTGCTTATTAATTTAATACTTAAGTGATATTTATTGATGTAGAACAAGGAGTGTACTTTTTCATAATAATCGTGACTCCTTTAATAAATGTATTCAACATTCCATGCCTTTTGTATTGTACGGGGTGAAGGGGTAGTCCTCAATAAATGTATTCAACATTCCATGCCTTTTGTATTGTACGGGGTGAAGGGGTAGTCCTCGAAGGAACCTAGACGTAGATAAGACATTAACTAGGGTGGAAGGTGAATACATTAAAGAAATCTGAGGTGCATTAATTATTTAGGTTAAGGTTTTTATGTTAAAAAGAAATTGAGTAGTCTTTGGTGCGACTTTTTGAAGGTTTTCACGATGTAATTTCTCTAAATTCTGGCAGGAATTTATTGAAAAGAGAAGTTTGATTGCTAACTTTGCACAATCAAAGTTCCCTAGAGGTTTTTGAGAGTGTTGAATCCATATATAGAGCCAAAAAACCAGTTTGAATAACAAAAACCAAGATTTTACCTCAAAAAATTTCACCGGATTCCGGCACCTGAAACTTCAAAAAGTCGCACTAAAGACAACTCCAAAAGAAATGTTTCTAAAAATGGAAAGTGGTTGTGATGGGAGGGTAAATTTAAAAAATTAAAATGTTAATTATTAAAAAAAATGTATGAAGAAACATTGAGGTGTGGGTGAAAGTATTCAATAAAAGCTATAGTTTAACTTATAGACAAAATAGTATTTTTCAACATAATTTTGTAAAATCTTGTAATACAATTTCAAGAGTTTTGTTGTTTAAAATATATTTATGAATGCATAAATGGATTCAACACCACGAAAAACCCCAAAGGTACTTAAATTATACGAATCAAATAATTTAAACTCAGGTTTTTAAAAATATATATCAGATTTTGATTAAGACATTAACTAGGTGCAAGGTGAATACATTAAAGAAATCTAAGGTACATCAATTATTTAGGTTATGGTTTTTATGTTAAAAGTAAATGTTTCCAAAAGTGGAAAGTGGTTGTGATGGGAGGGTAAAGTTAAAAAATCAAAATGTTAATTATTAAAAAAATATATATGAAGAAACATTGAGGTGAGGGTGAAAGTATTCAATAAAAGCTATAGTTTAAATTATAGACAAAATAGTATTTTTCAACATAATTTTGTAAAATATTGTAATATAATTTCAAGATTTTTGTTGTTAAAATATATTTATGAATGCATAAATGGATTCAACACCATGAAAAACCCCAGAGGCACTTAAATTATATGAATCAAATAATTTAAACTCAGGTTTTTCAAAATATATATCAGATTTTTATTAAAGTTAACAAAAAAAAATTATGAGGCCTAGCAAGACTCACATCATAAAAGCTAAAAATCCACAAAAGCCTAATAAAAGAATCATGAAAAATAAAAACTTTAAAATTTTCTAATTTATTTAATAAAAAAATATCCTATATTACAACTGTAGATCCAGACATCTGGATTTGATATGAGGAAAAAGAGACATAATATAGCCATCTAGACAAGAGGGTGTTTTAGACATACTAACACCCTATATCCTGTTGTCTTACATACTCCGAGTCAAGACTCTAAATCCAATGTAGTGGTTCTAACAGATTCAAAAAATCAAAAGATTGAACACCAAACAATTAGATGGGAAGACCTAAGTTTCCCTGAGCACTGGATTGTCCAAAATCCCAAGCCTCCTGGTATGCAAAGTATTATTTCAGCCAATGTCCAAGAAAATAAATCTTCTGCAGTAATCTCCTCTCCCATAAGATCGACCATTGATCGTAGAAAGATAAATCAGCTCTGCAAAAGTTCTCCTTTATACAAAAACCCTGAAGAAACTGATACTGCTTGTTCTTCCAACTCTTCTGTACATTGTCAGCATATTGAGTTATTTGAGTTTGCTCAGTTAGTCAACTTTTCTTCTGTAGAAGTCGTTTGCCCAAATTGTAAATCAAGTGTAAATTTGAGCCAGCTTGTTGAACTTGTCCTCCATTATAACCATCATCCAAGGACTGGAGAAGCACCACCTTCTACATCAGTAAACCCATGTCCAAATCCTAAGTGTTCAGAAATTCCTTTTCCCTATGAGTCTGATCATGTTTTGATGATGCATAGCCTACCTTCTTTGGAACAAGAAGACCCAAGGCTTACAAAAATATTCAACAATTTGAGACCTCCAGGAATGCCTAAGTATGGCATATGATACTTGGAACAGTTGAATAATTTAATTCCAAGTAGCAGATTTATAGATCTCCTTGATGACTGCAAAAATCCATCAATACCAGAAATGCACAAATTCTTTTCTATAATGGATGGGTGTGAAAAGCATAAAGTAGATACCCAATGGATGAAATCAATGTTAAATTGGGATTTGATGACTCATCTTGAGGCTGAATCTTTTGATCTCAGCACATCTAAAGAAGAAAGAATTAGGTTGGCTGTAGAATGGAAAGATTATATGGATTCTAATAATTTATGGATATCTTTTTATACCTAGAAAAAGATTGTAGAATTAGAAGCTGTCATGATGACAGATACAATTTCATCTTCCACAACTCAACATTCATGGACTACTTTAGATGGTGGTAAGGTTGAAACAAATACAACTTTTCCTCCATACAAAGGCATTATTTTAGGAGAAACACAGAGTTCTGCCAAGGCTATCCCATTAGTACTTAAAGACGACAATGCCTTGGGAATAGATGGAAGAATACAAAAGGCCAATGAATAAATAAATTGGACAAATACTGCAGTTAAGGGCCTAGAAATGAATGTTGCAAAGGCAGCCACAATCAAAGATTATTTTGATGGTATTCAAATTTATGTTTCAGATGTAAATAATTCTCTGAATCATATTCAATTTACTACTTCTTCCTTAAGAAGTTATACTAGAGAGTCCTTAGAGAAAATTGAAGTGGTAGAATCTAAAGTTGAAAAAGAATTTCATTCTACCCAAGGACTCGTAGAAAAACTCTCTGTACAGTTGGAAAAATCTCAAATCGAGTGTGTGGATAATCCTATCCCAACATCCTTTTTATATAAAAGGAATGTACAGATCCAACATCTTGTCAAGCCCATTGACAGATTCCCTCATCTATTTCCAAAGGAAGTAATCCAGTCTAGCGGAGAGGCAGAACCCTCAGGAAAGATCACTGTAGCCTCTCTATTTCAAGATCCAAAAGATAAATCTTCCTCAGGAACAGAAGCTCAAATCTTACCAATGTATGAACCACTAGAAATTCAATCTACAAGATATCCTGCTCCTGACTTGAGTGGTAAAGGGAAGATTCCTGAAACTCACACATTAAACCCAGATGCACATTGGGAATGGAATATTGACAACCTAAGTATGGGTCAGATAAGACAGTTACTTGATATGATGTTCATAGAATATAAATTAATGTGCTTAAGGGGAAAAACAAAAATTAAGAAGCCTGTAAAACTATAATTCAATGTTTTACTAGTACATTACTTAGATGGTGGGAAACAGAAACTTCACCAGCCCTTATAGAAAAAATGGAAAATGAAAATTTTGAAAGATGAAATTGGTGACATCATTCATAATACTGATGGGACTCCTCAGAATAATATGATTGGGGCCCTAACTTCCATGATTCAAGAACACTGGTGTGGATCAGAAATTGAGATAGCACATAAAAATGAGATGATTCTTATGAATCTCAAATGTTATAAACTATCTCAGTATGAAGACTTCCACATAGACTGGATGCAAAGAATATATGAAGTAAAAGATCCAAAAAATTTACTATGGAAACAAGTTTATCTTGCTGCTTTACCTTCAAAGTTTGTAGTTCATCTCAGACAGCAAGAAGCTTTTCAGTTACCTTTTGAGTCTTTTACATGGGGTGAAATATATGTTGTTATTACTAAAACTATGGTTGGTTTATGTACAAATATGAAAGTAAATAAGTCTCTTCAAAAGTTATCAAGAATGCCTAACAGTAAGTCAATCTGTCATAAATATGGTCTTTCTCTTAATGATCCCATTGTCAGAAGAAGAAAGGCCAAAAAGCAAGCTAAAAAGGCAAAGAAGCAGACAAGAGACTTTCCAACCAGATATAGTCAAGGCAAAAAAGAGGGTTCAACACAAGTCCAGAAAAGGATACTAAAAACACATCCCCAGAACCCATTACTACCAACCATATGATATTCACTTGCACACACATAAGCAAGAAAAATGGGATAAGTTGATCTGCTGGTTATGTGGCAAACCAGGTCATACTTCTAATAAATGTCCATATGGTGAAGAGTCTAAAAGAAATAGAGGTAAGAAATCACAAGCCTTAGCTCGTAACAAGAAAGTTGTTAAAGTTGAGTCTCCTACAATGTGTTTTAAATGTGGATCAAGAAGCCACCGGTTTGCAAAATGTTCAAAAATTGTTATGAGAGAACAACTTCAGCAATTCCAAGCTGAAAGTACCACCTATGAATCCCAGAGTTCCTGTTCTTCTGATGAAAAAATCCACACACATATGGCCACATGTTTCTGTTCTGATTCAGAAAATTGTGATTGTAAATATTCTTCTGAATTTGATTCTTCTATTGATGATTCTTCTGATTTTGAAGAACTCAATCCTCTTCAGCAGCAAAAAGAAAAACTTTTAATGAATCAAACTGCTAATGATGCATAATTGAAAATTTTGTCCCAGATTCGTGCACTTGATGAAGGTGAGATGAAAAATTAACTTCTTGAAGCATTCTTAAGCCAAGTGCACAGCACAAAGAAATCTTCTTCTAAACCACTATTTGTTGATGCATCCTATGAGAGAAATACTAAAGCCTTCCAGAGAAGCCAACTGCAGGTTAAAGTTCATCAACTCACTTTGGGGGAGGTAAGTAAGGAAATCAATACTTTAAAATCCGAAATCTCTACTTTGAAAACTAAAGTCTCTCAATTAGAAAAAAGGCAAAAATCAAGAAGAAAAAGAAGAAGATTTTACCTCATTTACAAATACAAATGTTGAAATTTTTGAAGGAAAAAAAGATATTGCTACTGGTTTTAGAGATATGAGAATCTTAAATATTCAGTACCAGCATCACCATGTAATGCTTGACATTTGTATTGAAGGACAAATGTTTTCCCTCAGAACATTAATTGACTCTGGTGCAGATATTAATGTTCTCCACAGTAAAATTATCCCATCCAAATATTGGATAAAATCATTCAGGAAAGTTGTTGGATTGGGAGATAAAGAATTACAGTATGAAGTTCCTAAAGCTACTATTTGTTTTGATGAACATTGCATCAAACTAAAATTTGCAGTTGCATATATTCCTATTGACTATATTTTAGGCAATGTATTTTTAGCAGTTGTGGAACCACACGGGTCAACCAGACTGGCTGACAACAGAGCTGGTTATTTCATTACTGTGCCAAAATCAGATGGGAGTTGTAAAAAGATTAAGTTGCCATATATCTCTACTCCCAGAATTTCTACCATGGTACAGGCCATGGAACAACTTGAAATGGCCAGTAAAAAAATTAGAGGAATTAAAAGATTTAAAGCAACAATGAGAATTGGAGAGAAGCTCCTTTCTCCAGAAGTCAAAATGCAAATCTCTGATCTAAAACAAAGATTTGAATCAGAATGTTGTGCAGAAGAACCAAATGCTTTTTGGCACAGGAAACAACATTTTGTTGAATTGCCCTATAAATCAGACTATGAAGGCAACCCCTGCAAGAGTAAGGCAATTCCAATGAATAAAGAATACAAAGATCTGTGCAACAAGGAGATAAAAATCTGTTGGATAGGAAACTAATCAGAGAGTCAGACAGTCCTTGGAACTGTTATGGCTTTTATGTTAATAAAATATCAGAACAAATCAGAGGCATCCCCAGATTGGTCATAAATTATAAACCTTTGAATTATGTTCTTGCGGATAACACCTATCCTATTCCTCACAAAGGTGATCTGTTGGCAAGAATTGTAGGTGCCAAGATCTTCTCAAAGTTTGATATGAAATATGGATTTTGGCAAGTAGCAATAAAGGAGGAAGATAAATTCAATACTGCATTCAGTGTCCCAGCAGGTCACTATGAGTGGAACGTCATGCCTTTTGGATTGAAACATGCTCCATCAAAATTCCAAAAGGTCATGGATTCAATTTTTAAACCATATTTTGAATGGTTACTTGTATATATTGATGATATTTTAATTTTCTCCAAGAACTTGCATGATCACTTCAAGCATGTAAACATTTCCCTGCAAGTGGTCAAAAGAAATGGCTTGGTCCTGAGTAAGCAAAAGATAGAGTTGTTCCAAACCTCTGTCAAATTTCTTGGCCATACTATCAAAGATGGTCAGATTTATTTGCAAAAGCATGCTCTGGAATTTGCTGATAAATTCCCAGACATTATCACAGATAAGACCCAATTGCAAAGATTTCTGGGTTGTTTAAATTATGTTAGCAACTTTTATCAAGATTGTGCCAAAGACGGATCTTTGTTAAATCAAAGGTTGAAGAATAATCCAAAGCCATGGACTGAAGCTCATACTGTTGCAGTTAAAAGAATAAAGTCCAAGGTAAAAATAATTTTGATATATCTAAATTAAAAATCAATTTAAGTAGAAAAAAATATTTTCATACATTTAAATAAGATATAACTTTTATTTTAAAATTATTAACGTTAATCTTAATTATTATGAAGATGCATGTTCCATCTCCCTCATCAATAACTAAGCATGCGACATGATCCACATCAACAACTTTATAATAAATACAAAAGGAATATGCACATGAGTTAATTACGCTGATTCAAATAATACACGAAAATAAATAATCATACCACATTAACAACTTTATAATAAATAAAAGGAAGTAAATAGAGTGCTTTGGTCCAAAGAATATCGAGGATTTGACTAAATTAATTTAAACTAGGCGGTTTTCCAAATTTCAAGGCATCTCACTTAAGCAAATTCAATTAGTACAAGAAAATACTAAAATGTGAATTTTGCTTTCACATTATATGAATTTTTCTTTCACATTTTTTAAAATTTCGAAAACAAAGAAAAAAATAAAAGTTATTTAAAAAAAAATCACTTTGACTATTTGTCAAATTTATCATTGAGATTTTATCCACATTCGCTTCGTAATATAGAGTAAAAAATTTGTTGCAAATAGACTAGAGATAATATACAAAATACAAATTACATTTATATAAATTCAAAAGGTGTTGTACCTTCAAATTTGATAATGGAATTTATTTGAATATCAAATTGGAAAATAAAAACGAAATCAAAGTTATGTTAGAGTTTAAGATCGTGTACCATGGATGGGATGGTATAGATGAGATTCATTTTTTGTCAAGTTTATCAATTGTTCTTCTTCTTTGTGAAGTTTGAGGAGGTATATGGAAATCTCTCTATTACTTCATAACAAAAAAAACTTGGATGATCAAGGGTGTAAATGATTCAAAAATTATCTCCATGGTAGTCTCTCAAAGGAAGGCAATTTTCCTAGTACAATTTTAGTTTTGGGTGTTTTAGTGATCCCTCTTTAGTACGATTCCGCTGCAATTTGATGGGACAAATGGAAAGACCATTTTATCGAACCCTTTAAGCCATTTATCTAATGAAAAAGTTTCATCTAGTGCCTTTTGATTTCAATTATGTTTAATTCAAAGTCATTTTCTTGTTGGAAGTTAGGGTTGTGACTGCCCTTCCCATCATTTAACTATGGTTTATCAACTATAAAGACCTCTCGTTATCAACCTTTTGGATATTATATGAGGGGTATCAGTAGCTTGGTATATTGACTTTCAAGATATCGGATGGTGTGGTATAGGGAGGTTGGGATATTTGTTATTCATACCTCTCACTATCGCAGTTATTTATACATATCACTACTTTGTGTGATATCAGATGTTCAGGTATCGAGATATTGAATTTTGGGATATCAGATGATTGAGTATCAAGATGTCAACTTTTGAGATATCAGATGATTAAGTATTGGGTGATTAGGATATCAACTATCAAGGCCTCTTACTATCGGCCTTTAGGATATTAGATGATCAAATATTAGGAGGGTGGGATATCCAACGATCAGGTAATAGGAGGTTCAAACACCAATTATCAGGTATTCCTCCCAATTCTATGGAACCTGATAATGCTCTACCATGGAATGCTAACATCGTAGGTTGAGATGGCATGATGATGTGGTGAGTTGAAATGGCATGGTGTTGTATGGGGGGACATGGGGGGAAAAGGACTACCACATGTTTGCCATATGGAAACAATACAAATGATGAAAAGGATCTTGGAGGACAAATTATCAAATAATAATATCTTTGTGTCCAGAGCTAGGATTTAGATGAAATTTATATGGTTGGAAACATCTTGATGAGAAAAATATGACGATGGTCTTAGAAAAAGAGGTTTCATATGGTTAAAGGAAATGTGAATTTGACTCCCCTTCTTCATAAATTAACCTTCGAGGTTGGGTGTTTATATCAATATCCTTAATAAGGCATTAAGGGACTAGGTATGTGGCATGTTTGCATGCATGTATGCTCGTATTCAGGGCATACTTAACTAAATGGTATCAGAGTGATGGTGTAAAAAATATACGAGCCAAGTGAAAGGAAAATGGAATTTAGCTTGCATAGGTTATATAAGTGAAATTGTGTCTCATCTTAGAGCTAGGAACACTACACAAGGTTATCTTATCTACTCTATGACCAAATCAAGATTAACCCAACAAGCATATAAAATTGATAGGGATCATTTTCCCATGTTAATAAGACAAAATGTATTAGGCAGTTAGTGCATTTGATATCATATTATTTTACAAAGTTAGTTCTTTTAGGGTTACAATGTGTGAATGAGGGATTGTGTTAAAGGGAGATGATGTAAAGATTCACATGGATCAGGATGCCTACTTTTTTCATGGTCATAATGGTTAGGGGTTATGGCCAAAGAGATCATAAGGGGCTTGTAGAAAGTGTTTTTCAATGTGGGGTCTCACGGGTTGATATGGGGTAAAAGAGGTCATAGGGGTACTAAGGGTCATAGTCAATATGGTAAAATAGGTCAACCTATAGTCAAACAATTATTGATATAGTTAATTATCATAAAGTTCAATGGGTTACTAATATTGGCGGGTTGGGGGTTGAGAATATTAGGTGGTTAATGGGTTCGAAAGTTGGTTGGGGCTAGGTGGTTAGTTATGATATATGATGATAATGGCCAATAGTCTACATTAGTCAACATTGGTCAATATGGGTTACGAGGTTATGAGTTAGTGAGTTACTAGATCGACCATGATTAGATGGTGGTAAACCATTATCAACTATGGTAAAAACTAGCAAATAAAACCAAAAGTAGTCAACAATGGTTCATATGGTTAGTGAGAGTGAAGGGTTTATGGGTAACTAGGGTTACTTTGTTAACATGTTTGTGGGTTATGATATTATCGATATATGTGTCATTTTTATAGTGAATAAGTCATCATGACATTAGTGGATAAGTGAGATGGGGGTTAGAGGGATAATTTGGTTAGTTTTGTCAACTATGTTGGATATCTTGTGTATAGTCAATATGGTTTATGGAGGTTAAACATGGTCAACAACAATGAACCTTGGTCAATAACATTTGGATCCACTTATTTGGGTGTTATAGTCGATGTTTTGGAAACTCCAGCAGGGTCCATTTTCAAGACTTGAAAATGGACCCAGTTGGAGGTTCTGAAATGTCGACTATAACACCCAAATCTATGGATCTTCCTTTATCAATCAACATTTGATATGATTAATGATGGTCAAGAGCTAATGAGTTACTAAAATTAGTGGGGGTTATTATACTAGGTGGTTAATTAGTTTAGTTAGTGAGCCAAATGTAAGTTGTTACATATTTAGATTTTGATTGATGTTGTACATTAGTTAACATAGGCCAATATGGGTTAGGGGGTTATGGGTGAATAGGTTACTATATCAACTATGGTCATTAATGATAAAGCATGATTTAATATTGTTAATCGAGGTCATGGGTTGATGGGTCATTAAGTTTTCTATATTAGGAGGTTTATGGGTTATGAGATTATCAGACTTCCTAATTAATGAATCAATTGATAAGTGGGCATAATGTTACTAGATAAGTGAAATATGGCTTACTGAGCCAACATGCTTAATATGGTGAACCATGGTGAATATTGTATATATGAACAATATTTCTAACTTTAGTTAGCCATAACCAATGATGATCAATAATGACTAATATTGTTAATGTCGGTCAAGGGATAGTGAATCATTGACATGAATGGGTTTTTGGATTAATGGATTAGGTGGTCAATGAGTGAATTACAGGGTCAAGGCTATATAGTTATATATGTGACCAACATTCACTTATAGTCTAGATTATTCAACTATGTTATTATGGGCTTAGGAGTTATGGGTAAGAGAGACACTAAATTAATGATGGCCACTGATGATTGACTATGATCAACCAATGACAATGATGGTTGATATGGTCAATAAGGGGGAAGGGTCAATGGGCTAGGAGGTTATTGGATTATATGGTTAGTGAGCTACAGGATTAATGGATTTATGAATAAGAAGGCATGCCATTATTAAGGAGGGGTTACAATCAATGTTTATCAAGGCATTAGTGTGTCTAGGGTCATGATGTCTTAAAGGCATAACATCTTTAATTTCACAATGTGTGAAGGTGTGATTATGTTAAGGGTTGACCATATCAAGGTTCATAAGGATTGGGGAATATTACGCGTGACATCATATTGATTGACAACTTGATATATTAGGGTTATAGTGTTTGTATGTGATTGCATGAGAAATCATAGAGTGTTAAGGCTTCATAATGCATCAAAAAGTATAAAAGTTTCATAGTGGTCAAGGAAGATTTCATCAAAGATAAAATGTGGTAGGTGTTATAAGGTGTGTAGGTTCTTAATGGTTAGTAGTATTGCATTGTTTAAGTTTTTTTTTTTAATTTTTTAATTTTTTTAGGGGTCATATTATGTTAAAGGATGATTATGTTTGTAATCATAAGCATCAGGTAGTATTGTGAGTATGAGATTCGAGTGATTTGGATTACAATGGGTGTAAAGAAAGAGTGGTTTATTTGTATCAACATAATATTCAATAAAGTAGTCAACATACAAGCTATTTATTTTTCTCATAAATACATTTTTTAAAACATTATGATAGGTTTAGGTGTTATTTTTAATCAGATTTTATTTATTTAATATGTAAGGAAGGACATTTATTTTTTCTATTGAAAATAAATTTTATATGAACTCTTGGTTGTCCAAAGTAGAGACTATTTGTTGTAAAAGTGACCATTTCAATGGATTGTTAAGTTAGAGACATGCCATGAATATTTTTTGGGTAATAATTCATGAAAAAAAACAATACTTGAATATCTTTATTGATTTTTTAACATGTTTATACAATAAGCTAAAATGCATACATGCAAAGTTGTAAGGTAACCTTGCTTGACCTTCACTATTTAAATCTGTCCACAAATAACAATAATCATAATGCAATTCATATAGCAAGTGTTAAATTTTGCACCTATCACTTTTATTAAAATTATCTACTATTTGAAGCATTCACTTTTTGCATATTTCATCTAAATTTCAAACCTTCTATATTAACATGTTTCACATGTTGTATCATTTTAATGATATAAAGCTCATTTTCCTGGTTTGCTAATGTATTTTATTTCCACATAATGTGCCTTTACCACAACAATAAAATGATCATCTTTAAAAGTTATGATCTATTTTAAATTATTTTAACTCTATATAAATTATCCTAAATTATTGATAATATATAAATGGAAAAATATAAAGAAAAAAATCTATTTTATCATTAAAACCAAACCATTAAACAAAAATAATATATTTTTAAAAAATAATATATAATTTAAACCGTGCAACTAAATAAAAAACATAATTTTTTTAAAACAATTATAATTAAATTAAAAATATATATATTTTAAAAATATTTAAAATTAGATAAAAATTAAACATATTTCAAACTATCACCTTCTTACCTAAAGTAATTACCCAAATAAAAAAAAATTCTTACATAGCTCTAATCATAATAAAAGTTAATCATGCAAATATGACATCCATATCATATCATTGTTATAAAATGAGAACACGGTTATAATATATATATAATGATGTTGCCGAAGGTCATTGTGTTCAAAACTAAGGTTGTAATAATATTTCACATATGCAACAATCAATGGTAATTTCCAACTTATATACACTGTGTCGGATGTTATGCCTTTACACCGCCATACTACCAATCAGGAGTTTAACAACTGTTGAATCGTATGGAAATTTAATTCAAACATCAATAATTTTAGATAGGATTTATTTGGTTTCAAGTCATATCGTTATGGAGATCTGGGACATGCTACAGAGATCTTTATCGCCCTACACTTGGCATTGCACAAGGTTCCTCCGTGGCGATCTGTCATCTCCATTCAATGTTCACCTTTTGGAGGTTACTCTCCTCGATACAGTTGTTCTCTGCTTGGGATTCCTCTGATTTTTCGATGGGAAGCTTTGCAGTGTATCTGCAGCTGGCTGAAGAAAGTAGGGTTTATTCTCATGCTTCCTCGACATTTCCAGGCTCGACTCCCTTCTTGCGAGCTCCGCCTTACCCCTTTGAAGGTATGTCTTCTTTTACAACGGTTCCAATACACAGCATTCAGCTCTGTTAGCTCATCTTTGGTTTTGTTCTCTACCTCAGTTTACCCACCGACATTTCTGACTGAAATTTTATATAGGTTAAATTCCTCCTCAGAGATGGTAACAAGGCAGTTCTTACCCTGTTACAGCAGATGCAAGGAGGAAGAAAGGATTCACGGGTACAAAGGTATGTTAAGACTATTTCTATATGCTTATTACTAAGTTTAATAAAATTTTGAACATCCATCCTGCGTTTTAATGGTTTAACCTCTGAAGTATTTTCTCTTGCAGATGGTCTCCAACGAGGGTTTCAACCTTCTTCAGGTATTAAACTCTTTAGAATATTTAACTAGGTTTATCTGCTGTGCATTCGCTTATTTTACTCCACATGCAGTAGTTAACCAATTTGTCATTGGATATGAGGGTGCAGGTTTGTAAATCCGATCCCGTCCAAACTATAACCGTGGCTTCATTTCAGTTCTTAGGCTATGTTATCCTCGGCCCAGTTGACAACTTTACATTTGCATTTTCTAGGTATCTAAACAATCTCCATGGGAAGGCCGTTTTTTCATAGATAATCAGTGCGCTGATTATGGTCCTAGCTTATATATTCTCGGACTGTTCTTTATCGTTTAGCAATTTATCTGTGTTGAGGGTTTGAAACCCCAACCCCGAGGGTTTGAAACCCCAACCTTGGATTTTTTAACAATATGTAACCAACTTTGTATAAGAGTTATACTAGGGTTTAATCTCAGGTTTATTGAGGCTCAGAGCGCATTTATCTATGAAACAAATTATGAATGTGTATCATAATCTATGCTTTGCCATTTATGTTTTTGCAATATTCTATGGTTGACTATTTAACTATAGATGATCTAGTTTGTTTTGACATTTTCGAATAGATTTCCTATTTTGTGCATTTCAAGTTTTACAGGGGTTCTCTTGTCCAGTTTTCATCATAATTTTTCGTTGCATGCATTTGATCTTTACGCTATAAAAGGAACAAATTCTGGGTTTACCATTCTTGATTATGAATAGATATTTTTTATATTGAAACTATGTACACTTCATTCAACTGCTAATCTTTGCAAATCCTTTACTGTCGATAAAGTTTTATGTATTGTCTAGATCCTTTGGTAATTGTGAACTAGCCTTCTTCTTTGTTCGAGATACAGTCTTTCATTACTCTGCTAACTTCTCACACAATTTGTAGGTTCGTACTATGGTGTCCGGGTCACCGATTTGTTTCGCCTGTGTATAGATTTTGGGGCTTTTAACCACGAACGACGTACCCCTGTTCTGGGTTTATTCCCAAGACTAGGGTCAACAGTTCATCGATCCTATTCCCTGTACTAGTAATAATTTCTCTTGAAATATAAACATGCAAGATTCTCATGCGTTTTCTCTTTTCATTGTGATTTCCTTCTGTAAGTTATGTTTATGATTTTTATGTTCCACAGTACAAGAAATTATTGTATAGCCACTGTACATTATCCATGTAACGATTATACAACATATTCTATTTTTGTTTTTACAGTACTACATGCTATGTTGCTTCTGTCTATACATTATCCGTAGAAGGGGTTAACTTTTCTCAGTTTTTCTTGCACACAGCTTGCAAAGATTTAAACCATAACTCCTTTAAGAAAATATAATAAAGAAAACATAAGCTAGGTAGTACTACCATTTAGTCTGTCCCACACATTTGCAGACATCCTACACGTATTAACAGGTTTTCCTATCTAGAAACAGTAACTACATCACTGTAATTCTGTAAAGAATTCTTTCCAACTTTGAATAACCTGCTTATAATTACACAGTGAAACTTATTTGGATTAAGCAGTTTAAGCAGTGGTCCTCCCAACCATTCAAGAGAGGCTATGACATCCTTCTCTTGCCCCCTAGCTCTAGAATCTGGACAGTGCCACGGGTTACAATGGATTCTTCTGCTGTGACCTTTGGATGGCTAATCCAGTCACACACAGAACATTCTGGTTTTACAAGGGTTGTTGTAAGCTATTTTCAACTGATCCTCCCAGCTTTAGAAAATACTTCCCTTTTACCAATTTCACAGAACCCCTACTCCTCCTATGGGATTCAGCTTTATCCTTAGAGGAGTAGGTAACTGTTTTCAAACTGTTCCCAACCACCTCCTATTCTTGGAAACCTTTTACCAACAACTTAAAAAGATTTCTTTTCATTAATTAGTTTCTCCTAATTAAATAACTCAGCAAAAATAATTTCTTTTATAAACAATAATAATTTAAGTCTTTCTTGCCAAAAAATAAAATAAGCAAAGTGTCTTTAACTAGTTAATACTAGTTAACTCTTAATGAGGTTGTCACAGCTTCCCCCCTGGAAGTAACACTGTCCTCGGTGTTTCAACCCAGCTCTGAAAAGAGCTCCGGGTAAGCTTCCCGCATAAATTTCTCGTCCTCCCAAGTAGCTTCATCCTGTCCAAAGTGCTTCCATTGCACTTTTATCTGGACGACTACTCGTTTGCGGAGTTCGATTTCTCTTCGGTCAAGTATGTGTTGCGGCTCGACCAGAAACTCTCCATCCGGTTCTACCTGAATATTTTGCCAATGAATCACATGTTTTTCATCATGTACACATCGCTTTAGCAAAGACACATGGAACACATTGTGTACTTGAATATGACTGGGTAAAGCCAACCGATAAGCTATTGGTCCTACCCTTTCCAGTATTTGGAAAGGTCCACAGTATCTTGGAGATAATTTGGCACAAGAGGTCCACCTCATGGTACTCCTATTGGGCTTACTTCTCACGTAAACATGGTCCCCTACCACAAATTCACGATAAGACCTTTTCTTATCTTCATAAATCTTTTGTCGATCTTGCACAACCTTTAGATTATGCCTTATTATTTTTATCTCAGCTTCCATTTCAGCCAATATTTCAGGTCCCAACAATAATTTTGTTTCTGGACTGCTCCAGTTTATAGGTGTTCCACATTGCCTACCATATAATGCCTCAAAGGGACTCATTTTCATAGATTCCTGATACCCGTTTTTATAGGCAAACTCAACAAGGTGCAATTAATCCTCCCACTTAGTTGGCTGCTGCATCACATACATGCGCAACATGTCTTCCAGTAGGTTTCCCCGCTCCATTTTCCCATCAGTCTGAGGATGATAGGCCGTGCTGAAATGTATTTGTGTTCCCAAACCCGTAAAATGGGTTTTCCAAAATGCATATGTGAATTTAACATCCCGGTCTGAAATCACAGTTTTTGGTATGCCATGCAACCTGAAGATTTCCTTCATAAATATGTCAGCAATTTGTACAGTCTTGTACGTAGACTGTACAGGTATAAAATGTGCAGACTTACTTAATCTGTCTACCACTACCATGATTGAGTCATTCTGTCTTTTTGTTCGCAGTAGTCCCGTGATGAAATCTAAGGAGATAACCTCCCACTTCCATTCAGGAATGGGTATGGGCTGCAATAGTCCTGCAGGATGCTGGTGTTCCACCTTCACCTGTTGACATTCCAAACATTTGCTTAAATATTCAGCTACATCCTTATGCATGCCTGGCCAATAATATGCATTTCTTATTGCAATAAGCATTTTTTGATATCCCAGATGACCAGCATAATTACTGCGATGGAATTCATTCAATATTAACTCCTTCAGAGTTATACGATTAGGCACATATATTCTGCCTCAGAAGGTCAACACCTGATCCTCGTTCCTTCCATACTCAGATGTCCTGCCTTGCTTCTTATCATCCTCCATTTGTTGCCACAATAATTTATATTCCGGGTCTTTCTGTGCTTCTTCTTTTAGTTGTTCCAACAGTTGGCTTTCTAGCTGATTATAGTATAATGCATAAATACCACGCAGTTTTCTGCTCAATGCATCTACAACTTGATTTTCCTTTCCCTTAACATGCTGTATGTCCATGTCAAATTCACTCAAAAAGGCATTCCATCTTGCCTGTCTAGAATTTAAATCTGCTTGCTTAAAGTAATTAGTCAAACTACTATGATTTGTTTTAAGTACAAACCTCTTACCCAGCAGATAATGCCTCCACACCTGGAGAGCATGCACCACAGCTGTAAGCTCCAGATCATAAGCAGAATATTTATGTTCACGATCTTTCAGTTTTCTAGACTCATAGGCTATCACTTTACCTTCTTGAGTTAATATCGCTCCCACTCCTTTGCTGGCATCAATACAAAATTCATAGTCTTTATCAGGGTCAGCTACCCTCAGTACCGGTGTTGTACTCATAAGTTGTTTCAACTTTTCAAAGCTGTTCTGACATTAATTTGTCCATTTGAAAAGCTTTCCCTTCTTCTACAAAGATGTAATAGGAAAAGAAATTTTAGAAAATCCTTCTATAAATCTTCTATAATAACCAACTAATCCCATAAACGATCTAATGTCAGCCACATTTTGAGGTACTCTCCATTCCATAATAGTTTTTATCTTTTCTTGATCAACAACTATTCCTTCAGCTGATATAACATGTCCCAGATATTGGATTTATATTTTAAAGAAATCGCCTTTGCTAAACTTAGAATAAAGCTGATGCTTTCTCAGCATTTTCAAAACTATTCTCAAATGCTCTTTATGTTCCTCCTCACTTTTAGAATATATCAATATGTCGTCTGTGAAAATAAGAACAAAGTTATCCAAAAATTGATGAAAAATGCTATGCATCAACCTGATAAAGGTTGCTGGTGCATTTGTCAATCCGAAGGGCAGCACCACGAATTCATAATGCCCATAACGAGTGCAAAATGTTGTTTTGCAAATATCTTCATCTTTAATCCGAATCTGATGATACTCGGATTTTAAGTCTATCTTAGAGAACACCTTAGCTCCTCTTACTTGATCGAATAAGTCATCGATTCTGGGTAAGGGGTATTTGTTTTTAACAGTCAGATTATTAAGTTGCCTGTAATCCATACACATGCGTAAGTTTTCGTATTTCTTCTTAACAAATAGAACTGGTGCTCCCCATGGAGACACACTTGGACGGATATAGCCTTTGTCTAACAGTTCTTGTAGCTGTATCTTCAGCTCTATTAATTCTGGCACGCTCATTCTATAAGGAGCTCTTGACACCGGAGAGGCTCCTGGCAGCAATTCAATGGTGAAGTCAATATCCCTCTTGGGTGGAAAACTAGGAATGTTTTCTGGAAATACATCCAGAAATTCCTGTACTACAGGAATATCTTCCATTATTGGTGCCTTTTCTTTGGAGTCTACATATCCTACTTGAATTGCATACAGTTGACATCCTTTTTTGATACACTTACCCATTTGGGATGCTGTTATTGGACGTAACTGCACATAATTTTTAATTCCTTGAATTTATTTTCGCATGCCATCTTTCATTCTAAAGTAAATGATATTTTCCTTGCAGTCCACTAGGGTCCAGTGTCTTTCCAACCAATCCATACCCAATAACACATCATAAGACCCCAATGGTAGGATATTTAAATCTACTTGTAACTGTTGTTCTCCTACCTCTAATATATAGTTAGGAACCTTTGCAGTTACTTTTCGTTTTTCCCTGGTAGCTAACTGAACTAACCAGGAACTCTTAAATTTATGCTCTTTTAATTTGCACATTTCCACTATTTTAGGACTTACGTAACTCCTCCAGGATCTACCAAAATTGAAACAGGTTTAGTTAGTAAAGTACCTTCTAGTTCGATCATTGTGAGCTGAAAATCTACCTGCCGATCTTCCAAGGCTGCATTGATGCGGGGTATGTTACGCGCCACGTCCCCTACCATAGATGCCTCCTGCATATTTGCTACAATTTCACTTTTGTTTCGCTATGGACAATTTTTATAATAATGAGCCTCTCCACAGCCCCAGCATTGCAAAGGAGGTTTTGTGGTCTGTCCCTGCTCTGGCTTGCTAGATGCCTTCGTGGGCTTCTCTTCCCCTGGCCATTTAGTTCTTTGGTGATTTCTACCAAATTGCTTACTCATGGAGTTCCGTGTTGTGCCTTTGGAATTTCCACTTTTACTGCTTTTAAAATTGGAATTATTTTTCTGGTTTTTCATTGGCTGCCAGCTTTTCCCTCCTTCACCTTTGGCCTTGGACTGCTGATAGCACATCCAGGCTTTATGGATGGCTTCATCCATGGTCTGAGGATTAAAAAATTCTATTCGTTCTCTCATATGAGTAGGTAGACTACTCAGAAACCTCTGCACTTTGGCCTTTTCCTCTCGGAGATAAGGAACATAGCGTTGAAGGGAAGTGAATTTAGTGACATAATCGTCCATGGTCATCTGCCCCAACCGTAAATCATGGAATTCCTTAGCCTTATCATCATAAAACCTTTTTGTCAAATACTTGTCTTTGAAATACTGCTGAAACAATTCCCATGTAATATCCCGTTCATCAATGCTGCGTACATTTTTCACCTCTTCCCACCACAGAGTGGCCTTTTCTCGTAACTGGTATATAGCCAATCTCGCCTTCAGATTGCTACTATATTCATGCACCTGGAAGTACTTATTTATATTAATTAACCAGGCTTCAGCCACCTCCTCGGCCTCACCATCAAAAGTTGGTGGTTTAATTTTGCAAAACTCCCCCTGCAATTCCACTTTCTGTCTCTTATTGTCTTGCTGGTCAGACAAATTGCCCGACTCCGCCTTATTATAATTCTTGTTTTTGCTTTTCTGGGAGGGAATCTTTTCAGCTCTGCCTATAGTGTTGTTTCTAGTTTGCTGATCTTCTTGTTCTGCTGATAATTATTTTTCATCACTGGGATGTCCCATCTCCTGATTTTGTTTGTCTGATAAACTCTTTAAAATTTTCTCCTGATCTTGCAACAATCGCTCATTATCCTTTTTGAGTATTAAAATTTTCTCTTGTAATTGCTGCACTGTGTTCAACAAAAAACCAGTTTGATGCTGCTGTTCTTCCAGTAACCGGCTGGTCTTTTGATGTTGTTCCACAGTTAATTGAACCCACATTTTTGGATTCATAATGGTTGGTGCTTGAGTTTCTTCTGGCTGTGACTATGATGATATGGCTCCTCTCATTATCACACATTATTTTTCTTTCTCTCTGTGCACTATTCACATACACAGCTTCACTGTTAGTAGAACCTTAGGATCCCAGTGTAGCAACCGGCTCTAATACCACTTGTCACCTTCTTATCTAAAGTAATTACCCAAATAAAAAAAAATTCTTACATAGCTCTAATCATTATAAAAGTTAATCATGCAAATACGACATCCATATCATATCACTGTTATAATATGAGAACACGGTTATAATATATATATATATATATATATATATATAATGATGTTGCCAAAGGTCATTGTGTTCAATTTAGCTAAGGTTGTAATAATATTTCACATATGAAACAACCAATGGTAATTTCCAACTTATATACATCGTGTCGGATGTTATGCCTTTACACCGCAATACTACCAATCAGGAGTTTAACAACTGTTGAATCGTATGGAAATTTAATTCAAACATCAATAATTTTAGATACGATTTATTTGGTTTCAAGTCATATTGTTATGGAGATATGGGACATGCTACGAAGATCTTTATCACCCTACACTTGGCATTGCACAAGGCTCCTCCGGGCAATCTGTCATCTCCATTCAATGTTCACCTTTCGGAGGTTACTCTCCTCGATACAACTGTTCTCTGCTTGGGATTCCTCTGATTTTTCGATGGGAAGCTTTGCAGTGTATCTGCAGCTAGCTGAAGAAAGTAGGGTTTATTCTCATGCTTCCTCGACGTTTCCAGGCTCGACTCCCTTCTTGCGAGCTCCACCTTACCCCTTTAAAGGTATGTCTTCTTTTACAACGGTTCCAATACACAACATTCAGCTCTATTAGCTCATCTTTGGTTTTGTTCTCTACCTCAATTTATCCACCGTCATTTCTGACTGAAAGTTTATATAGGTTAAATTCCTCCTCAGAGATGGTAACTCGGCAGTTCTTACCCTGTTACAGCAAATGCAAGGAGGAAGAAAGGATTCACGGGTACAAAGGTATGTTGAGACTATTTCTATATGCTTATTACTAAGTTTAACAAAAGTCTGAACATCCATCCTGCGTTTTAATGGTTTAACCTTTGAAGTCTTTTCTCTTGCAGATGGTCTCCAACGAGGGTTTCAACCTTCTTCAGGTATTAAACTCTTTAGAATCTTTAACTAGGTTTATCTGCTATGCATTCGCTTGTTTTACTCCACATGCAATAGTTAACCAATTTGTCATTGGATATGAGGGTGCAGGTTTGTAAATTCGATCCCGTCCAAACTACAACTGTGGCTTCATTTCAGTTCTCAGGCTATGTTATCCTCGGCCTAGTTGACAACTTTACCTTTGCATTTCCAGGTATCTAAACAATCTCCGCAGGAAGGCCATTTTTTCATAGATAATCAATGTGTCGATTATGGTCCTAGCTTATATATTCTCGGACTGTTCTTTATCGTTTAGCAATTTATCTATGTTGAGGGTTTGAAACCCCAACCTTGGATTTTTTAACAATATGTAACCAACTTTGTATAAGAGTTATACTAGGGTTTAATCTCAGGTTTATTGAGGCTCAGAGCGCATTTAACTCTGAAACAAATTATGAATGTGTATCATAATCTATGCTTTGCCATTTACGTTTTTGTAATATTCTACGGTTGACTATTTAACTATAGATGATCTAGTCTGTTTTGACATTTTCGAATATATTTCCCATTCTGTGCATTTCAAGTTTTACAGGGGTTCTCTTGTCCAGTTTTCATCATAATTTTTCGTTGCATGCATTTGATATTTACGCTATAAAATGAACAAATTCTGGGTTTACCATTCTTGATTATGAATAGATATTTTTTATATTGAAACTATGTACACTTCATTCAACTGCTAATCTTTGCGAATCCTTTACTATCGATAAAGTTTTCTGTATTGTCTAGATCCTTTGGTAATTGTGAACTAGCGTTCTTCTTTATTCGAGATACAATCTTTCATTACTCTGCTAACTTCTCACACAGTTTGTAGGTTCATACTACGGTGTCCGGGTCACCGATTTGTTTCGCCTGTGTATAGATTTTGGGGTTTTTAACCACGAACGACATACCACTATTCTGGGTTTATTCCCAAGACTAGGGTCGACAATTTTTCGGTCCTATTCCCACTACTAGTAATAATTTCTCTTGAAATATAAACATGCAATATTCTCATGCGTTTTCTCTTTTCATTGTGATTTCCTTCTTGTAAGTTATGTTTACGATTTTTATGTTCCATAGTACAAGAAATTATTGTATATCTACTATACATTATCCATGTAACGATTATACAACATATTCTATTTTTGTTTTTACAGTACTACATGCTATGTTGCTTCTGTCTATACATTATCCGTAGAAGGGGTTAACTTTTCTCAGTTTTTCTTTCGCACATCTTGCAAAGATTTAAACCATAACTCCTTTAAGAAAATATAATAAAGAAAGCATAAGCTAGGTAGTACTACCATTTAGTCTGTCTCACACATCTGCAGACATCATACACGTATTAACAGGTTTTCCTATCTAGAAACAGTAACTACATCACTGTAATTCTGTAAATAATTCTTTCCAACTTTGAATAACCTGCTTATAATTACACAATAAAACTTATCTGGATTAAGCAGTTCAAGCCGTGGTCCTCTCAACCATTAAAGAGAGGCTATGACGTCCTTCTCTTGCCCCCTAGCTCCAGAATCTGGACAATGCCAAGGGTTACAGTGGATTCTTCTGTTATGACAATTGAGCAAGGAGGATGATGCCTCCTTCTATGTTTGCAGGATTGAGGAGGAAGACCCCATCACCAGCAAAAAGAATTAAGGTCCTCACTAGCTTCATTTTCAGGGTGCTCTTCTCTCTTTCTAGCTTTTTTTCAGCGTTCTGTAGTTTAAACATGTTTTGGAAGGCTTTGCTCTCATACTTTAGTTTAAATTTTGATATTGTGTATGCTGGTTTCCCATTTTGGGTAGCATTTATTTTGAGTCTCTGTTGGACTGGTTTCCCCAGCTCAGCCCGTTCTCTAGTTTCAAACACTTGACACTTCCCTCCAGAATTGGCTTGCCAAGTCCGGAGGAAGACATATGTTTTGCCTTGTATGATATAATAGAAATAATCTAACTTAGAAAAATATATATATATATAAGTATTAATTATATAATGAGATAATTTAGAACTTATAATTTTTCTAGGTTGTATTAATTATTAATTTTTTAGATATAAATAAATTTGAAAATTAAAAATATATTTAAAATTATTAAATATATTTGATAATTTTATATAATAATAAAATATATAAATTATGATTTTAGTTTTATATATATAATAATTTGAGTGGATTTAATGGTTAAGAGCATGTGTTTTCTCCTAACATGTACAAAACCAGGGGTAGAATTTGGTGATAAAATAATCAATTTTTGATATAATGATAATTATAAAATGGTGTTTAAAATTTAATTATGGATATTTTTAATGAATCTTTAAATTTTGATAAATTAGATATGTACAAATTTCTTATTAAAAGAAAGAAAATATACTATACAAATAAAAAGCAACAACAATGATGCATCTATTTAAATGAGACTTTAAAACAATTTGAAGTAAAATTCTTCTTAGTAAAACCAAAGAAGCTAATATCATTAGTTTAAATAACTCAAATTAGTATTATAAAAATCTTTATGAATCTCATAATGCCATGAACACTATTTCAAATGTTTCTATAGAGGATGAAATATTTTTTCTACAACACAAAGTTTGGGGTTAAGTGGCTAGCAATTAGGAAAACTTTCAATTAGAAAAGCTAAAAATATTCAAACTTGTCAAGTTGAAATTTTAAAACACTAGGGTCTATCCTCATCTCTCACATACAGAAACTCTTTAATTTAGCAATAAAGTAATACTCTTACTTCCCTAAGCCTTGTATGTATAGCCTCATTGTACCTATCTTGAAAAGTGGGGATAAAAACATTCCCTCTAATTATAATACCATTATGATTAGTCCTACTTTAGATAATCCGTATGAAATTATTTTGAAAAGCAAGATTAGTCTATGGTTGGAAAGCCACGATAAAAGAGGTAAAGGAAAATTTGGGTTTAGGAGATATCATTCAACTGTGGACCACCATGTTACTCCAAGGATCATTATGAAGGATATTAAAATCAATCTCCTTTATTGTTTTATGGACTTCAAAAAAAAATTGACATTGTTCCTAAGACAAACCTTTGGAAGAGGTTGAAATAGATGAAAGTTACTCTTGATTTGAAGGTTGTTGTGGCAATGGTGTATGAGAATGTTATTCCCAAGTTTAGGACCAATGAGAGTTGGTTGGAAAATATTAATTACAATATTAGAGTCAAGCAAGGTTATTCCTTGCCCCTCCCTTTTTGGCATATAAATTTAAAAATTAGGATAATGTTAATGTTTGGAAGAATCAGGTTGTGTTCACCCCACTCTCATTATTATTGTCATCACTCTTCTGCCTAATGTTCACTATATCGTTCCTTTGGCAAGGAGTCCTTACGATCTTAGAATGAAAATACGAACCCTCCAATATTTTTGTTCCAAGATGCATATGACTAATAATACTAACAAAACTAAAGTTATGATAATTAAATTGGTTCCAAGATGCATATGACTAATAATACTAACAAAACTAAAGACATGATAATTAAATCCAAAAAGATTGCATACAATACTTTATTATATGACAACAATTTGGAGGTATTTCCTTCATACAAATATCTTGGAATTGATATCCATCATAAGCTCAAGCAGAATTACAATATCAAGAAAAGGATAAATAAAGGACATAAACTCCTCTTTAAGACTCTTGTCACCATTGTTATTTTATTTTGATGTGAGATTTGGAGATGTGGAATCTTTTGAGAGCTATGGAGGAAGATAGAGAAAATCAAAAGCAATTTAATACCTATAATATTAAGATTAAAGAAATTACAGCTCATCCTATCTAAAATGAGGCATTTTCATCATTTAAAGCATGAATATGAGTATGCATCTTATGTATAAGAAGAGTTTAACAACATGGAAGACAAGATGTTTCATAAAATTTCTTCTAACTCTAGTTGAAACCATGTTCAACTCAAGTGGGGATGACACAGAGATGCTCATTCTTGGCTAGACCATTGTGAGATAAAGAAGGAAATCATTTTGTTGAAAAAGGATAATATTCAAAATATTATTAAATAAGTCTGTGGGGTCTTGTTTAAACGGTGATGAGGTAGGTTGTGTTGACACTCGTCACAGATTCAATTCCCTTCCCCGATCGAGGTGATGTATCTCAACATGTTGATGAAGATGGAATAAAGAAAAGGAGAGAAAAAATGAAAGTCAAAGTATCTCTCTATCTTGATTAGTATAAAGAATAAAATAAGCATAGTCAATATAAGAATAAATTCTCACAACCCCCGATTGGGGTGCCACGCGGAGGTTGAAAGGAGAATGTTGGAGGCCGCACGCGGTGCCGTGCGCACACCACATAAGTGACTCCGTACACAACATGAAGGGAATGGGTATGATCACACGCTAGATCATAATACCCGCTGTAGGAGTAATTGGAAACCACCAGGGAATGTCAGACAATTTTCGGAAATAGTGCCGTCGGGAACGAGAGTTAAGGCATGAGGCAGGCTAGAGAGGCAACATTGATCTCGGTCGCCAGTTGGTAGAAAGAGCAGAGGTGAAGGTAGAAGGTTGGCGTCGGCAACAGGTAACTTGGTATGTTTTGTATATCCTTACCATGATAGTTACCATGACTATAGATATCAATTGGATGAGTGCTAACACTGTTCTCCCCAGAGTTCCTACAGTTAGAGGCAATTCCTCTGTTCCAGAACCTTGTTCAAATCTAGAAGGTGAAAATAGAATCTTTGAGCGTTTGCATGCGACCCTTCCCTATGGTTATTTGGTCATTTTCGATTATTCAAATAGTTTGCAGTTTGTTTTTGTCAATTGTAAGGTCAATGGTTCCAAGATTTTATAGTTTTTTTTTTTTTTTTTAATAATGTATGTTGGTTGAAGAATGTAATGGTCATACTGATTTTCCCAGCCCCTGTGGTCATACCTTGCTTTTGAACCCCCTGTAATGTCCCTTTTCCTTCTGTTCCTGTGTTGGGTAAGGGTTTTCATTTTGTAATGATAGTAAGGGCATTGGGTAGGTCTTCCATTCAAAGGGCTTCTGCCTCTCAAGCGTATGAGCTTGCAAGTATGGATAAGCAGGACCGTGTTGGCAACAATGCGGGCGGTGACTATATCTCGCGCTCTCAGGTTCATTTCTCTGTTCACCATCTAGTCTTTCTGCAGGCATGTAGGGTTTACATGGTTAAACCTTGTTGTCGCACTATTTGGGGGGGGGGGTAATGAACGCATCTATTCAAGGTTATTGTTTTAGCATTCTATTATGCAATTGAGTCTGCTTATGCTGCATTTGAGTCTTTCCGGGTTTCTGGAATTACGTCGTATTAGGAACACCATGACTGCCACCCTCCAAAGAATCAACAATGTTGTGGGCCCTACCTACAGTTACATCAAAACTGTTATTGACTTTCTTTTTCCTTACACAGGCTTCACAAAAGTAAAAACAAGTCCTTTCAAATCTCTGTCCGTGAATCTGTGGCAAATTCGACTCTTGCTTGTATGTGGACATACAATAATGGCAAAAGGACAGTTTTCCAAACACCAGGGCAGGGAAAAAGGAAAACAGAAGCAGGTCAAACCCATTGCAGGCTCCAACAAGCGAGGCAGGAAATCCAAAAAAGAGGTTATAGAGAACCTTTTCAAAGTCTACACTACAGGTAATCCCCCTCAACTCCGCAATCTCATTCAGGGATAGGAGAGAGAATGTGGCCACAAAGAGGAAGAGATAGAAATACAGGAAAACGAAATGGACTTCATTATTGATTCAGGGAATACTAGAGGATGTCTGTCCCTTTTCCACCAGTCTCTTCAGACTTACTAGACATTTAAATGTGTTCTAGCAAAGGATGTCATGAGCCTTCAAGAAATGGGAGGAGACCCACAGGTTGTTTCAGTTCTTTAGGATATTAAAAAGGAACTTCTGGACATACGGATTTCTCAACATCATGCAACAACTTGATTGGGAAGAATTGAGAGGCAACTTCAAACAATGCACCAAGTGGACATGTCGAGCTCCAGTGTCAAAGACCCTGCACCAGTTGAGTCCTTCGATGATTGAATTATTGTTTCTCACTTTTGATGTTTTATGCTTTTAGCGGATTGCATTTATATTTATTGTTTGCTGTCAGACTTTGGTAGATACATTAGAAAGGAATTAATAAGCCAGTAACATTCATAAAACAATATTTCATACTGGATAGTATTTAACTTAAAATGGCCACAGACGTAGCGCCTTCGCATTTATATTATTAAATTTTGATACATTATAACCGTATTTAGTTATAATATGTACCCCAATATGACCCCGATGTTAGGTATGTCACGTCCCCTCACACAAAAAATGTCACCAAGTTTCATCAAAAATAAAAATAAAATTAGATGAAGATGGTGGCACATATACCACATTCAAGACATGTGCATAATGAGGTGTTCTGAAATGGATAAAACAGTAGCTGAGATTTGAATGGATTGTAATTTGTCTTTTTTAATAAAAGTAATGACCATATTGACTTTCTTCAATTATAATTTTAAACATATTTACTGTTTACTAAAGTCAATACCGTTTCCTATATCAAAGGAAAAGAGTTAATTCAACACAAATAATCAAAATCCAAAATCTTTTAATATTTCTTTTAATTAAATATTTGTAAAATGAATTTATACTTACTCCAGAGCTATGGTAAATAAATAAAAATATATATAAACTAGATGTATGGTAAATAAATAAAAATTCTTTTTATATTTATTCCATAAACCTTTTTATATTTAAAAAAAACTTTAAAAAGAGGTTTTATTTAGATGAAGCCTATGGGACGAATACCATGGAACAAATTAATATTGATACCATGGGCCAAATACCTTGGGTAAATAAATAAATATAAAAGAGGTATAAACAAGTATGATAAATAAATAAATAAATATAAAGTAGATATAAAGAGGTATGGTAAATGAATAAATATAAAAGAGGCATAAAGAGGTAAGGTAAATAAATAACAATATATCAAATAGGATTATAAATAAAAATCTAATTATATAACAAGCCTATGGGCCAAATACCATAGTAAAGAAAAGGGGTATGGTAAATAAATAAAAATATAAAAAAACTAGAGGTATGGTAGGTAAATAAAACCTCTTTTCATATTTACTCCATAATCTGCTTTATATTTACGAATATTTATGTTCATTAGTTTACATAACTAAGAAGAAATAGAGAGAGAGAGTGATAAGGGAGAGATGGAGAGAGAGTGTGTATGTTTAGGGGTGAGATAAAGAGACAAAGTAAGATGTATGGAAAGAAGGGGGAGAGAAGAAGTGAGAAGGAGAGAGGGAGGGATATAGTAATGTAGTTGGAGAGAGAGAGGGGTAGAAAGAGAGAGAGAAAGAAAGGGATGGGGGAAGAGAGAGGATTAGAGAGAGAGAGAGACAGGAAGACAAGGATTGGAGGGAAAGAGAGAGAAAGGAGGTGGGAGAGAAAGGGAGAGAGAGGAAGGGATGGAGAGAGAGAGAGAGCAGGGAAGAGAGAGAGAGAGAGAGAGAGAGAGATATCAGTGAAGAGAGAGAGATTAGGGGGAGAGAGAGAGAGAGAGAGGAAGGACGAGAGAGAGGGCCTGAGAGAGGAGGAGAGAGGGATTGATAGAGAGCTGGAGTTAGAGGGGGAGAGATGTAGGAAATAAGAAATATAGAGAGTGAGAAGTGGAGAGAGAGAAGGAGTGAAAAGTGAGAGACAGAGAGAGAGCGTGTATGTTTGGGGTTGAGATAAAGAGACAAATAAGGAGAGATGGAGATAAGGGGGGAGAAGGAGATATAAAGAGAGAGGGAGGGATATACTAACATAGTTGGTGGGTGAAGAGAGAGAGAGAGGGAGAGAGAGATGGGAGAGAAATGGAAAGAGAGGAAGGAAGAGAGAGGATGTGAGAGAGTGGAGAGAGGGAGGGAAAGAGAGATGGACTTGGAGGGGGAGGAGGAGAGAGTGGCAGGAAGGAACAGAGAAAGGTGGAGAGAGAGAGGGAGTGAGTGATAAGGAAGATGGAGAGAGAGGGAGAGAAGGGGAAGATAGAGATATAGATGGAAGGTCAAGAGAGGGAAGAAGAGAGAGATGGGGAGAGGGGGTGATTGACAAAGAGAATGATATATATGGAGTGCAAGAGCATGTGTGTTTATGGGGGTGATATAGAGAGGCAAGAAACAAGATATGGAGGGGGATATAGATATGGATGGAGGGTGGAGAGAGGGAATAATATTTCTTGCACTAGATGGATTGATTTAAGTGGAGATGGTGATTTATAATCCTATTTTATTATTTGCACTAGATGCATCGATTTTAGTGTAGATATTTTATATTTCCAATGATATTTGATTACTTGCAATAGATGCATTGATTTCAGTGTAGGTGGTGATTTCTAATACAATTTGATTACTTGCACTGAATGTGTTGATTTCAATTTAGATGTCGATTTATAATTTTATTTGATTACTTGCACCAGATGAATTGATTTCAATGTAGATAATTTCTAATCCTATTTGATTGTTTGCACTAAATGCATTGATTTTAGTGTAGATGGTGATTTCTAATCCTATTTGATTTATTTGAGTAAATGCATTGATTTCAGTGTAGATGTTGGTTCCTAGAGAAAGAGAGAGTGAGTGATAAGGAAGATGGAGAGAGAGAGAGAGAGGAAAAAAGGAGGAAAGAGAGATATTAGCGGGGGAGAGGGATTTAGATTTTTGAGATATTAGATTTTTGTACATTGATTTTCTTTTGCACTCAATCGCCATTTGATTGCTTGCACTAGATGCATTGATTTCAATGTACATTATTCCTAATACTATTTGATTGTTTGTGCTAAATGCATTGATTTCAGTGAAGATGGCGATTTCAAATCCTATTTGATTGCTTTGAGTAAATGCATTGATTTCAATGTAGATGTTGGTTTCTAATCTTATTTGATTGATTGCATTAGGTGCATTGATTTCAATGTAGAAGTTTTTTTCTAATCTTATTTGATTGCTTGCATTAAATGCATTGATTTCAATGTATATGTTGATTTATGATTTGATGTAATTGGATATATGATGGTACATTAATATTAAAGTGATTGGATTAACAATATGCATTTATTTTAGTGTAAGCACAAAAAGTTATTAACAATGTAGATTGATTTTTGTGTTATAGTAATTTAAGCTATTAATATTGGAGAGCAAGAGAGACAAGGTATCATGTTTACTACAACAGATCAAGCTAAAGATTTAAATGGTGTACGATTTAAATTTTCTTTTTCATATAATCGATATGAAAGGATAACAAAACTAACAAGGAAGGAAATAAGAATAGTAGAAGAAAATAGTTTGAGATTGATTGTAACATGAGTACGTTCTTATTATTTTCATTTTCTATCATTCAAAAATATTTTTTTTTTTTTTTTTTTACAAGAACGGATATGAGTTTGTATTAAAAGTGGGCAACTGCCTTCAAAGGTTACAATAAGTCGGGCTTAGCCTGTAGTCTTTCTTCCCTGGTCTTCTCATAGACCCCGAGTTTTGAGAGTCCACAGTTTTTACACGAGACTAGAGAGTCGATCTTTGTTATTTTTCCTAGTTTAAATACACACACAAACTGATGCAGAATGATGCAGAAAAACATTTCAGAATTATGGAATAGAATCCCACCCCTCAGTTTCATCGACCAGAAGAGAGCCTTCCGGAAGGGATACTGCCCTGTTGGCTTCCAGATCTGCATCTTTATTATTTTCTCGTAGTACATGGAGGAAGCTTGCTGTTCGAAAAGATTTCACCATGTTTCTAATTCTTAAAACTGCTCTTGCCAGTCTAAGATCTACCGGAGAGGAAACCTCCACTAAAATTTTAATGATAGACTGGGAATCTCCTATAACACTTAATTCAGATGCGCTGATGTTCTTTGCTTGCTTAAGCCCCTGTAGCAGTGCCATGGCTTCAGCTTGAATGCTGGTGGAATGGCCAAGACCCCAGGCGTACTTAGTCACAATTATGCCCTCTTTGTTCTTTATAATTCCTCCTGCTCCCGCCCAACCGGGATTGCCTTTCGCCCCATCGAAAAATAAACAGTATCTGGCTTGTTTGGAGAGCAGATCTGATAATTCATGTTCCTTCCCTCTGAATTGCCACTCTTTTTTTCTCTTGTGTTGCCTTGTTTCCCCAGTGATGTGTAGGCCCAACGAGCCACCCCAATCTAGATCAGATTGAGATAAGTTCACTTCCGACACTTGCTCACCCAGATTTTCTTTCCATAGGCTTTTGACTTTGATGGAGATGCGCTGAGGAGTTGATTTCTCACCAGATT
This sequence comes from Pinus albicaulis, assembly GCA_034641835.2. Taxonomy (NCBI): domain Eukaryota; kingdom Viridiplantae; phylum Streptophyta; class Pinopsida; order Pinales; family Pinaceae; genus Pinus; species Pinus albicaulis. The sequence continues at coordinate 599,335,922 of CM076569.1, read as the reverse complement.
TGCCAACATATGAATTTTGGCAAAGTGCACCATGCTGCTTTAAAATTCTCGTTTTTTGGAAGAGTTCCTGGGTAGCAAGTCTGCTAGTGAGAAAATATGTCAGAGATGTATACAGGGAGAGAGAACTCTGTTTTCCAGTAGCTCAGCAGGATCTGCCAGAGTTCTCTTGCAAATTTACAGTCTAGGATGATGTGCTGGGCACTTTCTTCGTTTTCACAGCATAAATGGCATCTTGATGGGCCATGAAAGCCTTTTTTCTTCAGTTTATCCTCTGTTAGGATTCCTCTGTGACAGAGTAACCAGCAGAACATGTCTACCTTGGGCATCGATTTGTATTTCCACAGCCCCTTCCAAACTGCTGGATCAGGGGCGACATATGGATAATCCTGCAGGCTTTTATACCCTTGTGCGACTGTGTATTTGCCAGGGGCGGCTCCCCATCCCCGTGTGTCTTTTTTGTCTGCGCGTAGGGGCGCTCTGCCATTGAGAAGAGTTAACAGCAATTGGCTGTCCTGCGTTAAGTCTGGTGGCACGGGGGGGGAGGTTCCAACGCTGCCAACAGCGTTCTTCCCACAACGATATATCCCATAAAGTTACACAGCCTGCGCTATCAAGCCACTGTCGCAGCGTGTGAAGAGATCTGTGCGATGATAAGGGAGGGTGCAGCATTATGTTGTCATCCCAGATATTTATTGCCTTTCCATTGCCCGGTATCCAGTAGGCTCGATCCTTGATGAGAGAGACTGCCTTGTGGCAGCGTTTGACCAGGTGTGAGCCAGATAATGGAAGAGAGGAGTCCAGAGATCTCATCCTTTTTCCTGAGAGGTATTTTCTCCAAATGGCTCTTTGCGCCCAGCCTGGTTGCGGTGCTATGAGACGCCAGAAGAGCTTGGCCCCCATGGCAATATTTTGAAGGCCAAAATCTTTGAAGTTGAGGCCTCCTTCCATCAGAGGCTTGCCAATTTTCTCCCAGCTAACCAGCGGAATTTTCCTGTCATTGAGATTGCCTCCTTTCCAAAAAAACCTACGAACGAAGGCTTCCAATTTTTTTATAACTCCAGAGGGTGCAAGGAGCACAGAGAATTGAAAAATGGGAAGACTGCAGAGCACTGATTTGATTAGGACTGTTTTTCCTGCAAGGTTTAACCAAGAGAAACCCCAGGCCTGAATTTTTGTCTTAAATTTGTCCAATAAAGGAGCCCAGTCTCTACTGTAGACAAGGTTACGGAAGACGGGGAGGCCGAGATAGATAAAGGAGGACCAATTGAGGGTGGCATTGAAGCCCAGTATTCTGGATATGGCAGCTAGAGTGTGGACAGAAATGTTCCAACAGAAAGCTTTGCATTTCCCTTTATTTAAGCTGCTTCCTGTATCTTCACTAAAATCATCTAACACCTCCTTAAATATTAGAGCAGACCTTGCCGAGGCTGCCCCTAGAAGGAGAGTATCGTCTGCGAAGAGAGTATGATTTAAATTTTTCACCCCACGGGCTATATTAAGTCCCAGGATCTCCTGATCTGCCAATTTCTGTTCTAGGAAGTAGCTTAGAGCGGAAACTTGGAGAACGAAAAGAAGGGGGGAGAGGGGGCAGCCTTGCCTGAGCCCTCTTGAGGCTTTGAAGAAGCCAGCTGCCCGCCCATTAACCAAGGGAGATATCCAAGGGTCAGCTATACAAGCTCTTATCCAATTTACAAACCCCTGACCAAAGCCAAACTTTTTCAAGGCTTCCCAAAGGAAACTTTGCCTTACCCGATCAAAGGCATTTGCCAGGTCTAATTTGATCACCATACCCTTCTCCTTGCGAAGCTGGCTTGAATGTATCGCCTCTTGCACCAGTATGTATTTGTCGACAATCTGTCTCCCCTGTACAAATCCTCCTTGATTCTCAGGTATAATTGCTGGAAGGATGCCTTTTAACCTATTTGCAATTACCTTTGTAATTAGCTTGTATCCAATGTTGCAAAGGGAGATTGGGTGAAACCGATTGAATTCTTTTGCGCCCTTTTCCTTGGGAATGAGGGCAAGAAAGGCAGAGTTGGTGCTGCCTCCAATTTTCTGGCAGTTTTGTGATTTCAGGATCATCTTGTAGAGATCTTTCTCCACTATCTGCCAGCAAGTTTGAAGAAATCTGGCCGTGAAGCCATCCGGGCCTGGGGCTTTGTCAGGCTCCATACTTTCTAAGGCCTCTTTTATTTCTTGGATGGAGATCTTTACTTCGAGCTGTTGATTTGTATGTGGAGAAATCCTTGAAGGAATTGCCTCCAAAAATTTGGAATTTGAATTAGATTCTCCCTCTTCTTTGTAGAGATTTTGAAAGTGATTGAATGCTGCCTTCTTTATGCTCTCATTGTCCTTGTGGATCAAGTTACCAACCTTGATTTCTGCTATGGAATTAAAACTTTTTCTTGCTTGAGCTTGTTTATGGAAGAAGGCAGAATTTCTATCACCCGCTTTGAGCCATAGACTCCTGGATTTTTGTCTCCAGTGTTCTTCCTCTGTGAGGCAGGCTTTGTGATAGATTTGCTGGAGCGCCTCTTCCTTGTCTAAGACTTCAACTGTGATCTCTACATCCTCACTTTGGGCTTGATGCTGAATAAGATTGACTTGGGCCTGCTTTCTCTCTTGAGCAAGGGTGGGAAGAGCTTTGGCCCATGTTTTGAGGGCAGCTTTCAATCTTCTAAGCTTTTCTTCCCAGATGAAGAAGGGAGAACCTTTCACTGGCATTTTCCAACTGTTCTGGACCAAATTCAAAAACTCAGGCTCCTTAACCCATAGGGCGTTGAACCTGAAAGGGATGGGACCCAGATCCTTTTGGCCTGACATCTCTAACAAAATGGGCTTGTGATCTGAAACACTGCAAGGGAGTATGTGCAACCTAGATTCTATTCCAAGCAAAAGAAAAGAACTCTGCACCAAACATCTATCAAGTCTAGCAGCAATATGACCAGGGCCTATTCTTTTATTGGTCCAGGTGTACTGACCGTTATCTGGAGGGATATCGAGCAGATCCCAGTCTTGCATGAGGTCTTCCACCCACTCCCTTGCTGGGTCCCTTACGATTGTGCCTCCTCGCTTTTCATCCAAGCGTAGTGTGATGTTTAGGTCACCGGCAATAATGAGGTTTCCCAGGTTCTCAGTCTCCGCTAGTTGTCTAATGGAGTCCCAGCACTCCTTTTTCTCCCCTATATTATTAGGTACATAGACATTGAACAGGCAAGTATCCTCCCTTGTTTCTGCAGAGTGTAGCTTCAAGAATAGCCAATGGCTGTTGCACACCTCTTTGACTAGTTTGAACTTGAGGGGATTCCAGAGAGAGCCCAATCCCCCAGAGGCTCCTCTTGATGATACTGCTAGTCCGCTGCTTCCTTTCCAAAACTTTTTGCTGATTTGGAGAAACTCCTTGTCCTCCATTTTAGTCTCCTGAATCAGAAGAATGTTCGGGGCTTCTCTTCTTATTAAACTTCTCACTGCTTCTTCTTTTACTTTACTCCCCATTCCTCTGCAATTCCAGGAGATGGTCTTCATCATTTATTTCTTTGGTGAGAGGCTCCCCTGGAGCCATGAGCTTGATTTTTAATCGTCTTCGTGTTCTTGCTGAGAAGTTTTTCCAGCGTGGGCTGACTGCCCTGGAGCTTGTCTTTATAGGTTTCCTGATCTCTCTTCTCTCTTGCAGATTTTCGGCCCCTTGCAGATCTTCTGACCGAAGTCTGCGTGTCTCCGATTTCTCCTTCTTCCTCAGACTCCTCTGAATCTTGTTCCTCCTCGGAGGCTTCTGTTTGCTTTTCTTTATCCCTTGCCATGGTGCTCTCTTCGGGTCTTGTTCCTGCTGAAGCTGATTTTTCTGCTGGTTTATCGGGTCTCTCCTCTTCCCTTGGAGCTTCTTCCGTAGAGCTGAGGATCTCGTACCTATTTTCTTGACTTCTTGACAGGGCTACATTTTGTGCAGCAGCAGATTGAGATCCTTGTGCCCCAGGTTTCTTGTAGATAGTCTTTGGCCTCTTGACTTGGTTCCATCCTTCCTCTTTTCCTTTTTCTGCTTCGCTTTTATTCGGGCATCCTCTAGCAAAATGGCCGTAGATGTGGCATTTGCGACATTTGAAGGGAAGCTGTTCGTAGTCCAGAACTTGTAAATGCGTCCAGCTTCCAACTTTTAGTTTGATGGCCTCCGGGAGACCCACCTCTAGATCTACCTCGACACAGATCCGAGCGCAATCGTACTGATCATTGTTGTTGGCTCTGTCTATGAACTTGCCCAATGTGTTGCCAATATGTTTAAGGGAGTCCCAGTTCCAGCAGTGTACCGGAAGATTAGGAAGCCGGACCCAAACGGGGACTGCCGACGGGACATCCGCAGCCGGATCAAAGTCCGGGGTCCATTTATTGAGGTAAAGACCCTGAGGACCCATGAAATAGGGTCCATTTCTGAAGATCAGGTCTTTATCCTCCTTAGTATTGAATTCGAACAGGAAGTAGCCTCTTCCGAGAAAGTACGAGGTGACTTTATTCTTGATTAGCGGGATCCAATTCTTGACGACCCAGTTTTCAGTTGATTTAGGTGAGGGCCAGAGACCCGTAAATTGACCCACCAGGGCACGATCTGCAAGCGATAAGGCGACCTGGATCGGTCCCTCAGGTGGTAGGTTTACCTCTGGTACATCATTGAGCTTTTTAACGAACTTTGAGGCGTCAGGCTTCTTCTTCTTAGGCAACGAAGCGATCAAGGAGGAGAAAGCAGCAGAGTCATCCGAAGGAGAGGACTAAGAGGGCCCGAGAGGCGAGCCTTGGGTCTCCATAGTCTAAATCAAAGGCACTCCTTTCCTTGTCCAGATAAGAGAGGCATCGTCGAGGTCAAGAGACAGAGGCACAGCAGAGGATATGAGCAGCAGATCTGAGCGAGTCCCAGTTCAGGAGAGCGCAGATCTGGAGGGGCCAGAGGTGAAATCTGGTGCTTGGAAGCAGATCCGAACAGATCCAGGGAGGATCGATTGCACCAAGGGCCGCCCAGTCACGGATGGCCGTGAGGGCGCGCTCAAACCTCGGTCACAAGAGAGACTCTGGTGAGCGTGCGCAGCTTCCTTCCAAAGCTATTATTGTCACTTTGCATTTTTAAAAAAATATTTCATCAATTTTCATCATTATAGTTATTAAAAATAATTATCATCTCAACGAACTGAGGTAACTAAGAAAATTTAAAATTAAAATGACCAAGTTAATCTCAGAAATATTTAGCATATTTAAAATTATTATATTAATATTTGATATATTTACATATTACTGATAAAATTAATCATATCTTTGATAGATTTTCCTTGGCAGCACACGACTGAAACCAGCCTAGATCCATCTTACATCTGAAAAATATACAAAAATTTTAATAATATGGAAAATGTGACATTGATGCCTCCCACTGGAACCAGCCTAGATCAATCTAACTCCGGATCTATCATGCGCCGAGAGGGATCAAATCTCTCGAGGTGCAAACCTATTTTTTGAGTGCAAAACTTGAAGAAAGGTTTCCACATCGAGAGATTTGATCCCTCTCGGCACATGATAGATCCGGAGTTAGATGGATCTAGGCTATACTATAATCCAATCTTAACAAAATTATGAAAATCTTAACACATTTCTCTTAATACTATTTAAATATAAAAATACAAATTTAAATATTTTTTAAACCTATTTATAGAAATCTTGATCTTTTTAAAATCCCTGTATTCAGGATCATCACTACTCTGTTATTATTTATAAAACATTTGTCATAATATTATTCTTAATTAAAAAGTGGATCAACCTGTTAATTGAGATATTTTCATGTTTACATACGAAAATATTATATTAATCTGAATAGCATTTTATTTGCATGTTACATATATCTTGCTTCCAACGTACAGCCAGATACAATAGCGTAGAAAGTTGAAGGTACCAGATATGATTAGATAAATAGAAAAATACTTTGTTTCTTTCGTTGCCAGAAAAATAATTCGTTTCTTTCGTTGCCCCTGAAATAAGGTTATTCCTGCTTTTCCTAAAATACCTCAAAATATCTCCGGTGTTTTCGCACACAGACAAAAAGCGGAGAATCTCTCGAAAGCGGATATCAAATTCTGGCGAAAGTGGACATAAAATTCCGGTGATATCTCTGTGAAAGTTAAATTTCGCTGATTTCAAATTTTGTAGAAGTGGTTGTTGAATGGAATGCCCCACCCCTCTGCAACGTTGGAAAAGCAAAAAACACTTTTAACCGTTGAAAGGAAGAGGATATAAGACATTCTCGGAGCCAACATACTCTGAATTTCATCTTCTCAGAGCCAATATTCTGAATTTCATCTTCTCTGCTCTGCGTCGCGTTTTTCTGGTTCCTTGTTTTTTTGGGTTGATATGTTTTTGCTAAATTGCTCCATTGCATGGCCATGCATTTTATTTTTTACAGTCCGTTTTCTTTATTGAATTTTTTGTTTTGATTGGATTCTAATAGTAGCTTTTGGATTTATAATTTTTTTTAATAATTTTACAGTGTCCTCGCAATGTTTGCCGGATTTTATTCTTTTGCGGGATGCAGAGGAGAAATAGATAGGTTAAGATGAAACCAGTGATGTAGGATTTATTTTAGGCTATCCATTGAAGTGGATGGGCAGGTATGCTTTACCTTTACTTTTGTTGGATTCGGATTATTTTACTAATAACTATGTCCAAAATTGGAAGTGGCACGTTAGAGAATGGCTTCGCATAGAGCCTCAGTAATTGTCTTATGGTTCGTTTGCTTTTATCATCTATCTCTGGCAATTTTTGCTCAATGATTCTTATTTTTTCACTGATATCTAAATATATCTATTTCAATCTGTGCTAGGTGGTGTTTCTTTTCTCAAACTGTCCAAGGCAGGGTTTACGAGATGCAATTGGGGAGATGAGAGGACAACCGGGAAGATGAAAAATAAGTTCGTACGTTCTGCTGTTGGCCCTGGAATCAGGTAGAGCACGTTCTCTTATAGTCTTCCGAATATACAAATTCTGTCATTCTAGGATTTTCATAATCTTTGCATTTACAAATTCTGTCATAGTCTCTTCTCTGTTTGTGTACATTTTGTCAATCTATGTCAATCCATGTAGGTACACATTCTTATTAGATTTAGGTAAATGGCTAATCCTGAGTTTTATATTAAATTTTGATTTTAAGATCTAGATGATTATGTACATGTGAGTTCTATTAACATTACACCTCATCAGGTTTTTTTTGAGTTTGTCTTTGCCTAGGCGATTTTAATTTGGTGCAGGATTTCCAACAGAAGATAGATTTGGATTTCAATGAAGCTAACAGCTCTAGGGGAGGAGTAGGTATGCTTTAGCCTGGTAGATAATAGCCTGCATATAACGTTAAGAATTATTCAGAGAAGAGTTTCAACCCGCTTTATTTATTGATATACTTATTCTTTAATTTCAAAATGAAATTACTTGCAAGGAAATCTTAAGGTTGTAAATCTCATTTGCCTTCGATTCTTTTGACAATTATTTGCTTATCGGTTTTGGCGTTGTCCATGATTTGCAATGTACTCTGATCAGCAACAGGTAATAAGGGTTCTCTAGTTGGTTATCATATTCCGAGGTATGGTTATCTGCCATTTTATGTCTAATTAGAATAGCGACATTTACATATAATTAGAAAAGCACTTTTTATATGGCTTCAATTTGTTAGAAAATGTCAGCGAAGAAGAGAGACTCACAAACGACGAGTAACGAGGAACACGAAGTCTCTTCCTTTTTCGTTGGTGTCAAGTTTGCGTGCTCTTAGTGGGTTCGTACAGGGCTTTTCCCTAAAGGTACACATTCTGTCATACTCGTTGTACGTAGTTGTCCTTAGCAGGACATTGTAATTAAAACTCACATGCACTGACATCGTCAATAAAATCTATCCCTCCAAAACTAAACTAGAATTGTATCATATTGGTGCTTTCTTTATTTTTATTTCATTACTGGGAAAGACCTAGATGATTCGAGTAATTGAGTAACCCATCATAACTCGAAGAAATAGATGAATCTAGGATCATAGTAACCCATATGACTCGTTTGACGTACTGCCTTTTCTCCATTGCTACTAGAATTCGAGATTCTCTGATCTTTTCCCTCTTTTTTTTAATGATACATTGTGTAGTTTATCTAAATAAAAGGACAATAGAAGCTGAGGGGAGGCTCTTTGCAATCGATTGATCTTTTTATGTGCGTTGTAATGGATGACTTGATAGTTGTGAGTTGTATTAACATTACACTTTATCTTCTTCCGTAAATCTTGGTTAATATTAGATTTTTTTTTTTTTTTCTTTCCGTGCTTGTCTTCGCCTGCGGGATTTAATTTGTTGCAGGATGTACACTTGAAGGTAGATTTGGATTTCTAGGAAGCTAATCACTCGAGTGGAGAAGCAGGTATACTTTTAGCCTACTTTCCAAAATTTATCATATTCTCTTCTCTATTTGTGTACATTCTCTCAATCTATTTGTGTACATTCTCTCAATATATGTAGGTAAATGGCTAACCAGGTTCTTAATTTACTCATCGAGAATTTTATATTAAAATTTAATTTAAATATCTGGATGGTTATATAGTTGTGAGCTGTATTAACATTGTTTTTTATTTGTTCTTTACATTAGAGTTAATATTACTTTTGTCTTTGTTTTTGCCTCCGCGTTTGTCTTTGCCTAGGCGATTTTAATTTGTTGCAAGATGTACCATAGAAGATAGGTTTGGATTTCTAAGAGCCTAGGCGCTGGAAGGGAGTAGGTATGCTTTAGCCTGGTAGAAAATAGCCTGCATATAGCCATAAAAAATTATTTCATGGTCCTATTCACAGGAGAGGTTCAACCCTCTTTCTCTTTATTTATTGATTTATTTATTTTTAAAATTCAACATGAAATTGTGTGCAAGAAAATCTTAAGAGCATAAATCTCATTTTCCTTTAATTCTTTTGACAGTTGCTTGCCGATTGGTTTTGGCCTGGTTCATCATTTGCAATGTGCTCTGCTCTACAAGGGTTTGCCGTTGGGAGGAAGATGAGATCGGATCTTTAGTTTTCTTTTTAAGGTAAGAGCCCAAGCTATGGGTTGTCTATTATTTATCTTTAATTAGAATGTCCATATTTACATATAATCAGAAAAGTGTTTGCACTTTGCAGTATTCAATGCTTTTTATAGAGAAAATGCCAGCGAAGAAGAGAGACTCAAAGACAATGACTAACGAGGAATACTAACAGTGTGAAGATTTTACGTGAAAGGTACACGCTCTGTCATCAGGAAATCTTGAAGGTATAAATCTTATTTGCTGTTAATTAGTTTGATAGTTGCTTCAAGCTTGCTTGATGGTTTTGGCTTGGTCCATGATTTGCAATGTGATCTGCTCTGCAACAGTTAAAGAGGGTTTGCAATTGGGAAGAAGATGAGACCAGATGCGTCGATTCTTTAGTTTTCTTTTTAATATAAGAGCCTGAGGTATGGATTATATCTCATTCATCTCTAAATAGAATGGCCACATTTACATTTAACTAGAAAAGTGTTTTCACTTTGCAGTATTGAATGTTTTTAATATCTCTCCAATTTGTCAGAAAATGCCAGCGAAAAGAGACTTAGAGAGGATGAGTCTGGACGATTAACGAGGAATACGACTTTCATATCTTGTGTGAAGTTGTCTTAGCAAAAGGTACACATTCTGTAAAACTCTGTGTAGGTTATTAGGAACAATCTGGTAGGTAAGTTCCTCTTTTGAGGTAAACTATTCATGTGCTTAGTACGAAGTTGATGGTAAAACCTTGTCCATAAAATATGTTCTATCAAAACTACAATCAGAGTTGTCTCCTACTACAATCAAAGTTGTCTGCTACTAATGCTTTCTTTCTTTATATTTCATTGATGGTCCCATCGTAACTAGATTGATTAACCCATCATAACTCAAAGAAATAGATGAATTTAGGATTAGAGTATAACTCATATATGTCATTTGCGGTTTGGCCTTTTCTCCCATGCAACTTGAACTGTGAGATGTTTTTCCTTGTTCTAATACATTATTTAGTGAATCAAAATAAAAAGACAATAGAAAATGAGACGAGGCACAAGATTGTTGAAGGACGATGGGATGACGCTGAGTACCTTAACCTACCCACGTTTTTAGGAGGGTCCGAACTGAAGGATAAAAATGTGGGCATGCTAGGCATCGTGTGAAGTTAAAGTCAGTCTCCTCTGTCCATCTGCCTGCTGCCTGGTTGAACCATCTCATGAATTTTTGTAAAATAGTAATATCAGTTTGTCATTTTTGCTTGTAGATTTTGATTGAAATACAGGACTTGTCTCTAGACTAATCCCGTGCGTGTCTTAAAATTCCTTGTTTCTGTTTCATATTATGTGCACCAGATTCTTGTGTAGTATGATATGGTAGAGTCCTCATATGATGGCTTGACTTGAGGGCTTTATTTCGAAAAATGTTTTGTTAAAATTGTTAAAATGTTTTTAAAATTGAGATTAAAAATGGTGTTCTTAATAAGTGCAAAAGAAGATATTGAATGGTTTTATGGTTTTATTTTGGTGGTAAATTTAAGTTTATAATCAAAATTAGGTATGGATGATAAGTGGATACAAATTTTAGTAATAATGGATAAAATATATGAGGTGAGGTTTAGGCCTTTGGAGCTTAGAAAGAACGTATTTTGAATAGAAAAGGTAGTGGGACATAAAAGAAGAGCACTTGATAGATCTACTGAACAGATAGGCCCTACAACACTTGAGTGACAACCCTAGCATGGATGAAATGGCAGAAAACTCTAAAGTACCTTTGGAAAGCCATTCAGTAGGTTCAATCCAAAGCATTTAGTGGATTTGTACCTGAAAAACTACTTACTACCAATGTGCATCGATCTCTATGTGCGAGATCTATTGTTTTTACCCTTGTTTTCGTTACTGCCTCTGCCATCCTTGCTTCTTTTTTTGGTTGAACTCGATCAATTGGAGAAACATAAACTAGGACTGGGTAAAATGAAACTGAATATGCTTATTCCTTCGCTGGCAAAACTCCTGCCTTTTTTCTCTTATATTGTGGGGTATCAATCTCGATTTGCGGTATACGCATCTATCGGTGCTTAGTCTACCACTGGTTCAAGTTTATTGGTTTGGTGACTTCACAATGTCGCTACCCTTACTTATTTTTGTTGTCTATGCTGTTATCGCTATTGTTGAGTGTGTAAAAAGGACCGGCTATCTCTTTGTGCTCGTAGCTAGGCATGGAAAAAGGAATAACGCCATGGGCGTTGCCTTCTTTATAGGTGTTGGATCGGGGTCAATTGAATCTGCTACGCGGTCATTTTGAAAAGGATATGAAATAGGCTATCGACCTGGAAGGGACACTACTAGCTATAATATTGTGGGTTCCACCTATTCCTTCCCTCGTGGCACTTAATATCTCCTAGCCGACTGGGGGAAGTGCCTAGAGAAGCGGCATACCAATAATCGGTTACAATGTTGACACTGGGTCAGGTTCTCTTGGTTAACGGGTGAAACTTCTTAGGGTCAATTGCCTGTGCTGACCAAGGTCTTGCCACTGGTGAATCAATCAGCTTATTGGCATCATCATCTTTATCTGTACTATCTCCCACTTTGGCATTGACTGCTACTGCTCTCACACCAACACATTTGTTTCGGCTCTTACTTATACCTCTTATCAGGATGTATCGGTAGTAGGTGGCGACATCTGCATTTGTTGCATCTAAGTCTCTTTCCACACTGGCGGTGGCTTATATTTATGCTTTAACGTCATCCTCTAGGATGCGTCTATTGCGTGCAGGGAGGTTCCATCTTACTCCATTGTAGGAAAACCCGTGCACTAACTAACGTTTTGAACTTAACACTCCACATTCTATATTCAACCTTACTTTTTATTACTATGAGCACACAAGCACATAACGAGTAACCCATTGGCCCTATCTATAGAGTCTAGACCCTTAGATTGCCCCATATCTGGAAATGTATAGTCAATTTTCCTTTTCCTCGGAAGCGCAAGACCTCCGGGGACCTTGTCAAATCACACGCCATGATACTGTAATATCTATCTACCACAATCCATGCTAAGCAGTCACCCAAGGAGTCTCCCGATAGGGACCAATGCGCCAAAAGTCCCGTGCCCTACAACACTAAAGAAAAAATGTTCAAATCAATAACCATTAGGATCAGCTACCAAACAAATGGGATGTGGATAAGGCAAGATCGGCCTCGCCAGTCCGATAACTTTGCTCCAAGCAAATGAGAATCCCCCCCCCCTTCCCCCCCGAGCTCTCTTGCCTTGGAATCATAATTTCCCCTCCTCGGCTTTTCTGGGGTTGTTGAAGCTCTTTAATCTTTTTGTTGGCTCTAAAGTCCGCGAGTTGCAATTAGTGTGTTCGTTTAGTTTGATGTTATGCAATTGGGGGTTATGTTTGTGTGATTCTATATCTTGCTCCAGTATGGTCTATAGTCTTGAGTATTGGTGGTTTTTATAGGTTGGATGCCACAACAAAGTGACTAGTGGTGTCAACTGTAGTACTTTGGCTAGTAAGATATGTGTTATGCCTTTGTTCAGAGCTATGGTTACTTACCACCGGAGCATCGCTAGCGCATGTCAGAGATAGATAAGTGCTTTCGGGAGCTGGCCAATCCAATCGAGGAACATCGTTTACTTGGTTATTATTTTATGTACTTTTATGTTTTTGGTCCCTCTGTCTGTGGATGGACTCCTATAGCAAGTGTAATTGATTTGTGTATGTATCTCTGATGTGCTCCTATGAAAGAAACCCTATAGTCTTTTCTTTATCCCACCCACTTTCAATATATGAATTGAGAGTAGCCACCATTCAGAGGCTATTTTGGGTTCATTTTCTCCTTTAACTGTTGCATGCCAGCTAGTCAGGTCCTTATAAACCCACCCTTAAAATGCTACGTCTACCCAGTAGAGGCCTTAAATTCCCCTTACTTTACACTTGTGAAAGACTTCATTTCAAGCAAGTCATAAGGCACACATAATTACATATATAATGATATATATTGTATACGATATATAGGGTACGATAAATTATGAGAGCCTAAAGCGTAATTACATCTGTAATTACTAGCCCCTTCAATTATGTCGTTAGGTGATGTAGCAGGGTTATCACAAATATAGATATATATCCCCTAGGCAAGTCTAGGGAGGTCCTTAAATGGCCCAGGGAAGTGTTTTAATGGCCCATACTTGACGAAGTGTTTTTTAACGTATTGACTCTTCTCACTCATTCCTAACCAAGCAGAGCTTGCATTACCTCGGGTGAATGGAGATAGAAAGCAAGCTAGAATCTCCTTTGGGAAAGAAAATGCATGCTCTAAGTAATATGCATTTCGTGGTAAAGCTATGCTGCTAGTAATTATTTATATATGTAATTACACTTTAGCACTGTATGTGATCTTAGAATCTTTCTAGAATCGTAAAAGAAGAAACTTTAAGAAATAAATATCTTTCATACTTGAAAGGGATCGAGACCCAACAAACTCTATTATAGTTAGAGGTAAAGACCACTCAAAAGTAGCAATTTACCGAATTTCCCCACCAACAGTAGTAGAGATAGAGGCTAAGGTGAAAGCATAGTTAGTTTTAGTCCCAATATCTTTGTCAATTGATACCTAGTAGTAGTTTTTGCCCCATCAATAGTAGTTCGAGAATCATTACTCCACCCAGATACAGATAATGAACCATTAAATACATAGGCCATAGCAGAATAAATAGTCAAGCTAACTAGAATGGTCTAATAAGATAGGTTTACGCCTATCGTTTAGTTATGGGTTTAATCTCGCCTGATGTCATATGAGCTTGATGATCTGGATCCGATAGTTTACTTCGCGGGAATAGTACCGTTCGAATACAGTAGCCAGATTCAATTCATATTAGGTGGCAGTTCTCTCTTTCATAGATAGCAGTGAATAGGCGAAGACAACCGAGGCAAGTGAATAGATATGGCCCAAACCATTCCCAAAAGCCCATTTGATTTCATGAATAAAGAACCCTCACTCACATAGGGAATAAAGAGTGGGTGTCTCACTGGCGCTCACAACACTTCCTTCATTCCTACACCTAATCGTTCCCATCCCATCCAATCCACTAGCTGACTCATAATGTGAAAGTTACTTAGCTGACTCATTATGCAAAAGGTACGTCGTTATAGATATGCTTGTGTAGGCCCCCGTCAATGCAATGTACACCCCAAAGGAGGGGTTCATGGGAGCGTGCATGCCCCACCTGAACCATAGATAGATAGTAGAATTCTTTATATAAGTGAAAACAACACCCACCTTTGAGCATGAGGTCTATTATCTATGTGACACCCTCCCTCCTTCAATGGCTGGCTTTATTTCTCGGAACATAAAACACTCCCTAGTGAGTTCGCTTGGAGGCCACTTTCTTTTTCGATCTGAGTGCACTAGGCCTGATGGGATTGATCAAATCACAGGAGCCGTGCAGGGCCCACTTTATGCCTAGCAGACTGAAATAAATGAAGTTGGTGTTCGAGCCATTAATGTTTGCCTTCATTGGCCTTGACATTCCTTCCTTTTCAACAATTTCAATTCAACTTTCATTTTTGTTGCTTGTTGCTTTGCATGTCTAGGAATAATAATAAGAAGAGGTCCAAGGTTACGCCAACTCAAAGTGCTTCACCAAGATACAACTCTGTGGTCAAGGTGTTGGTGGGTACCAAGGATATGTGGATGGGATGGAATGGATGTCACAGGAACTAAGTAAACTGCAGAGTTAACGGGCTGTAGAGCAGGGGTGTGTCTACGTAGGGAAAGGTATCTGCGGGAGGGAAGTATTAGTGTAAAAAAGATCTACTTGGGTTTTGTGGTCTATTAAAAGAGTTGGGTCATTTCACCATTAATGTGGCTGCATTAGGTAGAGATTCATACTGTATAGGCCGCGTTTGAATAATCATACTACAAAAGGAATGCCTTTTCCTACATTGATGGCAAGATCTAGGTAGAATCTGACAAGGATTTAGGTTATATAGGTAGGATTGGGTAGAGATCAATAATCAAGATGGTGCACGCTTCAAGTGGCGCTGATCTTGGTGAAAATCAAGGCTTTATGGTTTGAGTTTTGGCAAAAATCCCTATCATTTGAACGCATAAGATTGGAGAGCTGTAAGAGTTTCAAAGCCAACCCTGTACTAGTAAAAGTTGTAGAGCATGAGAAGGATGACACCATTATATGAATCATGATTCCAGGGCTACAAGCTAGATAATACAAGAATACTGTAAAAACATTCAACAATAGGGTTTAGTCTGCGGGAGGTGGGAGTTTAGTGAGGGTGGAAGCAAGTATATCTCAGTATTGGAGTGTGAGAAAGATTCCATCATGTGAAGAATCAATGACAGATAGGGCCATGGTGGGTTGAGGGACTAAGAAATATAAGCCAAGAGGGGAGAAAACCCCAATCCAAGAGTCGAGGGACCTGGTCTGCCTAGTAGATGTACTCGATCCGCGGGTGCATCTCATTAGCAAAGATGAACATCTGAAAGGCTATTTGGAGTAGGTTTAGCTAGTGGATTATTATATCCACAACCCCACCTTATTCCCTTCATTTTCCATAGAAAATTATACGGAGATAAGGGGGTTATCCGAATATTTTGCATTCGTTCAGGCCATTGTTTAAGTCAAGAATCACCAACCTTCTGCATGTCTTGTGTTTTAGGACTTCTGCGGTAGTAAAGAAATATGTGAGGCTGTTGCTATCGTGAACTCACAACAGTGGGATATGAATTGATTGTAAAATAACTATAGATGCAAATAGTCTCCATGCAGTAACTGTTATGCCCATGGATGGAAAGGATACCAATGATGCGTTCTCGATGAGAATTGTAATGCAAACAAAAGGGGTTATCGTGGAGGAGCAGATGAACCCATGCCTAAACTATGATGTGAACCACGCAAAGCGGGGATGACGGATATCCGCAATCATTAGTTTGCGTGTCATCATGGTAGTGCATTTTCTATCTACCAGAGTGTTGCATACCTGCTAAGCAGGAGAATGCTCGAAGAAGGTGATTCATGTCGTCGATGTATGTGCAGATGATGTGAGGATGAACTGGGTTTCATACCTTGCCAATAAAATCCTTAAAAATTGCATAGATGTGCAGGTGTTGCAAGGCCACTCGACCAAAGGGAGAGGATAGAAACGAAGACTTTCATTACGAGAGTTTATTGCCACTACTTGCATTATCTTAGTGGACAGAGCCAATGGGTATTGACCTTCCACCGTGGGATCCGAAAGTCAAATTTGTTGGATCCTGGTATGAAGGCTTCTCTTGCACCTTGGACAAGGAAATGCAGGTCAACAAAGACACTATTTTTCAGAGTTACTACAAGTCCATGTGGAATGTGGTCACATAAACTACTAAAATCCCAAAAGCCATCATTGAGGAGCATTGTTGATAGTACTAGTTTCAGGTCAACCTACACTTATGTCATATGAGACCGTGGCTAGAAAATGGCAACGTCAATCCACAAAAAAGGTAAAAAGTACTTCATGCCGACGTCGAGAGGCATCGAGCGAGCTACTCAAATGATGGTCCAAAGCAGTGAAACGCAGGAAGAAACAAGGAAGAGAGCTCCCTACCGTTGGCGGCGGAAGGAGTTCCCGCAGGCCCAATAAAGGACCATTACTGCACGGGAGAGGGAAAAATATCGTGTCCATCGAGTCAAACGAGACTCGCAGACGTGCGTATGGCTGGGCTCTTCACTCATCCATGAGAAGCATACATTTGTCACCATAAAAGAAGCCATTTCCCCGTCCCACCGTCAGCAGCTGTAAGTTGCCCATGAGCGACCAAGTTTTTCGAAACATCCCGCGTGAAAGGGCGCTAACAATTCTCGCTCGTGATTAGGCGATAACATTCATAAGCAGAGTGGTAGATTAAATCCTCACCCCGAGATCCACCACTCCTTCTTGCCAGTTATGCTCATGAAGGAGTGTTTCAACCACTGGACCCCGAATCCCCCATGCCGCCAACCCAGCAGCATATTACGAAGCACCGCGGGTAACCCACCTTTTGTACCACAAAAAAGGATCACCATCCCTGTGCTCATCGAGGAGAAGACTCCATCATTTTGGTCACGTCTTCCGTAGGGGACAGAAGAAGGAGAAGAAGTGCCCATTCCCTAGCCGACAAAGTTCAACAGAATTGTTGGCGGAGGAGTCCACGAAGAAGAAACGTAAAAAGGAACCTTAAGATGTTCCAGAACACCTCTTGGCACCATTTTCCAGCATCACTTTCATATCATGGTGGGGTAGGTCCGCCACTGAGTTGGGTTTTACCTAATGAAATGAGTTGGGTTGGTTCTTCAACGACATCGACAGTGAAATACCTACCCACCTATTTGTACATCGACAACTTCTGACCCAGATCAGTGGGACATATCCGCGGGACACTCTGAAGCATCAAAACATCTTGACTGAAGCATGCATTGGGACCATGACTTCTGGTGGAACAACATTGCATTGAAACAGGAAGATCAAACCGAAAACATTGGTAAGAAAACAACTCTAGATAATAGGTAGCACTGACACATCAGTCCTTAACACATCGGAGGGAGCGCTTCCTCCGCTTTATTAGTGCTCTTGGTGTCTCAGCTCGGGGTCTATATTGATATCGACACCTTTCGCTCATTGGTGCCTCGGATTCGTACCGTTGTTTTTAGTGCAGACTACTCTCAAACACTAAGAAGGATAAGGCTAGAATAAATGGACAGGGAGCATCAAGAAGCCCGTTCCACTGCCTCTAGGCAAAGGTTGCACACACTACCCAGAGGCAACATCGGGACGTCCTACCCTGCAGTATCAGAGATGGGTTGTATTTCTTGGTTGGATTTTTGTCCTGGTGCGTGCGATCATATAGCAGCATCAATAGCTCCGAATTGGCGTCCCAGACCAAATAAATCTTTTGACATTTCAAACACCTTTACTTAATATAAAGAAATCATATTAAGATAAGGCGAACACCCTTGAACTTTGGAACATTAGAACGCGGACATCGGCTCTGGATCGGTAGAAGACCTTTGTAGGGGAGAGACAATCAATCCAAATATGTGGATCTGTGATAGATGAGAACTACGCACATATTTTGTGTTTTGACCGTTGAATCATATTGTGAAGTCACACGTGAATCAAGTAACGCATCCGGAGATTTAGTTGATCCTAGAGTTAACGAAATTATGCGAATGAGTGTGTGTGAGGATGAATGAAATAGGAGATCGAATAGAGGTGGTTTTCCTCATCGATTCGCTTTCGAGTTAAGCGTATTATATACGTAATAAAAATATGGATTATTGCTTGAATAGTGCTTTTCAATAGATCAAATATTCGTTGATTAATTGAATAGGATTATTGTTTGAATAGATCAAATATTCATTGCTTATTCATTGAAGAAATTCAGTCTTAAATAGGTTAATTTGGAGAAATAAAGAGATAGGTCGGCTGCTTTTATTCAGATTTTATGAGTAAGTGCCTTAAAAACGAGATGAATTCGCTTACTCATTCGTTCATTCATATCCTTCAAATGGTTTGGAAGTTGGTTATGATCTTGTAAGTTTATGCAGCACAATCAGTTATAGTAGCACCTATAGATCATCCTGCAGAGGTACCAACCTTAGTAGCCATCTAAATAAGCCAGAAAGACAAAAAGCTATCGAAGAAGGCCAGACGATAGACGTTATTCATTCCCCTCCATTCTTACTTACCTGCGCATCTTTAAATATGTGTAGTCTCACTCACTCTATATTAAAGCCCAGGAGATTATAAGAATCCGCCTAACCTAACCTATTGAGGAGTGCCTAGTTCTTGTTCAATTGGTGGAGTATTCTTACTATCCTTACTTCTCTATTAGAAGGCATTGATAAGGAGGACAACTCACCACACTCAATAGCATCCCACCCTTGACTAAATACCTGTCTCGACTTACTGGTTTCTCTATCTTTACTGCCAGCATGAGTCAGTGACCTTCTTTGAACCTTGACTTTCACCTTCCTTACAGTGGGGTATGAATGGGATACGAATGGAACTAGGCATGGTAGGTTGTCAGTAGATAAAGACCATATGCATCCTTTTTCCACAACATATCTATAATTGTTTGATTGCCTATATACCTCGCCAAGAGTATGTCCTCAAATGCTAGAGGCTTGGGCAGTTTAATCTATTATGAATATTAGCAACAATATATAAGATATTCATAGGAGTGCTTTAAGGCTTCTAGTTCCATATTTAAGGTAAGGCTAGAGTGTAGTCCCTGGCTAGGGCTTAAAGATAAGTAGGCCCTGTAAAGGCAAAAGGCCGTAACTTTACTTTAAAGCTTCTAGTGAAATCTTTCAGGGTGGATCAAAAGGTAAATATTTTTTATTGTATTAACAACCCCAAGCCCTTTTAAGTGCTCTTCCTTATGGGATTTTTATACAATTTTTTTTATGTTTTTAAAAGATATATTTGCGAGAAGGATGTAAATGGAGAATCCATCAAGTAAGTAAGTTGGAGACCTACCTTATATAATATAAGGGGTTGTTCCATTGTAGCTATTAAAAGCCTCCTCCATCTTAGTGGGTGGGGGCACTATTCTCAAGGTCAGGGTCACTGTGATCAAGCAATCTTACGCATGAAAAGATGGAGAAAAAGGTGGTGTTGTAGAGAGATATCAGGGTAGGGCAAAGTGAATTCACATTGCCTCATGAAACCCTAGGGATTGAATCAGAGCTATAAGGGTGCTATTTGTTGCAATGCGCTCAAGGTATCACCAAGAGATACCAGGGTCGGGTTCAGGGTGGTAGCTTCCTCATGAACCCTTCCTTACCAATATAAGCCGGTAAGGACATCAACCTCACTATCATGAACCGTACCAAATATCCACTCAAAAGCCTCCATCTCAACTAGCCTACGCAACCTTCACAAGAGATCTTAGGCTTGAGCCCATCCTTATGAAATTCTCTTCGCTATTAGGAACCGAAAGGTCACTCGACCATAAGGATGCGTAAGCATGCTTGACTATAAGGGAGAGGGAGGGGAGCCTTTCTCTTTCTCTTTCAAGCCTCAATCTTAGCTGTGGAAGGATCAGATAGAGAATCGGATATAAGCTCCATAAACAGAAATGTGACATCCAACGAGAGAAGAAATGGAGAAGAAATGTGACATCCAATGAGAGAAGAAGCAACAATATGACCCATATACATATATACGCAAGGAATCTTACATTTGAAAAGATGCACTCGGTGCTGCTGGTAACTTTGTTAATTTTAGTTAACCATGGTATGTTCTATGCTTAGAGCAGTTTACTTCAATCTTTCGTATTATTCTAATTCAATTTGCAATCACATAACCATTGACAGTAAATGCTGATAGAACATAAATAAGTCGACAGAAGACAAGCCAAGACAAGAGACACAAATGTTCTTGCAGTTCCACGATCTCTGCTAATGTTCTGGCTGGACAAGTACCGGGAGGACAAACATGATATCTTATTCAGCAGAGAGAGAAAATATATTTTACAACAGTCAACAGGATGCCCTAGCCAGCAAAGTCTTTGTTGGTCAAACCAACAATTCAACCTCCAAACAACCTCGGTCAAACTTGTTCAAACTCGGCCTTCCATCAAAGTCAAACCAGCCCAAAATAGTTCACAAATATCATCAACGCGTCAAAGTCTACGGTCAAAACAACAGAGAACACTGTGGTCAGCTGTAGTCAAAGTCAATGTTTGGCCTCAGTTTTTGTGCCTCCAGCTGCGGCCTCTCCAAATCGGATTTCTGACCTCAAAAACATAGTCAAGGGATGAGAGTTGACCCAAAGTCAACGCTATCCAGAAAAGCCCTAAACCATTTCGAAAATTGCAGCTTCCCGTTTCACACGTGTGGAGGAGAGAGAAGCCTCTAAGGCTATAAAAACCAATCAGATAAGAGAGAGATGTGTGAGATGAATGAATGATGAAATGAGCATCATGTCTCTCTTTTTTATATCCATGACTATGGGTGTGTGACACAGCTTTTGGGGCTTGTGAGCCTACATTAAAATCTTGGCTGACCTTGAAAATTGCACGTGTGGAAAATAAATTCAAAATACAACTTCTGCTCATCCAAACAAGATGATCTTTAGATCAATCTTGCACCTCTCCGAAAGAGGAATCCAACAAAAATATCATCTCCATCATATGAGTAGTGCAACATGGAGTTTGGCCCTAGTTTCCAAATTTAACACTCACTCTCAACTAGGGAGAACTCCACCTACCCGTCCATTTGTCCACCTATGCATTCCTGTTATCCAATACCATCATGTACTATCATATGTCATCATGCAATCCTGTGTCATCCTGATGGCTTTGCTCTGTTATAGAAGAAATAATAAGAAAATATGATCGAGAGTGAGTCAAAAAGACCTTACCACACTTCATTGACCCGAAGTCAATTTAGAGGTAAACAACTCAACCATCGAGAGTGAGTACAAAGACCTTGCCACTCTCCACTAACCCGAAGTCAGTTTAGAGGTAAAAACCTCAACCAAACTTGATCCCATATCAAGTTGTTGGACACATCCCATCCTAGACATAGAGTACAATAATACACGATGCGTCCATCAGTAATGTTATGGTCTCTATCCTCATTACCCATGTAGTCCTAGACTACATGGGTAGGATGCATATGGAGCATAGATCAAAGAGAGGGTGAACTAGCTCAATATCATAACGGTGGGGAAAGAGCACACCAACAAGGTAAGGCGAACCTAGCCCTGTGGTTGCTTATAGCTCCAAGTAGCTATCTCCAAGCCCCCTCGAGCTCCCAAGCTCATAGTCCAACTCAAGCGGGACCCTCATAATAGGATCTGTCCACGATACCAAGCTTCTCATGGAAGGTTAAGAATTTGACCTTCCCCGGGGGCTTTGTGAGAATATCTGCAACCTACTCATCAGTCCCAATGTGATGGAGCCTTACGGCGTCTCGCTATACTATGTCCCGAACAAAGTGGTACCTAATATCAATATGCTTGGATTGGTCGTGGAACATGGGATTTATCAGAAAGACGAATCCCACTTTGGTTATCACAAAGGATCATGGTGGTATCCAGCACATGCCCAAACAACTCAGTGAAGAGCTTTCTCAACCAAACAACTTCACAACAGGGCATACTTGCTGCAATGTATTCTACCTTGGCGGTGCTCAAATCAACCGATTTATGCTTATTTCTCATCCAGGAGATTGAAGCAGAAAATAGGGTGAAGCAACATCTAGATGTGCTTTTACGATCCACCACACGGCCTGCCCAATCGACATTAGTATATCCATGGAGCCTCATACTCCCGATAGTGTATCTCAACCCATGGTTGATTGTGCCACAGAGATATCTCAAGAAATTCTTGGCACCAATCCAGTGAATGCGATGAGGCTTGACCATGTATTGATTCAACATGTTCACTGAAAAACATACATCCGGACGTGAGTTCACTAAGAACATCAAGGCCCCTACGAGTTGACGATACTTGGTGGGTTTCCCAACTTGGGCCCAACAACACTTCCACACAACTTCTTAAAGTTGAGTTCCATTGGAGTAGTCACGGACTTGCACTCCACCATCCCAAATCTCTCCAGCAGCTTCACAACATATTTTCCTTGAGAAAGGAAAATCTCACCTGGCTTTTGCTAGACCTTCAAGCCTAGGAAATAGTGCATCAATCCTAGGTCCTTCATCTCGAACTCAGAAGTTAGCTCCCTCTTACATTGATGAATGAAAGGGTCAACACCTGTCAGGAAGAGATAGTCCACATAGAGAACCAGAATGAGAGGCTTGTCATTATCAACCTTAAAATAAAGGTTTGGATCAACATCACTTCGAGTAAAGCCCAACTTCATCAAATAGCTATCGATCCTCTCATACCGAGCCCTGGCGGCTTGCTTCAACCCATCGAGGGCTTTCTTCAACCTGCATACATGAGTGTCTCTATCTCAAACTTCGAACCCCAGATGTTGTTCCACATAGACCTGTTAAGATGATACCAAAGTCAAGTACATGCACAAGTAACAAGACATTGGTCTTTTATGGCTGAAATTGTATATATGTTGTTATAAAATCCTAGATTTACCCTAAAATAAAATAAAAAATCCAAATTTAGATTTATGATTGACTAAAATATATAGTATCTATTATATATTTTTTTGGCATATGGAGCCAATTAAGGTCACCCTTGAAGAGATGTAAGTAGATCTTTTTAAAATTTCAAAACTGAAATCCTATTGCAACAACTAGTATTATTTCTCCTAACCGTTAAATAATTAAAAATTTATTTTCTACGACAAATATCGAAATAAACACACTGCAACCTTAACAAATAAAATTTTTCCGAAAAATAAAATGCTGGAAGTTGATAAATTCTAACACACACACACATAAAACTTATACAATTATTTTTGGACAAAATTCCCCAGAAAAACCCAACGTAGGAAAACCGATGCAACATATGAGGGTTTTATTATTATGCAGCAGTGAAAATATGAGTACAATTTGGATGCCTTGGTTCTGCTCTTGCAAACTGCTGCAAAAACCCTCTACGTCCAGCTAGAGATCCACCCAACGAAAAAAATCTGAGCTGCTCCCTGTGCCTCTGGAATCACTCGATCTGGAAGAATCAAAATTTTTTGCCCATCTCTTAGAAAAATCGAACTTCCCCAAGCAACTCGGCCTCCTTGGAAAAACATTGCGTTGCCCCTGGGAATTTTAGTTTACTGGCATTGCTGAGCAGCGAAATTCCTTTCCTTTGTTTTTGAGATCTCCAGTTGATCAATTGTGCTCTAATACCATGTGAAAAATTCAAAACATAAATCCTATTGTAGCAACTGGTATTATTTCTCCTAATTGTTAATTAATTAACAATTTATCTGCTATGAAAAATATCGAAATAAACACACTGCGAAAAAATAAAACTTGGAAGCTGAGAAATGCTAGCACACACAAAATTTACACAACCAATTTTGGATAAAAGTCCCTGGAAAAACCCGACATAGGAAAACCGGTGCAACAAATGATGGTTTTATTATTATACAGCAGTGAAAATTTGAGTACAATCTAGATGTCTGAAACTGGCAATCCACAACAAGAAAATATGGAAAAAATTATTGAAGGGCAATTTCCCTTCATCCACGGGCAATATCTAGAGAAACTTGCCTTTAGAAAACTCGAATTTCTCCTCAAGGCTGACACCGCGCAAATTTCTGACGCTGCTTCAGACTAGTCTCTCAGTGCCTCGCCTACTACCGATTGGGAGGGAAAGCTCTTCGAGAACTCGGGGACTCTTCGGCCTTTGGTACTAAAGATGTCTTCCCATCTCAGCAAATCGATCTGCCCTCTCTGAAGCTACCGCATAGAACTCTGCGTTGCCTCATTGGGATAATTCGGCCCTCTCGTTGCTGCCTCTCCTGGTCTGGGAAAATTCCTAAGGATCACTATCCCTACCCCTTTTTCACTGCTTTCATCTCTGGCTCTCTCCAACAACTCACTGTTGCTACTTTGGAAATTGTTCTGCCAAGAAATCAAACTGTACAACTTGCTCAAGTGATTTCTCCATCACCGCATCGATCTCCTCTTATGATCCTCTGTTGGAGCACCAACAACCAGGATTATACCATAATTTATGGCTAGGATCATCTCTAGACCGATCAGTGTGAGTTTCTATACTATTCTTGCCTGTATTTAATTAACATTGATTAATTAACCAATTTTTGTAAGTTTAGACTTACGAAACATTAAAAAATTGATTAAAATTAAGTCGCTTCTATGCGGAATTTCGAGAAACAATTTTTGGGTTCTGGAGATCTCATATTTTCTAGCCTCTCCACAAAGTTTGGTGACTAGAATACATCTGATGCTACAAAAACTAACACTCCCTCTTCGCGAGGAATTTTTTCTAGTGCTGCACATGTTGCCCCAACACCTGCTCTCTGCATCATCTCCTATCACGCTGCTGTTGGACAACTTTGATATGCGATGCATCTGTGGTGCTGCTGACCCTACTAAACTGTTGTCAACTTTGCATCTGCACTGCAACTTTGTTGTTGTTGCTACTGCAACTTTTGCAACTAAAAATCATCCAAAATACTAAATCAACATGATCAGTCTAATGCATCTGTCACTCGAGTCTTTACTTGCTACTAGCGTCTACATTGTCCACTGAAGAGTCTGCGCTGCTGCTCACTCTGCACTGCGCTCCCCAACATCTGACTGGTACTAGTCTCTGTAACTATCACTCTGGCATTTGACTGCATCAACTGTCACTGATCCATCCTACTACTGAATATTGTGGGTCCTCATGCTCTCGGGCTACAACACCAAGTCTCCCGACCTCGTTCCTGGAGGTATATCAACGAACATAGCGAAGTCTTCCTCCAGCCTGGAGGAAAGCCTATCGATCTCTGTTGAAGTTGCTTTCTGATCCTGCTTCTCCTCCTTGTCCTTCTTCCCGAGAGGACACTAGGTACTGTAGTGACCAAGCTCACCACACCTGAAGCACTTGACCTTTGACAGGTCCTTCTTCTTCTTCTCGTGCTCCCCCTGTCCCTGACTTGGACCCTTAGATGTGAGGGCCATATTCTCCTCCTCCTTCACCATCTTTGATCTGTTGCTCCTGCCACTGATGGAGCTCTTTAGAAGAGCTCGCCCCAATTCCTCCTGCTGCAAGTCAGCCCACATCTTGTCCCACTCTGGTAGCTTGTCTCTGCCTAATATGCTTTGGATAAAGACCTTCCAGTCCTCTAAGACACTATTGAGTGCCAATCTCACTAGCTTTGTGGGTTGAGGCGCTGCCCCAACAAATGACAACTGGTCCCGAACCTCCTGAATCCTGGTAAGGTAGGGGTCTACACCTTCCCCTTTCTACATCCGAATGAGTCTCCGATTCTCCTATAGGTACATCTTCCACTGCTCAGAAGTACCCTGGTATAACGTGGAGAGAGCATCCCACATCCCTTTGGTCATTCCCTTGGCCTCTATATGATCTCGTACTCCATCCAGTATCAACTGCTTCGCTTACACCATCTCCTTCTTATATTCCTTTAGTTGATCTGCATCCTGAGGAACCGCCACTACATTATCAATGTAGGTTTTCAGGCAAAATTCATCTAGAATGAAGGACATCCTTGCCTTCCAGATGATGTAGTTGGAAGCTTCATCCAACCTGTCCTGATCACGAAGCCTTGCAGTGGCCATCTTAATGAACTGTCGAAAACTCCCTTTTTCCTTCTGCTTAGTTGCTACTTTGCTATTCGCACTCCCTTCTGGAGTGAGAAGATCTGCTCACAACTACTGCCAATCTGCAAGGAAAATCAAACTTCTTGAGAATAGAAGTTCCTTGAGGAAAACTTTCCCTCAACATGTGTGTTCTTCTCTCTTCCACCTGACATTGGCTCTGCTCTAGCGAACTGCTGCAGAAACCCTTTGCGTCTAGCTAGACATTTGCCCAACGAAAAAATCAAAGCTACTCTCTCTACCTCTAGAATCACTCGATCTGGAAGAATATAATTTTTCTTTCCTTCTCAGAAAAATCGAACTTCCTCAAGCAACTCGGCCTCCTGGAAAAAAGATTGTGCTACCCTGAGAATTTTGTTCGACTACCCTTGTTGAGCAGCGAAATTCCTTTCCTTCGTTTCTGAGCTCTCTAGTTGATCAACTACATTGTAATACCATGTGAAAGATTCAAAACTGAAATCCTATTGCAACAATTGGTATTATTACTCCTAATTGTTAATTAATTAACAATTTATCTCCTACGACAAATATTGAAATAAACACATTGCAAGCTTTACAAATTAAATTCTGTAGAAAAATAAAACAATGGAAGCTAAGAATTGCTAGCACACACATAAAATATACACAATTATTTTTGGACAAAGGTCCTCGAAAAAACCCAACGCAGAAAAAATGGTGCATCAGATGAGGGCTTTATTATTATGCAACAATGAAAATCTGAGTACAATCTGGATGCCTGAAACTGGCAATCCACAACAAGAAAATCTAGGCAAAATTATTGAAGGGAATTTCCCTTCCTCCACAGGCAATCTTTGGCACAACTTGCCTTCAGAAAACTCAGCCCTCAGACCCTCTGCGTCAGCCTCTGCACAACCTGCTTGACGTCAAGCCTTTGACTGGTCTCTGTTGAAGTCGTTTTGCCTTCTGCTGACTGGGAAAGTTCTTGTCTGGCACTCTTGGAATCCTTTCCGACCTCTAGAATTGAAGACATCTTTCCCTCTCAGCAAATCGATCTACCCTCTTTGAAGCTACCTCACTGGGATAAATCGACCCTCTTGTTGTTGCCTCTTCAAATCTGGAAAACTTCCTCTGAATCACTGTCCCTACCCCTCACTCACTGCTTCGATCTCTGGCTCTCTCCTGCAACTCCCTATATTGTTTGAAGAAGAGGGGCATGTTAAGTCCTATATTAATAGTGTAGTCCCTTATTATGTTAGTGTAGCCCCCCTTATTGTTATTGTTGTACCCTTGTAACCCCCATATTGTTATTATTGTGCCCTTACATTATTATTGTTAGGTCGGCTAGGATTATATTGTGGCCCCATGGACTCCTATATATAGAGTGGAGGTTTTGTCATTTGTATCATCCAAGAATTGTTCATTCCTGTAATGTATTGGAGGTTTCCCCCTCGAAGTGGCTTATTTCTAAGGCGTTGATATCCCTTTTCTTCTATTTTTGGAGCTGGTTTCACAACATTTGGTATCAGAGCTTTGGATTTTAGGGTTTTGCTGCCCCAAACAGGTCATCGTGGCATTTTCACTATAACTTTTTTTCTACGAAGTTTCAGAAGCTGCAATTTTTAGAGTGCGAAGCCGAAATCCTGAGGAACATCGTCGCAACATTGCAAAGCTTGGTTCGCAATATTTTCGGAGATATGATCTGTGGAAGTTAGGTCTTTTTGCAGGCTCCTGAATTTAACCTAAACAGGTCATTGTGGAATTTTCGCTATCACTTTGTTTCTACAATGGTTCAGAAGTTGAAATTTTTAGAGTGCGAAGCTGAAATTTTGGGGAACATCGTCGCAAAATTTCAGAGCTTGGTTTGCAATATGTTCGGACATATGATCTGTGGAAGTTCAGGCTTTTTGTAGGCTCTTGAATTTCACTTAAAAAGGGCATCGCAGAATTTGTGCTATAACTTTTTTTTCTACGAAGTTTTAGAAGCTGAAATTTTTAGAGCGCGAAGCCAAATTCCTGAGGAACATTGTCGCAAAATTTTAGAGCTTGGTTCGCCATATTTTCAGAGATATGATCTGTTGAAGTTAGGTCTTTTTTAGGCTCTCGAATTTCATCTCAAAAAGGTGATGGTGGGAAAATCTTCAAAACTATCTCTCTGAGCATCGTATTGGAATTCTATAAAAAGTGACTGGAAGTACACAGACTGTAGTTTTCTGTCTATAAATTTCAGAGCCAAAAGAGCAAACAGTGACACGTGGCAAGTCGTACAAGTTTTCTCTACTGAACCAGTCCATAATTAGGTCATTGTAGGAGATGGGGCACAACTTTGTCTTCAAGAATCCAAATCAGGTCAGACCCGTGGCATTAGAAAGAGAATTCAGAGGGCTACATCAATTCCAAATTTCAGATATTGAAGTCACAAAATCACAGAGATAATTTAGTTTCAATATTGAGCTCCTCAAAAGCAAGAAAAAGGTGTGTATTTGGTTTTTAAAATTGCATAACGTTTGTTTGAAAAAGCAGTTTGAAGTGATTCCAAGGGCATATTTTAGAATTTTTATCAGTAGTGGGTTCTATAATGCCTCCAAAAAATAATTCCATACCTGTTAAGCCCTCAAAAAGTTATACTATGACGCATGAAGAAGAAGAATTGCAGTATGAGATATCAAAATTACGGTACCAAGTGCAACAAATTTCGATCTTACGAAGAGCAATCGAAGATGACATAGATGGTTTAAAAGCAGAAATGGAGGTTAAGTTGGATGGTTTGAAGAATCAAATAGTAGCTAATATGGATGATAAAGCAGTGGAAGATCACATCGAGCATCAACAAGAAGTTCTTCAACTCTTAAAGGATAACCTGAATTTGGCACAAAATCGAATGAAACAACAGGCAGATCAACATCATAGCGAGAGAAGTTTTGATGTGGGAGACTGGGTATTTTTACGGCTACAAACATACAAACAAATGTCCATCAAGCAAGCTAAGAAGGATAATAAATTATCGCCAAAGTACTATGGTCCTTACAAGGTGTTGCAAAAGATTGGTACTATGGCATACAAATTGGAGCTTCCTGCTTCTTCACGAGTGCATCCAGTTTTCCATGTTTCATGCTTAAAGAAGGTTATAGGTGAAAATATTTCAGTTCAAACAATATTGCCAGAACTTGATGAGGAAGGAAAAATCATATTGGAACCTGAAGCGGTCACGGAAACAAGAACTCGACAGCTACAGAATCGATCAATTTCAGAGTATCTCATCAAGTGGAAGAACTTACTCACTGAAGATTCTACATGGGAGAATGAGAATTTTATACAGAAGCACCCAGAGCTACTCAAGCGTTGAGGACAACACTTTTTTGAAGGAGAGGGGCATGTTAGGTCCCTATATTACTAGTATAGTCCCTTATTGTTGTTAGTGTAACCCCCTTATTGTTATTATTGTACCCTTGTAACCCCCATATTTTTATTATCGTGCCCTTAAATTATTATTGTTAGGTCGGCTAGGATTACATTGTGGCCCCATGGACTCCTATATATAGAAAGGAGGTTTTGTAATTTGTATCATCCAAGAATTGTTTATTCATGTAATGTATTGGAGGTTGCCCACTTGAAGTGGCTAATTTCTAAGGCATTGATATCTCTTTTCTTCTATTTTTGGCGCTGACTTCACAACATTTCACTATCGCCACTCTAAAAATTGATCTCGCCAAGAAATCAAATACCAACTCTCGCTCAAGTGATTTCTCCATCACCACATCAACCTTCTCTTATAATCCTAGCACCAAAGACCAAGATTAAAACATAATCGATGGCTAGGATCATCTCTGGATCGATCCGTGTGAGTTTCTAGACTATTCTTGCCTCAACTTAATTAATATTGATTAATTAACCTATTTTCCTAAGTTTAGACTTAGGAAACATTAAAATAATTGGTTAATAATCTAATTAAGTCACTTCTAGGCCGAATTTCCAGAAACGATTTCTGGGTTCTTGAAAACTCATGTATTCTAGCCTCTCCACAAAGTTTCGTGGCTAGAAGACATCCGATGGTACAAAAACTAATACTCCCTCTTAGCGAGGAATGTGTTCTAGTGTTGTTGCACACCCTGTAGCAACACCTTGTCTCTGCATCATCTCCTGTCATTAATTTTTGATGTCTTCTCGTTGTTTTTCACCAACTACCTACTGTAACCGATATGCGCTAAAATTCATGTTGCCGCTAACGTTGCCGAACTCCGTTGTCAACGCTCGCATGTGCACCGCAACTTTGTTGCTGCCGCTACCGCAACATCCGTGACCGAGAAACATCCAAAATGCTAAATCAATTGTGATTAGTATAATGCATCTATCACCCGAGTCCGTGAATACTAACTCGCATTGTCCACTAAAGACTCGCGTTGTTGCCAACTCTGCACTGCGCTCCCCATCATCTGACTGCTACTAGTCATTGCAACTATCACTTTGGCATCTAACTGCATCTACTGTCATTGATCCATCTTGCTACTGAATATTGTGGGATCCCGTATCCAAGTATTGCTCTAAGAGGTGGACTCCTCAAGGATCCTACCCATCTATAGCTCTCTAGGGCTACAACACCAAGTCACCCCACCTCCGAGGGGTATATCGAGAACATAACGCAAGATTCTCCCCTCGAGGAAATCCTATCAATCTGTATAGTCGCTGCCTGTTGGTCCTGCTTCTCCTCCTTGTCCTTCTTCCCGAGAGGTGTAGTGACCGAGCTCACCACACCTAAAGCACTTGACCTTTGATAGGTCCTTCTTCTTCTTCCTCTGCTCCCCCTATCCCTAACTGGGACCCTAAGATGCAAGGGCCACATTCTCCTCCTCCTTTACCATCTTCGATCCACCGCTGCTGCTGCCACTGATGGAGCTCTTTAGAAGAGCTCGCCTCAATTCCTCTTACTGCAAGTCAACCCAAATCATGTCCCACTCTGGTAGCTTGTCTCTACCCAATATGCTTTGAACAAAGCCCTGTCAGTCCTTTGAGACACTGTTTAGTGCCAATCTCACAATCTCCATGGGTTGAGGCGCTGCCCCAATAGCCGATAGCTAGTCCTGGACCTCCCGAATCCTGGTAAGGTAGAGGTCTATGCCTTCCCCTTTCTGCATCCGGATGAGTCTCAACTTCTCCTCTAGGTATATCTTTCGTTGCTCAGAAGTAACATGGTATAATGTCGAGAGAGCATCCCACATATGTTTGGCAGTATCTTTTCCAGATATATGTGAGACTATATGATCCCGGACTCCAAACACGATCAACCGCTTTGCCCGCGTCATCTCCTTCTTATATTCTTTTAGCTGATCTACATCTTGAGGAACTGTGGCTACATTATCAATGTAGGATTTGAGGCCAAATTCATCTAGAAGGAAGGACATCCTTGCCTTCCAGATGACGTAGTTGGAAACTCCACCCAACTTGTGATGATCATGAAGCCCTGTAGTGGTCATCTCAATGAACTGTCGAAAACTCCCTCTTTCCTTTTGCTTGGCTACTACTTTGTTATTCGCACTCCCTTTTGGAGTAAGAAGATATGCTCACAATTTCTTCCAACCTGCAAGAAAAATCGAACTTCTTGAGAACAGAAGTTCCGTGAGGAAAATTTTTCCTCAACGTGTGTGCTCTTCTCTCTTCCACCCAACACTGGATCTACTCTAGTGACCTCCTGCAGAAACTGTCTGCATCCAGATAGAGATATGCTCAATGAAAAAACCTGAGCTGCTCCCTCTGCCTTTGGAATCACTCGATCTGGATGAATCAATTTTTTTTGACCCTCAGAAAAATCGAGCTTCTTCAAGCAACTCGGCCTCCTGGAAAAAATGTTGTGCTGCCCCTAGGATCCCCGTTGGGATTAGAAACGTTAACAAATTTCTTGTAACACTGTGGATAATCTGTATCATTATTCTCCAATTCCTTTCCTTCGTTTTTGAGCTCTCCAGCAAATCAACTGTGCTCTGATACCATGTGAAAATTTCAAAACTGAAATTTTATTGCAACAACTGGTATTATTTCTCCTATTTGTTAATTAATTAACAATTTATCTGCTAAAACAGATATCGAAATAAACACACTTCAACTTTCACAAATAAAATTCTGCCAAAAAATAAAACGCTAGAAGCTGAGAAATGCTAGCACACACATAAAATTTACACAATTATTTTTGGACAAAAGTCCCCAGAAAAACCCAATGCTGGAAAGCTAGTGCTGCAGATGAGGGTTTTATTATTATGCAGCAGTCAAAATTTGAGTACAATTTGGATACCTGAAACTGGCATTCCACAAGAAGAAAATATGGGCAAAATTATTGAAGGGAATTTCCCTTCCTCCATAGGTAATCTTTTGCACAACTTGCCTTTAAAAAAATCGACTCTTTGACCCTCTACGTCAGTCTCTGCGCAGTCTGCTTGACATCAAGCCTCCGACTTGTCTCTGATGAAGTCGTTCTGCCTTTTGCTGACTGGGAAAGTTCTTCTCTAGCACTTTGGACTCCTTTCTGATCTTTGGAACTGAAGACGTCTTCCCCTCTCAACAAATTGTGTTGAACCCTTAGTAAAACTGAGGGGGGGGTGAATCAGTTTAACACATTCATGGACTTTTAAAACTTTCCTTTAAAATAATTTACACCTTCATTTCAAGATCAACTTAATATGTGAGCAATCTTAATTTGTGAGCAGCATGCCAGCAAGTATCAAGCAAATTTGTTAATGTAACAACAGTCTTAATATGTGACAAACAAGTATTAAGCAGATTAGATAAACCACATCAACACATAGACATCATGCACATAGACAACAGATATAAGTGGAAACCCATAAGGGAGAAAACCACATTTTATTATTGTTGTGATGCAAAGGCAAGCTCCAACTCCCTCTCACCACTGATTTTCTGTAGGCTCCAACCTACAGGAGGCTCCTACCTCAATTCTGCAAGCTACAACTTGCAAGGAAGCTCCAACTCCCACCAATTTTCTGCAGGCACCAACCTACAGGAGACTCCTACCTCAGCCAGCTACAATTGACTTCTATCAAGCTACAACTTGATATGGAAGCACCAACTTCCTCTATTTTCTGCAGGCTACAACCTACAAGAGGCTCCTACCTTAGTCAGCTACCACTGACATCTATCAAGCTGCAACTTGATAGGGAAGCTCCAACTTCCTCACTCTTTCAAAAGAAAACACTTGCTGATTTACCTTGGATATCAGCTTTGTTCTGTACCTTCTTCACTGCTGTCCTCCAGCTTTCTTGTCTGTCTTATATGATCTCTGACTTTTCATAGTATCTCTTTCTGCTCCTCCTCCTTCTTTTCTTCTCTGCCTCAATTCTGCATTCTCTAACACTCTCTATGCATATCAATGTGATATCATTTATAGATTTCATCACATGACTGTTTGTATTCTACAGAGAATTTGGAGTGAGCAGTTATGACTCTTTGACTTCTGCCTTCTCATTCCTTTGTCCAACTCATTAAAAAAAAATATAACAATATGTACAAATTTCAATATTACAGGGGGATATTTCTTTTCCTCCGGAGACTTGCCAATGCATCACAAACAATTTAAAAACAATTAAACATTTACATTCACATTTTTAGTTACATATATCAATTTCACTCAGCCCTTTTTCTAGCCTTTGGGTTTGTTGGTTTTGTCTTTTCTGCTGCTGTTAAGTAACTGTTCTGCATACCTCTGCTGTTTACTGCAATTGTGTGCACCTGTGTATGTACACCTGTCAAACCCACATTTTCATTCCTGTGCATATTCACCAGTTCACTGCAGTTATATATATAACTGCTTTACAAGTTTAGCCCTAAATAAATCTCAAAGTCTCATGCATATAAAGATGCCTCTCCATTCATTTTCCTTGGACTGGTAATTAAAACAAATGTGTGCGGAAGCTTTTCTTTTCACATATGTTGGTTATCAAAACCATTTAACCCGGTTGCACTCTCTGATCTGGGCAAGTATTAATAATGATATGTGGAAGCTATCTTTCTGTTTGGATACATGTGGAAGCTACCTTTTAATCAAGGTTATAAAACCCATAAAGCCAATAATATGCTCTTCTAATAAACCCAACCAATGTTTTAATTCAATTTCGGAACTATATTACAACCCAGTCATATGTATTCGAATTACATTTGGCCCCACCTCAGGGCTCAGGTCAATATTCGAACGTTATAAAATTCAATATATTGTTACCTTCCCTCTGTTATGTCATAAACCGAAATACAACTTTGGTTAGTACATAAACCTTTCCTACATGCTAAAGCACTGCCTGCGCATATATGTATATACCGTCACCGCGCTGTCAACCAAACTTCATTCCTTTCGAATATCAATTCCGACCTTAATTTAAACCCTGGTTATAAACTTTTGACATTGGTTTCACTAATACGCAACGTATGGCATTCTATAATTGTAACACATCAACATTTCAATTGATATCAAGCCCCGACTTCATATAATGATGCTCGAGCCCACAGTACCTGACTTACCTCGCCATGGCTTATCTCCCTCGCAACTTCTTTTGTGAATGCCGTTTGATCATCCAACCTTCACATCGAACTAACCTAACGCATTTCGCGTTTTTTCCATGACAGAGGTATAACACACAAAAATCACGCGATATTTGTGGTTTTTGGAAACCACCCAAGGCCACGTGTTAACCGCAGACCCATATCGCGTTTTTTTTGACAAAACAATTTACCACTTTTTATTTGGGCGATACTGCCGGTTTTCTCTTCGCAACCCGCCTTTACTGTTTCACCTTCACGGTTCCATCTCCTCCATCTTAACGTTTCACTTTAATTCTGGTTCCGCCCTTTTAAAACTGTCTTCCTCTGTGTTAACCCCGTGGCGTGACTTCAACAGTATCGTTCCACCAAACAGAATCCGATGCCGACTTTAATTTGTTCAATACTTAGGTACTGACACCTGAGACATTCTTCATAAAGAAAAGATCAGGACTCCATCGAATCCCTGCCTTGGATTCTTTACGCCAAGGATTATATATATTCAATAAAGAATGTAGGTTCAATGTTTCAGATTACCATAAGTGTATATCACACAAACCTTCTCTCTACTAAATGTGAATCGATTATATTTATTTCAACAGTCCCTTACACAGAATTATATCAATTCCCCGATTCCACACAAAGGCACCAATTCAACATTGACCCTTCATCATATAAACCCTTATTACAGAGTCCTTTCATCTGTCTATCACTGGTTTAACGCACAGGTTCCAGTTCATAAATGTGCATACATTCAATTCCACATCCTCGACATGAAGGTCAGTGCCTTTAATGGCACACAGAACACATCTAAACTCCAATTACCAAATTTCACCACACTGTAATTTTGAACAATTGCTCATTGAAATTAAAGACCATTCATGTAGAATTAACCCAATCAAACACATACATTCAAGAACAATTTCTTCATTCACATCTCGGGACCCTGCTACTCTCCTCTGAACTGTTCTATATTCGATTTATGTGGTTTGTAATGATTACAACTCAATAGCATTCAAATGTGACTCTAGTTTCATGCTCCAGTCAATTTAGGAATCCAAGCAATTCCTCAAACAACTCCATATAATACTGAATTAAATCCTTTTATATACACAACTGAATTTACTTACAAGGCCTCCTTGTTTTGCCCAGATCTTCAAATGGCCCTTCTATAACAGTCTCTACAGATCTCTAGCTTTCCTGGTCTATGCAGGTCTTCAACATCAATTGGTTTACAGGAACAAACCCTGTTTGTTCAGACTGAATCACTCACACACTCTGCAGCTCTCCAGTTCTGCTACTTTCTGCTTCAATTCCTTTGTTTCATCTACTGCCTGGGCTGCCTCTTTTCCTTGTCTGAAGCTTTCTTGCTGCTGCCTCCCTGCTACTTTGCTTCTCTCTTTGCTGCCTCTGCTACCTCTCTACTTCTTTGCTGCCTCTGCTACTTCTGCTATTTTGCTTCTCTCTTTGCCTTGTTGCTGTTTCAGGTGCTCCTCCTTTGCCATCAATGACAACATTTCCAACAGTCTCCCCCTTTGGCATTGATGGCAATACACTTCCTCTGCTTACCTTTTAGAAGACCCTTTATTCTGTTGCTTGCTTTTCCTCCCCCTTTGACATCAATGGCAAAGGGTTGCACATCTCTCAGTGTAGAATCTATCTTTGCATTTCCTCTCTCTGAGTTGTGTTTAGGCCCTTCTTCTTTTGATTTTGTACCCCACTGCTCCAACCTGGTGTACAAGAGTTGTTGAGAGAACACTTTTGAGGATTATTAAAATTGAATATACACTGTAAGTTGATGCAATCCCAAAGCACAGACTCCTTGCACTTGTATAGAGTGTAGGTGATGATAGAACAATTCTATATAATCAGGCTTATATAATCTGAGATGCATTCTTGGACCAATAAATAAAATACTGAGAATGCTTTAAATATACTTCTCTCTAGTATGATCTTCATCAGAAATCCATATTTGTTGAGGAAGTTGTAGTTGGAATATGTCTTCTTCTGCAATACTCATCTGCAATACCACACCTGTTCAATTATGATGATGATGCCAATATATCTTTTATAGCTGAGGTTCACCTTTCTTGCCTGTTGGTGGTGATATGAGCTAGGATGCTGACAAGGATATTACACTCTATGGCTGAAAGGTCCTTGTTACTGATGTGAACAATGAATCAATCAAAATTTGATCTAAAAGATCAAATGCCTTTACTTCCTGCATAATGTAGTTTCAAAACAAACCCTTGAGGCTAGATACATTCAGTGTATTAGTCAGTCTCACTTATCAATCATGCAATTTCCTTTATGACATAAGGAGGTATGTATGTCAATGATTAATCTCTCTTTACTGATCAACTAGTCCTTCATACTTCAGATGTTTTAACTGTTCTATCATGATGATCTTCCACACAAACATATTCAAGATGTTTAATTTTTAAGTCTCAGCAAACAGACTTCACATGGTGTTATGAATAATCTTAAGAAAGAGGCCTTGAAGATATACATGCACTAACTTCAGGAAGGCATGCAATTATATATAGAAAAAGATATTGCTTCAGTGCTCAATATAATGCTTCAAGTATAGATAAAATAATGAACCTTTTGCCCTTTCATTGACCCTTATATGCTTTAAAATGCAGATAACACTGGGATACTACCTCGATGTACTTTTGCCATAATCCCTTGATCCTGAGGACTTGTACCAGACCCCTGCTCCACTGAAAACACTTTGTCTTCTGTTGATAGGCATGCTGCTTGTACCAAATATCAATTTATACTTCTTTCACTTCAGCTTGCACATGATCCCATAGTTAAGATAACCGTCATAGTTTCTACTATTGAGCTTTCCACTGTTCACACCAACAATCATCAATACACTGAATTTGATCTTGGCATCATTAACCATTGTTCTTATTTTGTCTTTCTGTTCAAAGGAATGTCACTGCATTTTCCTTTCTAGGACTGCTCCAGAATCATTGCTGCTTTATATACATAATTCAACTGTTCTAACATAAAGATCTTCGGGAAGACATCTTCAATTTCTTTACTAGGAATCTTCATGGGCAGATCACTCAAATATTTATCACTTATTTACTTTCACTCCTTCAAGGGGACTTTTCATAGATGATGTAATGACATAATGATGATAGGCACTTTTCTTACTCATTCTTCTTTAAGTGATTCATTGTTAATTCTAGCAGTATGATGCACTCTGTGATCATCCTTTAATGTGCTGATGTCTTCTTAGCTTACATGTTCATTGCTGATGTTTCCTCTATCATCATGGCTGCTTGCTGCTTTCTCTCCTTCCATCAACCTGTTGGCCATTGTGTGCTTCAGGTGTTCTTCTTCCTCTATAGTTCTCTGTTAGTGAAATTGTCCTTTCCCTTCCTGATCTTATAGCTGTTCTCATTTCATGGAGCTCTTCTTAGACTATTTTCCTGGGGACTATTTATGAACTGCTCTCCCCCTGGGATGTTGCTTCATAATTGTCACTGGTTAGATATTTGCTTTGATTCCTAGAGCAGCTCCCTCTGAGACTATGATGGATTCATTATGTTATTGAGGTAACAGGCTCCCCCTTTCTCTTTTCCTTCCATACTTTATTGGGGTTCTTCATAATGTCTGCACTCCTTTTTGATTCATAGTTTTGTTTGATTGGATTTGATTTCATCATCTGTCTGGAGTTCTTTAATGTATATGGCAGTTTACAGTCCTTTGCTTTGTGACCAAGCTTGAGGCATACATAACATCTTACTTTGCCAAGGTATGTTTGCGCTGATGTATAATATTTTATTCCCCTTTTTTAACACAATTTACAATCAACAAGTTTATGTCCAAAATTATTGCATGCATAACAGTAGCCATGGAAATGATTTATGTACCTAGAGAAAGATTGTCTTTTCCATTTGCTTGCTTGAGGGGTTCTTCTCATTTTCTGCATCCTTTGCTGGTTGGACTGGATTTGCTTTGTCTTACAATATGCTGCAATATGTCCAATTTTGTGGCAGGAAAAATAGGTGATACTTCCCATAGGAGGAAAGAACCTTCTTTGACATCTTCCAAATTTATTCAATGCATCCTCAGGAGCGTATGAGCCTTTAGCAGCTGATTGTTTCATCCTCTCATTCTATGTCCTTTCATGTATCTGCTTGTTACTGTTTATTTCTCTGCAAATCATGTTATTGCTAGCTTCTACTTCTGTAGGAATCTTCTGAGTTGCTTCATTATCCTTTACAACTTTTACAAAAATGATATTTTTGTTATCTTCTACCTTGGACTTACTTGTTTCTCCTTCATAGCCTATCCCAGTCTTTATGAGAGGAGACCTTTGAGCATTTAGAATTTGGTCCAACTGTCTAGAGCTTTTCATTTGAGGAGTATTCATTAATAATTCTCTTTGGGCTTTTTCTAATTTCTTTCTCAGGCACACTACTTCTTCTTCCAATTTCTCACATTCCAAACTTTTCTCACTCATTTGTTGCAGCAGAGTGTCTTCTACTTTCCTTGCTTCTTCAAGTTGTGTCTTCAGGCCAACAATTTCTTTCTTATCTTCATATTCTTTTTCATCACATATTTGCACCAATGTCTTAAAATCTTTGTTTTCATTCTTCAATCTTTCTATTTCAGTCAAGGTTGTGTCAAGTTTGGCTTTTTCCTCAGCTGCAATTTCTTCATGGTTCTTATTTCCATTCACACTAGCAGGTACCTCATTTGATTGAACATTTTCCTGTTGACATGAATTTTTCTTCTTCTTAATTCTCTTCTCCTTCTTGACAATGCAGTCCTTAGTGTCTACTCCATGCATGAAATGCAATCTATCCTAAATTTCTTTTGCAGAGTCTAGATCCATTATTAAATCAAGATCCTTATTATGAAGGTTGTTATATATCACACACTTAGCCTTGGCATTCCGCTATTGTTCTTGCAAAGAGGGAGAGTTTGTGCAGTAACCATCACATACAAGTTTCCATACCTCAGGTTCATAAGCCAATAATTCTGTTTTAACCTTATCTCTCCATTCAGGGAAGTTTGTTGTATTTAGCACAGGTACATTTTGATAGTCCATGACTCAACCAAATATCTTTCAAGCTATTAAGCTTACACCAAAGGAACCAGCTCCGATACCAATTGTTGAACCCTTAGTTAAACTGAGAGGGGGGGTAAATCAGTTTAACACATTCATGGACTTTTAAAACTTTCCTTTAAACTAATTTACACCTTCATTTCAAGATCAACTTAATATGTGAGCAATCTTAATTTGTGAGCAGCAAGTATCAAGCAGATTTGTTAATGTAACAGCAGTCTTAATATGTGAGCAACAAGTATTAAGCAGATTAGATAAACCACATCAACACATATACATCATGCACATAGACAACAGATATAAGTGGAAACCCATAAGGGAGAAAACCACATCTTATTATTGTTGTGATGCAAAGGCAAGCTCCAACTCCCTCTCACCATTGATTTTCTGTAGGCTCCAACCTACAGGAGGCTCCTACCTCAGTTCTACAAGCTACAACTTGCAAGGAAGCTCCAACTCCCACCAATTTTCTGCAGGCACCAACCTACAGGAGGCTCCTACCTCAGCCAGCTACAACTGACTTCTATCAAGCTACAACTTGATATGGAAGCACCAACTTCCTCTATTTTCTGCAGGCTACAACCTACAGGAGGCTCCTACCTCAGTTAGCTACCACTGACATCTATCATGCTGCAACTTGATAGGGAAGCTCCAACTTCCTCACTCTTTCAAAAGAAAACACTTGCTGATTTACCTTGGATATCAGCTTTGTTCTGTACCTTCTTCACTGCTGTCCTCCAGCTTTCTTGTTTGTCTTATATCATCTCTGACTTTTCACAGCATCTCTTTCTGCTCCTCCTTCTTCTTATCTTCTTTGCCTCAATTATGCATTCTCTAACACTCTCTATGCATATTAATGTGATATCATTTATAGAGTTCATCACATGACTGTTTGTATTCTACAGAGAAATTGGAGTGAACATCCATGACTCTTTGACTTCTGCCTTCTCATTCTTTTGTCCAACTCATTCAGAAAAAATATAACAATATGTACAAATTTCAATATTACAGAGGGATATTTCTTTTCCTCCGGAGACTTGCCAATGCATCACAAACAATATAAAAACAATTAAACATTTACATTCACATTTTCAGTTACATATATCAATTTCACTCAGCCCTTTTTCTAGCCTTTGGGTTTGCTGGTTTTGTCTTTTCTGCTGCTGTTAAGTAACTGTTCTGCATACCTCTGCTATTTACTGCAATTGTGTGCACCTATGTATGTACACCTGTCAAACCCACATTTTCATTCCTGTACATATTCACCTGTTCACTGCAATTGTGTATTTGCTATATATATATATATATATATAATTGCTTTACAAGTTTAGCCCTAAATAAATCTCAAAGTCTCATGCATATAAAGATGCCTCTCCATTCATTTTCCTTGGACTGGTAATTAAAACAAATGTGTGCGGAAGCTTTTCTTTTCACATCTGCTGGTTATCAAAACGATTTAACCCGGTTGCACTCTCTGATCTAGGCAAGTATTAATAATGATATGCGGAAGCTACCTTTCTGTTTGGATACATGCGGAATCTACCTTTTAATCAAGGTTATAAAACCCATAAAGCCAATAATATGCTCTTCTAATAAACCCAACCAATGTTTTAATTCAATTTCGGAACTATATTACAACCCACTCATACGTATTCGAATTAACTAATTCGAATTACATTTGGCCCCACCTCCGGGCTCGGGTCAATATTTGAAGGTTATAAAATTCAATATATTGTTACCTTCCGCCTGTTATGTCATAAACCGAAATACAACTTTGGTTAGTACATAAACCTTTCCTACATGCTAAAGCACTGCCTACGCATATATGTATATACCGTCACCGCGCTGTCAACCAAACTTCATTCCTTTCGAATATCAATTCTGACCTTAATTTAAACCCTGGTTATAAACTTTTGACATTGGTTTCACTAATACGCAACGTATGGCATTCTATAACTGTAACACATCAACATTTCAATTGATATCAAGCCCCAACTTCATATAATGACGCTCGGGCCCACAGTACCTGACTTACCTCGCCATGGCTTATCTCCCTCGCAACTTCTTTTCCGAATGCCGTTTGATCATCCAACCTTTACATCGAATGAACCTAACGCATTTCGCTTTTTTTCCACGACAGAGGTATAACACACAAAAATCACGCGATATTTGTGGTTTTTGGAAACCACCCAAGGCCACGTGTCAACTACAGACCCATATCGCGTTTTTTTTGACAAAACAATTTACCACTTTTTATTTGCGCGATACTGCCGGTTTTCTCTTCGCAACCCGCCTTTACTGTTTCACCTTCACGGTTCCATCTCGTCCATCTTAAGGTTCCACTTTAATTCTGGTTCTGCCCTTTTAAAACTGTCTTCCTCTGTGCTAACCCCGTGGCGTGACTTCAACAGTATCGTTCCACCAAACAAAATGCGATGCCGACTTTAATCTGTTCAATACTTAGGTACTGACACCTTAGACATTGTTCATAAAGAAAAGATCAGGACTCCATCGAATCCTTGCCTTGGATTCTTTATGCCAAGGATTATATATATTCAATAAAGAACATAGGTTCAATGTTTCAGATTACCATAAGTGTATATCACACAAACCTTCTCTCTACTAAATGTGAATCGATTATATTGATTTCAACAGTCCCTTACATAGAATTATATCAATTCCCCGATTCCACACAAAGGCACCAATTCAACATTGACCCTTCATCATGTAAACCCTTATTACAGAGTCCTTTCATCTGTCTATCACTGGTTTAACGCACAGGTTCCAGTTCATAAATGTGCATACATTCAATTCCACAGCCTCGACATGAAGGTCAGTGTCTTTAATGGCACACAAAACACATCTAAACTCCAATTACCGAATTTCACCTCACTGTAATTTTATACAATTGCTCATTGAAATTAAAGACCATTCATGCAGAATTAAGCCAATCAAACACATACATTCAAGAACAATTTCTTCATTCACAGCTCGGGACCCTGCTACTCTCCTCTGAATTGTTCTATATTCGATTTCTGTGGTTTGTAATCGATTACAACTCAATAGCATTCAAATGTGACTCCAGTTTCGGGCTCCAGTCAATTTAGGAATCCAAGCAATTCCTCAAACAACTCCATATAATACTGAATTAAATCCTTTTACATACACAACTGAATTTACTTACAAGGCCTCCTTGTTTTGCCCAGATCTTCAAATGGCCCTTCTATAACTGTCTCTACAAATCTCTAGCTTTCCTGGTCTCTGCAGGTCTTCAACATCAATTGGTTTATAGGAACAAACCCTGTTTGTCCAGACTGAATCACTCACACAC
Organism: Pinus albicaulis; assembly: GCA_034641835.2. Classification (NCBI taxonomy): domain Eukaryota; kingdom Viridiplantae; phylum Streptophyta; class Pinopsida; order Pinales; family Pinaceae; genus Pinus; species Pinus albicaulis. The sequence continues at coordinate 599,292,715 of CM076569.1, read as the reverse complement.
TCTACAGCTCTCCAGTTCTGCTACTTTCTGCTTCAATTCCTTTGTTTCATCTGCTGCCTGGGCTGCCTCTTTTCCTTGTCTGAAGCTTTCTTGCTGCTGCCTCCTTGCTACTTTGCTTCTCTCTTTGCTACCTCTGCTACCTCTCTGCTTCTTTGCTGCCTCTGCTACTTTGCTATTTTGCTTCTCTCTTTGCCTTATTGCTGTTTCAGGTGCTCCTCCTTTGCCATCTCCTTTGCCATCAATGACAACATTTCCAACAAATTGATCTTCCCTCTCTGAAGCTACTGCGCAGAGCTCTGCGCTGCCTCACTGGGATAACTTGGCCCTCTTGCTGCTACCTCTCCGGAAGTGGAAAACTTCCTCCGGATCACTGTCCATGCCCCTCACTCATTGCTTAGATCTCTGACTCTCTCCGACAACTGACTGCTGCTACTCTGGAAATCGATCTGCCAAGAAATCGAACTACTCAACTCGCTTAAGTAATTTCTCCATCTCCACAATGATCTCGTCTTATAATCCTCTGTTGGAACACCAATGGCAAAGATTAAAACATAATTGATCGCTAGGATCATCTCTGGATCAATCCGTGTGAGTTTCTAGACTATTCTCGCCTTGACTTATTTAATACTGATTAATTAACCAATTTTCCTAAGTTTAGACTTACGAAATATTAAAAATAGTGGTTAATAATCTAATTTGTCACTTCTATGCAGAATTTCCAGAAACGATTTTTGGGTTCTCGAGATATCATGTATTCTAACCTCTCAACAAAGTTTCGTGGCTAGAACACATTCGATGCTAAAAAACTAACATATCTAGGGTGATATCTAGCCTCTAGGGTTGTCCACTACAAAACGAAAAAAAATCATCTAGTACCTTCCTAATAACATCAAGATGATTCAAAAGAAGGTACTCCAATAGTAATTTCCACTTTGAAATGAGGGATTAGATTAAGTAGTAAAGGAAATACGCCACCATCACTAGACAAGTACAATTACACTAGCATTCATTCATTAAAAAAAAATCACAGAATAAAGTGAAACCACTTGGTCATGAAAATTTTCAATCTTCAAAACCCTGGCGATGAGTATCCATAAAATTGTCAATCCATCGACAAAAAATCACCCTAGCAATGAGCATATAACTATCGATCCACAACAATTTTAGGAATAAGAATAGTAGACAATTAGTAATGATTTTCCACAAGTAGCAATGGTTTACAAATAATAAGTGTTTCTCTTATTTATATGAGAGATCAAGCACCGTTCTCATTAAAATAATAATACTATCCTTGTAAAAGCTCCAAAAACATAAAATAATGCAAATATCTGTTATACATAATATCCATGCTACAAGAGTAGATAGACCTTAAAGACGCCCAACGATGCTCCCAAAGTGAAGTAAACATGCTCTAATTCCTAGTCGTCCATCATATATGCATGATAAAGGCCACAAGTGTGCCATAAATGGTCTCTAAAAGTGGACAACTCATTCAAAAATGGTGTGTAAGTTTTCCAATATGAAACGTCCCCTCCAAAATGTGCAATTCCTCAGGCCTTAATTGACATATCATCTAAAAGATGTGTAATGTACCATAAAAAGTTGCCACATCATTTTGAAGAAGGTGGTTGGACATCTCATAAAGGGTGTAATGTCATCAAAATTCCCAACATCCTCAAAACTAAGTGGAACAACCTCTTAAAAGGTGGGATGGCATCCATCAAAAGTGTAACTAGCCCCTCAATGTCTTTCAAAAAAACTCAAGATTTGTATCCATGTCATGTCCATCCGAATTAAATCATCTAAGGAGGTGCTTCAAGTGCTCAAATGTGAACATACAATAACTAAAAAGTGAGTCATGTTATATGTAAATGTCACTAGGTAAATCACATTAAGTATCATCTTCAAACTTCACAATAATTTATGGAATTCATGCCATTTTCCAAGTTTGGGTAGGGAAGGATCATCATAACCCCTATTAGCTGTGCCAATACCCAAGAAGAGTAGTATTTCCCAAGAAACCCTTCAAGGAGAGTATGTGTAATGATATTTGACAATCTAGATGTCTCTCAGGTACTTTGGGAGATGGATCTCACTATTATCTGGCCAAGGTTTGGACAATGCATGACAGGAATTTGATATACCCATTTTTTTATACGACAGTTGAAAGGTTAGGGTTTGAGACTTATCCTTTATCTTTGTTTTGATATCGGAACGTTGTAGTTTGTATCAAATGTCACGCTGCTATGCTCTCTTTCTCAATTTTCAGCTACTGTTAGATTTGGCATGTTTTCCGAGTGATTTTTTGTAATGCACTGTGGTTTGGATGTGGAAAGTGTCATTTTCATGTCTCTATTTGGGTTGCATCAAGTTGATGAGAATGTGGCTCAAAATTACATTCTAGTGTTTGTCTCTGGATTGATTATTAAATAAAATATCCACTTGATTATGGTTTGTGTAAAGGAAAGGAGATTCAATAATGAAGTGAGGACATTGGATTATAGATGCGTGCTATTGTATTCAATATACTATAAACCATTCACTTGGAACTTTCAAAATAAAATTTTTGAATACATATGTTCTGAACATACATTAAAATTTAAGGAACAACTAGCCTTTAGAAGCAAAATGCCTGTTCTTAGTTTCGAATATTTATGGTTTGGTGAAAGTTCTCCTCACAACTAGATCCAGGGAAAATGGATTGTGTAATCCTGAATATGATACTGGATCCTGCTGATGTATATTCTTGGTAATTTGTAATATTCCCAATTAGCCTTGCTAATTGGAATATTTCATTTTTGTTTAATTTTGCCGCTTTAGCTAGAAATAATAAATAAAGTGAGAAATAAGAGGGGTCACCTCACTTTAGTCACCTCACTTTATAAAATAAAGTGTTTTCCTAGTTGATTAACGTTATAACTTAGAGAGGGGGCCTTGGGGGTCCACATGGATATGAGGGGAGGCCTCACGCTGACCCAAGGGTAACTGCGCAGGCCAAGGAGAGTGAAGGACGTAGTCAAAGTTTTGGAGGGAGTTTAGCACTATAAAAGGTGGGGTTCTCACCTCATTTTGGCATGCATGATTTGATATTGATATTGAGAGCTAGACTTCTGTCTGCTTCAGCACGCCGGTTGTTTAGTCGGTCTGCAGCACTGTTTAGTGCAACCGAGTGTCTTCGGTCGGAGATCTCACCCTTAGCCTCGGGGGACTTCGAGTGCCTGCCCTGGTAAGGTTATTTCTGGTTTCACCCTTAGCTTCGGGGGACTTCGAGTGCCTGCCCTAGTAAGGTTATTTTCTGAGTAACATCCTTCAGTTTCAGTGGGAAGTGGTAGCAGTTTCAGGTGGAGATTTGGAGAGGAAGAAGCCCTTCTTGTGGCTGCGCTGATCTAGAAGGCAGAACGCTGTTTCAGGGGGAAGAAAGGACGCAGATCAGGCTTAGAGAGAGGACGCTGTTCCAGGAGACAGAAGGACGCAGATCTGAAGACACATTGACAGATCCAGACTTGGAGATTGCAGATCTGAGGAGATATTTGCAGATCTAGTTCTGTAGGGTGCAGATCTGGAGAGATAGCATTAGATCCAGCCTGGGAGATTGCAGATCTGAGGGGATATTGGCAGATCCAGCCTAGATCTGAAGAGATAACATCAGATCCAGCCTTGGAGGTTGCAGATCTGAGGAGATATTGGCAGATCCAGCATAGATCTGAAGAGGTAGCAGTAGATCTGAGCTAGGAGGACGCAGATCTGGTGGGATAGGACGCATATCTGGATTGGAGGCTTCAGATCCAGTAGATCTGAGCATATAGGACGCTGATCTGATGAGCATGATCTTGTGAGTGGGCCTTGACAGCGTTTTCCAGCATTTCTAGTCTTGAGAGGCTGATCTATTCATCTGGAGGTTTTGTGACTAGTACTCCATCTGTTTCTGCGCTGTCACTAGCAGAGACAGCGTTTTTATTGGTGAGGGTTTGGAGGACTGAGATCAGCCATCTTCCAGTCTTCAGTTGCAGCTCCATTGCATTCCAGCAGCAGCTCTTCTTCAGCCAGCTAGGACGCTGTCCTTATTTGTAGCCATTATCAGATCTGAGAGGGTCTCCACTTGCCTAGGGCAAGGATAGGTGCATTCATTCTGATTATTTTGTACTCCTTCCTATGTATTCTCAGATTAATAAGATGACTTAGTATTCTGGCATTCTATGTGTATTTGATCTATTATCTGGTTCCAGCATTTGTTTATGTATATCTGTCTGGCATATTTCTGTGTATTACTGGTTATTTCCCTTTGGGGATATTACAGTGGTATCAAAGCATAATTCTGGCTCAGCCTGTGGTCTATGACATCAGAAAAGAGATCATACAGAGCAATAGCAGTTGCAATACCAAAAACGCAATTGGAAAAAGGGCCAAATATAAAGGGTCAAATTTTGAAGTTTGGAATTAGGAGAAACGTTTTCTGGGTTTTTCTGGGTTTTGGACAAGGATCACCTTCCCAAATTCTTGGAATTTTCTGAGTAGTTTTCAGTGGGTGAATCGGAGGTCGAAGTTAAGCAGCAGTATGGTTTTGCAGCAGCCGTGCAGTTTCTGAGGAGCCTGTAGGCACCTAGCAGAAAATGCCAATGGCAGGTGGTGACGATTTGAGGAGATGGGGGACAGCAGTACAGCGAGAGATAGATCTGGCTCGGATGGTTGGCATTTTTGCAAAGTATCAGGCTTTCGGACTAGCGTTCATGAAGGCTCTCTCATTCAGAGATTATGTTCGGGTCCAGTATGGCATTAGATTCCGTGATCATCACCAGGGGCACAGGCACCACCGTGATGACCACCGCGCGGCTAGCAGATTTCATTTGCCCACGTTTGATGGCTCATCAAACAGTTCGGCAAAATCCTGGGTGGAGAAGCTGGACATCTATTTCCAGCTTAACCAGATGACGCAGTCAGAGGCCATTAAGGTGGCAACATTGCATCTGGATGGTGAGGCCCGGGATTGGTGGTTCCATGGGATGGTGGCACTAGGGCATTCTACAGTGACGACATATGCCGAGTTTACTCGGAGGGTGGTAGAGCGCTTTGACAGGAGGGATCCGGAGCAGCATTTTGGTGAGCTGACCAAGCTCAAACAGACTGGGAGTGCAGAGACATACATTTCAGACTTCTTGAGGATTTCGGTGATGGTACCTGATTTATCTGCAGCTCGGATGGGTTGCATGTTTGTGGAGGGGCGGTCAGAGCCACTTCGTGGCCTAGTCCGGTCGAACAGGCCGGCTACCCTTCAGGATGCCATCAACAGATCGGACTTACAGATGTTCACCCAGACTGGACACCTTTTATCTCAGAGACAGCCTTCCAAATTTAAGGGTAGGACACGAGGGCCCGCTCCCCGCGGCGAACTCGGACGAGGGCAGCTTTGATGATGAGGCCAGAGGGAGTCAGGAGGAAGCTGCTAGGAGCCACTTGCCGGAGCCATGGGCACTGTGACATTGAGTGGGCAGGAAGGCACACTTACCGAGGTCTTCAGAGCAGTGGCGAAGAGGATGAGGGAACACAGGATTGCAGGGAGTTCGAGGATACACCTAGTGAGACACAGGACTCACCATCATTAGAGACTTCCTTGACCGTGCCGGTTGATATCGTAGTGGAGGAGGTAGAGCCTACCCCGGTAGAGCCACCCACTGAGGTGATGACTGGAGCCATGTCCGAGTCTTCGGGTGGTAGCAGCACACGACAGATGGGTGAGGTATCAGGAGATATATCCATTATCGATGAGGCACTAGGGGATACAGAGGTATCGGATGATGGTCGCAAACAGCGGTATCATCGGCTTCGGACGGACCTTCGAGCTTTGAGGGAGAAGGCCGCGTCAGTACGGGAGACCATTTTGTTGCAGGACCAGGAGCTGGAGGGTATGAGAGTGACTTGTGCCAATTCGGCGGCCAAGTTGGTCCGCATTGGGGAACAGCTGGATTCCCTGATGGTACAACCAGAGAGCACGAGGGAGCGTCAGATCATCCCCCTTCAGGCATGCATGGATGGGACTAGCAGTATTGTTGGGTCATCTCTTCCCATTAGAGAAAGAGAGGCAGAGCCACCTAGTCAGGTCTCATATATTGACTTGGATAATGGTACGAGACGATTAGAGTTGCACAGGGTACAGCAGCCACGTGTTGAGGTTGGATGGCGAGAGATTTTGAGTTGGTACTCGATGGAGCAGACTATGGAGGAAGAGGAGGTCTCAAGGAGAGATCTCACTGGAGATGCACTTCGACACACCATGGGGTGCAATGACTTTCTTCCCTTCTCACAAGAGCAAATAGAAGATGGTGGACATCTTAGGATGGATAACATCTCTCATGCTTGTGTGGGACATCCCTTGAGCCATACACATCATGATGGGAGGTTTTTTCCTACCACCTATTTGATTCTTGATAGGGTCTCATTGGTCCTTGAGAAGTTTATATTTCGAAATCCCATGAAGTGCAAAATCAGAAATTTGATTTGGGAGGATGGCAGCCCTCATGGGAGGAGTACCAGGATGAGGAGAAGGAGGCATCCACAAGTGATTGAGTGGATGGGGATGATGAGCAAGGAGCTAGGAGGCTACTTGCAGATCTGTGCTACCAGGCAGCAGGAGGCTTGGCTGCGCGGGTTACTCTTGAGGGAGTTTGGCCATCACTTGTACTTGCAGATCTATGATACCGGGCAGCAGGAGGCTTGGCTGCGCTGGTTACTCCTGAAAGAGTTTGGCCATCGCTTGGCAAACACTCTTCCTAAGAGTAGGAGGTTGGGGAAGAGAAGGATGGATACTTGCATCATTGAGCAGCATAGAGTATGGATGCATGGTGTTGATGTGTTACTCATATCATTCATTGTGTCTTCGTCACATGAGTTGCATGATGGAGGTATGGGGAGGCAACACAATTTCTTGTTGCTTTGCTGGGGAGAGCAAGGGCAGATTTGCCCCCACACTTTGCATGATGTTACAGGAGGAGGAGATGGCACTATCTCCATGGTCTTGGATGGGGAAGCACTTCCATCTTGGGAGGTATTCCATATTTATTGCAGCATTATTAGAGGAGTCTTTAACAAGGAGCATGTCAAAGAACAGAGTCTTGTACTGACAGGAACTCATTTGCATGAGCTCACAGCGTTGTCACCTTGGAGCAGAACATTATGGATGAAGTGTGCACAGCAAAGATATGGTGGATCTATAACCCATAGGTCCCAGGATCACGTCATATTTGTTGCACAAAGAGGAGGGAATGATGATAGAGACATCCATGGCATGTTCTTCTTGACTTGGGTTTCCAAGCATGAGGAGGATTACCTTCTTGCACCACATGAGACCTTCAGCATTTCCTTCATTTTGCTCTTGATCATGTCTTCATTTGCTGATATAGATCAGATCTGTATGGGAGGCTTGATTATGAGGGAGACACATGAGCTGAATGTGCCTTTGAGTATCTTCTACACTACATGTTCTAATAGGAGCATGGGAGGAGGCATGGCCACCACTACTACATATGTGTTCTCTTTTGAGGTGGGCCATGAGATTGATATTCATCCATTGTACAGCTATGGGCAAGTGTTTGGCCTTATGTTGTTGTCATATTCAGCCATTTACTATCCATTAGTAGATGTGACGAATCCTGTACATTGCTTGCCATGTAATTTTCTGAAGTTGCAGTGGATGAGACTACGTTGTATCCTTGTGAGAGATTGTTTGCATTATGTATCCTCATGTAGAACCTTCAGCAAACATCTCATTAGGGTGATCCATGATGACCATGTCATATTCTTCATGGATGGCTTGTTTTGGGCCAGCTTGTTCTTCATTGATAGAGGAACCTTCTATGGTGGATTGTTTTTCACTTTGCCATTGGAGGACAATGATTTTGCAGCCCAGGATCAGCATAGACTCTACACTTGTCATGAGTGGAGAGAAGGACAGCATGGGGTAAGCTATGATGCTTGCCAAGTTCATATTTTCAGCCCACCTTCATTACCAGAGCTTGAGGTGGAAGGAGATTTTCAGGAGTTGCCTTGTTGGGAGGTGGCTCATTTTGTCTCGATGATTGCTTGGAGATGGAGGATCCCCAGGAGGGAGATATTCCTCATTATATTTTCGACTCCATGCCTTGATTGGAGAGAGGTGACGAGTTGGTTCACAGCTGATGGGCCAGCTTACACAGTCATAGATGCAGAGCAGCATCGATCATGGTCTTCAGTCATAGCCAGAGGCAGTGAGCAGTCCGAGCCATGGGACTTGGGCTATTATTGGCCAATGTGGCGATGGGACCCGGGCGGATTGTTGGTTGGCCGGTATCATGAGAAATCAGTTTGGGATCCTGGCATTGAGATATCCCTTCGTAGCAGGGTGATGCAGGAGATAGAGAGGTTTCAGTGGGACCCAGGCACATTTTGCAGTATCGGTGAGGAGCATCAGCTAGAGAGTAGGCTTGTTCAAGCACTGCTTGAGAACAAGCAATTTTTGCCGGATGAGGATGCCACTTGGGAGAGCGAGCGGACTTTACAGCATCCATCACTTCAGTTGCTTGAGGACAAGCAACGTTTTGCCGGGGGAGACTGTAATATTCCCAATTAGCCTTGCTAATTGGAATATTTCATTTTTGTTTAATTTTTCCGCTTTAGTTGGAAATAATAAATAAAGTGAGAAATAAGAGGGGTCACCTCACTTTAGTCACCTCACTTTATAAAATAAAGTGTTTTCCTAGTTGATTAACGTTATAACTTAGAGAGGGGGCCTGGGGGGTCCACATGGATATGAGGGGAGGCCTCACGCTGACCCTAGGGTAACTGCGCAGGCCAAGGAGAGTGAAGGACGCAGTCAAAGTTTTGGAGGGAGTTTAGCACTATAAAAGGTGGGGTTCTCACCTCATTTTGGCATGCATGATTTGATATTGATATTGAGAGCTAGACTTCTGTCTGCTTCAGCACGTCGGTTGTTTAGTCGGTCTGCAGCACTGTTTAGTGCAACCGAGTGTCTCCGATCGGAGATCTCACCCTTAGCCTCGGGGGACTTCGAGTGCCTGCCCTGGTAAGGTTATTTCTGGTTTCACCCTTAGCTTCGGGGGACTTCGAGTGCCTGCCCTAGTAAGGTTATTTTCTGAGTAACATCCTTCAGTTTCAGTGGGGAGTGGTAGCAGTTTCAGGTGGAGATTTGGAGAAGAAGAAGCCCTTCTTGTGGCTGCGCAGATCTAGAAGGCAGGACGCTGTTTCAGGGGAAGGAAGGACGCAATTCAGATCTGAGAAGGAGGACGTTGTTCCAGGGGAAGAAAGGACGCAGATCAGACTTAGAGAGAGGACGCTGTTCCAGGGGGAAGAAGGACGCAGATCTGAAGGCACATTAGTAGATCCAGCCTTGGAGATTGCAGATCTGAGGAGATATTTGCAGATCTAGTTCTGTAGGGTGCAGATCTGGAAAGATAGCATTAGATCCAGCCTGAGAGATTGCAGATCTGAGGAGATATTGGCAGATCCAGCCTAGATCTGAAGAGATACATCGCATCCAAAATTTCTCTTTGAGGTTGCAGACCAGGAGAGGTTGGCATCCAAGATAGATCTCAAGAGATAGCAAGAGATCTGTGCTAGAGGACGCAGACCGGGAGGATAGGACGCAGATTCGGATTGGAGGCTTCTCGGGGACCAAGAGATCCGGGAGTGATATAGACGCCGATCCGATGAGCATGATCATGGAGTGGGCCTTGACGCTTTCCAGCATTCCTAGTCTTGAGGCTGATCTATTCATCCTGGAGGTTTTGCACTAGCACTCCATTCAGCTTCGCTACTTTATTGGACATTAAACAGCCATTGGTGAGGGTTTGGAGGATTGAGATCAGCCATCTTCTAGTCTTCAGTTGCAGCTCCATTGCATTCCAGCAGCAGCTCTTCTTCAGCCAGCTAGGACGCTGTCCTTATTTGTAGCCATTATCAGATCTGAGAGGGTCTCCACTTGCCTAGGGCAAGGATAGGTGCACTCATTCTGATTATTTTGTACTCCTTCCTATGTATTCTCAGATTAATAAGATGGCTTAGTATTCTGGCATTCTATGTGTATTTGATCTATTATCTGGTTCCAGCATTTGTTTTATGTATTTCCTCGTCCGGCATATTTCGTGTATTATCGGTTATTTCCCCTTGGGGGATATTACATTAAGAAACATTCCCGAAAATTTTAATTTGTGTTTTCAAATAAATTTATTTTTCAATAAGTTGAACGGCGTGTTGTGAAAGGCATTTAACCATTTTGGAGTAATAAGGTGAAAACCGAAAACCCAGGTGGGAACTATAAATTTTCGCGCACCCCTACTCTCGCTCAAATATTTGGATCTCACAGTGAGGATTCCATAGAAATAGAGGGTCCCTAAAACGTCTAATCAACCAACTTAAGTTGGAGGTAAATTTTAGAGATGCAAGTCTAGTATGAAAAGTGAAATGCCTAAATGATATGAAAGTGAGTTTGCAAGTGCTATGTAAAAGATGGAGATGATTCAATTAAATATTCTTCATAGTTAGAACAATAAATCAAGTTGCCATAAATTGAAAGTGCTATGCTTCTTTACTTGTAGTATATTGTGAAACTTATCCAAATGAGAAATAGATCACAAAACATAAGTAAGTGATGGCAAATGAGATTGCAAATTAAGAAATTAAAGGACTATGCGATTTATGTTACTTTCCAATTAGAGCATGCATATGTGATGTGAAAGAAAACGGAAATGTCAAAACCACTAAGTCAATCCATCTAGTGGTCGAGAACAACATGACATTCGGATAAGTCAAAGTCCTAAGATTATCAGAATTGGACATGGCACATTAAACAAACAACCCATTGATCTGCCTGAAAGTCGGCAGATGCTCAAGATGGATTTCATTGAACACATCTGATGCCATGAGGCAACCTTTGTGTTGTATTTCTAACATTATTCTCTTAAGATCAAGTTTCTTTCTGTTTTTAGAATAGGTTTTCATTTTAGCATTTATGTTTATGTCGTTAGTTTAGATTCCATTTTTATATTGTTAAAGTTGAAGTGTTCTATTCCAACGCTTGATTTATATGATAATTATGATTTGTATTAGAATGGATATCTATTTGATTTACTTTGTTTCTTGGATGTAGATTCTGGATTCTAACATTCCTTCACTCAAGCAACGTCAACCCAAGTAGAATCATATGTTAACCACGTATGTGTCAACTACCCCAAGAAGCAAACTATATATCAGTAGATAAAAAAATTTCAAGATCATCTTCATCATGCAACTTCGAGATTATCATTGTAATCCAAATTCCGCAACCCTGTGGGCCTTCATTGTAAAAATGATTCTAGCATGACTATGAAGCCATGTAAAACATCTAGGTAGCCTAAGATTTCTTGCTAAAGAGTTTCACTTTAGGATTTTTTTTTCCCTTCGCTAATTATTCACATTTTCGAACCCAAATCGTTGGCAGATTTTTTCTCCCACATATCCCCCAAAGCTAAAGCTAGAGTGGGGCTCAATGGTAAGGTCTTAGGTGAGTCCTAGTGATATTGAGTCTACGTATTTTATCATACTAGATCATTTGTCTTGTGTCGCAGAATTTGGTTGAGTCTAAGGGGTCATGTGTCAATTGTAAAAATTCGGCTCAATGGTAAGGTCTTAGGTGAGTCCTAGTGATATTGAGTCTACGTATTTTATCATACTAGATCATTTGTCTTGTGTCGCAGAATTTGCTTGAGTCTAAGAGGTCATGTGTCAATTGTAAAAATTTCCCTTTAATAGGATGCTCTGTAATATCTTGATGTAAAAAGTGTTGTCTAGGAATATTTTAGGTGGATGATAAATCATAATTAGACATCATCGCCTAAATATTTTTTTAGACCTACTTTGAGGGTGAAAATATGTGTTTAATCCCTTCTAGAGTCATTAATTTATTTTCTGGAAAAAAATTAGCCAGAAAATGGTCATAAAATAAAAATGAGAGAAAAGAAAAATTATTTCCAAGTGGAAAAACAATTTTTTGGAGAAAGTGGACATTCCCAAGGTTAAATAAATGTGAAAGGCCCATTCCCAAGGAGAAAAGTCCCTCAAAATTTCGTGGGTCCAAAAGAAATTAATTTTTTGAGGTCCTCCATCAAGGCAAAAATCATTTTTGTAAGAAAATTTGAACATAGGGACCAAGGTGGTTAAGTCAAAATGGCTTATTTGAGGAAAAAGTTCAAAATAATATTTTTTGGACTAACAAAAAAAGGCTTTATCAACCAATTCGAAGTTCATCTTCCATATCAAGGAACGGGATTTAATTTTGGCATGGATCAAGCATCAACTAGTCATTATTCTTTCAGATCAAGCCAAATTTGTGCACATCTTTGGACCTATCCATTTTCCACTTGGAGGGGGATCTAGATCTCTATATTTTCTATATAAGGAAGCCTAAGGCTCCTCATTGAAACATATTTGGATGGTCTATCTGGCTCTGTAACATTATTTTTTGAGTACTAAAAGTAAAGTCTTTGGCGGAAAAATTATGGTGTAGCTCTTCAGCATGTTGTGGTAAATATATTCTGGTTATGTTATAAATTTCTACTTATGCATTAATTTGTTAAATTATTTAGCCATTTGAATTTGTAGTTGCTTGTTTGCACCTATAGTTGGGTTGGAAGCATTGTTGATTAGCTAGATCTAGTGAATTCTTGTTTGAATCACTAGAGCTTCTTCTCACTGTGTGACTTACCTCGTCTATATCTAAAAAAATCTTCAAGTTTGTGTAGAAAATCTTATTGGACCAACTTCAAGCATTTGAAGTAATCCTTGTTTGGGTCCTCGTCTCCTCGAGCCAGGCGTTTGAAGTAATTATTGCTTGAACCTTCATCCCCTCGACACACAACAACTAAGAACCCATAGTGGGATCTTCAAAGGCTTATCAAAAGATCAACTTAAAAGGGTTTTTATGGCCACCCATCTAAAAGGAAAAAATTATTAAAATCTTCAGCTCATACTTTTATTTTGCTATGATCAATATATTTTCTATTAAGGAGTTAATCTTATTGTAAATATATGAAAATTTGTAAATACTTGAGGATTAATTTATTTTTAACCCTTGTATCTATAGTTTTTCTCTTGTATATATTTCATGCTATCCTTGTGTTCCTCGCAGGTCTAGAGAAGGTGTAGGGTTAGAAAAATTTTGTGTTTGCAGGTCCTTTGGTGGGAGATCAAAGGATAACTGAATGAGGGCTTAGGCCCTCGTCTAGCCTCACGGCTAGGGTTTAGAGCCTACCACTACATACTTTGAAACGGTTGTTTGACCTCTATCTTCTCTCCTTTGAAGGTCGCAAGCACCACAGGGATATTCTAGCCTCATATGAAGGGTTCTCACAAGGGATCACCAAGGGTTTTGGCCCTATATTTGGCCTCTTAAGGCCTAGATCCACCATTCTTGAGCCCTTTTTATTCAACGCTCTACAAATTCTGGAGGTCGCAAGCCCTATAAGGGTTTACCTCACTGCAAATTTGGACTTTTTAAAGGGTTTATCATTTAGAAAAACTTGCGAGCAAATTCTTTTGGCTATAAATCGTAATTTTGGCATCAATCTGACTCTTGTTTGCATTGTGAGCTGGTGAATAAATTCCCAAGGGTCGCAAGTCTGGTAATAGAACCCATCTAAGCTAGCTACAAGGCTAGAAGCCTTCTAAGGCTTGGTCGCAAGCTGATTTAAGGTTTGATCACCATTGCATATCAGTTTAGGGTTTCTCCTTTTCTGGTTGCAGGTATAGCGTGGAGATTTGGAGAGGTTTCAACCCTTATTCGTGGCCCAAAAATTGATATTTCAGAACTTGCATTGGTATACCAACCAGTGAAGGAAGATCGTAGGGTTTCACGGCCCTAATCCTCTCAATCGTAACCTTCTTACAAATTGTAATAAGTAATCAAATCTGACCCATTCATTGCAGAGCTTAATCATGCTAAAAAAATCATAATAACAATGCCAAAAAAACACTAAATTTGTCACATCACAATCATAAGAAACATAACAAGTGTTTAACTCTTCTTCTTATAAATGTAATGTATTTATCAAAACAAAGAAAAAGAAATTTTATTATAAAAGAAATTGACTTATTAAAGCATGGGTTTCATGCTTGGGTCAATGTTTTTAGGTCAAATTTTCCATTGTAGGCTTCTAGGATTTGTGTCAAGAATCCTTGTCTTTGTCATTATGTAATAGACCCTTCTTGGGCTTCATCTCTCAAGAAAGAAAATTATTTTGATGTAAATTAGGTCTTTTAGGTCTCCTCCACCAAGTCAGCCTCAAGAAGGACAAGTCAGCCTCATCAAGGGAATTCAACCTCACAAATTCACTATATAAAGGCAGCAACTCGACCTCATTTGGAGCACATACACAACAAGTTCAATCTGCAGTTGTTGGTGAAGAAAAAGGTTACGAAATTCAAGGAAGAAGAAGAAAACCCTAGTGAAGGAGAAGGAAGTCTTTGTCAAGCAAAAGGAAGTCGAATTTTCTCTCTCTACTCTCACACATGCGAAATTTTGAAGCTGTTGGGGAGGCCGAAATTTTGGATTTTTGTTGGGCTGACGCTGTTGGACAAGAAGAGATTACTGAAGTTTGTTGAATCATCCTAGAAGGTTGAGTTGATGGAGGAAGGTCTTTTGGGTCTAAGGTCTTGGTCTATCTCAATTTGATTTACTAGTGGAAGAATTTGATTGGGTTTTCCCTATAAAGGGGTTTTAGCCCTGGTTGAGCGCTTACATCTGGTGTCACTCATCCGCATGTTTTAATTTAATGATTGCTTGATGAAAAATAAATAAAGAAGAACATAAAGAGAAGATAATAAGGCTACAAGAATATCGCAAATAATTATCAAAATAAGAGAATCTTTCTGCCTTTCTGATTTTCTAACATGGTTTCAAAGCTAAGGTGAAGAAGGAAGGAAAAAGGTAGCTTTAAGGTCTATTGTAAGAAGGGTTAAGGAGGAAGGAACAAAAGAAGTTCATTAAGGAAAGGATCATATAAGAAGAAAAGCCAACTATCTATAGAGACTATGAAAACCTCAATGAAGACAAAAAACAAGCTAGAGGGAGCCTCCAACTACAGGGCATGGAATAAGAGGATAGATCATATTCTTGCTAAGCATAAAGTTTGGATTTTGTTCAAGGAAAAGTTTAGAAACCAACAGATGATGCATGAAAAGAAAAGCACAGGGAAACTGACAACTTGGCCATGAATCTGATAGTAGATGGAGTAAAGGACAACCTAATCCAATACATATCCAATATGGACTCTCCACAAGAAATGTATGAAGCCCTGTCCAAGTATTTACCACAAAGAACATTGGTCAGATAGCTAGTCTCAAGAATGAACTAAGAACAATAAAGATGATAAAAGATGATATTGTTTCATCATATTTTGTAAGGATGTCTAAATAACAGATTAACTCCAAGCAATTGATGAAGTTGTACCTAAAAAAGAACTCATGATTGTTGCACTTCTAGGTCTACCAAAATATTGGAGCTCTTTTGCATCAGGAATTAGCAGTTGGAAGGATACACCAACCCTTGAACAAATGTGGAATGCATGTAGTTCAGTCAAGAAGAAGCCCGCATCCCATTAGTAAGTAACAAGAGGAGGATGAAGAAGCAAACACTTCAAATGCCTACTTTGCTCATCACAAGAAAAAGGGAGCATACAAGAAGTTCAAATGTCCAAAGAAGAAGGTTGATCTATGAAAGATTGAATGTAACAATTGTCATAAGATGGAACACTACGAAAGCCAATGTCCTGAGAATCCAAGAAATAAGAAGAGAGAAAGAGAACATGCAAATGTTTCAAATGAAGCTCCACCCAAGAAAAACAAGACAAAATAATCTGAAGTCAAAGACTTATACTATTAAGTCTTCTCTTACATATCCTTCTAAGTCTATTATTTTAAATTTTGTAATGTTTTCTTTTATGTTTTGATTTCTAAATTTTGTAGATCTAATATATTTTTTTAGAACTTTTTTGATTGTTTAAGTTGTAGGTATCCCTCAAAAAGACTAGATTAAGAGGGAGCGTTCACCATTTTACCAAAAGATAAGTATATTGTTCTTTGTTTCATCTTTCATGTTTGGTTTCCTCCTCACATTGAGATTTGGTTGTATTGTATACTTATTACTAAAAACCTTTTCTTTATATTTTCCTTGGTAGGAAATATTGCAAAATACACAAAGGTTATGGAGGAGACTTCAAAGGAAATAATTGAATCATAAAAGAAGTTCTGTTGCAAAGGAAGCCCTTCAAGAATTGATGTCCTACAAGGTTTTTTAAAGAACAACTCAAGGTATATCATAAGATTTGTTGCAAGGATTTCTTCATACAAAAGGTATGATCATGATTCATTCTTCTTTTGAAATTTGCTTTACACTACTAACATATTTATGTTTAAGGTTTTGAATCATAAAGATTCTTGTAAGGGTGATCAATCATTAGATTGAATCTATCCTTGTTATGTTGTCTCTTGTCATTTGATCATTCTTGTGAAACCCTAACTCTTAGGGTTCACTGTAAAACCCTAGCCTCTTCTTGCTAACGGTATGTCAATATTGATCATGAAACCCAAGTCCTTTAGGGTTTTTTGTTAATGTCTAGGTTATATAATCAAACCATAAATTTATAGGGTTTGGTGAATTAGGGTTTATGAACAAAACCCTTATAATAGTCATAGAAAGATCCTAGGAATGAAACCATAGGTGTATATTCTTATGTATGATCAAAACCCCAGCGTGGTCAAAATTGTTATCCAATTCTGGAATTTGATGTTTGCATCTAGGATTTACAAAGAAATCATAGAAAGGAATCTATATAAGGAAATTTCAATGGAAGTCTAGAGATGAAATGTTGGTATGTTAACTTGTGTATTGATATTCGTGTTTTAGTTTTTGAATTCTAGGGTTTGTAACAAAACCCTAATAGAGATTGATATTCCAGAGCATAATAATGAAACCCTAGAAGTTTATTTTCAATTATTGATATGATTTAGTCTAGGGTTTGCAACAAACCCTAATAGAAGTTTGACATGTAATTCTAAAAGCATATGGTTGAAACCTTAGACGTATAGTACTATGATTGGATTGTTATTTTGATTGATTTGTTGATATCTAAGAAGATGGAGTCAGAGGTTTAAGCAAAACTCTAGCAAGATGTTGAAGTTTAGTATATAAAAGATTTGACCCTTACTAGTTATAAACCTAACTAGGTTTAGGTATCTAATGTTTAAAACTTGAATGTTTTGATGCTTCCATTGTAATGACATGATTTTGATATAGTTAACTTCATGCTTCTATATATTTGTATTTGGTGGTACTTGTTATTAAAGTTTTGCAGGTACATAATCTTCAAGATGTTGAAAATGTTCATAATTAAAGATGATAATAATGATGAGCATGATAAAGGAAGTTGTAAGAAAGATGATGATCAAGATGACCTTGATGCCATGAGAGAGAAATAAAGCCTTGAAAGATTGTAGTCTCTCCAAAATAAGGAAGTTGTTGAGTTGAGAGGGAGCTTGGACAGAGGAAAGGGTGTATCTCCCAATTTAAGAGGGAGGACATATTATGATAGTCATAATGAATACCTTCAAGAAATAATGAAACCAAAAAATTAATGATAGTACTACAAATGAATGTTTGTGATTCATGAAGTTGCAAACAAAAGACTTCAAAAGCACTGAGGTTGTATTCAGTGTTACTGAAGTAATGAAAGAAAAAGAAATGTTCCGACAAGTTGTATTTGGATAACTTGATGACGATATAAGTAGCATCAGAATGATTAATGACCCCGAAGGATTTTGTTTATATATATATATATATATATATATATATATATATATATATATATATATTTGAAGGTTTACTACTAACTGGGGTTGTGATTGTACAGGATATCTCCATAAAAGATTGAGCATTTTGAAGCATGCTTGGACTAATGGATATATCTGATTTATTTGATAAGGAGAGATGAAGCATCTTGTGGCAACAAGATGCTTGGGAGGACATCTAGTGGGCCTACGTGTTGATTTCTATATCCCAAAGTAGGGAAGGTTGTGTTGGTCATGGAGCTCTGACCTTCGATACGCACCTAGATCCCTAGGTTGGTGTTAAAGCTTAAAAGCCTGATGGTAACCAAAATGGCTAAAGCTTGAGTACACCTTAGTACCACCCAATAGAGCATATCATTTCAAGATATTCCAACTACCTCTGTATATATGTAATTATGAATACCTCCCTAGTCAAGAGGGAGTGTTGAAAAATGTAACTAGTGTCGGTCTTCATAATTGTTTTTGAGTCATGATGTAGAGTATTTATTAAAAGAAAGAAAAAGAATTTTTATTATAAAAGAAATTGGCTTATTAAAGCATGGGTTTCATGCTTGGGTCAATGTTTTTAGGTCAAAGCCTCCATTGCAGGCTTCTTGGGTTTGTGTCAAGAGTCCTTGTCATTGTCATTATGTAATAGACCCTTCCCTGGCTTCATTTGTCAAGAAAGAAATTTATTTTGATGTAAATTAGGTCTTCTAGGTCTCCTCCACCAAGTCGGCCTCAATAACGACAATTCAACCTCATCCAGGGAATTCGACCTCACAAATTCACTATATACAGGCAGCAACTTGACCTCATTTAGAGCACATACACAACAAGTTCGATCTGCAGTTGCTTTTTAGAAAAATGGTATGAAATTCAAGGAAAAAGAAGAAAACCCTAGTGAAGGAGAAGGAAGTCTTTGTCAAGCAAAAGGAAGTCAAATTTTCTCTCTCTACTCTCACATGCACAAAATTTTGAAGTTGTTGGGGAGGCCGAAATTTCAAACCTCCAGTAGCGTAGAAATTTTGGAAGCTAAGGGCCGAAACTCTAGATTGTTGTTGGGTTGAACTTGTTGGATAAGAATAGATTACTGAATTTTGTTGAATCATTTTGGAAGGCTGACTTGGTTGAGGAGGAATGTCTTTTGGGTTTAAGGTCTTGGTCTATCTCAATTTTATTTACTAGTGGAAGAGTTAGACTGGATTTTCCCCTATAGAGGGGTTTTAGCCGTGGTTGAGTGCCTACATCTGGTGTCATTGATCTTCATGTTTTGATTTGATGATTGCTTGATGAAACAAAGATTAAATAAGAACATAAGGAGAAGATAATAAGACTACAAGAATATCGCAATTAATTATCAACATAGGAGAATCTTTCTACCTTTCTGATTTTATAACATGATCTTATATGATTGTCTCGTAATTGTTGACCGATATATACTAACATTGGGCTACAGTGAACTGACATGGGTTGACAATGTTATGTCTTTGATATGGTGCATCATTTGAAGTTGATCTTTGTGCATTTTGTGGCATCTTGGATAGCAGATTGGCACTGTTTTGGGTTTTTCTCTTGTGATCTTGTCAAGAATAGTTTATTTTCCTCTTTAGTTACTAACCCATTCATTTGATTACTCTCTTGTTAAAAGTTTCATTGCATTGTTGGAGGTTGCATTATTTCATGTTGCATTGCTTCATTTAAAATCTTTGTTAGCAATCTCATATATCTTGAGTTATTTGTGCTTGTATACTTCTTGTCCATAATTGCTATTTCATCAAGTGAAGAACATTCTAAACAAGTAATATAACTGAAGGTATATGATATTGTAGTGTTTCACTGATCAATCTTTGGAAGGATCTTGTAATCTTGTGTTTCAAGCAATATTTCATAATTTTGGTTGCAAGTCACTTAACATTGCTTATATTGAAACACTTGCATATTGAAGCAAACTAACCATATTTCCTTGGTCTAGTCTCATTTGAATATCATTGCTGATCTAAATACTGTTTTTCTCTCTTGTTACCTATTAGCAATCTCATTTGCCATCTGATAAGTGTCGTTTTACTAAATGACCTTTGCTTATCTCAATTGTCTAAATAAGTAAAGAATCTCTTAAGGACAACATAAGGCATTTCGAGCTATTGCTAAATTCTAATACATCTAAATCTTAACTGTCATTTTGCTATTGTTTCATCGAGTACTATTTGCTTTGCTTCAGTAATCATTATTGTAAGCTAATCATCTTGTGCTCATAAGTATATCATAAGTGAATTGGCTCTTTATCTTGTTAAAGCATCTTGATATCATTGTCATCTCATTGAAGCAATTGCATTTGTCATCTTGCATCTTAATTTCTAGATTGCATCTTAAAACCTAAATCCAAGCAAAAGCTTGGTTGTATAGAAAGTTTAGGCACCCATTTCCACTATTCAATTTGAGGAACTTGACACTTACCAAACGGTTAAGACAAGTGAGCTTGTAGTTCTCTTGCGGGCAATCCCTTGTAGGAATAGAGGCACTTGGGTCATTAGAACTCCAAGGTAGGTATCATTAATCAGGCTTTAGCCTCCTTCACGTGGACTTCTTTCAGAAACCTTGTGTAAAACCTATTCCAAAACATTTGAGGAGAAGGATTCACCTAGATTAGGCATTAACTAAAATCAACCAAGACTTTGCATTTCACCTAATGTAGTTTTGCATTTCATTTGTCTAACTTTTTTCTGGCAGCATTGTTATTATTGTGACTTGAGCAATCTATTTACAGGTTTTCTTAATTCTCATTAAGCATTATTGAAGGCACTGGTCTATTATATTTACATCTTCTATCTGGCTTGCTTAATTGAATCATATCTTAACATACACTGCCCATATATTCACACTTGCTTTAATTAATAATCAAGTTGCATTAATAGCAATTGCCTTGCCCTTAGATCTCCTAGACTTGTTGCTTCAATAAGTTTTCCTCCATTAATCATCCTCAGATACTACCCCCCCTGACTTAGATAGGAGAGAGTCTAAACGGAGTGAGTAGGGATCTGAGTGACAACCGTTATTCCAACCGTTGCGCCTTAGGTGTACACTTTAGGAAACAACACTTACAGAGAGTCGAAATGGGACTTTGACTCATGTAGATTTCTTTGACTAATGACAAATTTTCTTTTGACTCAGATAACCCTACAAGCATGAGGAACATGCTTTGATTAATCAAAATAATAATAATAAAAGTATTTCTCTTATTTTTGCTTTTACATGAAATACATATTGATACAATGATAATTATGAAGACCGAACCTAGTTACATTTTCAACATCCTGGTCCTAGAGTTGAATATTAGTAGGGTCCTAGGGAATTAATTGTCTCGATTTTCATCATGCTCAAGTTTTCTCCACAAAAGCTAATTGGAGTGGAGGGGGAATTAAAGCTTATAGCTACCACTGGAGTTGTTGTCCTCTGACCCTAACACTCTTTGTCAAAGTTCCGAGGAAGCAGATGTACCTATTTTTTCTTCAAAGGAGCAGATCATCGGCCATCAGCATGATGTGTCATTGTAAACCCATTCTGCAATTTTGTAATGTAAATGAGGGTAGTAAGATCGTGAATGTATGTAACAACCTAGGTAGGCCTATTATTTTGGCGAGAGTTTTATCCTAGGAGGTTTTTTGTTTCACGGATTCATCTATGTTTGTAAACACGGATGGTAGGCAGAGTTTTTCCCTCCAACCTCACCCCAAAGCTAGGGTGGAATTCTTCGTCAAAGTCTTAAGTGAGTCCTAGTGTTTTAGTCGAGCCTTATGTAAAAGTGATTTGGGAATAATTTAAGCTAGTTGGCTAAATTATTTTATTACAAATCACTTGGTCTACTAGATCATATTGTGTTGTGGAATTGGGTGTGTAGTTTGAGCATCTAAGTCGAAGGGGTATTCTCCCTTTGAGGGTTAATTTGTAAAAATATTATGTAAAAAATATTTTAACTCATGGTCCCTCGTACTTAGACACAATGGTTATAATATTAGAAGCTAGAAAAAACATTAAATCCCCTAAGTGTCAATTAATTAATTTTTCTGGCATAAATAGAATTAATCCTAAGCCAAAAAATTGATTAATCAGAGTCAAATTAAATGTCTTAGAGAAATTAAATTCTCCAAGTGGAAAAAATTTGTGGGTATCATAAGAAATAATTTTTGGAGGTCCTCCACCACAAGAATAATGGATATTTCAAGAAAAAACGGACCCTTGGACCTTGGTGGTTAAGTCAAAGTCAATTTTTTCAGGAAATTAGCTCAAAATAATTAATTTTGAGTTAATAAAAAGAGGATTAAAAGAGAAATTCGAAAATTCCTCAAAAATAATTATTTCAACGGCTAAGATTAAAAGATCATCAAGTATTCCCCCAATGGAGGTGATGAACCAGGCGCACAAGGCACCACATGGTCCATGATGGTTAACAGTTGACAACCGAGTAGAGGGTTGGCCTCCTTGCCCTCTCATTTCACCTACCGTACGAGGAAGAGTTATGTCGTTCGAGTGAAATCCTTTTGTGCCTCGACCAGTGTGGGAGGCATAGTTCTAAGGCCAAGGATGGTTGACGGAGATTTCATTTGCATTTCGCTTCGGCTTCAAGCTCTCTGCTGGTTCTTTACACGCCGGCAAAGCAAGCGTCCTCAATTTCTATGGGAATGGTGGTGTCCCCAGAAACGTTGCTCCTTCTCAGGCTTTTGGCTCTGCAAATTGGTAACTAACATGTTCCAAGGGAGGTATTTTGTGTTTCTATGTGAATGTGGAGTGTGTTTTCCGGTGAAGCCAACCATTTGAAGCTTTTGGTTTATATGGGAATTGGTGTTTTCAAGTTATTGGTCCTTCGGAGGTCGAACCACCCAAAATCCAAGGGTAACACCCAAAAGAGGTCAAGGGGACAGAAGCACAAACTAAGCCCACTCTTTCTCCCAAATCCCCACATCAATCCATGCCCAGAAGTGTCCATGATAAGTAAACCCAATACTCAATTACCAAATGACAAGACATACCTTTAGTTTCGGGAGGCCCACCTTCAAACATACGATCAATACAGCTGGGTGAGGGACCACATGGTTGGCTCAGGTGGCGGAGAAATGGCACAATGAGCTAGTTGAGGGTTGCAAGGGATTGTTGGCTGATGGCAGAGGTCCATCATGCAGAAAAAAATTCTCCTAGGGATATCACCCACAAAGTAGTGGGTAACAAGGTCTACACCTCCTTTTATAGATTTGGAAGGAACTCCAAGAGGCAACCGAATTTCAATCTTTGAAGGGAGATAAATATTTTAAAAACTCAAGTTGATGGAGCCAAAATCCCATTGGAGAAACCGATTTGGATTATTAGGGCTACTTGAATTTGAAACTAAGGTTAAAACCCCTCATGCTTTAAATTTTAAAATATATGTCCATAGGTAACCCATTATGCTATTTAATTTAATCCTTGGTGGAGAACCACATGCCTTGACTATTTGAATTGACCAAAGAGAAGTTGCCACATCATTTCCCTTTGGGGTTTTTGCCCACAATAGCGGTCCTATATTTTCAAACGATCATATTCCCAAACCGAAAAGGCTTTTAGGGTGCGCCACATACCACCGAAATCAGCTCGACGAGGAGAATCAACTGATGAGGATCTCCAAGGGCAAGTCAGTGCTCTGCTTCTTTAGAAACTTTCAACAAGTGCAGGGTATGTTCGTCGTCCAGGGCCCTAGGGTTTCCAGCCACCCTTCCATTAGAGCTTCCAACTTGATGCAATCCAAACAAATATAAGAGTGTTCATTAACTAACGTTGGCATCAATGACAACAACATTCAACAATAGTAACATTGTGATCAATGTTTATTCTTATCAAAGGTTTGAGCACTTCCACATGCTTCTGGTTTTTTCTACTCAAATTTATTGCTTTATGTAAAAGTAGGAGGCTTTCTCCTTAGCTCACTCTCGCTCCTGAGTTTTGTCCATGGAGATGTTATGAAACCAACCTTTAATCAGTGCTTCAAATCTTATCTCGTTGGCCTCTCCAATGTCTGAGGCACTTTCGACCCCCTTGATCATCATACCGAGGTCTTTTCGGCCCTCCTGGCCATTACCTAAGGCCTTTTGGCCTCCTCTTGTGACAGCTCTAAGGGTTCTTGCCTCCTTCAGGCCTGCTTATGAGGCCCTTCTTGCGGCCTGATTTCCTTGGCCATCTACTAGGGTTTTGGCCTAGTTACAAACCCTCGGCCTTACATTGGAAGCTCCTTGATATATATGAGTTAATTTTTCTTACGGTAGTATTTTTCTTTGCTTTAGATAATTGCATTAACAAACTTTTCACCATTTACGTATTGCGTTCACCCCATATCATCATAACAATAGTAGCAATTATGTAGAAAGAACAATGACATCAACTCTGCAACAAAATAATAAAAGGAACATCAAAAGAAAAGCATGCAAAATAGAGACACCATGATTTGGTCGGAGACCAGGGTAAAACCCCACAAGGGGGAAAACCCTTTCAAATTCTTCTAGTTATTAGATTGTCGTAAAATGTTCAGCAAAGAGAGAGTACAATTTTCCAATTCACCAATCACAAGATTATCCAGCAAAACGAACCAAACAATATCTAAGAGATGAGCCCAATAGACAAATCTACTTTAAATCAAACTTTCCAAGCCCGCAGTCAATGGTCGTATCTACTGTCAACAATCAACAATACCCTAAACCCTAGCCACACTGAGCTAGTAACCATGTGTGTCGTTGAAGCTCTCCCGCTGCAAGGATCACCGTGAGATGCGTGCATATCTGGCCGAGATTTCTTTCATTCAAACCTGCGGCTACAAAAAAAATTAATTCTTCGCATGTGCGAGCTCTGACCCTGCAAATTCAACCCTGTACAAACAATCTTTTTCCGAACCAACTTCAGACCTATGCAAGCCAATCCAAAGGACAGAGAATAAGAATTATTGATAATGATGCTCAAATGAGGTTCACTTGACTTGCATTTATAGGCTTCTAAGGGTGACCAATTTCTCTTTTGGGTCGACCTATACTTTTTTGCACATGTGGGTTTCTATACTAAAAATACATTTTTCCTTAACCAAATTAAATTATTCCAAGGGTTGGGAGGGTTCTTTCTTAATGAGGAAGATTGCCCAAACAAGGGAATTTGTCCCTGAGTTTCCAAATTAACAATATGGGCACAACTGATAAGACCCTCGACTCTCATTTAGGGTTGCAGCCTAGACTCCCAGTCATAGAATAGAACCTTCAATGCTAAGAATAAATCAGACTTTCCATATTACAAACGTTGATGCCAAAAAGTTATTCTTCTAGGTCTTGAGAGCTTTAGACTTAGACATCTTTGTAGCATACCCCATACTGACTCTAGGACTAACCAAGATTAGGAGGAAGTCACTAAGCTGACCCAACCTCCAATGTCCAATGTCCTCTTATGGAAATGGGGTCTTAATTTTTTGATCTTTTTCAACCATCTTAGAACTTAAATTGAATAACATCATTGTGTTTGCCTCGTCGAGGCCTTTCCAACGATATAAATTTTGCTCCAATTCGACTCTCGAATAAAAGATATTACTGATTAATGTCTTAGTCAATCATATTGTGCCACATCGTCAGGCTTGCCACGTGGCACCCATGTGGTTGTCCACATCATAAGCCACATGGTAGCTACCAACTCGCTCATACTTGTTAAACCCCTTTACGAGGTCCAATATACCACGCACATAATATATATAAACATATCCCTCATATAATATGCGGGCATGACCCTTAATAGCCACGTCACCTCAAGACTTAAATCCTCGGTGTTCTACTATGCCCTGCTCCAAAAAACTTGGGGATTCGAGGTACAAGGTAACATCACTGGTCCTAAACATTGGGGTGACATCATCCCTTGTCACATTCTTCACACCATATGCCTCGTTTCTAATCCGACGATGGAGATGAGCGGAATTGTTTCAACGTTTCTAATTTGATAGTGGATCCCCTCCCTCCTATCTGTGATGTCACCAAGGGGGTCTGCATTCATAGTTTCATGACAGTTCCACAGGATTGATCTGATGGCTTAACTCTCGCCCATCAAATCTATTGAAAAATGTGTAACTAGGTTCGGTCTTTATAAGGATGAAATGTACTCTTGTAAATTGTAAATTATAAAATGGAAAGAAAATTATTATTGAAGCATGGGTTTCATGCTCAAATTCTTTATTTTATAGGTCAAGCAATATTTAAGGTGCTTTTAGGTTTGAAGATTCATTGTCATATGTTAAAGACCCTATGGGCACATTGTATTATGTAAAGAGAATTTTATTTTGTCTCTAAAGTGTCTAAATACCTCCAAGATCAAGTTAGCCTAGAGAAATGCCCAGTTGACCTAAATGAAGAGCTGCGTCACCCTTGAAGAAGGCCTATATAAGGAGAGGAGCTCGACCTACTAAGGCACTCATTCACTCTCTCTCATATGCGAAAAAGAGGACAAGAAGAAGCTCGAAGAAGAGGGCAAAGAAGGAAGACAAGGAAGTTGAAGCATTTTTTTTGGGTTTCTCTGTTCTACGCACAAGCAGAAGCTAGGGTTTCTACACTAGGGGTACATTGAGCTCAATCTTGCTGGAGAGAAAGAAAGGAAGGCAAGCGAACGATTTCTAGGGCTTTTCTATGGTCCTACATCTCCAGAAAAGGCAAGCGAAGGGAAGGAGGAAGCTAGACAAGGAGATCGAAGTCTCCTTGTGAAGGTGCAGCAGCTATTGCAGTGCAGAAATTTCAAACTTTCTGGGAGAGGTCGAAGAAGTTGCAGTTGGAGGTCGTGCAGATCTTGATCTTGGAGGGTATTTGTCTAGGTCACTAAGTCATGGTATTCGTCAATTGAAGGATTTATAAGAAGAGAAGAGATTTACTGGTTTTCCCCTCAAGAGGAGGGGTTTTGGCCCTAGCTTGCAGCCTATATACCGTGTCACTATTCTTATTGTTTTTGGTATTTGTTTCATGTACCGCACACTGTAATAATAAGGAACAAAGATAAGAAGTTAAAGTATAACACAAGTAGTTATCAAGTAAAAGAATTGAATTAAGAATTGCCCTACTGAATTCCCAACAAGATCTACAGTATGCGAGGGTCTGACTTTGATTTGGTATGGAGAGGGGGGGGTCCATTATTGGATCCCCATCGTCCAATGGTGACTGCAATCTACCATTGATTTGTGTTAGCACCGATGTGCTGCGACCCCAAGCCACATTGCCATATGACCTCCAGCCCTCGGCTTTATATGCTACGAAGGTTAAGCCCCTTTCTGTCGAGGGCTCTATCGCTCAACCTTGCTTGATCATTGTGACCATAAGTACCGTGTTTCGCACCCCCCTCAGTCCACACCTCCTTGCCACGTCATCACCCCCATCGCAAATCGCATTCCCTCCCGCTTGTGTCTTATGCTTAAACGTTTCTAACCCCTATATGCGATTGCGATATATGTATAAAAGGTTTTCTCCTCCCAGTCATCATTTATTTAATAATCTCTCTCGCTAATAAAATGAAACCCCACTATCTCTTTCAATCTGCCTCCGTAACCTGTTTAACCTCCATATTTCCCGCTCCTCTTTTATTTCTCCCACTAACCCACAATTCAACTTAACTCCTTCTCATATCTTTCCTATGCCCAGTCCTTTTGTTTGGAACCTATCTATATGGGTTTTTCCATGTCGAGAATTGGTAGGGCTTGTGATTAATACAAAAATTCTCTTCCTGATAATTACTTGTGAACTTGCTTACGTCTTCTTAGTTAATCCTTCATCAAGTCAATTATCAAAGTACTTATACAAATGTAGAGATAGAATTGATTTTACTTGTAACTGAATATCTTGCAATGTAATTAGGAAGCTAAATCTCTGATTTACCTTCCTTACCATTTATATCCTTTATATCACTTACTTGACTATGACACATTCTTACAATATATACCCTATAGCTCAAAGATATCTGCGCTTGTACCCTCCTGTACCTATCGACAAATCTGTTCTCTGGTGCACCCAACCGCAGTCTGTTCTTCCTGTTCTTTCCGCAATATACTGCCCTTCGATCTGCACTAAACCCTGTGCTTAGATACGCAATTTTAGAAGCTACAAAACCTCAGTAAGATCCGCAATTTCTATTCCTTCTCCAACGTTGTCTGTCTCTTCCTTTTATCGTGTTGTTTACTTGTAAATGTCTACACTATCTCCTTGCATATATTCGCACTATCACGTTGTAGGTCCTCGCTTATCCCAACGCAATATGATAGCAAGACATGTTGTGGTGTCCGCATTGTATAAATAGATATATCCACCGTCTCTGATGTGGTAACCTAAGTTATTCGTATGTGTATTCTTTGCCTTTTACTGTGTTAGCCGTAAGTCTGCACCTATAAAAGAATCCGCATTGTATTGTGTGCTATCTGCATTTTATTGAGTGTGTTGCCTGCGTCTTTCTTGTGTGCTACTTGCGTCTTATATCATGTGTGTTGTCTGTGTCTTTCTTGTGTGCTATCTGCGTCTTATATCATGTATGTTGTCTGCATCTTTCTTATGTGTTGCCTGCGTCTTTCTTGTGTGCCATCAAATGATCTGCAAACTTGACACATATATAGTGGACAGTTCACACCCTTTTAGGCCGACCATCCAATGTTGTTTTCATGAGAGCCGACCATGACTTGTAGTTAAGCAGTGTTACTCCAGCAAAATGTCTTTACTTGATTATAGCATTATATGAGGGTTGTCGAAGTCAAACTGAATCCTTTATGAATATGACACCAGATTGTATTTATTCCTAGAAGACATCTTCTATACATAAATACATAATTACATAGTCAACATGAAGACCGACCTAGTTACACTTTTCAACATTCCACTCCAACACTATTTCCATGTTTAATTTGAGACCCTATCGCAACAAACAAGAAACCAAATGAAAGGAACAATGGCAGAGTTTCTCTGAAACAGATTTCTACCATAACTCTCAGCACCAGCACATTTCCACAAGGCATCATGCAACATTCAAAGAATAGTCACATGTCACTTTCACTGTTGTTTACACTTTTCATGGAGTTGGTTGCACCAGAACAAAAGAGGAGTCTTGCCATAGACTGCCACATCATACAACCACTTTGAATTGTTAGCCTTGATGTTGTTTATTTTGATTATGTCATAGCACTTTGTAATAAAGTTTCATGATAAGCCTCATCTCTTGCACAAGATCGTAATAACTTTTGGGAACAGGTTTACTCCTTTTGTGGAGATGACAGTTTTATATTTTTGTATATATGTGACAAACTGCTATGTAAAAAAGGTTCGTGGTTTTAGAACCTTAGCTCATATGATCAGTACTCTTTTCAGTGAATAAAATTGAAAGAAACTTTTGAGGACTTATTATCAATTTGGTGTGTGCATTGTTAATTTTCACTTGCGTTTCCATATCTTATTATCTTTAGTGGCAGTTTGCAATCCCTCATGTTGTTATGTGTTTTTATCAGTCTCTTGTGTTCATGTGTTTTATCAATTTTTGTTAGTCTCACACAGTGAGCTTTCTTGATGAAATATACATGATGACAATGTAAAGAGCATCACTTATAATAGTTATCTTCCATAATATTTCAGTGAGAATATTGTAAGTCTAGAAATAACTTTCTCTTGTTGAAATATTGACAAATTGCTACTTGTGTTACTTTCTACCAAAAGCAGTGGATTTCTGCCTTGCAGACCCACTGTTTCTTCTTCCATTTCACATTCTCTTCCCCTAATAGGCTACAAACTCACCCTTTTGCTACCACATCAGACCCAATACCCTCATTAGTAGAATAGTGAATTTCACTGAAATCTCTTTTCAATGAATGGGAGTTTAAACCACCTACCAATCTCATAAACCAAATCATTAAATTACCTTAGAGTTTAGGATGTGTCTGGTCAGGTGCTTGAAGCAGTCCAAGTGTTGATTCTAGCGCTAACATCTTTTGGTGCGTCTGCCGAGAGACGAAGATCTTGAACGCAGCGTTCTCCCTAGTTTTTTGTTATACAGAGATCAGATCTAGTTTTTCATGGTGAACAGACTAGACACTAAAGAAGACTGCAGACTTTTCACTTGGCGACTCCATTTGTAGAAGAATATAATGGTGACTCCGCTGGAGAACAAACTCAGTTGACAAAAATGAGAAGGTACAAGAAAACCAGGTATCAAGCCATAAGTTTCTTCCAGGAACTTATATTAAATTTCATAAGATCTTTCTTATATTTTCCCTCACATGTGAAAAGGATTATCTCATGCTTTATATACTCAGATGACTATAAGTCGTCTTTTGTTTATCCCTCATTGAAAGAAGATCCTTTATTTTCTAGTATCATTGATCTTGATCCTTTTCCTCGAATTGAACCCTATGAGAAAAATGATGTACATATACCATTTTTTTCCTGAAAATGATCAACCATCTCAACTTGTTGATAATAAACTTGAATTACCTCTTGAAATCCTTGTTGTACCTTTTGATCAACCTGTTGAACCTTGTATCGAACTCACAAAAGTTTAGTCCAAGATTAGAAAGCATTATAAGCCTTTGAAATTGCCATTAACCCTTCATGAATATCCTCCCAATTTTCTAGATTACCTTCCTAAGTTTAATGGAGAAGACCATGTAGCAGCAGAAAAACACATTGAAGCTTTTGAAAGATTTACAGATCTTCTTCAAATCATTCATGATGATGTGGTTTTGAGGACATTTTGTCAGTCGTTACAAATGGATGCTAGATTATGGTTCAAAAATTTGGAGGCTGATTCAATAGGTTCATGGATGGATTTTCATGATGTTTTTCTAAGGTATTGGGGTGAAAACAAATTGTACGAGCAGAATCCCTCTGAATTTTATGTGATGAAGAAAAGGGAGGATGAATCTCTTAGCATATTCAATAGGAGATTTCATAGCTTTTATCACAGTATACCCAAGGATATCAAGCCTCCAGAAGTTACTGCCATGTTAGCCTATACCAATGCATTTGATTATAAGTTTTCTTTATGGCTTACAGCAACCAAAGCACCTACTCTAGCAGCCATGCAAGAGGCAGCCTTTGAAATTGAATCTAATATTATGATAGTACGAAGGTTGAAATCAGAGGAACAAGATGAAATAGTGCAAGCAAAAAGCATTCAGAAATCATTCAAGCAGGATGAACAGGAAGGTGATGGTGATTATTCACATAAGGACAGTGGAGATGAAGGTACATATGATTTTGTTTCAAAAATTTCTTATGATTCATGTTCTGATCATACTTCAATTGTTGATTCAGAAATTGTAAATAATCAACCTATTTGTGCTACTTATGGAAGTGATTCAAAACAAAATTCAAATTTTCAAGATCATTATGAGGAGAATATTTTTAAAGTTCATTATGATGGTTTTCAATATATGATTCTGGGATTGGAGCAACCTTCCTTCTTTACACAATCAGCATCTTCTTGAAGCAGCATAAGATATGATGACTTGCAGCAGATTTCTACACTGCCTATAGAGTTTTCTAGCAATGAGTATATATTAGATAGCTATGATGACAAGCTTTCACTTGATGGTGAGGAATGCTTAGTTTTTGAACAGTTTGATGATATTCCTCTAGCTATTTCAAACAGCAATCTTACTGAAAATTCTTTGCAAGAAAAGCTTTATGAACAACAAGGTCATATTACTCTTATGTCTTTAAAGAAATCTGATATTGGGAAGGACTTCTATGAAAAGATCACTGATATTCAAGATAGCAGGGGGGTCATTCTCGATTACATAACCATGATAAAAAAGGAAGATTTACCAAAGCAACTTTGTCCCTTGGAGCAGAAAAAGGTTGTTCTAGGTTTTGAAGATCTGATGGCAACATTTTTTGAGGCACATTTTTCCAAAGCCTCGAACATTTCAAGCTTCATTAAAACATCGGCCTGTTTTGGTGAACATGGTTTTTCACAAAGTTTTTTATGGCAGCTGTTGGTTTCTTCCTGTGATTTATTAAGCAATTGCAAAGGAGTGGTTCTTTCTATCATAAAAATACTTGTATGGCTAAATTGGAAATTTGTGTACACATGAGAAATGGAAATCAGTGGATTAGAAGTAGGGAAGTCGATGAATAAGCTCGCCACTCGAGCATTTTCTTTTCAGTTTTAGTTTTCAGTCTGAATTCAATTTCAATTTGAAGAAATAAGTTGCAGAAGATCAAAATGATGCTTTTGACTCCATTACCCAATGGTTAGGCATGCTGGTCTTTTTGAGTTAATGAGAAAGATCGCTAGTTGAAGAGATAAGAGTTGGATTCAAGGCACTAGT
This sequence comes from Pinus albicaulis, assembly GCA_034641835.2. Classification (NCBI taxonomy): domain Eukaryota; kingdom Viridiplantae; phylum Streptophyta; class Pinopsida; order Pinales; family Pinaceae; genus Pinus; species Pinus albicaulis. The sequence continues at coordinate 599,260,539 of CM076569.1, read as the reverse complement.
CTACGGTTCTTGATAGCTCGCAGGGGGCATATCATCCCCAATTAAAGCCACTATTAGCATTGCAATTTTTCAAAGATTTTCAAAGTCTGGTCATCATTCTCCAAGGAATCAATCTGCCTTTTTAGTTTGGTTGTAAGATGAAAGTGTCGTTGTTAAAGTGTAGTGGTGAGAAAATTTCATTTCTACCTTCATTCATTTCATTTTCTCTCTTTTACCTTTCATTTTTCCAAAAAACCCAAAGTATAGCATTTCATTTCTTTCAAAACCCCTTTTTAACTATTAAATTCAATTTTTATAGTGAAAAAGCAGCTCCGCACACCCACTAACAGCCATATCATATTATACCCCTTTTACCTTACCTTTTATCGCATATTCAAACCTTATACATGTAACCATTGTCGAATCCTACAAACTTTCTGATATGCGATATTGTTGGGACCCATCATTTCTTTTTGAGACGTTTCATAACATTCGAAATGTTTTAGAAAAATCCTTTATATTATGATTCGGACGAATTTTACCATATTCATTGACTTAACGAAGTTTTCACTTATCCACTTTTAAAAAGTCGTTTAATGGGACCCACCTACCTTTTCGCATCGCATTTTCGCAAAGTTCACTTACCGCATTCACTTCTACTTCCTCATTTCCCTGATTCCGATATTGAGTGGGACCCTTTCTTGCCATGTCATCGTCGCTAATCACATATCGCAATTTTCCATTGCCAAACTGTCTGTTACCACCCCATCTCCCCAATCTTTGATATTGCGATATTTCTTTGACTTCCCAAAATGTGATAATCCTTTTAACTTCCCGATGCGATATCAGTGGGACCCCTTTAATATATATATATCGCAATGAACTTTTCGCTTTCACGCTTTACCTTTATCCTTGCCTTTTCGCATCGACATATCGCAACAATCCTTGCCACATTCATTTGCCACTCCACAGATCTTCCGATGCGATAATAAAGGGACCCACCTTTCCCTTTAACGTCACACTTTCCCCATTGCACATCACAAGCTCTAGAGGATAGGCACTCGGGATCATGTTATAAACGTTGAAGTGCAATGTGCGAGATTGGTGGGACCTAATTGCAATTCGCAAGCTCAGGAGGATAGGTGCTTAGGAATCCGTTATAAACTCCGAAATGCGATTGCGATTTCCATTGATCGTTACACCTCGTTATCTTCCCTGCCCTTTGATCCACAGTTCTCATGCCTTTTCGGCCCCCCTTCTCCATTCTACTTTTAACATTGCGCGAGCGGTTCGAAAAGTTGTTTTCTCCGTCACTCCTCTTGCTACGTGTCTTCCTCTCCGCATTTCGCACCCCCCTCCGTCCAAACCTCCTTGCCACGTCATCACCCCCATCACAAATCGCATTCTCTTCTGCTTGTGTCTTATGCTTAAATGTTTCCGACCTCGATCTGCGATTGCAATATATGTATAAAAGGTTTTCTCCTCCCAGTCATCATTTATTTAATAATCTCTCTCGCTAATAAAATGAAACCCCGCTATCTCTTTCAATTAGCCTCCATAGCCTGTTTAACCTCCATATTTCCCGCTCCTCTTTTATTTCTCCCGCTGACCCACAATTCAATGTGTCTCCTTCTCATATCTTTCACATGCCCGGTCCTTTTGTTTGGAACCTATCTATATGGGTTTTTCCACTCCAACATTATTTCCATGTTTAATTCGAGACCCTATCACGACAAACAAGAAACCAAAGGAAAGGAACAGCGGCAGAGTTTCTCTAAAACAAATTTCTACCATTACTCTTAGCACCAACACGTTTCCACAAGGCATCATGCAACATTCAAAGAACAGTCACATGTCACTTTCACTGTCGTTTACACTTTTTGTGGAGTTGGTTGCACCAGAACAGAAGAGGAGTCTTCCCATAGACTGCCACATCATACAACCACTTCGAATTGTTAGCCTTGATGTTGTTTATTTTGATTATGTCATAGCACTTTGTATCAAAATTTTAGGATAAGCCTCATCTCTTGCACGAGATCGTAATAACTTTTGGGAACAGGTTTACTCCTTTTGTGGAGATGACAGTTTTATATTTTTGTATATATGTGACAAACTGCTATGTAAAAAAGGTTGGTGGTTTTAGAATCTTGGATCATATGATCAGTACTCTTTTCAGTGAATAAAATTGAGAGAAACTTCTGAGGATTTATTATCAATCTGGTGTGTGTATTGTTAATTTTCACTTGTGTTTCCATATCTTATTATCTTCAGTGGCAATTTGCAATCCCTCATGCTGTTATGTGTTTTTATCAGTCCCTTGACATGTTCATGTGTTTTATCAATTTTTGTTAGTCTCACACAGTGAGCTTTCTTGATGAAATATACATGATGACAATGTAAAGAGCATCACTTATAACAATTATCTTCCATGATATTTCAATGAGAATATTGTAAGTCTAGAAATAGCTTTCTCTTGTTGAAATATTGACAAATTGCTACTTGTGTTATTTTCTACCAAAAGAAGTGGATTTTTGCCTTGCAGACCCACTGTTTCTTCTTCCATTTCACATTCTCTTCCCCTCATAGGCTACAAACTCACTCTCTTGCTACCACATCAAACCCAATACCCTCATTAGTAGAACAATGGATTTGACTGAAATCTCTTTTTAGTGAATGGGAGTTTAAACCACCTACCAATATCATAAACCAAATCATTAAATCACCTTAGAGTTTAGGATGTGTCTCGTCAGGTGCTTGAAGCAGTCCAAGTGCTGATTCCAAAGCTAATAGGTAGGTTTTGAAAACATCAGAGAAGTATTTCTAAACTCGTGCTCCTGCATGCGCATCTTGTGAACATGTGTTTGTCGAAGTTTTGTGTTGATGATTTGTAGATAGAAAACCCATGACAATAAATGTTTGCCATCCATGATATCTTGGAATTGTTCGCGGTTTTCTATTGTTATCTGGAGAAAAGAAGATGAGTAGTTTTTGTAGAAGAAGTTGCTAAACTTCCAGTCATCGAATGGAAGACAAGTTGTGTTAACTTGGTTAAATTTCAGTGAGAAGATTAAAAGTTAAGTTAGCTTTGTTATTTGGAGGAAGACTACATAAGAATCTTGTGCATGAAAGAATAGCCACTATGCTTTTGATTTCTTGAAAATATAAATGTGTATGTGCATGCATGAAATAATGGTCGTTATGCATTAGACCTTTGAAAAAGGAATATTTATGCATGCACAAAGAATAGTCATTGTGTTATAGAAATATATATTTGCATGCAGGGAAAAGATTAATTGTTGTGTTAGAATTCTTGAGACAGAAACATGTGTTTTAATGGTTATTATGTTTAAGTTTTCCTTCTGAGAACAAGAACATGTATTTGCATGCATGAAAACAATATCTAAGGAGTTAGATTTCTTGAAAAGAAATGTTCTTTTGTATGCATGTATATAACAACCATTGAGCTATATTTCTCTAAAAGAACATATGATTATTTTTATTAGTTTCTTGAAAAGAACATGTGCTTATATGCACATAAATAACAATTATATTTCTAATTTATTGGAATGAATATGTGTGAGACTCACAACACAATAGCCATCGTGTTAATTTCTCTTAGAAAGAATATGTGTATATTTTGATACCATCTTGAAAAGAGAAAAGTGTGCTTGCATGCATGAAAGGATGGTTGCTATGCAAGATTTAGATAGCTTCCTTTGGAAAGAAAGATGTGTTTTGCATGTAACAAGAATAACTATCATGTTAATTTCTTTTGGAAGGAACAAATAGTTGCATGCAAGAAATAACAACTATTATGTTAGCTTTATTTTGGAATAGAGCATGTATTTTCAGATACAATAGCTATCGTGAATAGCTCTCCTTTGGAAAATATGTTGGAAAGAACATGCATTTGCATGCATAGAAACATTATCCATTGTGTTAGGTTCCTTTTACGTATTTTCATGCACCAAAAGTAATAGCTAAGGATCAAGTTTATATCAATAAAGTTTATGTAATTGGATACACGAAGATCATAACTAATGTGTTAGTTTCCTTTAAAAGAATATGGATATTTGTAGTGGTTTTACTTGGAAAAGAATGTGTGCTTGTGCGAGGGGAATAATAGATAATATGGTATTTATCTTGGAAATATTTTTCCCTCTTCTCACTCGAAGAGAGGGTAAGAACCATGGAGGTTCTTTAATAATATTGGGTTTTGTGGGTAGAAGTAGATTGTAGTTATTTTCCTTCCCATGATTTATGTGAAGTAGGGATAATGATCATGTCTTGATAGTCCTTATGCATTGTACCTTATGCATGTAAGACCATTGATGAACAGACATGTGTCATGACTAACCACATGTAAACATAAATAAACATGTTTGGTAATTATGTGTTATTAATTAATGTATATGTGATAAAATACGCATGTTTCGATATTTTGTTTACATTTTATGTATGCACATGAATAGATGTTGAAGCATCACTAATAAATATTTATTGTTGGTTTGATTGATATTGATCTAATTGTGATATCAAAGTTTGTTGACAATAACAGTTCAAGGAAAATATTGCGACGTATGCAAAAGATACACCATGTTCTATATTATGGCGGACAATGAGCTAGTGGGCCATGCAAATTGAAGGAATTCCAACTGCAGGATAATTCATTGATGGAAACAATTAGGTCATAAAGACATATGTTCAAGGATTTGTGGGTAAATGATATCATCATGAATGTAAAAGTTATAGCTAGTTATGTTGTATTTAAGATGATAATTATTTGTAAGATTTTATGCCAATGGTCAAGGGATAGACTCCATTATAACCATTGAGTGAGGGGTGAACACCCTCACGAGCATTTAATAAAATTAAATGTTTACTAGTTTTCACTCTACAAGGTTTCTAGGGTATATTGATGTTTAATGATGTGATTGTCTAATGTGTTATTCTTATAATGTTGATTCCTTTCATGACATGTTTTTGATATTATCAAGTATGTGATTAACTAACCGAGTTAAAATAATCATGGAATTTATGCAAGGTTACAATAGGAAGTTTATGTTAATTTGTTAATAGTGGATGTTACACTATGTAACTTATTATTCCTTCACTAAAGTTAGTCTATGCTAAAATGACGGTTTTATATAATGGTCAATGAAGGAATATGGAATAGTAATTCAAAAAGTTACACATTGGTAATTTCATAAATAATTTATAACTCTGCATTTTTACACCAGGTTACCAGGGGATGTTACAAGTGGTATCAGAGCAAAAGGTTACAACATTGGCGCCTTGTGGGAATCAATAAGCGGAAAATAAGTAGAGGTATGATGCTAGTGGACATCAGTTCAGGTATGATTCTTACAAAAATACATAATGATATATGCAGTAGACTACTTTTGACATCATATGCATGATGCATGTTAATAATCGCATTAAATACTACTAAGTGATAATGTCTACTTTGAAAATATGTTCATAACATTTAAATCTTCATGCGGATAAAAGACAATAAAACTTATATTGCATTTATGAAAAGCCTTGAGCACTCACTAGTGATAGTGAGGAATAACTACCAACCCTTGAATGCATACTATTACAATAATGAATACAATGCAGTTAAAGAAAATGACTAAAGTTAAAATACACTGCTTCTAACGAATGAGTGTAGAAAGGTAGGGGTTATACTTGAAGAGGGAAGGATAATGTTTAAAATACATTGAAATAACCCCTTTAGATGTTAAATATGAACAATGGGTCAAGTTGTAAGACTTGATTGTAATGGTTAAAAGATGATTGAGTCCTATCATGATTGAATTTAAGATTGTTGGTAACATTGATTAGTTAGTATTGGATGACTAGTTATTAAATCTTACATGCATGAATTGGTTTTGCTTAAAGCTTATTGCAAGTTGTAAACAAGTCATTGTGGTAGTTTATTTTACGTTGTTGATCTGCTGGTAACAATACACTATGAAAATTGGGGATGTTTCGATTGTTACCATAATTGTCATCAACACTTGCACATTAATGATAGATCAATGTTTTATACAAATAAAGATTTGCATGTGCTTTTATGCATAACAATATTGTATTGCAAAAGTGGATACTTGTTTAGAAATGCATACATATGATTGCAAGGTCTTGAAACTTACAAAGAACTTAGATCATGATACAATAATGTCGTTTAAGTGACTGATTTAATGGTTCTACCAAATGATAGAACTAGTAGTAATATTAGGATGATGATTATCTTGTTTGTTTAAACTTCACAACTCTATGAATTGATGATTCGATGGCAATGTTAGCTGTATGCATTAATGATTATTGATTAGATGCATATGCATAAACAAAACGACATGCTGCATGAGTTACGAACTATAAGAATGTTAATGATTAAATTACTGCTCCCTTAACGACTTTTTTGGAAAAAACAAATTTATGGAAACTTCATTTTAACAACTGGAATACGTATCCTTGTTTGTTATGCTTACTTTTAATGCATGAAAGTGGTTTATTATGTTGAAATATTAAGAACATAGATGCATATGAAAGTGAAATGCATCTTGCATGTATTTGACAAATGTTTTGTGCATACCAATATTTTGTAGAAGGTGTGGTTTTTATTAAAAACAATTGCGACTAATGTTGTTGATGTGATTAAGTAGGGGTAGCTTAGTGGCAACATAAGAACCTATGAAAGGTAAAACATTGCAATGTGAATTGCAACCACAAATGAGAAGGTATTGTTTAACATTATGATATACGAGATTGGTATTGTTTTTCTAAAACTACATGTTGACAATTATGTGAAAATGTGAAAATGAATACCGCGTGTAGCTTCTTGTTTGTCTTCTGGCGTGGCATCGAAAATAGCTTCTTTTTTTGGCTTCCACTGTAAAACCAAGTATTGCTTCCAGTATGGTGTTGCATGTTGCATCTAGCTTTGCTTCCATTATGGCATCTTCTTTAGATTCTAATATGGCTTCCATTATAGTGTATTTTGTTGCTTCTAATATTGCTTCCATTATTGCTTCTTGGTTGGCTTCCTAAATGGATTCTTTGTTTACTTCTTTGGTAACACCAAGTTTGGCTTCTAATATTTCTTCCATTATTAATTATTTGTTTGCTACTTGAATTGCTTCTATTTTTTCTTCTTATGTAATGCCAAGCCTTTCTTCCATAATTATTTCTTTTTTGGCTACCAAAATTGCTTTTGCTTTTGCTTCTTAGGTAACACCCAGTTGGGCTGCTAGTATTGCTTCCATTATTAATTCTTGGTTTGCTACCTAAATTGCTTCTTTTTTCTTCTTATTAGGTAACGCCAAGTTTTGGTTCCAAGATTTCTTTTGGTGTGATTATAATTTGGCTTCCATTATTGCTTCCTTTTTTTCTTACAAAATCGCTTCCCTGTTAGCCTCATGGTTTGCTTCCTGTTTAGTGTTTGGGTTTTAATATTTTCTAGGTCCAGGGTTTGCTTTCTTTTAGTGTTGGGATTTGTTTATTCCAATTTTTCTTCCTATTGAGCAACCAATTTAGTTTCCTATTTAGAACCAGTAATAGCTCCTAGTATGGCTTCCAATTTAATGCCAATATTTACTTTCATTTTACAACCACATTTTGCTTCCATTTTAACAACTCATGATGCTTCCTTTATAGCTTCCATTTATTTATTTAATATTTTTATTTCAATTAAATTAGTTCAGTATCTCATACCTCTTAGATAACTTATATAATTATAGAGTAAGTCATATTGCAATTGAAATATTTTTTAGCATACCACTTATAAAGATTTTTTTATGGAAATGGATATACATACGAACTAACGACATTTTTTTAACTATAACCAGTATTTTTATATTATTAATAAACAAAATTGTTGGTCATGACTAGCTGCACGCAATGCAAGCCCAGATTCACATCACAACGATTTCTAGAGCATAGCTCTTTCAGGGTTTTTATAGTTACAAACTACACCACATCATTGGAATAAAATAACAAGTTAATTTTTTTTTAAACTATAACTTACATTTTTATATTATTAATAAATAAATTTGTTGGTCCGTGACCAACTATACATAATGCAGGCCCATATAATACATGTCCAAATGATATAATTCAAAATAGTACATGTCAAAATGACACAACTCAATATTGTACTATAGGTGAAAATGATACATATGATAATAAACATAAAAAGAGGCATCATAACAATTTATCAACAATAATCCATGATGGATTCTATGTAATCAATGTCACCGGCTATTACCAGCAGATTGTTAATCATCATAATCATGTCTAGCATGATAATCAGCATCATGATAATCATCATTGCCATCACCGTTGTCGTCTTCCTAGGTGTCCTCTCCATCTACCTCATTGCCTGTCTCGAATGTCTGAACCAAACCCAATGTAATCTAGATCGATTTCAGGATCAACTAGATCTTTTGAAAGACCCGTGTTCTACCAAAAAAAAATGTAATTTTATTATTTATTTCATGCAATATTTAATATTTATGTTATATTTATAATATTACAACATATGAAACAAAACCATAATCATATTACATCATATCAAAGTGCACGTATATTAATACAATTTAAATTAAGTTACAACTAATATGTCATTCCAATTATATAAAACATGCAACAATTCTAATAAAGATTAGTAAATTGTGGAATGGAACCATACCTTTATGTTGACTAGCATGTGTGTTGTGTAGTGTAGCAACCCCTACTAAGAAGGAAATACCCTCCTTGTTAGTATGGATCATTGGTAGGAAGAACCTGTAGTTGTTTGATTTATTTCCTCTCAATTATAATTCATTTGTGATTGTTGTTATTGTTTTTTTTTTACAAAGTCGATTATTGTGATATCTATTCCAAAAATAAGAGGAGCAAGCTCCCATTACATGGAGGGTTTAAAGAGGAGCAGGCTTAAGGAGATAAGAGCAAGAGCGTAGTCCTAGTTACCTAAATACTTATTTCCAAAATTTCCCGAATTTCCTACTACGTTTTTGGCATACTACCTTACAAACTGAAAAAGCAGAGAAACACATTTACATAACATAATGGAAAAGGATTAGATCCTTATTTGTATTCTAAGATCTACTAGTTATTGATTAGAGCATTTGTTGTTGTGTTGTGCCCTTTCTTTAATGCCTTGATGATTAGAGCTTTTGTAGATAGCAACTATTTCTTCCTTTTGTCCCTTATGCTACCTATTCAAGGCCAAATTCTCTGATCTTACCTGAAACTTCAATTCTTGTATTGTCTCTCTTACTTTGTCCATCATGTATATTTTGGCTCTGCTTAAGACGCATCTCTCATTTTCAGAGGTTCTTTCTATTGAGTTCATATCCATTGTTGGTTGCCGAGGAGACTTCTGGTGGATCTGTTGATGGTGAGAGGTAGAGTGATGATCCCTTTGTGTGTTGGAGACAAAGAGATTTAGTTGTGCTTCCAAATGCACTCTGATGAATAGGTTAAGGATTGTGTTAAGATTGCATAGTTGCATTGTTGATTGGAGGATCTCGCACCTCTTGAGTATAACAACTCTAAATTCAAAAAAATCAAGGATGACAGTGAGGGAGGCTTTGGAAAGAGATCTACAGGGCTGCACAGAGGGACAACTTAGTAGAGAGAGTGAGCAGGAAGAAAAAAACAAAGCCAAAATGAAGTTGATGGAGAAGAGGGGACAATAAGCATTTGAGTGAAGCATTGTTGGGCTCGAAGGAGAAGCTTGAGATAGAGTGCACTTGCTGTTGGATTAGTGGGTGGGAGGATAGAGAGCTGAGAGCATAAAGGATGGAGAAAACTGGGTTTGAGGGAGGATTTTAGGAGCAGACAACGCGGAGATAAAGGAGCGTTCGAGCTTTCCAGGGAGCATAGTCTTGACAACTATCAAGCATGACAGGAAGAGGGAGATGGATCGAGCCCAATCTAGAGGAGCTTGCACTGATATGCTTAAAAAAAAAAATCATAGTGGATAGTATCGATGGGAGAAGGATCGAGCCCGATAGAGAGGAATAAGCCAAGGTCGATGCTATTGAAAGAAGAGGAGATGAAAGAGATGAGGAGGATTTAGTCATCGGCTCAAGAAGACCTGTCAAGCTCTAGTATAGCGCTGCAGGAAGGACCATAATTATACCAAGTCTGAGTAGGATCATTGTTCAGACTGGAGTCCCTATTATTTTTTTTTTTTGTCAAAATCCTCTTGTTGTTACAATGATACTGTGACAGGGGAGGGAAGCATACCTTGCTAAGGTATTGGGGTGAAAGATACCTCATTTTGGATTCTTGTTTCTCCTTCAAGCCGAGCTACTGCCCGGTTGGCTCGGTGATCCACACTGCTATTATTTTCCCGCAATATGTGTTTGAAAGTGACACTGCCCAGATCTATCGTATTTTTCCTAATTGTGTTGACTATTTGGCCCATTTCTCCATTTGGAGGAGTTCTCAAGCTGAGCATGGCTTGAATAATTATAGCCGGGTCTCCCATGATTATTGGATTCTGTATTTTCCTTTTTTTGAGGATCATGGTTCCCATCAGTAAAATATATGCTCCAGCCCTGTTGTTGGAGGTTTTTCCTAATCCCCATTTATAGGTGAAGGGATTGGTTCCACATGGATCTAGGAGAATGCCCCCTACACCTACTCTGCCTAAATTTTTTTTTGATGCCTGTTCAAATAGGAGCAAGTGCGTATTCATATTTTTCATCCATAAAATGAAGTCATCCTTTTTTAGTGTTATTTTCCAATTTTGAATGGGAGTTTTATTTTGGGATTGCTTTTCCAGGTGCTTTTGCCTGTTGCAAAGCTTATCCATATCCTCTCTTCCTGCCAGAGATGGATGTTATCAATTTTCAAGCCTTTCATGTTTTAAAATTCTGTTGTGAGCCCCCATGTCTTTGACAAAACTCTGCCAAAATTTGGAGATTGACTTTTGAAGATTTTTTGATTTCTGGATAACTATATCTGCAAGCAGAGGAAGGATGGCAGGCTTCCCCAAAATATTTTAATAGTGTACTTCTGCTTTAGAGAATAGGGATAAGTTTTTTTCCAATCTAGGAAGAAATCATTAAAAGTGCTTGAGGAATTTAGGTCGATTTCCAATGGGCTTGCTAGCATGTTCCAACATTCTTTCGTAAAGGGACAATCAAGGAAAAGGTGTTGGATACTTTCTTCATCATGTAGGCACATGGGGCACCTTAAGGGACCTGAAAAGCCTTTCTTTTTAAGGTTGTATGATGTAAGGACTTTACCTTTTATAAGAGTCTAGATAAATCTTTTAACTTTTGGCAAACTTTCAACTTTCCATATTGATTTCCATGGTGCCCAATCTTGATTACTTTGTTGTGCTTGAATGGTTATATACCTTGATTTGACTGAGTAATCTCCTCCACTCAGGTCCCAAATTAATTTGTCCTGAGCCTCCTGATTAGTTGGCGCCGCTCCCTTAAGTCGGATGACTAAGGAATCCCATTGAATTTTTAAGTTGTGTGGCAAGTTGGGTGTGTGCCAATCCACCCAATTTCTATTCTGCTAGCGAGAGGTAGAGTGCAAGTTGATCAACCCCTTAGCGCTCATCCACCTTTTTAAATCATGGAGATATATATAGGAGGAATTTGGATAATTCCCCATTATTCTGTCATCCCATAGTAGAACACTTATTCCATTTCCATGGAGCTTATAGGTATGATTTATGATGATGGGAAGGAATATTTTAACAAGCTTCCAGACTTGTGAGCATGGTTATGTTGGAACACTTCCATCTAGGAGAAGAGTTCAATGTTGATTCATATATTTTGAGGCCAGGACTTGTTTCCACCAACAATATTTCCCCGTGATAAGTCTCCAAACAATTTTTTCCCCAAGGACTGCATTCATAGTTCCAAGTAACCTAATAGATAGGCCTCCCTTTTCATAGGTAAGTGTTACTTGATCCCATTTTACCAAGCTGAACTTTTTGGTTTTAGTATTTCCGCCTTGCCACGAAAATCCTCTTATTATTATCTCTATTTGTTTGTGGGTGTTGACCGGTGCCAAGATTGTTGCATATTGGTAAATTGGCAATGCTATGAGAATGGCTTTGACCAGAATCACTCTACCCGCTAAATTTAGCTATTGCATTCCCCAAATTTGAATTTTTTTCCTCATTTTTTCAATTTGGGTACTCCATAGTTCTGCCTTCAGATTTTATTTTGATATAAGAGTCCTAGATAATGGAAATGGCTCCAATTTACTTGTGATGGAATCTCTAAAATCTAAGATATTCTTTGTAGGGTGGGAGGGTTTACATTCCAACAATAGATTCAACATTTTGCATTAATTAGTAGCCCACCTGAGGCCTCCATGATTTTATCCAACACTTTTTTAAACCTTCTGGCAATAATGCATGATGCCCTACCCATCAACAGTGTGTCATCAACAAACAAGGAGTGATTGATGCTTTTAACACCATGGGAGATGTGGAGGTCGGTTAGTAAGATCTCTCTCCTGCTCTTGTCCAAAGACTGACTTAAATAATCTGCCATTATTATATATAGAAATGTAGATAGGGGACAACCTTGCCTCAGCCCTCGGGAGCTCTGAAAAAATTCACTTGGCCTTCCGTTTATCAGAGGGGCTATCCAAGGTTCCACGATGCATGCTCTAATGACTTCAATGATCTCATTTGGGAAACCAAATTTCTCGAGGACAACAATTAGGTAGGTTAATATTACTCGATCAAATACATTCACCATGTCCAGCTTTATGATGATTCCTTGCTCTTTATTTAACATAATTGAATGCAAAGCTTATTGTACAATCAACACATTGTCAAGGATCTATCTATTTGGCACAAAACCACCTTGGTTATCTGATATAATTTCAGGAAGAAGTTTCTTTATTCGATTGGCTATGATCTTTGTGATTATTTTCTAAGAAGAGTTTCACAATGAAATAGGCTAGAAACGATTGAAGGAGGAAGTCCTTGCATCTTTTGGAATTAGATCCAAGTAGGATGAATTAGTGAATCCACCCAATTTTATTTAATTAATTAATTTTATTTATTTATTTTTATTTTTATTTTTATTTATTTATTTATTTTTTAGAATGCATTCCTTATCATTATAGTTAGGTCCTTCTTGATTATATTCCAATTTTGTCTATAGAAAGAAATTGAAAAACCATCAGGACCCGGTGCCTTGTCTGGGTGAAGACTCCAAACAACTTTTTCGATTTCAGCTTCTTAAAATTCTTGTATGAGCTCCAGATTTTGATCAACGCTTATCTTATTGGGAACATGCTATAGAAAGGTCTCATAATATTCATTTTCTCCACTTTTTGTTAGGAGGATTTTAAAAATTTTATATGCTTCTCGTTTTAAATCATTTGGGCCTCTTATCTCCCTTCCCTCAATCTGAATATTATCAATCTGATTTCTAGTCCTTCTGATTTTCATTAAGTTGTGGAAAAAGGATGTTTTTTTGTCCCTAGATTTTAACCATATGCTTCGAGATTTTAATCTCCACACCTCTTCTTCTATTCTATTTTCTCTATAAATTTCCCAATAGAGAGCCTTTTCTTGAATTTGGCTTTCTTTGGTTTCTTCCTTAGTTTCCTTTGCCTCTTGAAGTACCTCCATTTTTTTTATTAAATCAACCTTCCTTTACTGTGTTTTTTTGTCATTTTTCTTGTGTTAGTGTCAGTCTATTCAACCTGTCACCAATGATCAAATATTCTCTTACCATGACTTGTTAGGTTCTCAAAGTCAATTTTTTGTCATTTCATTAGGTTTTCAAATAAAAATTTGGTCACTGGATAGTGTGTCTAGGGCTATTTCCACTCCTTTCAAAAACTTCACATGTCGGTCCTTGTCATCACTCATTTTAGTGTACCATCATTGAAAGATCACCATTATCATTTCAGTAAACATCATCATGGTTTTCATTCATCTCAGTGTCACCATTAGGTCAGTAGGGTTAAGGTCACCAAAGTCTGCCATTCCTTGCATAAATCCAGCAAAGGAGGGTGGTAATAGGTAAATTTGTTCAATGAAATATGGTTTCAAATTGTAATTTATGTTTCAAATATGTAATAATTTCCTATTCTTCCTAAATCTGCATAGAAAGTTTTAAAGCTACAAGTTTTCAAAGAAAAGTGAAAAGACATTTAGTGGGCCATCCCACTACTATGAAGAAAAGTGACCATCACAAGCTATAAAAGACCAATTCAAGCTCATTTTCTCATTAACATTACTGAATAAGAGCTCCCTCTCACCTACCAAGGCAATTTCAGTAAATTCAAGTAAAATACAATCCAAAATTTGATGCCAAAGCAACCACGTTGCATTTTCTAGGCTACATGTCGCGCTTCCTTCTACACAATGTGTTTTCTCTCTCAAAGGCATAAAATCATTCTCCGAAGGTTTCGAAAGTATATCAAGGTGTCTAGCCTCAATGGACAAGTAAGTTACACCTAAGTAGCCCCTCCTTGCAACTCAATTTCATTGTTTTAGAGTGTAAACCTTCCATTGGCCCCTACGCTGCATTTCAGTGGCTGACCCATATTTTCAAAATTTTCAACATAAACACACTCTCCCCTAGAATTTTTACCATCCCTCACATTAAAAACCATCTCCCATAGCCTTCACACCCCTTCATTCCCATTTCCTAAGCCCCAAACCCTAAACCCTAACATATTACTGCAATTTTTGGTAGCTTTCCTAGCTAGGATTGTGTAAAAATTCCCTAGCCTAATTTCCATACCCATTTAACTCCACTTCACTTCCTATAGTTCCCTAAAACCCCTATCCATCTCCATAAAGTTTCCTAATCCTATCTCCCTTCCCTAACCCCTTCATCCTATCCCTTAACTCCCTTCCCCTGTTTTGTCCCGTTAGGGTTTTCCCCATTGCAAACCATCAAATGGAGGAGAAGAGGCCTTACAATAAGGGAGGGAAGTTGTTGAGATATGAGTCCTTAACCACTCATGAAGTGATGTCTTAACCATTATCCAAGTAGTGTTTTGAAAGGGTAGGATGTCTTCCTTTTTGTGAACAAGTTGAGAGAGTCAAATACCATGCCACATTGACCAAATTGTTTGCCACTCAACTCAAAAGGGACAAGGTAATGACTGTAGGGGTTACATTAACTATATCAACTGATGTAGTAGCAGAGGCCACAAGGATACCCAATCATGGTGAAAAATGGTTCAAAAACCAATACCTAGACATTCAAAATTACCAACCCTATCTCAGAAGACACTATCAACAACACATGAAGAATATTTTTCGTGTTGGGCACCTCCTTGAGAAGTATACACCACTGATGAAGATCATCATGAAGTACTTCAATTGTGAGGGAATATTTTCTATACTATACAGGTATCATTTCAGATTTCTCATGCATTTCACAGGGGTAAAGCCACTCAATTTTTCTTATTACCTCTACAGAAGTTTGGCAAAGATGGC
Source organism: Pinus albicaulis (assembly GCA_034641835.2). NCBI lineage: Eukaryota > Viridiplantae > Streptophyta > Pinopsida > Pinales > Pinaceae > Pinus > Pinus albicaulis. Next base: position 599,245,100 of record CM076569.1, on the reverse strand, counting down.
AGAAAAAGGTCAACATAAGAAGAGTGGCCTTGAACTCAGCCTCTTCCACCATGCTCTGATCAAAATCATTGTTTTACACCAGATTGAAAAGAAGACAATCTCTTGTGAAACTTTCATGCAAGCCGATGCCTTTTTGCCTTCTAGTAGATAGACTACTAGCCCTAGTTTACCATCAACACCATCAACACCATCTAGACATGTGGAGGTTGGATCACCTAGCACAGTTTCAATGAGTTGGAAGATTGAGGTCACTCAGACATACCAGAGAGGCAGAAGGCTTGTGTTTTCTCCTCAGATTGAGGAAGGGTCCAGGCCCATGTCAATAGAGCAGGGATTACCATCACAACATGAGACGTCTATGCATGATGAGGAGCTCATCCATAATGACATTGACATAGTAGACCTGGAGGCCAATGAAGAGCATGAAAAAATATAGCATATCATCAAGGACAAAGATTATTAGATCAAATAACTCAAGGAAAATTTGGCAAGGGATAATTTCATAATTTCCTTCTTAAAGAAAGAGAACAATCAGTTGAAGGTAAATCAATTGTCTTTAGAGAAAAATCAATTTAAAGCTAGTGTGAAAGATGTGAAAGTCAAAGTAGTGGTTGATAGTGAAGAGTTAGATAAGCATGAAGAGTAGGTGATAAGGAAAAGGCCAAGTACCACGGGTCTTCGAAGAGCACTTCATAAAGAAGGAGAGCAAAATCCACTAGAGGAAGGGTTGACATTTGAAGAAAGGACAACTATGGAAATCAATGAAAATAGGGAGTTTTGGCTTGATAAAGTCAATATTCACTTGGAGAATCTCCTTGAAAAGGCCAACAGAGACAAAAATTTACAAAAACAAATGGCTGACCACTACTACACCAGGAATCAAATTTACAAAGCCAAAGTCAAACAATTGCAAGCAAAATTGAAGGAAACCCTAATTAGTCAAAAGGAGAAGGGTAACTTAGAGCTACTTGCTAGTGCTTCCCAAGTGGCATAACATACCTTATCAGGCATCTCTGGACCAATTTTGAAGACTTTTAGAGCAAATTTTGGTTTTTGTGAAATTTTGGTCAAATTTGGCAATTTTGAAAACCAATCACAATGGCAAAAATGCAGCGTGGGCCACACTGTGCTTTTTTTGGGGAGGTACAATGAATGCATAATAAACATTGGTGGATTCCTCTTACTGATTACTTCAATCCTAGTCAACGGTGGAGCCATGTCAGCCACTTTTGGAGGGTCAAAATGCCCAAAAACTAGCAAAAAAATGACCTTTCTGCCCTCTTTTTGGAGGCCACATTGTGCTTTCTGAGTACTCTTAGGAGAATGAAGATTTGGAGGGCTAGAAGACACCTTTTTGAGTGCTTTAACATCCTATCATGTAGTAGACATCTACGAATTTCCATAACAACTTTCATATCAGCATTTGGACACCTAGAAGGCCTTCAAATTTCCTTTTCACCCAGCACACTGCGCTTTCTATAGAATGCATTTTTCACGGGAAGTTTGACCCAGTTTGAATTTTTACATGTATAATTGATGAATGATGATGATTTTTTGATGTCATGAAGTGTAATTGAGTTGGTAAATAGTGAAATATGATAGATACATGCTTGTTGATGTAAGTTTTTGGTCAAATGTATCTAGTTTCCTATGACGAGGTGAATTGGTTGACCTTCCATAAACATTAGGGTTTTGTTGAGAATATCATGTAATCAACTATACAACTAATGGATTCGACTCCTGAGAGAATGGAGAGGTTGTTTTGGTGTATATCTATCATTTTCAAAGTCATTTAACTAGTTGGACATCAAAGGATTGTAACTCTTGTAGCTTGTACTTTCACTTTCATATTCAAAATTCAAAGGATGCAGTTGAAGCTATTATCTAGGAATTCATGTGTAGTGAGTTTATGATAATGTATTTTCTCTATTATAGTCTTTGATGAATGATATATAGCTCCTCTTTCCATATCTTGTATCTTCAGTGGCTTTCCTTACAGTTCATAGGAAGAATTCTATTAATTTAGCTTTGTTTATATAAAAATGTCATTTTGTGTTTCATGCTTCTAGTTTAATGAATTCATGATTGAACATGCTCATTAAATCCCTCTACTTTTTCAAACCCTCCACCATACCTACAAAACCATAAAGCCATCATAAATCCACTTCTACCTTGTTCCTTATATTTTTGCAGTTGTAAACCCTTTGATGCCTAGACCTAGTTACTTGGTTTCATCCCTAATCTAGCATCAAACCCTAAAACAATCAAAACATACCTAAGCCTATCATATATAGCCTAATATTCTTCATATCACAGTCAATCATTTACTGTGATCTCACAGAGAGAGCCCTCTCAGCCTGGTAGGGCTAGCTACTAGGTCAAAGTGGTATGTGGTTACCTTTGTCAGTTTCCTTTTCAGCCTTTGGAGAACTGGTGGAGTGCTAAAATTCTGGCATCATTGTCGGGGAATGAAGTGAAAGATCTTCCCTGGGTGTACTATTACTTTTCATCGAATTCTAGGCCTGTGGGTGATAGGCCCTAGTGTTCGTGAAGGTTGATTGAGGTTGTAGAGAGCCGAAGTGCAGAAAGCAAGAATACACTAGCTCTGAAAAGATACACAAGATCGAATCCTGAACCACATCCAGCTTCTCTTGTTGAAGATCTAGAGAAAATCATCGGAAAGCAGAGATCTCAGTAATCATGGATTCAGTTAGGCTCATCTACATTGGTAAGGTCTACATCATTTCCTGCAAAAATATTTTCTCTCGAAGATATTCCATTCGATCTGAAATTTGAATTATCTCTATTTAGATCAAAATTAGAAACATCCTTGTCTAAAATAATGTTTGATCCCTTGAGGTTTTCTGAAGTTACATAATTATTTGAAATAGTATTTGATTCTCTAATGCTTGAAGATAGTATAGTAAATGTAGAATCCAAATCTGAGTCAGATTTTGATAGGAAGTTCTGGAGTCAGTTTGATAAAATTGAAAAATTAGCCAACCAAATCCAATATACATCTGAGGAATCTATCATCTAGTATCAGCAAGAATATTTGTTCACTCCAAAACCATCTCAATCAGTTACTGTTACTTTTTCCATCCCTTCTACATCATTTCCTCATAATCCTTCTCAGTCTACCCCATCCATTGTTACTGCTGCACCACACTCAGTACGGTTCATGGCGATATTTGCACCTCTATTTTTACTTGGTCAACTTGCAGCCTTACCACAAGGATATGGTCAAAGGCTTCCTAATGAAATAAATCATAATGAGCCTGTTCAGGATTTCACTACTTGCTTTAACTGGGTATATAACTCAATCCCCAATGATATCAAGCCTCCTTTGGGTTTGGCTCACTTGCACTATCTGAATGCTTTTGATCCTGATATGGCATACCAGGTCAGATAAAGAAGCTCTGTAATACTTGAGGAGATGCAGAAAAACACGGTAGTGTCGAAGAAAATTTGATGATAAGAAAGTCAAAGACCAAAGGTGAAAGAAAGGTGACAATTAAGGAGGAACCATCCACATCCTCTGATGCAAAACTGGATACCCTAATTAGGACTATGGAGAGAATGGTGGATATAATGTCTATCACTGAAAGGAAACCATAAACTCAGGTTTAGAATCCTAATTTCTGAGGTCAGCAGCAACTTCCTCAGTTTAGAATTAAATAGAGGGAATAAAGAGCTCCAGATCAGCCAACACAACAGATCCGCACTCCTTTGCAACATAAATATGCTCAAGTGGTTGAAGATGAAGATGAGATTGTAGAAGAGAATCATTTATTCACAAAATATGGACAACCTATCTTCCTTACAGAGGATGAAGAATACATTGAAAAAACAAATTTACCGAAAGATGAGGAATATATGCTTGCAAAATATGATGAGGTGGAGGTCCAATTAGATGAATATCAACGGGGGTATCTTAATTCTCTCAGCTCATAGTAGAGATAATATTCTTTGAGAAACTGAGATGTTCCTCTCACTCTTATTCAGAAGAGGATAACTCAGCAAAAAGATACTCAACCCAAACAAAATCCACAAGCTAGTCAAAACAAGGGAAAGGAGCATGTTGCTACAAATCAGAGCAAGAACAACCAGACATCTGCAACTACACCAAACAAAGACAAAGAAGGCCAAATTAAGGAATTTGTAACAAAATACCAACCCGACAAGATGGATACCGCTGTAAAAGAGGTATATAAACAATCCAATTTGTTTAGCTTAGAAAATGAAATCTCTAACTTGAAAGTTTCTATCCCCTTGACCGAGCTTATGAAAAATAACCACTACAAATCTCATGTTGCTAAAATGATGAAATTATACCCAATTTCAAACATGGTTAATATTGAAGATGATCAACCTAAGCTCCTTTTTGGTCCATCCATAGATGGTCAACTAGAAGATAGTGACGTTCCCCCATTTTATCTCAGTTTGAGGGTTCATCAGTGTATCCTCCATAATGCCATGCTTGATTCTGAAGTTTCTCATAACCTGATACCAAAGGCCATAATGGAAAAATTGGGCTTGGACATAACCCAACCTTACCATGATCTTACTCTTTTGATTCTGGTAGAGTACGATGTCTCGGTCTTATAAAGGACTTAGTGGTTTTACTTGAGCAAATTCCTAATAAAAATGTCTTAATGGATGTGGTAGTGGCTGATATACCTCCGAAGTGTGGCATGGTGCTGTAAAGGTCATGGGGAGCAAAGTTAAGAGTTACTCTGCAATTGGATTTCTCTTATGCCACTATCCCGGTTTTTGGGCAACTAAGGAAGTTGTACCGAGAGACAAAAATGAAGTATATGGTCACTGGTAAAGAGAAACCAAATAATCACCAAATAAATTTTGTACATACTTATCTTGAGTCCTTTATTTTGTTTAATGATAATGGTTTTGATGATTTAGATAGTCAGATTATAGAAGTTGAGGAAATTCCAGAAATTTCAAATAGTGTCCGAGCAGTTTTGGATGAGGGACAAGGCAACCAACTTAGTACTTTACAGCATATATCAAAAAAAGGAACTGAGTAGGTTGAAAGAGTGGACCAAAATGAAGAAACAAATTAGGTTGTAAATTTCCAACTTCCCGATGATGAGAATGGTCTTTGGACCATGGATTTCCATGGTGCCTTAGGAAAATATGGGGCAGACATCATAATCGAGATCCGTAGTCCAGTTCATCAATCAGGGAAAATTCCGAAAAGTATGAGATTGTGTTCCTATAAGTTAATTTTTGATTGCTCCAATAATGAAGCTGAGTACGAGGCATTGATCATCGACGTCAAATTTTTGAAAAATTTAGGTGCTAAGAGAATCACTATTTATGGCGACTCTGATCTTGTAATCAAGCAGGTAAAAGGGGAATACCAGGCAAAGCATCCAAGGATGAGAGCATATCTAAATGTTGTACTTGACATTCTCAAAAAATTTCATGAATATACATTATCGGTCATTCCTATAATTCATAATCTTATGGAAGATTCACTTGCCACATCGACAAGTAACTTTAAGATTCCAATATTCTCTAATAGGAAGTTTGAAATTCATGCCAAACACCGATCAGATATCCCCGACAACTTGAGGTATTGGCATGTGTTCTGGGATGACAAATAGGTGAATAATTTTCTGCAGATGGAAGGTGAGTTTGAAAATTCTTATATTGATGAAGTATATGATAAAGATGATCAAGTGATTGAGGCTACTCAAGTTGATGTGTTACAGCTTAAAGATAATAACATTCCAAGGTGTCTTGTGCCTTTGGAAGAGTTGTTCGATCAAGATGAGGTTTCCGTAAAGCCGACCATGGTTCCTACCGAGAAGGGTGTCAAAGATGTGAATATTGGAACAACGAATAATCCCAAAATGGTTAAGCTGTCCAAGTCCTTATCTCCAGAGATGAGAGGTATAAATATACAGCTTTGTTATATGAAATTTCAGATGTATTTTCTTGGGACTATACAGATCTGAAAGCATATGAAAAAAATATCATCTAGCATACAATTCCGGTCAAGCCTGATCAAAATCCCTTCCGACAAAAATTAAAAAGAATTAATCCAAGATTGTTACCGTCAATAGAGAAAGAGGTAAACAAACTCTTTAAAGATGGTATCATTGTTCCCATTATATTTTCAGAATGGATGTCAAATCTTGTTCCGGTGAGAAAGAAAACGAGAGAGATCCGTCTTTGTATTGATTTGAGAAACTTGAATAAGGTGTCTTTAAAATATAACTATCCCCTTCCTAAGATGGACCATATATTGCAGGGAGTGGTTGGATCCTCTCGAATGTCGCTTCTTGAACGAATGTTGCTTCTTGATGGATATTCAGGATATAATCAAATCTTGGTGCATAAGGATGACCAAGACAATATTGCTTTCACGGCGCCTTGGGGCACTTTCAAGTATGCCGAAATTCCATTTTGGCTCAAGAATGCAGGGGCCACTTTTCAATGGGAAATGGACATCGCTTTCGCAAATGAGAAATATGTTTTTTCTAGTAGTGTACCTTGATGATCTCATTGTTTTGTCCCATTCCGATGATGATAATTTATATCATTTAAGAGTTGTATTTCAGAAGTGCAGAAAGTTTGGGATTTCACTCAATCCATAAAAGAGTCATTTTTCCATGGAGGAGGGCAAGCTTCTTGGCCATATCATCTCCAAAGATGGTATTCGTATTGATCCCTCCTGGATCAAAGCCATTCAACAAATATATTTTCCACACAGCAAGAAGGAGATCCAAGCTTTTAATGGTAAGATGAATTTCTTGAGAAGATTTATCCAAAACCTTGCTGAGCATCTTCGAGAGATGAACAATGTGCTCAAAAAGGACAGTGAGGTAAGGTGGTCAGAGGATGCTAAAATATTATTTAATTCAGTTAAGTTTTCTTTGACAACGGCTCCTATTTTGATCAGCCCCGACTATACCATTGATTTCATCATCTTTTCATTTTCCTCTAAACATACTTCAGCCATTGTATTGATGAAAAAGAAGGATAAGATAGAGCAACCCACTGCTTTCTTCAGCCGTACCATTAAAGATGTTGCCATTAGATATAACATCATTGAGAAGCAAGCCTGGGCCCTAGTAAAGGCATTGAAGGATTTTCAAGTGTATATCCTTCATTCACACATTCTAGCCTATGTTCCTAATGCATTAGTGAAGGATGTCTTGATGCAAAACAATCTGGAAGGTAGAAGAGGAAAGTGGATAACAAATATGGTAGAATATGATCTTTATATCAAGCCTGCAAAGATGATCAAAGGAGAGGGATTGGCCAAGTTGATGGCTGAATCCAATTTACATGCACTTGATATCAGTCTGATTTCAATTTTGTCCGAAGAAGAAAATGATGACTCACTCATACAAGTATCAAATTTTTTTCTCTCATCCCTTTGGTATGTCGACATCATTTATGTTCTTCAACATCTTAATCCCTCACCAGATATGTCTAAAAGTAAATGTAGATCATTAAAGTTAAAAGCTTCCGAGTACTGCATTTTAGAAATCGCTCTATATTAGAAAGACCCAGGAGGTGTCTTGCTAAATTGTCTAGTAGAAAGTGAAGCCAAGGAATTAATGAGTGATTTCCACAAGGGAGATTGTGGAGGTGATTTATTTTGGAAAACTACGACGAATTAATGTTGATTAGTGGTTGTCATTGATGTCAACCTAAGCAGCACCAGGGGCTACCCCAATATTACATGGGAAATTTTACCTTCCAAATTACTATATTCTGGGTCAAGAATGCTTTTGATGGTTTCTACTTGTCGATATGTTTCCTTTGATATATGGCACGCCACATAATTCTTCATGGTTTGAGAGATATTCATGTTTGAAGTTTGTAACCCCAGTTAGAGGGATAAAACCCCATGGGGTTGTGGCATGGGTCATTGAAAAGTCAATTATTAATAACTTTTAAGCTCCTAAAATTCCTCCCATGTTCACTTGTTGAAGCCCTTCTCAACCTAAGCATTTATATAAATTGTGATCCTCATATCCTCCTTATGTAGGGATTTCGCTACCTGAAACAGGTCATCGTGGAATTTGGCTCTAAATTTTTTTCTTCAAAGGTTCAGAAGCTGGAATTTTTATGAGGTGAAGCCAAAATCCCGAGGAAGCTCCTATAAAAATTTCAGATTAGGGTGCACAATATTTTCAAAGATATGATCTGTGGAAGTCAATGTTTTTATAGGATCCTTAACTTCATCTCAAAGAAGTGACCTTGGGAAAATATTCATAACTCTCTCTATGAGTATCAGATTGGAATTATGTAAGATGTGGTAGATATTGCACAAACTGTAGTTTTCGTTGTATCAATTTTAGAGCTAAATGAAAAAAAAGTGACACTTGGCAGGCCATACAAGTTCGCTCTACTGAAACAATCCATAATTAGGTCATTGTGAGAGATTGGGCATAACTCTCTCTTGAAGAATCCAATTTGGATCAGACCTGTGACATTGGAAAGAAGACCCAGAGTAATACTATAGAACTGAAAATAACATATTTGGGAGTTGAATAACATAGATACACCAGATTCAATATCGAGATCCCTGAAGGCAAGGAAAGGCTAGATCATGTGTTGTTAAGGGCTGCAAAGGACCAGAATTTCTAGGGTAGCAAAACAAAGTAAGGTGCAATAGAGGGTAGCAGGACAAGAGAAACAATCAAGGTGCAGAACATCAACGAGAAGTTCAGCACATGAATTCTTCAAGTGGGAAACACTGCATACAGTCATTGTAAAGGTATCATTGTACTAAGTCATTGTAAATGCATCATTGTAAAAATTGTACAAGTGTCTATCTGCCAAGAGTTGAAGAGGCAGTGTAGGGAGGTCTAGGATCATCATTAGGTGGTTGTGTCATAGTTGGGGTTATGGTCTAGTGTATCTTCTTCTTCTACATCATTCTATATCATTGTAAAGTGGATCATTTTCCCTGGTACAAGAGTCCATTCTTGTTTTATTCTTCTATAGGGTGGTAGGGTGGTGCTAGGGTAGTGCATGAAGTCACCAAAAGTGTTATAGGTCAATTTGGGCACCATTCCCAATGACCTGGTTAACTGGGCATCATCTCCAGAACCAATGATCAATGGTCTATCATTCCCTATCATTTCAGTTGCTACATGACCTAAGACAAGAAATAAGACAAATCAAGTAAGACTTTCATCAAGCAAAGGTTTCCATGGTTTGAAGCTTATTATATAGCATATGAGAGCTCACCAACATAGGCTCTAAGGGGCCTAAGTGCGTTGCATATGCAGGTAGCCCCATGGAAGGTTGCTATGCAAAGCACTTCCCAACATTCACAGGTGCGTTGGTCACATTGGGAGCGAAATTCTCATTGTTATGGAATCTCCACTTGGCCAGTGCCTTCTAGAAGAGTTCACATGTGTCAAGCTTCGGATCCAAGTGTCCATTTTAAAACTACAGGACTGGAAACATGTCTTGCCTATTTTTGGAAAGTTATTGATTGCAAAAAAACCTATAGTTCATCTATAAATTGAGCACAGATCTAAGTGCTTGAAAAGGAAGAATTTGAGTAGAGAAATGCTGGAGGATTTTCAATTGAGAGCTAGATTTGTGAAGTTGCTGCTAGAGATATTTATACCATGATGAGGCTTGGGAACCTCACTGGAAGGTCACTAGGATGTAACCTCTCCTTCTATCATCAATAAAGAGTACTTCTTATTTTTCCCTATATGCATCTGTATTGGCTTTGATTTTCTATATTGCAAGATCTTGGTTGATGTATATGGTTTATGTTTTACTGATTTAGCTAACTAGTTTCAATAGATATCTATATTATTGCATCTTCTGTTGTTTCAGTGTTCTTTCTTGCAGGAATCATTCAGCTTACCAAACCGCTTGAATTTGAAGCTGCAACGGAAGTGACAGAAGGAGTCATTTGGAAGCGACTGAACAGGTAAGCCTCCAATCCTCTCTGTGTATCTGTTCTGAGTTAGGAGAAATAGTCATATAGTCTTTCACTTGTTGTTCTAGACTAGCACCTGTCTAGGGAAGCGTGATTTATCCGTAATTCACAATTCTGGCCCAACAAATTGACGACTCTGCTGGGGAGAATTTCTCTTAGTTCTAGGTGTTTTAGCCTTTGATTTTCTTTGTTTATCCACCTGTAACTGTTACACATAAATATTAACCTTTTTCAGAGCCTAATTTGTAAAGAAA